>JAEOAD010002712.1:372500-1070000 GCA_036365145.1 Orientallactaga sibirica
TTGGTGTCTGAACTCTCTCCCATGGCCCTCTCTTCCTCCCCTGCCAAGCGGGCTCTTTCTCTGAGCACCTCCACAAGGCCTTCCCCACACTGTGCAGTCACTCCTCCCCTAACGGCATCAGGAAAAGCCCCCCAGACACCATTTCTGTCTCTCTTTCATTTTTTTTTCCAGGTCAGCCTGGGTGGCCTTGAACTCACTCACAGCAATCCTCCTACCTCTGCCTTCTGAGTGCTGGGATTAAAGGCATGCACCAACACGCCCAGCTTTAATTTTTTTGTTAAATTTATTTATTCACGCAGAAAGATATAAAGGGAAGAGAGACAGACAGAATTGGTGTGCCAGGTCCTCCAACCGCTGCAAACAAACTCCAGATGCATGTGCCACTTTGTGCATCTGGCTTTACGTGGGTCCTGGGGAATCGAACTCAGGCCGTTAGCCTTTGTAGACAAGTGCCTTAACCTCTAGGCCATCTCTCCAGACCTCTCTCTCTTTCTTGAAGATACATACATTACTATCTCTGGTTGTATGATTGTGTCTCTGTATCTCATCTTCTGTCTCTGCCTCCACCTACCATCTGCTTTTCTCCCCATACATGCACCCTTTCTGTCTCCCTCCTCTTTCTTTCTCCCTTCCCCAGCTTCCAGGCTCACATCCCGCCATTTGTCTTCCCTAATCTGCTACAGTGGTTGCTACATTTCCAGGCCACACCAATGTTACTGCAGTGACAACCGTGGTAGAGCTGTGGTCTCACCTCCCACTCCCCCTGACCTGCCCCTCCCCCATTAAGCCACGCTGCTCTGAGCCACTAATAAAATATAAGAGAAGGTGTGGGCTCAGAACCTCTCCTCAAGCCTTAACACGTATGACATTAACTGCAAGAGAAAAATCTCTGTGCAATTTCTAAAAGTAAATTCCCTGAAAGTGCAGTCCTCGTCCCCTGGTTGGTTTTGTAACCTTACTATTACTAATAACAGCATTACCAGCTGCTCTCATTCTATCTATGATGCGCCAACCGCATGCCACCACACACCCAAAGTCATGCGACCTGCACAACAGAGCTGCTAGGTAGAGACACTGGTATCGCCATGTTCATTGTGAGAAAGCCGAGCCTTGGGGAAGTGGACTGGCTCTCAACACCAGAGCTGACAAGGGACAGAGGCAGGATTTGATCCTCCTCCCCCACCTCAAAGCATGTGCTTGAGACACTGAGTCCCACTGCTGTTCCCAAAGTTCTCTGCACAGACTTGAAGCAGCAGGAATTGGGGCCACCCCTCAGTCCCATGGTACCATGCTATGGCTGACTTTATGTTTCCCAAAATACACAGTCAGGTGAGAGTTCCATGGACTGTGGGAACAGATAACTTTGTTAATTGAAAAATCCTTAAAATCACTTCAACTACTACATAGACTCTGCTTCCCCCATGTAGCTAATAATAGCAGCAAATACTTTGAAAGCCAAGCTTCCTCTAAACAATCTACATTACTTCAAATAGCACTTAGTAATTGGTACTTTTGTTTCCTAATTTTACAGCTGAGGAAACAGACAGGGCAGTTTTAAAACTTTCTTCAGGGCTGGAGAGATGGCTCCTTGGGTAAAGTGCTTCCTGCATGAATGAGTCCAGAGAACCAGAGCCCTCCCAAGGCAGGCACAGTAGCAAGGGAATCTGGAATCGCACAGCTCCATGGTGCCATGGGAGGTGGAGGCAGGAACATCCCCGGAAGCTTTGCTGGCCAGTAAGCCTGGACCTCACAGCAGTAAACAGAAAGAGACCCCGTCTCAAAGCAGGTGGAAGGCGAGGACCAATACCCAAGGCTGTCCTTTACCCTCCATATGCGTGCTGTGGCATGGGCACACACACGAACATACACAAACACATGCATCATACACACAACAGATACATACACAAAGATTAAAAAAGAAGAAGAAGAAAAAGAGGGTTTCCCTAGCACATTGGCTAGTCAGCAGCAGATGTTCCCACCAGGCACATGGCTCTGGGACCTGAGTGTGACAATATGCTACAATGTCCCTGTCATTTAGTAGCACGAATTACATGCTCAACTCCAAAGTGAGTGCCAAGGAGACCACTGTGATCCGAGCAGATAAGGCCTTGGGTAGGCATGGGAGACAGAAATTAATCAAAAATAAATGTGCCACGTAACATTTCTGTTATCACATGTATGACTGGTCCATAATATTACAATGGAACCAAAAACTCCTGTTTCCCGCCCTGTTTTCTGACCCTGGCTCCATCATAATGAGCTAGCATGACAAACTGCTCAGGACCTCCAGTGATGCTGTGGAAAGAGCCCACGGCTGCCAGGCCTCAGAAAGCACTGAACGTCCAGTAGTGGACAGTGCACAACGCTGGACATTAATCAACAACCAGGTTGCCGGGTTTTGGGTTTTTTAGTTATGTAGATAGTGTGTATACATTCATGTTGGTACCATCGTTAGCCTCCTCCCTGTCCTCCCCTCCGAAGACACCCTCCTCATTGGGGAATGTGGGTCATGCATTGTGGAGGCAGCCATCAGTTATGGGGAAGAGACAATGTCTCTGTGCATAATGACCCAACTTGGGGCTCTAACAATCTTTCTGCCCACTTGTCCATGAATTTCCCTGAGCCATGTTGGATTCATTTAGGTCTACTTCAGTGATGAGGTCTTGGGAGCCTCTGTGTTTCTGGATATCTGGTTTGGCAGGAGTTGAGTGTTCTCTGTGTCTATCTTCTTCACCCTTGTGCTGATACCAGGTTCACCAAGAAAGCAGTACTCTTGCTCATTTCCCCACTTGCTCTATGGTTTCAGTGGGGGCCACTGGTGGGGTGTGATAGACTGATCCTCTGCTCAGGTTCAGTGTCCATCTGAAAAAGAGAAGCAAATTCTCCAATGGAGAGAGAAATCAGCACCAGATAAATGGGGTAACCATTATATTTTAGAGAGAATTTTATAGGTGTAGGCCCTCTTGTAGCCCATGATTGGTGGGAGCTTGATGTTGGAGAGCGGGCTCGTTTTTTGGATATGGTTCTGACTTGTTTCCCGTTCCAGGTATGGGTTCTGTTCCACTGAGCAGATCTGTTAGCCAAATAAAGAGCATGTGGTTACCCACCATGGCTGTGTGCCACTATTGCCCTTGTGTGAGCATCATGTCAGGTTGTTTGCTGCTGAGAAGTTTAGACCATGAGTTGCTTGGACAGATGTTGGTCATTTTCCCCCAGTCACTCATATAGCACCTTCTGGCACTAGACAAGCTAACTGTCTGGGGACTGACTCTTCCAGATTCCAGCCAGGTCCCTCCATGTTCCATCCCAACAGCATATGGTGTCTTCAGCAGTAGGGTCTTCAGGTTGCTGGGTTTTAATATTTACTATGTGTTCTTTAGGTTTAGACTGTACTCCTTACACAGAGGTCTCCTGTGATGCCTCATGCTGTGTTATGCCAGAAAGAGTGTCATGGTTTCCTGCTCTCCTGATGCATCCTTCCAGAATGAGATCCTTCCAGAATGGGATGAAAGCTTGTGTTGTTTTCTTCATCATGGCCTTTGGAAAAAACAAGCTGATGTGTGTGTATATTCTTTGTAATGATTACACAATAAGGAACAAGTGATACATTTCTCAAAATGGAAATGGATATGTCCCCATCCTTAAGCAATACCTGATACTATATGACAACAGACTCTAATGTATGAATGCAAACAAGAGGAGCTGAGGGTGTGGCGAAGACCTGCTTCTAGCAAGGGGCAAAGCAGAAGTTCCGGGAGATAACATCTAAGCTGAGACCTGAAGTGGAAGAGCCAGTCACGTGAAGGCTCTGTGCAATAAAGAAGAGCGCAGTAGGGAACTGAGGGGCATCCTGACAACCCCAATGTATTTCTTTATTACAGCGCTCTAAAGTTGTAAAGGGCAGTCTAACTATGGCTGGTGCTGTGTGTGTTTGATCTGCCTCTAGGCTGGCAACAAAATACCAGGTCCCAAATACTCCCAGAGGACCCACAGAGGGAGCCAGGAAGCCCATTTGTTAATTCCTGGCCCTCTACCAATCTCTAGGGTATAGCTGGGTTGAACTGCAAAAATGAAGACTAAGAATTTCTCTGGAGAAAGTGTAATTAGGCTCTGCATTGCCTTCCTTCCCCTGTCTCTCCTGCAAATGGAAAGAAGAAGGCTGTTTTGAGACCCAGGCAGGCTCAGGAGCCCACTCCATGGACTAGCATCTGATTAGGTTGCAAAACCAAAAGGTAGGAGGCTGTGTCAGCCAAGCCAACAAGCAGGATCCAGTGAACATGGGCACGGTGGGGTGGACTGCACTTTCACGTAAGAAACACTCCCACAGGCCTCGTGGGTCATGTGGGAGTCAGACTGGAGCCATCTTCAAAGACATCTCGCTCAAGAGTCTCACCAGAAGGAGTCCTATGAAGCCAGACACTCAGACAGAGTCCATGTCATTCAGGGGTCAGCCATGTCCCACATCACGCAACTAGCCACTGGAGGTTCCCAGGGAGTAGTTCCAGAAACCCACAAAATGCATCCCAAGAGAAGACCTACGGCTGCATTAGCCAAGCCTCATGAGTGCTGAGCACAGCTCATGAAAACACCAGGCTCCGAGTCCTGTGCTGTCCCCTCTTCCCTCTTGGCAGTGTGGACAGGGTCAGAAGCCAGGGCTGCTGGGATGGAGAACTAATGGTGCGGGAACTGCCTCCACCATGATCCCATGAGGGAGCCCTGGCAGAAGAGGTCTCAACTCTAAAGACACTTCTCCCTTTGGCTACCAGATTTGCTTGACGCTGACCTCCATGGAAAAGACACAAGGGCTTCCACCTTACAGCTGTCAGAAGACTAGACCTAGGCTAGATCTCCTTGGCTGTAACCCCATATCCACAATCCCACAAAAATCCCTGAAAATGGGGTATACAGAGGCTACAGAAACTCAACACAAAAACAGACTGCTAACACTGCTGCCAAGGCTCAGGGCCTGTTGTGGAAGAGGGGGTGTGAAGACGGCAAGAGCCACACAGCCCTCAAACTGACAGGGGCCCTAATTACCAAACAGTGAACATCAATGACCCTACTGAGGAGGCACCACAGGGAAATGGGATGGGAGGTGAGGGGATACAAGGCTACAGCCTATATTTTTAAAAATGCACACCCACACACCCACACACACACACACACACAACACACACACATGATGGGGTACTTTGAAAAGGGGATACCTAATCTCAACTATTTCAGGCCAAGACTTACACAAAAATCTATCTCTGTAACAGACATGATGAAGGCAACCTCTCCCACCCCTCCCCCACCCCAAGAAAGGACCATTTAAACTGTCTCACGGGAAAATCTGCCTATCTTCTGGCCTTTGTCCATGGTTCTCTGTGAATTGTAAGATGGTCACAGGCCCTCTGGAGAGGAAATTAGACTTCTTAATCTCCACCACCATGTCCAGTGTGGCCAAACTCTTAATAAATCTATTTCCCTTTCCTAAACTTCTGTTTCCTATATATTTTGGAATACAGGAAACCTAAGATGGCAGGAATGACCTAAGCGCCCAGTAACAATGGCATCCAAGCCCTGTCCCCATTTCAGGATTCAAAGGCCAAAAAAGAGGACGCTTGCAGCCTGATGGAAGGTCCACACTTGACTGTTCCGCACATGGAACTGTGTCTTCTACAGCACTGAGATCACACTGTCTCTGTAGCAAGGAGTGAAGCAATACCTTACAGGTATCTATACATGACTGGAACTGTGACAAGACCTTGTGACTAGCCGGTCTAAGAGCACAGCAGACCAGATGAAGTCCTCACTGAGCAGGTGTGAAGACTGCCAAAAAGAATAGGTTTAAAACATCCAACCAATATTTATTGTGTTCAGTGTAATTATCTCTAATAATTGGAAGAAGTCAGTGAACAGTTAAAATCATTCCTTTTGTGGCTTATGTTCTATGGGAGTGGGGGGAATAAGACAGTCAGTCAAACAAATATTGTAAATACATATTATGATTAAAAATGATTATTGTGGGGCTGAAGAGATGGCTTAGCGGTTAAGGCACCTGCCTGCCACATCCATTCGATCTCCAGGTCCCACATTTAGCCAGATGTAAAGTGACACAAGGGCACAATGTTGTACTTGCCCACAAGAGGGTGCACGTGTCTGCAGTTCATTCACAGCAGCTGAGAGGCTGCTGGCATGCCCATTCTCTCTCTCTCTCTGCCTCTTCCTCACTGTCTCTGTCTCTGTCTCTCTCTCTCTCAAATAAAAAATGATTATTGTGATGAAAAATTGATCAGGCTACAGTCACTGAGAATGATGGGGGGAAGGGTTAGCTTGTAATTTCAAATCAGGTGTTATGATAGGTCTTATTAAGTAGTTGGTATCTGAGAAAGGAGGTGGTTTCCAAACATGAGTCAGATGTTTTCATTCCCCTCCAGCAATTTCCAAATTTGGGCTGCTGGCTCTCAAAGCTATCAAGGTCGGAGGTGGGTACACAGAGAGCTGCTATGAAGCCACTCCAGGAGAGATGAGGGCTGGAGAGAACGATAGCTGGGGAAGAATGAAGATGTGGGAAGTTTCTGGAAACACTTTGAAAAGAATTCCCTGGCTTTGGAAGATGTGAGATATAGAGAAAGAAAAAAGAGCTAAGTTTGACCCCATGATTTGGGGTCAAATAACTGTAGTGTGGGAAGTGGCAAAAACTGACACAAGGAAGAGCCCTGGTGGAAGACATTTGAAGAATAGCTGCTAAAATGCCCATTGGCCCGTCAAGGGGAGAAGTGTGGAGATGACTGAATCCAAGGCAGAGGGGTCTGGGCTGGAGTTACAGACTTGGAAGTAGAGACAGAATTTACAGGTTGAACTAGGAACCCTCATGCAAGACAAAAGCTAACTTATTGTAAGCTAGTATGAGCTCATACTGAGATGTCCAAAGCCTACCTAGGTGAGACAGAGATTAATTTACATAAAACCAGAACAGAAATTTCTGACAAAACTCATTATTCAAAGATCTCATGTGGGGGGCTGGAGAGATGGCTTAGTGGTTAAGTGCTTGCCTGTGAAGCCTAAGGACCCTGGTTCGAGGCTTGATTTCCCAGGACCCACATAAGCCAGATGCACAAGGTGGCACATGCATCTGGAGTTTGTTTGCAGTGGTCAGAGGCCCTGGTGTGCCCATTCGCTCGCCGCTCTCTCTCTCTCTCTCTCTCTCTCTCTCTCTCTCTGCATCTTTCTCTGTCTGTCACTTGCAAATAAATAAATAAAAATTTTAAAAAATTAATAAAAGATAACTTTAAAAAAAATCTTATGTGGGCTTGGAGAGATAGCTTAGCAGTTAAGGCACTTGCTGGAAAAGCCAAAGGACCCAGGTTCAATTCCCCAGTGCCCATGGAATGCAAAAGAAATCCTACACATACATCCCTTGGTGATTCAGAAAGTTCTTTAAAAAAAAAAAGTAGACAGAAAAGGCTGCAGAATCAGCAACTAATGTTTCTTTCTTTTTAATATTTTAGCTATTTATATGGGAGAGGGAGAGAGGGAGGGAGGGCAAAATGGGCATGCCAGGGCCTTTAGCCACAGCAAACAAACTCCAGATGTGCCACCTTGTGCATCTGGCTTTATGTGGGTACTAGGGAATCAAAGCTGGGTCCTTTGGCATTGAAGGCAGGTCCTTAACCACTAAGCCTTCTCTCCAGCCACAGAAAGTTCTTTTCATACTATCTATTCTCCAAAGGAAAGTACTCTGGGTAGTTTTGATTGAATTTCTATGTTTTGATTTTCTTCAAATGAGAAGTACTCATTCTTGTCTTCCATACTAGGAGGAAGGGCAGAATGCCGAAGCAAAGGGGGAGACCCTTCCTACCCTCAACACAGACAGTGCCTTCCTGTTAATCTCTTCATCGTTATTGTGGTTTAAAGTTGAACTTTTAACCCATCCCATATGTGCCTTCCTGGCACAGTGCTAATTCCAAGCAGCAGATACATTTTGTTAATCTTATATATGCTCTCTTTATATATGCTCTGCTATTCTGTTCTTTTAAAGCTGACATATCAGCCACTGACCTGGCCAGGCAGCTCTCTCTCTCATGTGCATGCATGCTCTCTTTCTCTGCCAAATCTTCATGCACTATTGGCAGAATTCTTTTCTAATTCCTCCCTATCCTCCATTTAGATAGAATGAGCCCATGCTCTCTTTCAAGTGTAAACTCCTTTGATGATTAGCTTTCAGAAACAATCCCCAGATGTGCTCTCTTTAAGTTCCCTAGTTACCTACCACTTGAACTTTTTACCTATAACCTTGGCA
Organism: Orientallactaga sibirica; assembly: GCA_036365145.1. Classification (NCBI taxonomy): domain Eukaryota; kingdom Metazoa; phylum Chordata; class Mammalia; order Rodentia; family Dipodidae; genus Orientallactaga; species Orientallactaga sibirica. Next base: position 380,788 of record JAEOAD010002712.1, read on the forward strand.
GTAAACAGATGTACTTTCCCTAATAAAAAATGAGCTCCCTTTCAGCTGTGCATATCTCCAGTCAGAGTTCACCCTGTGAGGTCACTCAGTACAAACTGTTTGAGATTTTGTTTTTGTGCTACCATCCAGTAAGTCTCTCTTATCTGCCTCCTTAATGCAGTAGGCAGCATGTCAGTCTCACAATAAGCCACTCCAGAGAAAACACCAGAAGTCCCTCTTTTATACCTCTTCTTTCATATTCACAGACATCTGTCAGTCACCTCATCAGACAGCTGGCCTGGAAAGGTGAGTGTTCTGGTGGCCTGTCTTCCTAACAAGCATGCCATGTCCCAAGCCATGATCACAGGACAGCCTCTTACTTACACCACCTCCAAGATATATGAGTTATTTCTCTCCAAACAAAGAGTTGTTTCAGTTAGTAAAGGTTTTGAAAAATAAATGAGAGCAGAAATAAAGCCTATACAAAAACTTAACTCTGAAACTGAACTTGGATAATTCTTTTTTTCTCTGTTTTTTAAAATATTTTATTTATTTGTCAGAGAGAGATTTAGAGAGAGAAAGAAAAAGGGGGGAGAGAATGGGTTCACAGGGCCTCAAGCCACTTAAAAAGAACTCCAAGATGCATGCACCACCTTGTACATCTGGCTTACTTGGGTACTGGGGAATCTAACCTAGGTCCTTGGGCTTTGTAGGCAAGCGCCTTAACTACTAAGCAATCTCTCTAGTCCCTGAATTTTCATAATTCTGAAGGAATGTTATAATTTTGAAGTTCCTGAAGGATAAAATACAAAAGAAGAAGAAAAGGAGTGTTTCATAGATGTGTGTGCACAGCACTTATCTCCTTTTTTGGACAGCACTGGCATAGAATGTAACCATCATCACAGAACTTTCTGTCCAGTAAAGTAAGTGGTAGCCACACAGGGCTACCAAGCATGGGATATGTAACCAATGTGCCTAAGGAACTAAGTTTTTTTGATAATTTTATTGAGAACTTTAATATATAACATACTGGAAATTGGTCATCTTTCCATCAGGTTATTCTCTTTCACCCCTCTCTTCCCTAACCCCCATTCCACAAAGGACTCTCCTCACTATGGCCATGCATGTACCAGTCAGTTCTAGTGGGGGAGAACAATGCCTCACAATATGCCTTCCCACCCTTGTCTCTTATACTCTTTCTGACCCCTCTTCTGCAAGGTTCAAAGTCTCTGTTAGTGTTGAGCTCTCAGCAGCCTCTGGCTTTCTGCTTTGGTGAGTTTTGAGTTTCCTCAGTGTCTACTGCCATTTTCCTGAAGGAGATTCTCAGGCTGGCAGTGACAGCAGCACTCACATTTACTCCACCATTTCCTCTGTAATGTTTCCTGGACCCTGTCAGGTGTTACAGAAGTTATTTATCTCAGGCTAAGTACTCAGCTTTTTCTTCTTACTATATGATGGGTCTTGCTGGTTGATTTTGTAGCCTGCAGGATCTACTATTTGTTCACACTGTTGAAGATGCTTTTACTCCGCCGTGCCTGCATACAGCACTTTCTAGCACTATGATAGCTGGCAGGAAAATGGCTTCCATTCCAGCTTAATTTCTCAGTGTCCTTCAGCTGCAGCCCATGGTGTATTCAGGAATAGGATTTCACCATCTAGTAGGAACTGAACTTTTAATTTTATAATTTGGATTAATTTGAACTTAAGTTAGTAAAGAAGCACATGAGGATGCTTCCCTAGAATAACATGGAAGATACTATCCTGCCTCTCATATCTGTGTGGGCACACTGAATGTGTTACTAGTCTATAGTTCAGGAGACTGTTTAAAGGAAATAAAAGGGCATAGAATCTCTTATGATCCAATATGTATTATATTAGAATAAATTGATTACCCAAATCCTGCTTCTCTGTGCAAACAGATCTGTAAGACACACCTTTCTGCAACACAGTTTTATTAGTTTTTAAGTTAGTATACAAAGTAATGGATTCATTATGGCATTTTCAGACATACGGGTCATATTTTGTTCTAGTTTGTCTCCCTCCCCCACCCTCCATAACCCCATCTTCCTAGTCCCCTTCCTCCCCCAAATAGTCCCCCCACTTTGTATTTCCTGTCATCTATATTCTATTACCCTCTCTTGTTTCCCCCTCCCCTCACAGTCCCCTTCATAGTCTCATAAACTACACATACACATATATGTATAATACTATATATATTCAGATTCTGCATATGAGAGAAAATATGCAGTATTTGTCTTTCTGCATTTGGCTTATTTTGTTTAATAAGATTTCCAGTTCCATGTACTTTTCTGACAACATCATGAACTCATTCCTCTTTACATCTGAACGAAGCCCCATTGAAGACACAGGGTTGAATCCACTCTAGCCAGAAGCAGTTTGCTTGTATTGATTGTGTGGCCTGTGGGGGACTCTAGGCTGTCCTGCTGAGGTGCTGGTGACCAAGGAAAGAGCAGGGTTAATTTTCTGGGGCTGCCTCAGCAAAGCACCAAACTCTGGGTGTCCTGAGATAATATCAATGCATTGCTCCACAGTTGGGAAGCAACATGTTCATGGCCGCAACAGCTCTTTCCCTCAGCTTCCCTGCTTGGTAACCTTGCAATCCTCTGCATGACTTTCCAGAGAGCGCCCCTCTGACCCATTTCCCTGGGCTTTCCCCAACTCCACGGTGGCTGTGTATTTCTGGGTTTGAACATGAATTCTTGGAGGCTCTTGGCTTACCTGCAATGCAGGCTCAATGCGGCTAGAAGAGGAAGACTTGATCATAGAACAGACTCCCATCACTTAAAGAGCCATTGCCCGTCCCTAAAGAAACTCGGACAAGGAGAAGGTAGCAAGATAACAAAGCACCTAAGTGTTGGGTACAGATGTAAGGACAGATTCCAACAGATCCCTGCAGTGGCCGGAATCTGGCTGCTTTTCAGCATATTAAGCATTTGGTTCAAGAGACTGTTTAAAGGAAATAAAAAGGCATAAAAGCTCTTATCATCCAATATGTTTTATATTAGAATAAACTGATTACCCAAAACCTAACGTGACCAGAGCTTTGCCAAGAGCCTGGCAAACCACACTTGTTGACATGACCTGAATCCTAATCCGCAATTTGCAACAAGTGATGACTTCACAACTCCTCACTTCCTCCTCTGCTTCTCAGCACAGCAGGGAGGAAGGCAGAAACCCTCACGGGAATGTGTTTTCTTCGTATGAGTATAGGAAAATGTGTTCATAGGCAAAGAAAATTCAGTATTAGATGGAAATCATGTTTTCATCCTCAAAACTGTTAAAAAGCTGTTCCTAAGAATGAAAATATTGGATGAGGAGATTTGGTGTCATGACGCTTCTCCTAAAACTCGAGTTTTCTTTCTTACAAAATGTATAGAAAATACAGAATGAGATGGCACATGTCCAAAAAGTGTCCATTCCTCATGGCTGTGTTTAGTGAATGAGTGACTTCAAACTCAGTCAGGAGGACTGGACAATGACAGCATGGCAAATTTAGAGAGGATGTGGGACACCTTCAGAACATAGTGATGATTTAATGAATGACACGCAATAAAAACTCAGCAATCTGGAGCAGCAAAAGTAGGACACATTTCATTCTGTTTATTAAAACAATATTTCCCTCATCTTTTCCTAGACTCATTTTCATACATGTGATGTTACTTGATTGTCTTCCTAATCTTTTATGTGCTTCCAAAAAAAATACTCAGCTTTGATTTTTATCCTAAGATCTCATATAGAAAAAAAGTTGTGTCATAAAATATGATCATGTGCATAAATAATTCTTTTTCTTCCTTTTGACACAGGGTTATTCCATATAGCCCTGGCTTGCCTTGAACTTGCAATGATCCTTTTGCCTGTTTCCTGAGTGTTGGGATTACAAGCATGAGCCATCCATGCTCAGTGGAATTATGTAACTCTTGAAATGCATCATAGAATGATCTGGTCCTTTCAGCACAGTTAATACTATAAAACTTCTAAGATGGGTATAGTAGCAAACACCTTTAATCCCAGCACTTGGGAGGCAGAGGTAGGGGGATTGCCAGGACTTCAAGGCCATCCTGAGACTACATAGTAAATTCCAGGTCAGCCTGGGCTACAGTGAGACCCTACCTTGAAAAACAAAAAAAAAAAAAAAAAAAAGAAAGAAAGAAAAAGAAAAAGAAAAAGAAAAAGAAAAAGAAAGGAAGGAAGGAAGAAACAAACAAAGACAGAAATGAAGAAAGAAGGAAAGAGAGAAGGAAGGAAGGAAGGAAGGAAGGAAGGAAAAAAGAAAAATTCTAGAAGACACAAGAGAAAATCTGTATTATCTAGATTTGGTAGGGACTTTAAGATTCAAAGCTAAAATGTGAGGCATGAAGGAGAAAAATTGCTACAATAAAATGTATTGGACTCTGTGATAGTTTAAATCTATGTCCTCTAATAGATTCAGGTGTTATTAAAATTGAGTTTGCAGAACTGTTGGGCCCTAAGAGGCCCAGGTGTGAGGCCTAGTGGAACTTTCTGAGCCTGACTAGAGTTTAGCGACCTGTCTTTGGCCTACTTCCACTTGAGAGTGACTCAGCAAGGCCTAAGCCAAAACTGCCTCCGCCCAGCTACTGCTGACATAGTGAAATAATATTGGCCCTTACACCTTTTTTCTATCCTGAGACCCACCCTCTTTCTCAAAACTATATATACACCCTCTCATTACAATAAGACGAGTTCCTGCCTCGACAAAACTCCCAGCCCAGTGTGTTTTTTCTCTCCGGTGTTTTGGGGGGGGAGGTCTGAGCCACTGACACCCATCTTCCCGCTCAGCCTCAAGAAAAGCCGCTGAATCAGCTCTTTCTTCCGCTTTACCTGCCAGGAGGGAAACTGGCAGACTGGTGCCCCGTATGAGGACCTCTCTTTCCTGCCTACGGAAAAACACGGAAGTACACTGATGGCCTAATTGGACTGTGGATCAGTGCACCCTCATAAATTATGAGGTAGTCTTCATATCTAATATTCCAACCTTTGCTTCTGTAACCTGTGCTTGCTTCAACATCTTTTCATTCCTTTCTCTTTCCTTTCACTTCCAGGTTGCCGGCAAACTGCATCTGCGGCACCTGTATTTCTGATCGGGTCATACGTTCCTGGTGGACACACCATGTGGGCAGACCTGGAGGAGACTCACCACGTGGGCAGACCTGGAGGAGACTTTAAGCATCTTGCCCCCTCATTTGAGTGGGGGTTCCATCTCAGAAGAATTCTGCAACATGTTTAGCTATTTTTTGGGCCCTTGTGCTTGTGTTGTACTCATGTGTATTACTGTTACCCTGATCTTCTGGATACTCTTCCCTCGACTTTATAACATGGGGCAATCCTTATCTAAACCAAATCCTGCCTTAGAGTCACTACGGGTTCTAGTCAGAAGTAGAGGCCTTAATCTTTCTGATAACCAGGCCCTCCAGGCATGGGGCTATTTACTCAAGATTACTCCCTGGTTGCCCAAGAGTAATCTTTTTGACTGGGACACCTGGGACAAAGTTGAGAGTCTGATCAGGAGAGCTCAAGTAGAAAAGGGAAAGATCCCCCCTTTGGGGGCCCTCCCCACTGTGTCGGCCTTAAAGGTTGAGAGGGGGGACCCTAACCCAGAAAGGGACAAAGGGTGATACCCTGACCCAGGAAGGGACAGAGGACAATAAAGAGCTACAAATGAAACCAAAATCAAGTCTCAGCCCTTCATGCCAGCCTGAGTCCTCACATCCACCCCTAAATCCTTTTGAGAGTGCTCCTTGGCCCTCTAAAAGTCCATCGCCCCCAAATCCCCCTACTAATCCTTTTCAGAGCGCCTCTGCCCCTCCGCCCTACCTTGGGGATGGCGCCCCCAGGGGAGAAATAATCAACCTCTTCCCTGTTAACGTTAATCCCAGTGGTAATCACCCTGCAGCCTGGTATCCTTGGGAAGCTCACTATTTAAAAGATCTTAAAAAGGCTGTCTCAGAGGACGGGCCTAACTCCCCCTGGGCAGAGACCATCCTTCAGGGTTTGGTTCATTATCATTGTACCACTCAAGATTGGAAAAACCTTGCTAAAGCTGTTTTCTCTGGCCCTCTGTACATAAAATGGAGTGCTTTCTTTCAGGATGAGTGCCGCCTTCAAATTGAGCGAAACCAGGCCGCTCAGCCCCCAGTACCAATCACCTTTGGGATGCTCTCAGGCACTGCTGATCAGTTTTCTACCAGTCTTCAGCAGGCCACTATTCCTGATCCATACCGAGATCAGGTACGGGCTTTGGGAATGGCTACATGGAAAAAGTTAGAGGAGGGCCCCTCTAAACCCCCCATTACAAGAGTCACCCAAAAGATCAGTGAGGATTTGGCCACTTTCATAGAGAGGGTCAAAAAAAGCCTACAAAGAAAGTTCCCTCCTGGCCCCCTACAAGACCAGTTTATAAAAATGCTGGTCTGGGAAGGCATGACAGGCGATCATAAGTTAGCCTGCACTAGACTCAAGGACCACCCTATGAGTAAATAGGTTGTAGCCACCCAAGATGTAAAGTCCTCTTCTCATCAGATTAAGGCAATGACATCAGCCCTACAGGCTTCTCGCCATGAAGACATGGCTGCCCTAGAATGTGCCCTTCAACAGGCCTCGTGGGGAAGGGGCGATCTTACTTTGGGTGTGGCAAAGAGGGTCATTTTAAAAAAGAATGCCCCAATAGGAAAAGCGCCCCAATAACTCCCTTAACCCCTAACTTGCCCCGCACGCCATGTCCTCAGTGCAAAAAAGGGATTTCACTGGGCCAGAGATTACAAATCCAAGTTTAGCCTTCAGGGTGAGTCTTTAAACTTCCCCAGGGGCTATCCCCAGCCCCGTTAAATAAGGGAAAGAAGGTGGTCAAAACGCACTAGACTGTGCCTTTGACACCCGGACTTAGACCAAAAATGACCCTAACAGTCGGTGGAAAAACTTTCAAATTTCTCATCAACACTGGGGCTGACCGTACTGTGATAAGAAAAAAAGAGGTCCCTCCCTCCTGGCAGTTGGTCCCAGGTCCGCCCTTGCTTGATGTGGGTGGACAATCAACGTCATGGGAAACTGCTAGCTGGCAGCCCTGGATTGACCCTGACAATAATCATGGTGAGGTCCACCCTCTAGTGGTGTCAGGCCTAACAGCCAACCTCCTGGGTCAGGATATACTTGGGGAGGCTGAGGCCTATATTACCACTGATCACAGGGCTTTCTGTGAAGATATACTTGACCGGGAAGAATATAAACAACAGTTTGAGAAAGGAAGGACCTGCCATCCTAACTACAGAGATGATCCTTATTTTTAAAAAATTAGACAAAAACATTCTCAGGTTCACCCCCAATCCTAAGGGCCACTGCTAACCCCCCAGTACCTAAGATTCAATGGATTCCTGGGGACCTTGTATGGGTTGAGCACTGGCCTATACCTACCCCTAAACTAAAACAACTTCATATACTCATTAAACAACAATTGGCTTCAGGACATGTGTGGCCTTCAACAAGTCTTTAGAACTCCCCGGTTTTTGTTATAAAGAAGCCTAATGGCTCTTAGAGACTTTTACATGACTTTAAAAAAATAAATAAGAGAATGGTGCCTTTTGGGACCCCCCCAGAGAGGGCTCCCTTGGATTCCAGCCATTCCCAACACCCATTACTTAACCATTATTGATATTAAAGATTGTTTTTTCTCTATTCCATTACATCCAGATGATGTAGAAAAATTTGCATTCTCCATACCCTCAACAAACTTTCGTGGTCCAGACCTAAGGTTTAAATGGACCATCTTCCCTCAAGGCATGGCTAACAGCCCCCCCCCCCATTTGTCAGTATTACATGTCTCATATCTTTTCTTCCTTGATTAATCATCCTAGTGTTTTATTCTACATTTATATGGATAATATTATTTTAGGTCATTCCAACCCATCTGATCTCCAAGACCTCACTGCCAAATGCCTTGCCATTTTACAGGCCAATGATTTTAAAGTGGCTCCAGAAAAGATTCAGACCATCCCTCCCGTCAAGATTTTGGGCTCCATGTTATTCCTTGATACTGTCTCTCCTTTCAAACCCCAACTCCATATTCTAAAATTCTATACTTTGCCTCAACTCCAAAAGGTGCTGGGGGAAATTAATTGGATGAGGCCCTGGATACCCATAACTATTGAGGAACTGTCCCCTTTGTTTGACCTCTTAAAGTGCCTTACTCTCGCCTCTCAGATAACCTTGCCCCCTCATCTTAAACGAATTCTACATAAGGTACAATGGGCTATAGATGCTGCTACCCTAAAGAGGTTCAATCCTAACTTACCTATTTCCCTCTATATTTTCTCTGGGGAAACATTATGCACTGCGCTGTTAGCCCAGGAAGAAAAACCCATCCAATGGATTCACCTCTCCGTTGGTGGGGGTCCCCAGAGTTTACTCTATAACTAACCAGATTACAGACTACATTATCAAGGGCAGGGACACTTCTGTCCGATTGTTTGGCACAGAGCCTCATTTCATTGTCACCCCCTTTAAGGTAACAGACTTCACTTGGCGTCAGAGAAATAACAACAGGGTTGCTATGGCCCTCGAGGGGTTTCTGGGTATAATTGATTGTCACTATGGTCCTTATAAATGGATGAGCTCCTTCTCTAGGTTGGAGTGGAGACTCCCCAGGCTTTTTCTATCTAAACCCAACCCTGACTTTCTTACCGTGTTCACTGATGGGGGGCACTTGGGAGCTTCCCTAGTTGTTTACCCTCCCCTGAGGAGGGGAGAAAAGCCTATGCCCATAAAGTCAATCTCCCATGAGGTCAAAGGGTCAGCACAATTCAAAGAACTATTCGCTGTTGTTTTGGCTTTGGACACTATTCAGGAGCCATTTAACTTATTTTCTGACAGCCTTTATGTTGTTAACCTGTTACCCAACCTAATTAAGGCCCATATTAGGCTGGACTCCAACCCTATATCCCCCTTGATGATTCAAGCACGCTCCCTACTTAAACAAAGGATTAACCCATTTTTCTTCAACATCTCAGAGGCCATCAAAATTTACCAGGATTCCTCTCTAAAAAAAACGATTTGGCTAACAAACTGGCCTCTCAGTCTCAGTGTAATACAGTCTCAAAAGCTACATGCTTCCACTTATTAACCCATATAAATTAGAGGGGCCTTAAACATAAATATCCCCACGTGCCAGTCAAGGACCTTAAAAAAATTGTCCAAACTTACAAATCCTGTCAGCCTTTCCTCCAGGTACCTCCTCTTCAAACTACAGGAGCCAATCCTCGAGGGCTACGCCCTAATCACCTTTGACAGATTGACATTACACACTATTCTCCATTTGGAAAACTTAAATATATATTTTTCTCTCAGTTGATACTTTCTCCCATACTTGCTGGGCATCGGCACATGCCGGGAAAAAAACTAAACATACTATTAGCCATATGCTTCAATGCTTTGCCACCCTTAGATTGCCAGATCAAATCAAAACCAATAATGGTCCCTGCTTGTAAACAGGGCCTTTATAGATTTCCTCCAAACCTGGAAAATCTCACTTTCCACAGGCATCCCGTATAACCTGCAGAGCCAGGCCATCATAGAAAGATATAATCAAACTCTCAAGTCTCAATTACAAAAACAAAAGGGAGAATCCCTACCCCCACACGACCAACTAAAAAAGGCATTATTAACCCTAAATATTTTAAATTTTTCTAAAGAAGATAGACACTTGTCCCCTTTTCAAAAACATTGGACCTCAGCTGTTACTTACAGCTCCATCTAAGTCAAATGGAGGGACCCATTGACTGGGGCCTGAAGAGGACCAGACCCCCTCCTCACAGCAGGGAGAGGGTTTGGATGTGTCTTTCCTCAAGAGGAAAAAAGACCCATTTGGGTACCAGCAAGAGACTTGAAATATTTACCCCAACAAGGGGACAATAACAATCAACTCTCCAGGGAGTGTTCCACCCCTGAGAACTGTGCCTCTGTTTCTTCCCCAGGAACGATTGGAGGTGTGGATGCTGCTAGACCCAAATGAAGCCAGAAAAGCTCCAGAAAGATTTGAAAAAGAGGAGATGGGACTTCCAAGACAACCCACTGTGGACAGGCTTACATGGCTTTTTTCCCTACCTTCTCCCTCCCCTTGGGCCCCTCCTTCTCCTTCTTATCCTCACTGTCAGGCCCTGTGTAATTAATAAGATTACACAATTCATTCACCAACAGCCAGAGGCAATTAAACTTCATCAGGTCAAAATACCACAGGTTTGCAAGTCAGAAGCTGGACTCTTCCTCTGACTGGCTGTCCACCTAGCATCCCTCCCCCGCCCTCCATCGAACCAATAACGGGTAAGATCTCAGACAGGCTGAGAAGCCTTTTCTACCTTCGGCGGTCAGCTTCAGCCCAGTCTCCTACGGGCTTCTTAAACAAACCAGTTTTTTAAGTGAAAAAAGATGATAGTCTGATATGAGTTTATCATAGAATCACAGTTGCAGGATACTCTATGGTCTCCAAAGTCTTCAATTCCACATGAGGAGATGGTACCCACATGAATAAACACATGTTACATTGTGGGGATTGAAGTGACCACCAAAAGAGAAGTCACCCTAAGAGGAGGCCCCCAAGGAGGCAGAGAACATTGCAAGAAGGGTCTTACAGCAGGTGTGGGAGCACGGCTGAGGACCTGGAGTCAGGAAGGGCTCCAAGCAGGAGAGAGAACCCTTTGGAAGGGTGGTGAAAAACGTGTGGATTGGGGAAACACAAACCATGTAATTAGGTTGGAGTGAATGTTTGTTCTAAGGGTTAGTGAAATAAAATGTGACAAAACATATCTGACACTGGAGTTTTCTTTTCAAAAGAAAATTTTAAGGCAATTACACTGTTGATTTTCCACTTAGGAAAAAAATCTATATACAGACTTTGAGCAATTATCATTCAGGAGTTTTAAGTAATCACTCAGCCATGGGTTAATCAATAACTACTTAATGAAGCTTTTTCCAAGTCTACAAAGAACATTAGGATACACTCTATTATAGTAGGCAAGATACACAAGCAATAAAAGATATCAAGGTAATGCACGATGAGTAGAAAACTGGTGATACAGGTGGTGGTGACTGCTGTCCTCTGGCCTGGAATCCAGGGAACCTGTTATCATGCTAGACTGGGCATGGTAGTGCCCACTTCTAATCACAGTTCTTGGGAAGATGAGGCAGGAGTAACAGCATGAGTCTGAGACCAGCCTGGTCTACAGAAAGAGAAAGTACCATCACATGCCTCAAGTGAATATAAGTCAGCATCGTGCTAGAAAGGAGGGGGAAGAAGAAAGAGGAAGGGTGGATGACATGGAGTAGCAGAAGGAATGCAGATGGCTTCAAGCCACTGGATGCACAAAGACTCATTACAATGGAAGCTGAGACAGGAGTCAATCCAGGCTGCTTGGAATAGGAAAAGAACATGGGAGGAATTAGATGGAGTCAAGGGATTGTTAGAGGATAAAACTAGAAGTCCAGGGTTGGAGAGAAAGCTTAGTGGTTAAGGTGTTTTCCCTGCAAAGCCTAAGGACACAGGTTCAATTCCCCAGTAACCATCTAAGCCAGAGGCACAAGGCAGCACATGTGTCTGGAGTTTGTTTGCAGTGACTGGAGACCCTGGTATGACAATTCCCTCTCACTTTCTCCCTCTTCCTCTCTCTCCCTCAAATAAGTAAAAACTATTAGTCCTTGATAATTGACAACGTGCAAGGTATAAGGCAGAAAAAGAAACCAAGACACCTCCTCCCAGTTGACTATCCGAAAGCTAGAAAGAACTATGCTGCATGCAGCCCTTCGGGAGAAGTCCTCAACAGTCTTAAATAGCAGGGGACCCTGACAGCTTTAAGATTGGCCAGGTAGACCAAATGTGCCAATTGGTACAACAGGAGCATGTCTATTATGTCGGAAAGCAAATGCTCTCTAATGGGACTGGGAACATGCTCCATGGGAGGGAATACATGCTTGGTACTTAAAACCTAGTCAAGGGCTAGAGAGATTGCTTAGTGGTTAAGGCACTTGCCTGCGAAGCCTAAGGACCCAGGTTTGCCTCCCCAGAACCCATGTACGCCACATGCACAAGATGATGCATGTGCACAAGGACACACATGCACACAAGGTGGTGCACCAATTCTCTCTTGCTTCCTCTCTCTCAAAAAAAAAAAAAATTAGCCTATGGCTGGGGAGGTCATGAGCTCTAGGGGACCAATGCCTGCTGTTGTCTGCCTAAATGCATATATTATCCCCACCAAACTGCCCTGTAAGCACTTTTTAAAATGATTATACCCATATATTAATGCTACTGTCACTTTTGGTAACAGAAGCTTTTCTTTTCAGGTGGCAGCGACCACTGGAGTGACTCAAAAGTCACCATAGTGCTTAGAAGAAGTGACAGTGGAGTGTTCAGTGCCGAGACATCTCTATCACATCCTCCAAGGCTCAGGGTCCGTTGTGGAAGAGGTTGTGGAAAGAATGCAAGAGCCAAAGGAACTCCTTACAATGCACTCTTCCAGACACAAAATGGCCTGGATATCCATGACCTCGCAATGCCTGACCCTACCTACACAAGACCCTCATAATAGGAGGAAAAGATGATGACATCAAAATAAAGAGAGGGGCTTGACAGAGGGCAGATTTGAGAGGGGGCTATGGGAGTGGAGGGAAGGACTTATCATAGTTTATTGTCTATACTTATGAAAGCTGTCAATAAAAAGTTTATATATAAAAAAAAAAAAGAAACTAAGGATTCTCCCAGGTTCCCAACTTCAGGCAAAGTGAGTGAAGTACCATGAGTTAACTGGAGGAGGGTTAGGAGTGGGAAGGACGGTACCATCTCTTAGTGATGATTGCTTTTGTCCCAAATTTTACATTAATCACTTGTGTGGTTAAAAATGTACAAGAGGGCTGGGGAAATGGCTTAGTGGTTAAGGTGTTTGCCTCTGAAGCCTAAGGACCCGGGTTGGATACCCCAGGACCCACGTAAGCCAGATGCACAAGGGGGCACATGCGTCTGGAGTTCATTTGCAGTGGCTGGAGGCCCTGATGCACCCATTCTCTCCCTCTCTCTCTTAAATAAATAAATAAAAATATTTTTAAAAAAGAAAAAACTGTACAAGAACTATACATCATACAATGACCTTGAAATATCAATACATAAGATAAAGGGATTACAAAGATTTTAAGTTATGGCTATGTTGGAATCATGGCCAATTCTTTTACTTCTGTATGTCTGAATGCTTTCTAATCTCCCTGTAATGGACATGTGCATGGATACATTTTGTACTTAGGCAAAGAAACTTTGTGCTTTGCTAGTTTGCTTTTCTTGATACAGAGTCAAAAACCATGCTCAGATTCCACAACAAATATAGGAGGCTGGTCAGGAACACAGGGTTCATGGGTACAGTCCAGAGGAAAGGAGAATGAAAAAGTCACATGGAGACCAACGAGGCAGTGTTTAAATGTCACATTCAACCTTGTTAGCTGAACCTACTTCCTTGTTGACACAAGAGCCAGCTCGAGAATAATTCTTGCCTCAAGGTTGCAGGGGCTAAACTGAGAGGGCGGTCTCCAAGAAAGGAACATGGGTCACACAGCCAACCACCAGGGTCCCAAGTCAAACTTCCTATGAAACTCACCAGCCCTGCCCCGCTTTAGCCTTCAGGAGAGTGTAGGCTTCAGTGGAACAGGCCTCACAAATGACACCAGAGGCCACATGAGAACTCACTTTCAATCAGTAAAGGAACTGTAAACCTTTGCCCACGTGAGGATTGGCTTCTGTTGTGTTTATCTCATTGGCCATCTCTTGGCTCTTCCTGACCCATCACTAGTCTCTATTAGTTCAGGATCAGTTTCATGTGAAATTGATAGTTTCTAAACCAGTCGCTTTAAAAACTCCCTGACATATGCACTTTAAGAGTGCATCTGGAGCTCCTTTTCAGTGGCTAGAGGCCCTGGCACGCCCATTCTCTCCCCACTCCCTCTCTCTAATAAATAAATAATTTAAAAAATTTTTTATTTATTCTTATGTATATTATTCTAGTTTTACATTCATATATGAGCCGGGCATGGTGGCGCATGCCTTTAATCCCAGCACTTGGGAGGCAGAGGTAGGAGGATCGCCATGAGTTCGAGGCCACCCTGAGACTACATAGTGAATTCCAGGTCAGCCTGGACCAGAGTGAGACCCTACCTTGAAAAAACAAAAAACAAACAAACAAACAAACAAAAACTATTAAATGCTTTTAGAGACTAGGAACCAATTAAAATGGGAAATTTTTCCTTTGGTTTCTTGAGACGGTCTAGCCATGTAGCCTTGGCTCACTGGAACTCTCTGTATAGACCAGGCTGGTGTTGAACTTGCAGTGATCCTCCTGCCTCTGCTTCCTAAATTAGCTAATGAGAGATTTTTAAAAACTAGAGAAAAGACTTTTAATTTTATTTTTTTAATCTAGTTGAGAAAGAGAGTGAGTTTGGGCATGTCAGGGCCTCTCAAAACAGGTTTTACTATTGCATCAGGAAGCTTGTAGGTGAAAAAATAGAATTTTCTGTTCGAACTTGCTTTAAAAAAAAGTGTAGGGCTGGAGAAATGGCTTAGTGGTTAAGGCGTTTGCCTGCAAAGCCAAAGGATCCCGGTTCGATTCTCCAGGACCCACATAACCAGATGTGTGAGGGGCACATGCATCTGGAGTTCATTTTGGCATGCCCATTCTCTCTCTGTCTGCCTCTCTTCTCCCTCTCTCTCTCTCTGCTTGCAAATAAATAAATAAAAAGTTAAAAAATATTTAAAAATAAAAAAAGTGTAAACTTTCTGACATGATTAGAGTCCAAGGTGGTTAGCAGAGTTACCAAGGGCCCAATTTCTTCTTGTCTTTCTGATCTGACTTTCTCAGTGTTTGTTCTCAAAATCGGGTTCTGCAGGGCGGTCAACCACTGGCAAAAGAGAACGGGATGACCATAACTGGTTGATGTTAATTATCCTTCCTTCCTGGGGGGCAGGTCAACATACTCTGAGCAAATTGCTGCCAAGCATCTGAGCAAAAGTCAGGCTCTACTGACAAGAACAGCAGTGACAGTTGGACAGGCATTCTCCCTGACTGGGCAAGAATAGAATATAGAACATATCCTATCTCTAGACAATTGTTTAAACTGGCTGAATTTGACTGTGGCTTCATATTTTAGAAATCAAAGTGAGACTCTTCTGAGCTGAGACTGTTTTCTTAAATGATCTTAGGACCATCTCAAAACTTCTTAACACTACAAATGAACTCCAGACATATGTGCTACTTTGTGCATCTGGCTTTCTATTCTTGCCCTGGACCTATAAGCTTGAAAGAAATCCCTTCCTCCCCTAAAGTATGCCTGGTTTGAATGTTCATCCCAGCAAAGTAAAGCTGACACAAGTCATTGATGTTATCTACAAATAATATGACCAGGTTCCCACTCACTGTTATTTGAAGACAATATGAAGGGCTTATTTGGAATATTCATTCTCTGGCTTTGCCCCAGATTTTACAAACTGAGAATTCAGGTAGCTTGCCCATGTACTACAGTGGTGTGATATAGAAGTGTACAAATGAGCCTGGTAAAGGTGTTCGTACATACAATCCCAGCACTCAGAAGGCTGTAGTAAGAGGATTGTCACAAGGTTGAGACCAGTCTGGGCTACATGACTTCCAGGCCATTCTGGATTGTGGAGTGAGATCCTATTAAAAGAAAGACAAGAAAAAAAGAAAAGGAAATAGAGGAAGTGAAAGAAGGAAAGAAAATAAGTGAACCAGAAAGGAAAGACAGCTCTACGTGTGTTTTCACACAAACTTAGCAAGCCTGAGCTTTCTTCACTGATAAATCAGCACAGCTCATAGGATTATTTAGTATCAGGGATAAAGCATTTAAAGCAGGAAGGATTTGCTTTGGCAAATACAGTATTTTTACACATTAGCCTCTAGGCGTGCCCAAGATGCCCCAGAAGAGAGAAACAAACAGTAATCATATTCATCTGCCAGTCTCTAGACCCAGGAGACAGGTCGGTGAGAACTTGTGGCTGGAATGCCATCTACAAGTGAACGACAATGTGCAAATCTTGGGAAGATGTTTCTTGTGATTTTCTAAAACATCAGTAGAATAAGCTGCCTCCACATACACACACACTACACAGCTGCTCTTGCCGGAAGCCTCAGCACTAATATAAAAGGCAGCACTTGCTTTCCCACTGAGAGCAGCTGCTGTCCTAGAAAGGTGGAAGATCTTTGTCTAACCCTATGTCTGCAACCCATTTCTCCATGTTATTCCTGCAAAGGAGCACAAAAGAGTGAGAGACATGTGAGACACATTGGAAAAATGACTACAGGAAAGAAAAATGAGTTTCCAGCAACCTCATTCTTAAAATATTTTTTTTTCTAGAGAATGCTGTGAATGGAGGTTTGTAGAGTTGAAACAAATCCAATTGCCATGATGCCATATTATGAGCTAAATTGGCTTCTTGCTTGAATTTAGGCACAATTTGCACTGCTGCTTTTATTTAAAAAATACCTAGTTTCAAACAACTAATTTATATTTGAACGTACAGAGCACAACTCATTTGTAAGTAAAACTGCAGTAATTGCTTTCTTTGGATATTTTTGATGAGCCAAACAAATAAAAAACCAGTGTATGGCTCATTTGCATGATCCGTAATTGGATGATACACACAGATCCACAGTGATTAAATGTCTTTGAAAAACAAGCACCATTGAGACTGGTTATTAGTTCTCTTTTGTAGGATAGAACTTGATCAGAAAGTAACATATTATATGTAAATAGATTCATTTAATTCTAAGTTGCAGTATTTTTAAAAATTATCCATGCATGACCGTTTTGAGTGCAAAATTATAATTGGTTATAATTAACCAACTTACCAATGAGTTAACTGAAGCACAAACTGTTAACTGGCCAAATGGGGAGTTCAGGCACTTTTTCACATGTAATGCCTACATTCCACTAATCTTGCACACTCAAAATCTTAGAAATGTTTACATTTTATAGATTTCCAGAAGGCTCCTTAAAGGCTTTTTAAGAAATAATGCTTAATAACGCACTGTTAAGTTACATAATTATAGATGGAAATATAGTCTCATTTATAGTCAATATAAAACAAAACATGTCTGATAGTCACTCCTATAGGAATCAATCTCCATCATGCAAAGAAAAGTGGAAAAGCGACTGACTGTCTCATGAGCTTCTGATCTATAAGTCTCAGAAGCTCTGCAGGGGCCAGCAAATTTCAGGCACACATGGACGTTCTAGTGTCTGCAAAAGAATTCCCTGAAAGATACACCTCATTCATTATGCAGAGCTAAGCCATAGCTCAGGTGAGTCGTGGCCTTAGATGGACAGCTGTGGCCCAAGAGAGGACCAAAGCGCACACCATTCTATTCCAAGGACCTTTCTCAAGAGAAAGCAGCTTATTCAAATAAAAGTGGCAGGCAGAAGAGTTCAAGTGTCCTCAGCTACCAATGGGCAGTTACCAATTCTATGTACTTTAAGAAATAATTGTTGGGGGAGTGCAGGGGAAATGGCTCGGTTAAAGGGACTTGCTTGCAAAGCCTGCTGGCCCAGGTTCAACTCCCCAGAACCCACATAAGCTCAATACAAAGTGGTGCATGCATCTGTGATGCAAACACCCTGCAACAATGGGAGGCGGAGTCAGGAGAATCCAAATGTCATTTGCAGTGGCAATAGATGCTGTCTCAAAAGGAAGATGGAGCAGACACATTACTGTGGCTCACGGACCTCCACATGTGCATGCTCATTCTCTCTCTGACACATACAGTTTTTTATTTTAAAAAACTAATAATTGCGGGGGAAATGGCTGTCAGTATATGTGGTAGTTTGAACATATGTCCCCCAATATATTCAGTGTTTTATTAGTTATAGTTTGCATCTGCAATCATCTTGCTAGAGGCAATGTCACTGGGGGCCCGTCTTAAGCTGTGGTGATGGTTTGAGATTCCATTGTAAAGATATGCAGTGTGCCTAATAGGAGTTCCTGAAGCTTGCTGTGGCTTGACTGTAGTTTTGCTCTGTGTGCTGTGGTGGCTGGTTGGTTTTTCTCTCTCTTGCCTGGTCCTGTGAGAGCAGGCCGCTTCTCCTGCCATTATGGAACTTCCCCTGGATCTGTAAGCCTCAATAAATAATATCCCTTCCTCCATAACTGTGCCTGGTCTGGAAGTTCATCTCAGCGAACCTGAAGCTGTCTACTACAGTATAGTATTTACTAAGCAAACAAGAGTTTGGATTTCCAGCACTGATATAAACTGTTGAGCATGGTGGGACTTGCCCATAATCTGTGCTGAGATAGGAGGATACCCAGGGCTTAGTTTCATTGAGACCCTGTGTCAAAAACTAAGGTGGAGGGGCTGGAGAGATGGCTTAGCAGTTAGGGAGCTTGCCTGCAAAGCCAAAGGACCCAGGTTCAACTCCCCAGGACCCATGTAAACCAGATGCACAAGGAGGCACATGCATCTGGAGTGTGTTTGCAGTGGCTGGAAGCCCTGACACACCCATTTTCTCTTTCTCTACCTGCCTATTTCTGTATCTCCCTCTCTCTCTCAAATAAATAAATAAAATATTAAAAAAAAAAAAAAACTAAGGTGGAGGGCTGGACAGATGGATTAGTGGTTAAGGCGCTTGCCTGTGAAGCCTAAGGACCCAGGTTCAATTCCACAGAGCTCACGTAAGGCAGATACACATAGTGGTGCATGCGTCTGGAGTTCATTTGCAGTGGCTAGAGGCCCCAGTGCACACAATCTCTCTCTCTCAAATAAATAAATAAATAATAAAATGCTTAAAATAAGAGACACTTGGCAACCAAGTAATAAGTAAGATACTTAGCATCCAACCACTAGTCTCCACACACGTGCACACATGCATACCCAAACATCCTAACATGTATGTACACATACAAAAGGAATTCCACCTCCCTCCTCAGCCACAAGAGAACTTACGAAGACCTGTTCCAAACTCAACTTCTGACTTGGATACAATTAACTTGTAACATGACCAGTTTGACTTTGTTTCCACTCAAATTTCCTCAAATGACATTAGAAGAACTTAGAAAGTAAAAAATAACCATGAATATTCTAAGCACTTTGAAAAAGTAGCTAGAAAGTCTTTGGAGACTCAAACCAAAAATCCTTTGCAAGATTTAGGCAAAAAGTATGCCCCAGTTTTCTTCCAAGTTCAAACATCTGAAAATTTGATAGCACCAATAAAGCAAATCAATTGACATCAAATAGGAAAAATCACAATGAATCTCAAAGGTGATACGTTAGCTGTGGCACGGGGGCAGGGTGACTTTTAAGGAATCAAGCTACTTAAATACTGGTCTTCAGTCTCTCATTGAAGATTCTCTCTGGACTTATGATAGCGGCCAACAAAACAAAGAATCACTTCAGCTCCTATTGAGCAGTCAAGGAAAAACTATGTTTGAACAATATCCTCATGTGTACAGTTGGATCCTTAAATCTCTAGACATTGTTCGTCTCCTCTGATTTATTAGCCAGTCTTTTTTATAGCTCATCCAGTTTATAAAGCTGAGATGGTAATATGTACTTTTTATCCCATAAGCAGCTCAGCTCATGGTCTGACAAACGTTGCCAACTTAAGGAATAGAATAATGACATATTTATTTTTCCTTTTTAAAACAGATTTTTCATTTGAGGGAGAAAGAGGCAGATAGAAAATGGGCACCACGCATGCTCCAGCCACACCACAAACTCCAGGTGTATGCACCTCCTTAGGCATCTGACTTTAAGCGGGTACTGGGGAAATCAAACCTGGATCCTTTAGCTTTGCAAGCAAGCACTTTAACTGCTAAGCCATCTTTCCAGCTCAATGACGTATTTCTAATATTGAACAATTCTGATTATAAAAGCAAAGTGTTAAGCTACCAGACAGACACATTTAGGGGCAAACTTCTGTACTTACAGGGAAGTGGCTGCTACCCCTTTAGATGGCAGGCTGATTTTTCAGGCTGTTTCAGATAAGGCAGTTCGAAGCAAACAACGAACCAGCCTAAAATCGCAGAAGCCACCCAAGGCCTCCTTCTAGGTGACTTAGAGCACTTGTGAAACTTCAGGTCATGACCCTCACTTCACTGAATGTGAAGGTTGCAAACACTCTGGCAGCAGTCCAAGGTGGCTGAGTGTGCAATGATCACAATGCATCTGGTGTTTCTGGCAGTGCTCACCCGCGCTGCATCCATCGCACCTTTGCTGCAACCTTGGTTCTGAACATACACGTGCACTTTGCACGAGGCAGGCGGCCACACCAGTGTCAACACTAAGCAGCACTGTTGAAGCATCTCCGCTCAGATTCAAGACAACCAAGTTATGAATGTTTTACTGTGCAGACAAAAGGTTCTGCTTATAGAAACAATGATTTAACGGACACAATTTTCTATCTTCATTCTTCAGCATGTATCTAATTAGTATCTTTGGACTATACTGGCAATGTTCACTTTTAAAAATTGCTCATTGACTTGCTGACTTGAGCTTCACAAATCATTAATGGATGTTGGCTTGCGATTAGGGCAGAATTGACTTTTAGTATACTTCTGTCACTCACATTACACAGTTGACATGAAGCGGCATTCTCCGTACTGACAATTAAAGGTCAAAGGATCGATCACCTATGAAAACAATGAAGATGCTCTATGTCCTGTGCTCCCAGATATTCAGCCAAGATTAATCCTTATGTAAAAATATGCAATCCTACCCATCTCATTAGCATGCAAACCTGCTTTCATCTTCAGTGTTAAAATTTGTATGCATACCAGAGGTTGGTGGGTGGGTGGAGGGGCTGGCAGTCAAGAATGAATCCTGAGCCTTTAGCATGCTTGGCTCATATACCTATTTTATATACCTATTGTGGTAGTTTGAATAGATGGCCCCCAATATATTCAGTGTTTTATTAGTTTGTAGTTTGTATCTGCAGCCACCTGGCTGGAGACGGTGTCACTGGGCGGATCTTAGGGTCCAGCCCTAAGGTGTGGTGGTGGGTTTGAGATTCCAATCTAAAGATACGCAAAGTGTGCCTAGCCGGAATTCCTTAAGTGTGCTGTGCTGTGCTGTGCGGCTTTTGGCTTTTCCGTTTGGTCCTGGCCAGCTTCTTCTGCCATTATGGAACTTCCCCTGGATCTGTAAGCTTCAATAAATATCCCTTCCTCCCTAACTTTGCCTGGTCTGGAAGTTCATCTCAGCAAACCTGAAGCTGTCTGTTATACCTATATATACCACTGGTGCAATAGTGGCATGACGATGATGGCAAACAACTGCTTTCTGATTGGATTTGAGGTCCACTTCAAGGAGGGAATTTATGTCTGGTATGTTAAACCTGGTCCAAAGCCCATAGCTAGGGAGGTCAGAGGCCCTGGGGTTGGGGAGGATCTACTATTGGTGTTCTGTAAACGTGTTGTTAAACTGCCTTCTAAATATTTCTTTACCCATAGATCAGTGCTCTCTCGGGCTCGAGCACCGTTTACAGGAGGTAATGGTTACAACACACTCTTAACTGGCCCAAGTTCAGCCCGACACAGGACAGCTACACTTCAAGATTCAGGGAACCAGGGAACAGGGGACAAAAAGGATGTGAGAGCCAGAGGATGGGAAGAACAATGAAGCAGTGTCTTCTGGGCACCATGAACACAAAGCAGCTATTTACATGCACAAGACTGGGCAGATCAACCTTCCGTCATGGAGGGAGGAGGGACTCATGAGGCCCCAGTCCTCCTGAGGAGCTACTGACGCTAATAGTTGCCAAGGGAAGAGAATCATCTTTGTCAATAGTATAGCCACTGCCCCGGCTCCAGTAAACAATTCCCCACCCATGCTCATATAAGCATCCTAATCAAACTCGTGAGATGGGGAGGGGAGGGGAGGGGAGAGGAGAGGAGGAAAGAAGGAAAAAAGAAAGGGAAAGAGGAAAAGGGAGGGAGAGAGACAGGAAAGAACAAGGGAGACTAGTTGGAAAGAAGAGTTCATGAGTGGCACAGGGACAAGAAAGGGTAATGGAGGGTATGATCAAAATATATACACATATGAAAATTATCAAAAAAATATTTTTAATGCCCTAATTGAAAGTACGCTCATTATAGCCAGGTGTGGTGACACACACATTTAACCCCAGCACCTAGGAGGCAGAGGTAGAATCACTGAGTTCAAGGCCAGCATGAGACTACATAGAAATGTGACCTCCTCTAATGTGATGAGTGAGCAGTGTTTCTTCAACAAAAGCTCTTTGTATTTTGTTCACACACACTGGTCTGGAATTATCTTCAATGTTCTTACCTGTTAGAAAAAAATAATCCTTTCTTGACCTTTTGGCTGTGTTTATCAGCTTTGTACTAACCAAGAAATGGACTAGACTGACTGTGTTTGGTTTCAGAAGTAGTCCATGTAATGAAAGGAGCTACAACACACTAGGATGAAGAAGCTCTCAAGGACACAAGAAATTACCAAGCAATGCCCACTGTGTGGAGCCTTCCGTCACAGAGACATCCCAGCAATGTCTACTCCAGGCCATTCCTGAGCACATGTCACTGTGTACCAGACCACATCTGCCAGCAGTTTAATCAGAGCAAAGTAGGACGTCACCTCCTGTAGAGGAAGACTAAGTTGCTCAGCATGACTAATCCAGTAGAGGCCACTACCCAAGGGACAAGTCTGCAGTAGAAAATGGTGGTGTTTTTCAAGGGTCAGTATCAATCTGAACTGAAAGTCAAGGACTCATTTTCAGAAAATGTTTACCTTGATTCAATGATAAAAGAGCTCAGTCAAGTCAAAAAGATGTGATATAGAAGCTGGGTGTGTTGGTGCATGGCTTTAATCCCAGCACTCGGGAGGCAGAGGCAGGAGGATTGCTTTAAGCTCAGGTCACCCTGAGACTACATAGTGATTTCCAGATCAGCCTGGGCCAAAGTGAGGCCCTATTGCAAAAATAAACAAAGAAACAAAAGATGTGATATAGGTCAAATGCCTGCACATTTTTAAAGCTCTATCATCAGTAGAACAATGGAAAATACCCCTCCCCCATAGCCCTGGCGATGTGATTAATGAGCACATTCCAGACACTGAGCAGGACAGGTTATACTCTCATATAACCTTTATGACGAACATTCTAAGTCATCTTATATTCAGTAAATGTAACAGGCATCCTGCATTCAAAGATCTATTTCATTTGTTCTAATGTTTTCACTTTTACAGGAGGCTGTTTTAGTTAGCAAGAAATGGTGCTAATATTCATATCTTCATATTTAGGAAATAAATTTTGCAGAAAGATTATTTTTATTAGAACATTTTAATACATCACCATATATATCATAAACTGTACTGGTCTTAAAGACAAAAACAGCACAATGACAGTGAACATGATCTATGCCACCTCTAAGAAGACCACAAGTAGACCAACTAGAAATAAATACACTCCTCTCACTGCCCTCCCACACACACACACACACACACACACACACACACACACATATATATATATATATATAGAAACAATTTATAACACACTGGAAGAAAAGGTTCAACATACCTACGTACACAGGCTTTCCTTAGAAACACATAGCATGGTTCTCTTCATTTTATTTAGCTCAAACTCGTGATCTAAAATTAGCTCATGCCTAACAAGTTTTCATTTTTTTAGTGTAAAAGCTAATTAATTACCTGTTCCACATTCTTACACATTTCTATCCAGTACTATTTACTCTACAGTAGAGGTCAATGATAAAGAACAACTAGATCAAACTTTTCCAATACCCACACATGGGAGACCTAGAAATGACAATAGCAGGAGTTAGTTTTTCCTCATTTGATCCAGTGCTTGCTGATTCAAATAAAGTCCCCACTGGCAGAAGGTCATCTTTTGACTACTGCCACCTTCTAAGCTCCTCACTGGACCCGGCAGTTCTCACTGCTCTTGGGGTCAGGTCTGGTGTCTGGTGTGGGGGCGGTGACGCATTCCCGCTTGGTTCTCAGGCCCTCCCTAGGGCTCTCCGCAGAGCTTCTGTCAGGAACATTATTGGCCGAGAAAGACTTCATTGGCGGCTCTGGGCAGACAATGCCTGAATCCAGTGGGCTTGGCTGAGCACCTTTTGCCTGCAACATACACATCCGTTAGAGGTTTAAATCTAATCCATATTTCTGGTGTTTTTTTTAAACTTTACTTTTTATTTTGTTTTGCTTTGCAATACTGAGGATTGAACCAAGGGCAAGTAGTCCACCACTAAGCTACATCTCCAAGTATTTTCAATGTGGATTTCCAGAGAGTCTCACTAAGTTACTCAGGCTAACCTCAAACTCATTCTGTAGGCCCACAAGGCCTTGAACTTGTAAGCTTTCTGCCTCAGCCTCGCAAGTAGCTAGGGTTACAACTGTGTGCTACTAGGCCCAGCCCACATTCAGTCCTGTGACACTGTCACCAGGTGTGAGTTCTTCCACAGGACGGTTCACAGGTTTACGATTTTCTTCTCCCAGAACAGATTCCACCTAATAGAATTACGAAGATGTCACACATAACCTCTAACAAATCCAAACATTCCCTGACACTGATACCCAAAGCCTTGTGCCCAGGCAAGTCTGGCATTTCAGAACAGAAGGAAAACCATCTGAGAGCAAGATTCCAAACACCCACCATGTGCCTCACCACATAGTAAATGTGCAATAAATTTCTAACTAAAAACTAAAAGTTGCCTCCTTGCTCTTAAATGAATCCCTGCTGCATTTACAATGAGCACATTCCAGGGCAGAAGCTGTACTTACACATGAAACACCTAGGACCTGTTCCTCTATGAGAGTATTTTAATCACTCTCCTCAGATTGGGTTTGGATTTTAGTAGAGGACACTATCCAATAACAATGTGTGGAAAATGAATCCTCTCTGCAATATGCCATCTTAGAAGAAAACCACTCTCTCAAGGAGTCTGAGACAAGAAAACAATGACAGGGTGGGTGTGGGTGCTGGTGAGCCAAGGCTGATTGAGAGATCATCTAATAGTGAACAAAGTTAGTTCCAGGTCAGCCTAGGACAGAGTGAGACCCTACCTCAAAAAAAAGAAAAAAAAAAGAAGAAGAAAAGGAAGGTACTATGGTGTGGGTGGGTGTGGTGGTACACAATCACATTCCTAGCTACTTGTGAGGTAAAGTGGAGGGTCTAGCTGAGCCCAAGAGATTGAGGCACATCTCCTGGTGGTACAAGCCTGCAATCCCAGCTTGCAGGAGGCCCAGGCAGGAGGATGCAAGTTCTAAGCCTGCCTGGGCTACAGACTAAGTTCTAGGACAGTCTGGGTAATTTGGCGTCTTAAAATAAAATTTTAAGCGGGGCATGGTGGCACACGCCTTTAATCCCAGCACTCAGGAGGCAGAGGTAGGAGGATTGCCGTGAGTTCAAGGCCACCCTGAGACTACATAGTGAATTCCAGGTCAGCCTGAGCTAGAGCGAGACCCTACCTCGAAAAACCACAAAAATAAATAAATAAAATTTTTTTAAAGGGCTGAGGATGTGGCTCAGTGGTAGAGCATTTGCCTAACATTCATGAAGTCATAGATTCAATTCCACTCAGTATGGCATGAAAGAAAAAAAGAACTAAATAAATATAAGAAAAAGAAGAAAGATTGTCTACAAGGGCAGATACATATTTTGTACAGGTGTCAAAAAGTAACCACGTGACAGACAATGCATAGCCAAATGACCTTGAACCTCCTTCTGAAACAAGAATGGAAATTATTTTTCCATTTATATTCTTTCCATAAGATGTATGTAGCTTTAAAGGGCAGTTAAATACTTTTCATTACAGAAAACACAGTGGATCTGGCCAGCAGATCAAATCCTGTAGAGCTTGCTTCTATCTCAGATCATGTGTACAACAGTGGGGGAAAGGAGGGAAGGATCTTTGTAGGACCAGGAGTTAGTGGAAAATTACCATTCATGGAAAGTTGAAGGAAAAACCCCAGACTTTCATTATTCATTTTTCCCCCCTTAGGAGAAATAGTGATACCAGAGGCAAGTATTTTACTTAAATCACCAGATGTACGTGTATCAAATTTTAGATTCACAGAGGGTTGAAAGTGAGGGGAGAAAGAAAAGGTAAGTGAAAGGGGAGGACTGACCACATAGGGAATAATTAATTGAGTGAACAAGACTTCATCCCAGTCAAACCCCCGAAGTACACTCTCCAGCTTCTCCCCCCAGACTCAATTTCTCGCATACTGAATTGTAAATTACACTCTGATCATAATTACCACTGCAGATTAATCTTCATGTAAATAAGTTACCTTCCAAATGATCCACAATCAGATGAGGGCTAAATGAGTAAGTTTTTAATCTGTTAAGATAGTACAGCCCATACCCAATCTTAACCATGATGTCAGCAGCCACAATGGGGAGAGAATAAGAATATGGATGGTTCTATGAAACAAACCTTACTAGCAGGGGAAAAAAATTCAAGGTCCCCACAAAACTGAAGACCAATATTCCTAGCTTCACTCTTTCGGGGCACTCACTATTTTAGGCAGCTCTTATTCTCATAGTGAAGGGAGAATGTACTCCTCAGCATTGTTGTTAGGCAGCAGGAGTTATGTCCACATGAGAGAGACCAACAGACAGACTACCTGGGGGAAGGGGAGGAAACCACACAAATGCCATGCATAAGCTTTACTCTTTAGTGGCCAGTCCAAGTTGCATTGACCAAGTCCATGTTTATGAGATCAAGTCTACAATTACTAGCTCCCTGGTCCCCAGATGAGAATTTCTTGGACTTCAGTGACCAAATAAATAAAATGATCCTCACTCAATGCATTTTGCCCATTCTTCCCCCTTGAACTCAGATGTTAGCAAAAAATTACCTCAAATAGCTCTCACCTTGGAGGAGCACTCACAGTCCTGAGTTCTGATTTTTAAAGAGAATGATAGCATATGCTTATAAGCTGAAATGAGCTTTAAACAGCAACTGAGAAAACGCTGACTTAAACTGAAATGACTAGGCTAGGTTTTGGAGAATGTCAATCTTATCAGTCCCCTCTACCCTCTTCTCAGGATGAGCCCCCTACAATTCATTTGCCAGCACACAAAATTGCTTAGCAATTTATAACTGCTGGTGCCAAATGGACTGCGTGTAGCACATGCAGAGAACACAAATCTGCAAGAAACCATGGTTACTACTTTGTTCCAGCAAGCTCCACAGCAGTGTACAGCATGGGCCCCCTAGTGTGCAAAACTCTTTTTTCTAGATAATAAATTTGAACAACACACACACAAACTGCTTTTATCATCACTTCCTCATAAAAGACAGGGGGGAAAAAAGACCCATGTGGTGACTTCATGACTATTTTCTAACTTACGTTATAAAAAGTCACTTCAAGATAATAATCACAGCTCCATACATTCAACATGTATTTGTTGAATGCCCAGAGTGTTCATTAGACATGTAGATATAGATAAATCAGGCATAATCCATTACCTACGCCTTCTGCAACCAGAAGACAGACATTTGAGCAAGCAGTAAAACAAGGGAGCTGCCTTATGATCGTGCAGTCCAGGGTCCTAGCTAAGTGCCTGGTTTCTTATCTCAAGGGAGTCAAATGCTTCACTTGCAGTGTTTAAGTCTCAAATAGATAAAAGTGGATATGGCATGAGTATTACTGAGGGGAAGGAGGTTTCCCAGTCATTCAGTTAATAAATGGCAGTCTATACCAGGAACCCAAAGCTGAATCCTGGCAAAGCAGCCCAGTGACTATCTGGTGGCTAACAGTTCTGGTCAAGCTTCCTAGCTTCACTCTTTTGGGGTACGCACTGTTTTAAGCACCTTTCTTATTATCATAGGGAAGACAGGACCCACTCCATGACACTCCTTTTCTCAGCATTGTTGTTGGCTGTATTTCGCATTAAACCCAGATGAGAGAAGGGCAGAATCAGTATCTGGGGAGTGGAGAAAACTGTACAAAATGGTATATTCTTTCTAATACAAGGAATGAATGGCTCCACTTCAGAGTGAAAAACAATCTTGAGCCTTAGCTGGGCATGGTGGTGCATGCTTTTAATCTCAGCACTTCGGAGGCAGAAGTGGAGATTACTATGAGTTGAAGGTCAGTGTGGGGTAGAGTGAGACTCTACCTCAAAAAACAAAGCAAAAAAAAAAAATCTTAAGACTCTTTCTTATGCTTATATATCAACTGAAACAAAACCAATCTGCAAATGTTTTCTTGTTTTAATATGAACATTCCCAGATGTCTGCATTTTGGTATCCAAGACCTTAAAGAACATGCTTGCTCTCTTATAAATTGTAACTAATACTAGAAGGTTTGTTTTTGACTTCTTGAAGTTACTTTAACAGGGTCCAGTACTATTCCCAAGCACCACCCAGGCTGAGAAACGTGAACATGTGGCAAGAGAAGGGGTATGGAAGGTAAGAGGAAGGAGTGAACCTGAAGAGTTTAAGTCTTGAGTCTTACTTTCTTCATTCTTACCATACTGCTATAGATTGATGAGAAAGAGTTGAACAGAGGGCCACAGGGATGTAGTTCAGGGGACAGAGTGCTTACCTAGCATGCATGAAGCCCTGTGTTCAATTTGTAGCCCTGTATAAATTGGATGTGGTAACTCATGCCTGTTTCACAGCACTGATACAGGTGGAGCCAGAAGAATGAGGAGTTCGAGGTCATACACTACTACATACCAAGTGCTACGTCAGCCTGGGGTACAAGGAGAAGCTGTCTCCATACAAACAACAAACAGCAACAGAAAATACATTTATATGGTAAAATACATGGACTCTGCATACATAAATGGTAGCTATAGAAACGAATCATAGTATCTGCAATAAAGATTAGTTTAACAAATATCTCTATACTTGAATACTTTCCAGGCTGTACATAAGATGCACAGATGCCATTAAGATCCTGATTTATCTTCCATAGTCACAACAGAAGTCCACAGAAGCATCTATTTTTA
Organism: Orientallactaga sibirica; assembly: GCA_036365145.1. Classification (NCBI taxonomy): domain Eukaryota; kingdom Metazoa; phylum Chordata; class Mammalia; order Rodentia; family Dipodidae; genus Orientallactaga; species Orientallactaga sibirica. Next base: position 409,777 of record JAEOAD010002712.1, read on the forward strand.
TTAGCTATCTACTGAAGTGTATTTTACAAAAAATGAAAAATTAATAAAAACCATAAAAAATTAGAAGCTAGCAAAACAAATGAGAGTGAAAATCTGAGTGTGCAAAGCTTGTGGCCATAAGGAAAACTACCTCTTCAAATTCTTCAGCAGTCATGCTTCGAACTTTCTGACAAATGTACTGGGTTTTCCTGGAGCAGTACCACTTCCCAGCAAGCTATTTCTAAGCAGCCCTTTGGGAAGAAAAAAAGACTGGACCTCACGACAAGGTGATATGTAGCCTTGGGTTGCTCAAGAGTGCAGCATACAACCTGGCTAGTTAACACTGCTTTCCAGAATGCCACACTGGAGAGGATATTCAGCTTTACCTTGTGTGATCTGCTGCCACCAGCTGTTGGTTTTGAGGACTCTGCAACATTTTCTTTGTCCAGAGTTAAGGAGGACTGGACGATCTTCTGTGCAGCAAGGCGGGGGCTGGTTCTGGTTGCCATGGTTGTTCTCCTCAAGACATACGGGCTTGTTTTCCCTGTTGGGATGTCAGCAAAACCTAAAGGGCAGAAGAGCTGCCTATCAACGCTAGTAGGTTCAATTCTATATACAATAAAAATAGCATTCTTTGGGCAAAGTTGATTTTGGTTTTTGTTGTTGCTGCTACTGTATATTGGGGATAGAGTCCAGGTCTTCATGAATAGGTAAAGTTTTCACAAAGGTTAAGGTAACTGCAAAATAATACTTTCTCCCCAGACACCGGAACAACATATTAAACTTCAATTTGCAGGATCACCAAGTTAATGAAAAACTAGCAAGTCATATCTTATTTAAAATTTTTTAAAATCTACAACAGGAAAAGGTGGGGGGAGAATCACCTTATATAGAAAAACGATGTTCTACTACTTCTACATAAATCTTCTTTCATTTTTCTAAGAGCATCAGCAGGTCATATTATACAATTAAAGTTTGAAGAAGAAAAGAGGGTTACATGAAAAAGTGAGAAGGTCAGCTCTTGGTGGAAGGGGAAATTTGTAAACTATCAGGGCCAGTATCATGTAGGACCAGGTAGAACAACAAACTGACATTCCTAAGAATGACTTCAAAGTTGCTCACATCTCCCAGAGAGGAACTGACCTGACTACAGAGAGAAGGCCAACCTCAAAGATACTGAGAAAGCACATCTCACAACTGCCTTCACAGCTAACTAAAGGAAATTGTTTTATTTACAAATAAAATCTCCCATCAGGAGGATCGCCTTGAGTTCAAGGCCACCCTGCAACTACATAGTGAATTCTAGGTCAGCCTGGGATAGAGCAAGGCCTTACCTTAAAAACAAACAAAACAAAGCCAGGCATGGTGCATGCCTTTAATCCCACCACTTGGGAGGCAGAGGTAGGAGGAGCACTGTGAATTGGAGGCCACCCTCAGACTACATAGTGACTTCTAGGTCAGCCTGGGCTAGAGTGAGTCTCTGTTGCGAAAAACAAAACAACAACAACAAAAAAACTCCCATCATAGAGACAGCTAAATATTTGAGAGCTATAGTAAGTCAAAACACTGTTTCTCCAACCATCTATGATAAAGAATCCGTTTTGATTTGGGGATGCTATATTTGAGGGAAGGGACATACGATATGATGTGTGAATGTGGGTATACACGATAGGCAGGTGCAGGTCAGGACAATTTTGGGGTGTTGGTCCTTGCCTTCACTACTCCCTTTGCCAGGGTTTCTAGTCCACGAATTTCTGAGAAATTCTGTTTTCACCTCCCATCTCACCACATGCATGCTGAGATTACAGAAAAGACCATGGTTTGGGGCTTTTCCGTGAGAGGTCTGGAGATTTAAACTCAGGTCTTCACAATTGTAAGGCAAACCATCTCCCCTGCCCCTAGAATTATACATAATAAAATGAGACTGAAGCTGGGCATGGTGGAATATGGCTGTAATCCCAGGACTCAGGAGGCAAAGATAAGAATTGATTATGTTCAAGGCTAGCCTGAGCTATGACAGTTGAGCTATATAAGTGAGACACTGTCTCAAAACACCAAAAGGAAAAAAACTGAAATCAATAGGGGGGAAAATGTGTGCTTACAGACTACAATGTCAAATTACTATAAACTTTCTAAAACTCTTATTCTCAGAGATCAGCCCATCATCCAGCTTGCACATTACCTGTGTCCAACATGGCTAAAGAAAGGAAAACTTTTGGGCTGGAGAGATGGCTTAGCGGTTAAGGCGCCTGCCTGCGAAGCCTAAAAACTCCCGTTCGAATCTCCAGGTTCCACATTTAGCTAGACACAAAAGCGACGCAAGTGCACAATGTTGCTCACATGCACTAGGAGGGTGCACATATCTGGAGTTTGTTTACAGAGGCTGAGAGGCCCTGGCACACCAATTCTCTATCTGTCTCTTCCTCTCTGTTTCTGTCTCAAATTTAAAAAAAAAAAAAAAAAAAAAAAAGGAAAATTTGACTAAAGGATCTCTTTGATTAAAAAAAAATTTCTAAATGGATTTTAGTATCGTCATTTACAAATCTACCAACTCTCTTGAAAGCATTGCCATTAATTCATCACTCTCACATAACCATACCAATTTAAAAATGGGCTAGTATCTAAGGGCCAGTTAGGGTTACTGAACAATAATCTGTGAATTTTTATATAGAATTTAAAAAAATCTTATGATTTTGGGTGCGGGATTGAACATACTTGGTCTCAAGCCTGTCAAGCAGATGTCCTTGGTCCCGTAATTTTTTTTTAATTATTATATTTATTTTTGGAGAGAGACACAGAGAGAGACAGACAGAGAGGGAGAGAGAGACAGAGAATGGGCGCTCCAGCAGTTTTAGCTGCTGTGAACGGAAATCCAGATGTGTGCGCCCCCTTGTGGTCAAGTGCGGCACTGCACCCTTGTATCACTTTGCATCTGGCTAAACGTGGGACCTGGAGATTGGAACCGGGTTCTTAGACTTAGCAGGCAGGTGCCTTAACAGCTAAGCCATTTCTCCAGCCCAGTCCGGTAATTTTTAAACATTTTGAAGTACACATACCTTTCTTTACAACTTCTGGGAGTCCCTCTGGCTCAAACTCAATGTCTTCTTCATCCTCAGCACAATGAACTGCAGTTTTGATTGCTTTCCTACTTTTTTTAGAAAAGGTCTCTGGTGTGGAAGGTGTTGGCCCTCCACTGTTCTCCCACATCCCGGTGGACCTTTGCCTCTTGCCTGAAGCTTTATTTCGTCCAGACGATAACTTCTCACCAACAGAAGTTGTAGATGGTTTTGGAACAGGTGAGTTTAGCAATGGACTCTGGAGATCGTTTTTAGACTGCTGTAAATGCAGGTGAGTAACTTGTGTTTCTAGCATCTCTTTGGCTTTCTCTAACTTGTCATGGCTGATAAGCAGGGAACAGTACTTATCCAAGTATTCATCCGCTTCCTTGGTTTTTTCTTCAAGAGTTTCTTTCAGCTCTTTGATCTCAGTCATTAATTTGTCTACATTATTATCCACAAGAGAATCTGTCCAAAATAAAGTGACACATCACATATATAACTTGCTGGTGCTCCAATTAACTATAGGCATTGTGAAGCAGATAACCTTAAACTTGCTCTTTGAACTCCTCAGAGAGGCTAGGTAGCATTATCTATTTGTGTTCTTACAGTTCAAACATTTCTTATTTGGGAAACATCACATCAGAAGCACATAGTCTAGCAAGTAAATCAAGTTCTTACATTCCACCTTTCCTCCATTCATTGTTTCACAAGCGAGCAAGTCATTTAAGTAATTATTATGAAGTCTCTGTGGTATGGCTTTGGGAGAACAGTGGCAGCCAATGACGAGTGAAGTCCCAAAAGGCTATGAAACCATTTGGAGGCAAAACAGGAGCTGGTGGACGTGAGTATGAGAGAACTACAGAAAGGCAGGAGCCTCAGTCAACTTAATGCTGCCACGGGTAGTATTTAATCCATGACAAAACTCCTAGAACCTCAAACCTACTCCCAGTATATTTCACAACATGGAAGACCATTGGCCAGCCCTGCCAAGCTCTGTCCAGAGGAGAGAGCCATACTCTAGTTATGGTATGTGAACAAAGAAAGAAAGAACCATCAGGTCTTCCTCCACTGTTTGTGATAAGATAAGAAATTACTATTTCCAAGTGGAGGCTTCATTAAGAGTCCTACAATGACCCCAAGATAAAGCCAAAATTCAGAGATGAGAAAATGATGAACTGAAAAATCAGAATTCAGAATAGAGTACTAAACATGGTTTCTAGGCATCACATGGCCAAGTGTGCTCTTATGCTGAGGTACTCCAGCTAGCACCCACCTGCTTTCTGCTTCTGCGCAGCTTCAAGTTGGGAGATCTCTTTCTGCAACATTTTCTTTTCTCCTTCCATTTGTTTACAGGATTTGAGCAACAACTTAATTTTCCCTTGAGCACGTTCAAATTGCTTCTCTAGCTGATTTACATATTTAAAATGGTCTGTCTACAAAACAAATATAATTCCACTTTAAACCTTGATTTTTATAAGCATTTGAAAAACTAATTATGAGATACATTAAAGAATCATATTATAGATTTAAAACTGTTTAAAGTAGAATATTCCCAATACAATCCCTGTCTCTCCTCAGTTCCCAAGGTCTCCATGATAGAAAGTATGATGGTGTCATTGCCTCTCTCAGCACCACACAATCAGGACAGATCCTAAGACAATGTCTCATAGCTCCATCTAGGCTCATGTCAGTGCTACATGGTGACGAGTCACATAAATCTAAGTACAATATAAGCCTTTTTTTGGTGCCCTACACAATCATCAGTGTGCACACCCAATCATAAAGCATAAATGACCCTGTTAGAGAGAAACTCACTTTGGCGCTCTTCAGTTCGTCTATCAACACTTTTGATTCTTCAGTTAGCCTATTTTTCTCAGTAATGAATTCTTCTTTCAGCTCTGTTGTTTTCTGCACCATCTCTTCAATTTCCTTGTGTAGCTTGGCTTCCTCTACAACCATTGTGCTCACCTGAAATTTAATCTTTGTCAGTATGTTTTATGTGGCCTGTTTAATCAAATATATCACTTGGATATAGCATACTTTAGTCTTCATTAAGAAACCTAATTCTCAGGGCTGGAGAGATGGCACAGAGGTTAAGGCACATGCCTGTGAAGCATAAGGACCCTGGTTCGATTCTCCAGGTCCTACATAAGCCAGATGGACATGGTGGTGCATGCGTCTGGAGTTTGTTTGCAGTGGCTAGAGGCCCTGGCATGCCCATTCTTTCTATCTTTCTGCTTGCAAGTGTATGTTAGCTGGCCATGGTGGTGCATGCCTTTAATCCCAGCACTCAGGAGGCAAAGGTAGGAGGATAGCTGTGAGTCTGAAGCCATCCTGAGACTACATAGTGAATCCCAGGTTGAGGGCTACAGCAAGACATTACCTCGAAAAACCAAAGAAAAGCAAAGAAAGAAAAGAAGGAATAAGGACAGATACTAAGTCTTGAAATACTTCATGAAGATTTCAATTTGAATTAACCAAGAATATTCTAGGAAAAGGCTTTATTTTCCATTTACTTAGTACCTTCGCTTGTCATTAGTTCCTAGACCTCTATTACCCTCCTATGCCACCTTCCTCTGCTAGGAACATACCTCTGCTAAAGTTCTGCTGTTATGCACCTACCCTCTGAAGATGGAGCAGCCTGGCACTGTCTCATTCCCCTAAACTAACCACCATCTCTTACAAGCTATAAGTCAAAAATCCTTAAAAACACTTACTCTTTCAACAAGGGACGTTTTCTCCATCCTCATCAATTCAAGCTCACTCTCTAGATTCTTGTAAGACTTCTGCAGTGCCTCAAAGGCACCCTGTAAAGTGTCATTTTTGGATTGTAGCACTTGGACTTTCTGCTCCAGTTCTCCAGTCAGATTTCCCAGTTCTACTTTCTGTTTCTGCCAAAGTCGCTGCTCTCCTTCCAGCTGGGCAAGCTGAGAGATGAGCTGCTCCTGGTCTTTAAGCTGGCCTTCTAACCCTGACAATTCTTCAGTCTTCTTCTCCAGTTTCTGTTTGCCATCTTCTACTTCCTGAACAAGGTCTTTCACAGAAGACTGCAAATTATGGTAATTACTCTTGGCTTCATCAAGGTCCTGTAGCAGTTGAGCCTTCTCAAGCTCAAGAGAACATACTTGACTTTTCAGACTCTGCTCTGTGGTTTTATGGGTCTCTTGGTCATTACACAAGGTGATCATTCTCTCATTAAGTTCTTTTAATTGGGTTTGGAGCATCTCCACTGCAATTTCAGATTCTTCTTTTATCTGTACTTTTTCTTGCTCTTTTTCTTGCAGTAAGTTTTCAACTGAAGAATTTCTTATTTCTAATTCAGATACTCGTTCATGCTCTTTTTGTAATTCTTTTGTGAGATTTTCATTTTCAGACCTGGTATTAATAAATTCTAACTCCAAGTCTCGCAGGTTTTGGGCCATCCCTTGTATTTCTGTTTTCAGAGTCTCAACCTCTGTTTTGGAATTCTCAGCCTCAAGAACCATAAGCTCTTGGTTTTTCTGGGATAGCTCCAGGTCTCGTTCCAGGTTCTCAATTCTATCTTTAAGCAAATCTGCATGATGCTGACTGTCCTTCAGTTGTTCTAATATATGTAGCTGCTTCTTCGCATCGGCTTCTATGCGGACTTTCAGCTTTTCAATGCTACTTCTCAGCTGATGCACTGCCTCCCCTGACAGGTCTGCACTTGGTTCCTCAGCCTCGCAGGTCTTGTCATCTCTCCACAAAGCTGCTACTTCCTCACTGAGCTCTTTCATCTGTGTCTGGATTGTCTGCACAACTGCTTTAGCTTCTTCCTCCATCTGTGCTCTGGCCCGGTCCTTGTCTTCCAGCAGACTTCTGAATGAAGTGACCAGTGCATCCAGTTCTGATACTTTTCCCTGCTGCTCCTGCAACTGCCTTGTGAGATCGGCTTTGTCAGACCTCACTGCAACAAGGTCCAGTTCAAAAACTCTTCGGCTTTCAGTGATCTCATCTACTTGGGCTCTCAGAGTCTCCACTTCTGCTTTGGAATTCTCTGCATCAAGAATCACCAGCTCTTGGTTTTCTTCTGACATTTGTAATTCCCTTTCTAGGTTCTCGACCTTGTCCCTCAGTGAGTCATTTTCACGCTGACTTTCTTTTAGTTTCTCTATCACAAGGAGCTGCTTCTTTTCATCAGCCTCAATGCGGACACTTAGTTTCTCAATGCCTTTTCTCAGTTGATGCACCTCATCCTGGGTTGAGCCCAGCCTCACTGCAAACTCACCTTTCTCCATCAGTGCGACCTCCAAGGCTTTGGAGATGCTCAGCTTTTCATGTTCTGACTCACTCAGTTTATCTTGCAGGTTTTTGGACTCCCTGGCCAGTGATTCCTTCTCTTTATTCAGTTGTCCAATTTGGCTTTCCAGCTCACCTCTTGTCAAAGATAAAGCCTGTGTGTCTTTCTGCAAAGCCTGAAGTTGCTCCTGGAGATGAGCTCTGTCTCTTGTCAGATCCCTCACTTCAGAGGACAGAGTCTGAATGAGTTCTGTTTTGTCCTTGACCTCAGCCTCCACCATCTCAATGTGATAAAGACTCTCCCTTTGGTGAGATTCCAGCTCTTGTATCTTCTCCTTCATCTTTTCAGACATCTGACCCAGTGCTTTGCTTTCTTCTGACACAGTATCTAACTCTCCATGAAGCCTGTTTCTCTCACCTGTGACCACAGACAGCTCTTCTTCAAGATGAACAATAACCTCCTGCTTATTTTTATTATCTTTTTCTAAACACAGCTTCTCTCCTTGGACCATCTCTAAGTCAGCTTCTAGAGAGAAAGAATGATGCTCAAGTCTAGCTTTCTCGGACTTGATCCTGGCCAACTCATTCTCCATATCAAGAAACCTCTCTTTCCAGTTGTCTTCCATACTGGCTGTTGTACCTACAACAATTTCATTCAGTGATTCATCTGCTCCCATTTCTATCTTAGAACTGAGGCCTTCTGAACTTTCTATCTGGCCTAACTCCTGGTTACAAGAAAAGGACTCCAATTTTTCAGTGAAATCACATTTGTTCTTCTTGAGTTCCTTAACTAGTTTCTCCAGCTGCATGCATGTTTCAATCTTGGTCTTTAGCTGTACTTCCCGTACATCAAGTTTTGAATCCATCTCTTTTATTTCATTTAGCAAACTCTCCATTTTCTTGTCCCAGTCCTCTACTGCATGAAGTAGCTTCAAATTCTCACCTGACGCCTCTTCTTGCAGTTGGAGACTCTGGACCTGATTATCCATAACCTCCATAGGATTAGGAACAGAGAACAATTCAGAACAGTCCTGAGCTTTGTCTTCTACAGGTGTTTCACCGTTGCTCTCTAAGGATTGCTCACTGCATCTCTCTCTGATGAACCTGTCTCTCTCCAGCTTGATGATTCCAGCCTTTAGATCAAGGTTCTGCTGAACATCCTTATCACAAATCTGATCAGTATCCTGTGCTGGTGTTTCCTCTGTCATTTCTGAAATACGTGCTTCTGCTTCTTTAATGTCACAGCTGTCATTCTGGCCCAGAATAGCCTGTAATCATAACATATACCAAGAATGCCTTTTATTTATCAAGAAGCAAAATAGAATCAGTAGGCTTATTACTTTATAGAAAATGACCACATGGACTATGCTCTACATGTCATCAGCTGGCATATTTCCCAACACATCCTTCTCTCTCTCTCTCTGTGCCCAGATACTCAATGCAAACATTCAAGAGGTCCTACCTATGTGCAAAGCACTGGACAAGGGATTAAATGTGAAGATGAACCCTTTTGACAGAAGTTATTTTATCAACTACATTTTAACAGATTGTAATTTCCTTTTTTGCTTCCTAGCTAGTAATGTTCTAGGCAGCTTTAAATATAAAATTTCTTTGTGATTATCAATTAAGAGGCTAACAACTTCCATATAAATGGTTTAATACCAGCCTCAACCTTTATGATATTCTTTAATAAAATAGGTTTATGACCAGATTCTCAGTCCACGGACATAATCCTAATCTACCATTTTCTTGATTACATGCTTATGGTTCAACGTCTTTATACCTAAAGAAATGGGGAGCTATAATTATGGCTATCCCTCCTGTGACCTCACCAAGACCTATGCCTCCCGTAGCTGGGCGTGGTGGTGCACACCTTTAATCCCAGTACTCAGGAGGCAGAGGTAGGAGGATCACCTTGAGCTCAAGGCTACTGGTGAGACTACATAGTAAACTCCAGGTCAGCCTAGGTTAGAGCAAGACCCTACCTCAAAAATATAAAACAAAAAAAAAAAAAAAAAAAAAAAAAAAAGTAGACAGAAGACTCAAACTGTACAGCACTGTTAGTTCAGCTACTCAAATAGAAGAGAAAATCATAAGTAACTACCAAGTAAATACTCAAAAAATATAAACTCTCTTTAAATGACTGACACCCTCTCTGATTGGTGAACTGTTAGAAAATTATTAATATATAAACCAATTGCTATTTCTATATTAACGACTATGCTATGCTGAAACTAAAAATAGTTGAGAGGCTGAGAGGTGCTCGGTAACTACAGGCCCTTGCTTGCAAGCCTGCTCACCTGAGTTCTGTGCTCTTCAGCACGCATGTAAAGCCAGACAAAGTGGCAGTGCCCATGTCTGTGACTCCCTACATCAATGGGAGAGAAAGCCAGAAGAATCAAAGGCCAGCTAGTCTGGAGTACGAAGTGGCAAAACAAGATCATAGACCTTGTCTCAAAAAAGGTGGAAAGAAATGAGATACCTTGAGGAATCCCTCTGTCCTCCACAGGTATCATGTGTGCAACCACACACACACTCACAGATAAAAATAAATAAGGGGCTGGAGAGATGGCACAGTGGTTAAAGGTTCTTGCTTACAAAGTCTGTCACCATGGGTTCAATTCCTCAGAATCCATGTAAAGCCAGACACTCAAGGAGGTACATGCATTTGGAGTTCTCTAATACATACATAAAAATATTTTTAAAAAGTAAATAATCAGCCTCTTTATCATATTACCATTCATAAGCTATAAATCTGTGTACCTTATTAACTCAATGAAAAGTACACATTCTAAAGATCTGACTCCATAATTTTCAGCCTCTAAAAATATTTTTGTAATTTCCCATATAATAGTACTTAATTGCACAATATTTAAGTGAATCATCACAAAAATTTACTACTGAGTTCCTAATTTTGTTCTACAGTACTGATAGCCTTTGGGAAACTTCTTTTTTAAACTTCCCTGAACTCTAACAATAATCTAGTTACAGATTCATGTTGATTTCAGCTCACCAACATTTACTGAGTGCTTACTAGGCACATAAAGTGAGAAACAGAATGTATACCCCAGGTACTTACATCTTCCATGTCGGTGCCAAGCAAAGACCGAGAACTTAAGTCTAGCCCCTGCAGCTGGAGTCGCGCTACTTCAAGCTCGAGGGACAAGTGTTTCGTCTGCTTCTTTTCTGCCTCCAATTTGGACTCCATCTCCAAAGTCACGCTTGTCAGCTTCTGTTGCCACTGTTCAGTTTCTGACAAATGCTGCTTCCTGAGGTGGTCAAGCTCATTCCTTTCAGAACTTAGTAACCGCTCCAGCTCTTGAATCTCCTGATTTTTCATAATCTCTTGACTCTCAATTTTCTCTTTCAGATTCTTGAGGGACTGCAAGTATACCTGGCAGAGGATCTCAAGTTCCTCAACAGTCCTCACAGAAGCAGATGGGGTTTCCTTCTCAGTCAGATTTTCCTCCTCCAGACTGCTGTAAGATACCTCATCTGCATTACAAGGGGCTGCTGAAACATTCCCTTCTAAATTACTCAAAAGAGATATGTCTTTGTGTTCTGAAACATCTTTGTAAAAAGATTCTCCAAAATTTGTCAGACCAGGGCTGTCTGTCACACAGGAGAACGACAGTGACAGAAGACGCTCCTCCTCAGGTCCTTGCTTCCTCTCCTTTACCAACTCACCCTCCAAGTTTCTCAGATTCATTGACAAGGCTGAATTTTCAGCCTTTAATGTGTCAACGTAAGAACGTAGCTCTAACATCTTAGAGCTCACTTGACAGTGCTGATCGTGTAAAATTTTGTGTTCACTTTGTAAGCATGAGAATCTCTCCTGTAATTGAGCAAAGTGCATTTGAACGTCTTCATTTGACAAGGTCATCTGCTCATTGAAACTGCTACTGTCCAGAAGATTCAAGGACACAGATGTGTCATTCTGTTGCTTATTCTGTTGTCCGCCAAACTCACCATCTGACATTTCTTTCACTAACTCACTTTGAAAAACACCATTTTCATCATTTAGTATTTTCATTTCATTTACTAGTTTCTCTACCTCTTCTGCCATTTTACTAGTTGCTGTGATACACTCTGACCGGGAGTCATTCAGCTCAGACTCTAGTTCCAGCTTTTCAGCCTTCAGTCCTTCACACATTTTCTCTAGCTCATTCAGCTTGTTCATAGCTGTCTGTAGAGAGCACTGCAGCTGCACACTGTCATTCTGACTTGTTGATAACTCATGAAGCACTGAAATATACTGTTCTGCCACATCTATTTCAGAGTCTTTTAGGTGACTATTTTCCTGTGACTGGCTGTCTTGTAAATTTCTAGTGCCTAACTCTCCTCTGTCTGTCTGTAATTTCTGCTGCAGGCTTTCTTTCTCCTTCTCACTTTTCTCAAGCTTTAATTCCATAAACCTTATCAAAGCTTCTAGTTGTACCAAATGTGCCTTGTAACTGTGTGGAGAAATACCTTTAAAGTCAAGATCCATCTGATGCTGGTAAACACACTTCTCTATCTCATTTTCTGTTTCTTTCACAGAGTCCCTACCTGGATCTAATTCTAGATATTTCTGTTTACTCTTTGTTAACTCTATCAGTCGTTCATTCTCTTGTAAGAAGTCATTAACTTCTTTTTGCATTTTAATTTGTTCTTCCTTTAAAGTTCTAATTTCCTGCTTCAAGCCCTCAGCCTCACTCTTAGAACTGTTTTTGATGTCTGTAATCTCAGATCTCAGGGTGTGTTGCACTACCTCCAACTCTAGGATTAATTTCTCATTTTGCTCTTTGGCTGAAGCTAATTTTGTTAAAAGTTCGTGCTGCTCCTTTGCAAATGTCTCTTTTAGCTGCTCCAGCTCAGCTTTCCGACTTTCGCAAACACTGGTGCGTTCGCTGAGCAGGTGCTCTAACGCAGTGCTTTTCCCCTCTGCTGCTTGGTACTGCTCACCGAGAGCTTCCAAAGCACTCCTGGTTTCTTCACACTGTTGGAATAAAACAAGTCTTTCTTGCTTGTACTGATCAGATAACTGAGAAATGCTTTTTTCTTGTTCCTCTACACAGTTTGAAATTTCCTCATTTTTTTGGAGTAAATTAATTTTCTCCTGATTTAAGGTTTCATTAATTTCTTTGAGCACCCCATTCTCTTGGGTCAGCTCTTCAATTTCCTTTTTGCTTAGGGAGATGATCGAACTCATTTCCTTCTTCTCGGCACTCAGAGTTTCAGATAGAAGTTGTAGCTCCTTTAAAGTGTCTTCAAGATGGTAGCTACTCTTTTTTAATTCTTGAATCTCTGTTTGCTTAGCTTGCAATTTTTCTTTCAAAAATTGTAACTCTTTTTCCTTGTTCTCTAGGGAAACTGAAATTTCAGCAACAACATTCTGATGAACAGAAGAATCTTCTTGCAATTTACTAATGCTCGGGCTGGTTTCAGCCACAAAGTTTTGATGAATCAGTTCTGCTTTCAGGAGGTTTTCTTCTATTTCTCCTTTAATCTGTACCAACTCTTCACACAGCTTTTGTGGACCAGAGTTCATCTGCTTTTCAGATTCCAAGGAAAATTCAGCTGAAGCTTCTCTGTGTGGTGAGATGGCTGAATGTTTTGGATTTTGGTATGCATCTACATGGCATTCATTCCTCTCTGAGGAAATGCTTCCTTGTTCTGCTATGGTATTTGTGAGTGAATTGTTCATCGCGAAGCCACTGTTCAAAAGCCAAAGACTTTCTCTGACGGTCCTCACTTGCCACCACAGAAGAATCTCTAGATTTGAGCAGACCCTGCAGGCTCTCATAGTCAGCATGCAAGTCTTGGTACAGCTGGTCTTTAGCTATTATTTCACTTGACATTAATTGAAGTTTGTGTTCTAAACCTTCAATTTGCCCGGTCAGCTGAGACGTTTTCACACACATATTTTCTATTTCCTTCTGATGTTTCTGATCTGAAAATTCTGCTTCCTGCTGCAGTTCCAGGTAAGCTCGTTTCTGTGTCTCCACCTCTACCAACTTGCTGTCTATCACATTGTGAAGGTTTCTAATCTCTACATTTAGGTTTTCTCTTTCCATCTCCAGTGTCCTTACTCTCTCATTATACTCATGACTTTTTATCTGTTGTGTCTTGAGGCAGGTTTCTAAGTGATTAATTTTACTCTGTAAGATTTCCTTTTCAGATTCCACCTGATTAATAAGTTTTTCCTTTTCATTTTTCCAGTATAAAAACTGGGTTTTCTCTTCTTTCAGTTCTTCATACTCTTTCTTGTTTAACTCCAGAGCATCCAGTAAAGCTTTGCACTCCTTCTCTATCTTGCTCAACTTATCATTCAGTTGTTCAATGTGATGTTCCCTTTTCTTCAAAAGGTCTTGAGAACAATCTCGCTGCTGTTCCAGATCCACCAAAGCAAGTCTCAGTTTCTCTAAAGTCGAGGAGTTTTCTTGCTGGTTTATTTTTTCCTCAAGCTCTCTTAACATGGTTTCCTGAGAGGTGTTCTTAGCTATTAAAACAAACAAACAAAGTAGTCAAATGCTTCTAACAGATACCTATTCCATTAAAGTTCTATGCTCTCGGGTTTGGGGTATGATACAGTGGTAGAGTAGTTGCTCAACATGTTTGAAGCTCTGAGATTGAATCATAGCACCACTAAAAAGTAAAAATTAAGAATTCTGAACTCAAATCAATAAATGAATTAATAAAAGCAATCTTCAGAGTCTCAAGCCCTGTTAAAATTGACATTGCTGCTTGAGTCCTTCTTTGGGAGTGGAGCACCTGATAATGACTTATATTTATATAAAGGGAGAGAAAATGGACATTTTAAGGATCGTAATACACTTGATAATCTCGCAAGTGGCTTAATAAGCATGTTGTACAAAATAGTAAGGAGTTATTTTCTTGAGCTCTTAAAACTATTTATATATGTTTATATGTCTTTATTTTATTTGACAGAGAGAGAGAGAAGCAAATAAAAAAAGAGAGAACAGGAGTGCCAGGGCCTCTAGCTACTGCAAAAAAACTCCAGGCAATCGTGCCCCCTTCTACATCTGACTTATGTGGGTACTTGGTCTTTAGGCTTCATAGGCAAATGCTTTAACTGCTAAGCCATCTCTCCAGCCCCTGTTCATATGTCTTTTGTCTGTCCCCACCCCTTTTTTAAAGTAATCAGAGAAATGCTGGGAGAATGACACTAAAATGGAAATAACGTTATTTCCTCTGAGGTCATTCTGATGCGCCAGAAAAGTAACCTACCCTCCATTTCATCCCACAATCGACAATGTTACGTACTTCTGTAACCATCAAGATCTAGATATGAATATTCTTAGGGAAGACTGTCACCCACATTCTGGCCTGGTAAGTATGGTGAGATTTTAGATTCAGCTGGAAGCTCCAATTACCACTTGTTTTCTGTCCTAACCCCAGTCTACCTACTTCACATAAAAGCCATGTTTTCACGGCATAGCAATGAAAAGGTTTGATACTCCTCATGTACATTAAGGGGATAAGGGTGACAGCTGCAACAGCAAAAAAAAAAAAAAAAAAAAAAAAAAGTAGCATGTATCTTACATGCAATACTAAAAAAGAAACTATGAAAAAAAAAGAAAGAAAGAAACTATGTATATCTCTAAAGCACTGATGATCCCAAGCCTATTCACTGAGAGGTACTGGCTTACAGGATCAGTACCCCAAGTGCCTCAATCTATGTTACTCTTGAGGATCTCAAACAGTGACACTTTTGACCAATCCTGAAAAATGTACCAGTCATTACATAGTTTTTCCTCAGAAATTACTAGATCAATAGTTCTATCAATTGTTAGGGAAAATGGAAAGGTATCTTGGAAAGATTAAATCCTAGCTACTTTGGAAGCTGAGGCCAGAAGATCACTTGAGCCCAGGAGTTCCAGACCAGCCTGGGTATTATAATGGGAAGATGAGAGGAAGGGAGGAAAGGAACAATTAAAAAACAAAACTAATCTTATTAGTATCACCCATATACAGAGCCAGGCTAAAAGAAATACTAGAAACACAAACACCCCAGGAAGGACAAAGGAAATGTTATATGAAGATAAGGCATAAGGCTAGGGAGATGGGTCATGGGAAGAGTGCTTGCCATGCAAGCACAAAGGTCTGAGAAGGCCTGATTCTTGGAGTTCAATTCCCCAACACCCATGCAAACATCTGGGCATGGCCATGCATGCCTACAACACCAGTATTGTGGTAAGCAGAGAACTACAGGGGCTTGCTGGCAAGCCAGTCTGACGGAAAAGTATAGTAGTTCCAGGTTTAGTGAAAGACTCCATCTCCAGTGAATAAGCAGATAGATGACGGAGGAAGGACACACAATGTTCTCCTCTGGCCTCCACATGCATGCACAAAGCAAAAAATATGTAGAGCAAAGAAGCAAGTGATGGAATCATTTGGTGGGTATAGCTTTTTAAAAAATTTTTTTAAATTTTTTTAGGAGAGAGACACACAGAGAGAGAGAGAGGGAGAGAGAGAGAGGGGGGGAGGGAGAGAGGGAGGGAGGGAGGGAGGGGAAGACAGAGATGGGCACGCCAGCAGTGTCTCAGCTGCTGAGAATGAAATCCAGATACGCGCGCCCCCTTGTGGCCAAGTGCGGCATTGCGCCCTTGTGTCACTTTGCATCTGGCTAAATGTGGGACCTGGAGATTGGAACCGCTGGAGATTGGAACCAGCGCTCTTAGGCTTAGGAGGCAGGCGTCTTAACCCCTAAGCCATCTCTCCAGCCCGGGTATAGCTTTTTAAAGCCAGGAAATCAAAATCATTCAGTCAAGTCAGTCATCAAAATACAATGGTCATCACGGGGTTGAAAAACATTCATTTAATATGGGGTTTTCAATTCTAAGGGAAATGGTAATGAGTTAGGTGGCCTGGATATAATGAACAAACACTCTTGAGATACAACGGATGGCCCTCTTGGGTGAGAGCACTGACGATTTAGTATTGTGTGGGAGATATTTACCCTCTGGTTTCAAAGTGGTAAAAACCACCCATTTTTTAATTCAATGTGTTCCAACTTTTTCACTCTGAAAACTAAACAGTAGATGAGAAAACTTTACTATCAACTATAGGTATCTTTTTTGGTGGCTATATTTAAAAAAAAAAAATCAAGGTGGTTTCTCCAGTGTGCTAATACCACCCATCCTCCTAGGTAAATAAGACTCACCTCTAAACACTAGTGTACTCACCTCTCATTTCTTCTGCAAACTCCTGGCTCTGACTGAGACACACTTTGGCTTTCCTGAGTTCTTCCTCCAGGTGGCAGACCTCTTTGGCTCTTTCCTCAGAATGACTTCTAAGAAGACTGTTTTCCTTCTTCACTTCCTAAAACACACAATACATTTTGTTTGCTATAATTAAAACAAAAGCTCAATCAGGTCATGACTTCTGCCTTAAAAGGGTCCTTAGTAGAACTGTTTCTATCTCCCTTGGGCAGAAATCACCCTTTCCCTTCAAGTAACTAATGAAAGTAGACACTCTTGGGCTGGAGGGATGGCTTAGAGGTTAAGGCATTTGCCTGCAAAGCCAAAGGACCCAGGTTTGATTCCCTAGGACCCACGTTAGCCAGATGCACAAGTGGGCACATGCATCTGGAGTTCGTTTGCAGTGGCTGTAGGCACTGACACGCCCATTCTCTCTCTCTTTCTCTTTCTCTCTCTCTCTCCCTCTGTCAAATAAATAAATAAATAAATAAATAAATAAATAAATAAATAAATAAAAATTATTTTAAAAAAAGAAAGTAGACACTCTTATTTGAATCAATAATGGCATAAATAGAAATCAAAATAAAAACACAGAACTAAAATCTAAGGATAATCTTTTTCCTTCAAGAAATACATGTCTTTGAACTTTCTGGTTGTGTGTGTGTGTGTAAATTAAAGTAGCTAGCTTAGAAGAAAAAGCCTATTTACATGATGACCAAGACAAATGCTCCAAATTCCTAACAAACCTGATTGGTGTTAGTAACCATAACATTCCAATGGCAATTTTTTGTTTTTCACTGCAAATCTATCTAATTATCTTCAACAAATGCTTCTATCAAGAAAGTCTACAGTGGGTAAAGTGCTTGCACACAAGCATGAAGACCTGAGTTGGATCCCTAGCACCCATGTAAAAGCCAGACATAACCTGTATCCCAATGCTGGAGAGGCAGAGGCAGGAGGATCTCTGGATCTTGCTGGCTAGGTAGTCTAGCTGGAATCAAAAAGTTCCAGGAACAGTAAGACCCTGTCGTAAAAACTAAAGTGGAGGGATGGAGAGATGGCTTAGCAGTTAAGACATTTTGCCTGCAAAGCGGAAGGACCCAGGTTTGATTCCCCTGTACCTACATAAGCCAGATGCAGAAGGGAACTCATGTGTCTAGATCTTGTTTGCAATGGCTAAAGGCCCTAGCAAGGCCGTTCTCTGTCTGCCTCTTTCTCTCTCAAAATAAATAAATAAATAAATTAATTAATTAATTAAAGAAAACTAAGATGGAGAGTAATTTAGGAAGACACTCAACATCAGCTTTTGGCCTGCAAAAACATGCATACAAATATGCATGTGCACCCTCAAACACAAATCCATGCTGCATACCACACAAGCAAGTAAAATTTTAAAAGTAAGTCCACAATGTTCAAGACAGTGAAATATGCACTATAAAAAATGCAGGAGCTGTGGAGATGACCCAAGGGGTAAAAGTGTTTGCTGTACAAATATAAGGACCAGAGTTTGGCTCCCCAGACCTTCATAAAACTGTAATCCCAGCCCTCCTCTAGCAAGAGCGGAGGCAGAGCTCACAGGTCAGCTCGCCTGGCATACTCAATGGTGAACAAAAAAGAGATCCTGCCTCAAACAGGATGGATGGTAAGGACTAACACCTGACCCCTGACCTTCACACATGTACCATGGCACAAGCACACATGTGGGTATATACACACAACTTAAAAGATAGAATGCAATTTTAAGTAAAACAAGTGTCTCTCAGTTCAGGGCTAGCACCTTCCAGTGTAGGGAAATATGGTAATAATCATTCAATACCTACAAGAGTGTGCTAAATGCAAGAAAAGACACTGAGCATCTTACGTGAAATCAAAGGCTCAGAAAATTTATTCTGAATGGGAGAACCTAAACTTTCACAGTGAAAATAGGTTGTCTGGTTACTTGACAAAGTTTCTGCACATATGTAGCAGAGATATATGTGTGCAGTGTGATTCAGTTTTCTTGGGATACCTCTAATATTAAAATCAAAATTTACCTGCCAAAGAAAACATGACATTCCTTCATCACGTAATACAACAGACATTACAAATAACTCTCATCATACTTGAAACCTGTAAGGGTTAGTACCTCAATCCACATCATACCGCCCTCTGGAACGTAGGAAACTGGCTGTTATCATTACAAATTGACAGAACCAAGTACCTCACAACCTGAGGGTAGGGGTGGGGTGGAGTGTTAAGGCTAACCTTTAAAAAAAAAAAAAAAAACTGTATTTCAAAAGTACCCCTCTGAGAAGTAGGCCATTTCTGAATCTTAAAGAAACAATTAAGACCCATCCTCCAAAACCCTGCTGCACCGTTAGAAAACAGATGGCCCTGGCAATGCTGTGTTGGAAGGCTGCCTTCAATTATCAGTCTGGTTACTACCAGCAGATGGGTACCGAGGTAACACAGCCAAATTCAAGAAGAGGGAGAATCTGGCTGGTAGAAAGCACTTGAAAACTTGCTGGCAGCTGCTCTGTTCATGTATATACATTCATTTCATTATTAAAATGAGACAGAACCTGTTGTCAGTATTATACTCTTGGTCTCCAGTGTCCTGATCCTGCCTTGCTTCCACTAGGAAACTGACTATTTAATTAAGTTATCAATGAGAGCTAAAGGGCAGCTCCAGTGGATCTCAAGACTGGGAGACTAACATATACACAAGTCAGTGTTCAATTTGAAAGGAAAACCCATGAAGGTGAAACAATGTCATTGATTTAAATGAGCATCATTAAACTAGAAAATATAATCATTTGTTTGTTCTTCAGGCTCATCTACTGAGATCACAGAAGTGAAAATAGAATACCTCAAAGCACTTTGACAGGGGTAATGGGGCATCATTATTAGTTTTCTTCCCATAATTTAACAGTTGCAAGATCATCATCAAAGGGGAATGAGGTCAAAATTAAAGAGTAACTAGAATAAAAGACTTAGTATTATAACTTAGAATTTATTCTTACCCTAAAAAAAGAAATAATCAAATCTAGAGTTTGATAAGGAAGTTATGAAGATAAGAGCATGCAAAACTGGGTTCACCTTTATAGGAAAGGTTAAAGACAGAGAGTGGAGCAGCAAAAAACAAATAAATAAATGGAAAAAAAAAGAGTTGAGCACAGACCGTGAAGATAAGGAAATTCACATTCGGTGTCTGTCAGTCTCTCTTCTGTCCACAACTGGAGACATTTAAGTAGTGAGCTCAATGGGAAGATGAGCATGACTTTCTCAAGTCTGGCATTAACTTTGTAAACATTTGCTTCTAACAAAGGAATCTTCAGCCAATCCAGGGACCCAGCAAGTGTATAATGTTATGACTACAACCTAACCCAAGAATTTGAAAAGACCAGAATTTAGAGAATGAACATCTGAAAATGGATGTGCAGGCTGACATCCACCAGCAATTAGTTTTCTATGAGACCACAGCCACTTAAGACTTGATTGGACAGCTCATTAGCAACAATGAGTTAAGCACACAAGAATATATTCTCCTAGGCATTGCCCGCATCCTCATATGATTTGCAAAATTGGGCACTACTTTGGAAAAACACAACAAAAATCCCAATAAAAACAAGCCAGCATTAGAGTTTACTGAGCAATTGCACCCAGATCAACTTAGGTTTAGGAGCAGCAAGGGAAGTATCATTTCCTAGGGCTAGACAAAACAAATTCGAGCTTGTGTGTGGCATTTCATGATCCCATCCATGAGCATAGCTTAATACGTCCCATGCTGGGTGAAGGCTATATATGTGAGTACAAAATGGATGCAAAAGATGTGTTTTCTCCCTTTGACTTCATCATTTTTGCTTGCCAGACCAAGCTCCTTAGAGGACCTAGTGTAATACAGATCCCTATGCTTGGAAAGGTCCCCAAGCAAGTGTTTCCTCATCGTGTCTGTCAAATGATGGCATTTTACTGCCAAACCCCAACGCAATAGAGGCTGGCACTAGATGCAGAGTGAGCAGTTTATCTAAACCCCTCATTCACTTTGATACTAAATGTTAACTTTACCCTTGATTGGAACATTAAATCATGTTTCCAGCACTGATAATTTCTCACTGTAAGCAGCATATTAGTTTACTAAACATGGTCAAGGAAATTTTCAGTACAACTGTCACATCATTTCAGCATCCAAAACCTATAAGCATACTCAACTTTTTTGCACATACTTATAATCAGTTACAGAAAGACACCCATATTGATTATATGATGAAACAAACCAATTTTTAAATGGAAAAAATCTCAAATGCACTCTCTCCTGGTCACAACCTTTTGTGCCTATAGGTGACAGTAAACAACATTGCTATCAAAAGATTGTAACGTGTGAAACCACAGCAACAAGCAGGTGGACTTCAATAATTCACTGAGCATTTCTGTGCTGGGCACTGAGCCAAACACTTACAGACTCAAAAGACCAAGCCATTGTCTCAGAGTAATACCACAGGCAGGTAGGGAAAAAAAGCACCACAATTCCATATCTGGCCCCTTCGACTGCCACCACCATTGTTATCCCCAAGTTATATCAGCCTTTCTCTGGTTCCAACCCCAAGCGAAACAAGCACAAGAGCCAGTCATACCATTTCAGTTCTAAATATCACCCTTAGAATAAGACGCATGCACAAGCAGAAGCATAAACTGAGACATATACTAAGTTCAAGCTCAGGCTCTTTGTTAGACTTCCCACACGACTGACCTCACTGGATACACAAATCAATGAATTTTAAGAGGCTCATAATATGTATATAATGCAGGACAGTTTGGAGTTAGGGACAGCCCTACAGTGAACAAGCCAGACCCTGTGGGGAGGAACAAGTACATCTTCAGAAACACCTGCAAGACAATGTCTAGCCTACTACTTCGACTTGGCCCAGCAAGCCACTGTGAAGTTGTTTGGACTCTGAACCAGATGATAGCTTTACAAAATGTTTCCACCCGGCAGCCAGTAGTCGCAGGAAAGCTCCTGGCTAAAAGGAAGCTCACAGAGGGAAGAGTTCTGTGCCAGTCTGCCTGTGGAAACGTTAGCAGAAGCATCTGTTGGTTGGTCCCCACTGGCCAAAAGGCAAACATTTGTTTTGCTTGCAACAAACACATGCATTGGAAAACATTCATGGATGAAACCATCACACAATGTGACACTGTCTTTCACTTGGGGCTCAGAAGTTGCGTCCCCAGTCCAGCAGTGCTCCCCATTTGCAGGTGGCTGCCTTAATATTTCCCTTATTGCTATGACAGATGATCTGTTTCACAATAGTGATGCACTCTGCAAAGCCAAAGGGACAGATACATTTAGGATTTTATCACCTAGATAAGGAACTGTTCTTTATGAAGATTTTTTTCTTTAATTTTTAAAAATCTAGGGCTGGAAAGATGGCTTAGCAGTGGTTAAGGTGTTTGTCTGCAAAGCCAAAGGACCCAGGTTCGATTCCCCAGAACCCATGTTAGCCAGATGCACAAGGGGGTGCATTATCTGGAGTTCATTTGCAGTGGCTGGAGGCCCTAGCATGCCTATTCTCTCTCTCCATCTTTCTCTGAAAAATAAATAAATAAATATATTTAAAAGAAAGAAATCTAAAAGGTGATCATTTAAATTAAACAGAACATTTAGACAGCAGAAAAATATTTTTCTTTTATTTATTTATTAGAGAGAGAGGCAGATAGAGAAAAAAATAGGCACGCCACAGCCTCTGGCCACTGCAGACAAAGTCCAGACACATAAGCTACCTTGTGCATCTGGCTTTACATGGATACTGAGGAAATGAATCTTGGTCCTTAGGCTTTGCAGGCAACTTAACCACTTAACCACTTAGCCATGCTTAACCACTAAGCCATCTCTCCTGCCCAGGAAAAAATTTTTCTCTAATAACTAAAGGAAAAGAAACCTCCACTGATCTTTTGTTGTTCCTCTTCCTAAAATCACAATATTGATTTATGGATCTATTCAAATTATTTCAGCTTATCAGCTGATTCTAGGCACTTAATTAGAGTTGGAGAGATTTAGGTGCTTGCCTGCAAAGCCTAAGGACCTGTTTGACTCCCTAGATCCCACGTAAGTCAGACACACAAGAGCATGCATGCACATAAAGTGGCATACACACCTATACTTTGAGTGCAGTGACTGGAGGCCCTGGGATGCCAATTCTGGTTCTTTTACTCTATCATAAAAAACTAATAAAGTTTGGCTTTTAAAAATATATATAGGCTGGGCGTGGTACATACACCTTTAATCCTAGCACTCAGGAGGCAGAGGTAGGAGGATCACTGTGAGTTCGAGGCCACCCTGAGAACACATAGTGAATTCCAGGTCAGCATGGGCTAGAGTGAGACCCTACCTCGAAAAAAAAAAAAAAAAAAAAAACATTATATATATATATAAAATGTATATATATATATATATATAAATGCTTAAACCCTTTAAAATAACTCCAGGCCACTAGGTTCAAAGAGAAGCCAAAATGATGTGGGCAGGAGTGAGGTCCTACCAGGAAGAACATCTTCATATCATAGGCACTCTGCTCCTACGTTCTCCTCCACTGTCTTACAGAACAAGTGTGAATCTATGAACACAACATGAACCAGGCTGCATGTTATGAATCCTCAGAGTAACACAATTTATACTCACATCATGCTAAGCACGTTTTGCCATACATGCAGGCCTTTAACTTCTTCTACAGAGTTTAAATTCTTAAAACACTTTCTAAAAGTAACTAAGGCTCCAGAGAATTCCTCTATCTTTTTGGTTTTTGAGACAGGTTCTCACGAAACCAAGGCTTACCTTATATAACCAAGAATGACAGTGAACTGCTGATCTTCCTGCCTCTACCTCCCAAGTGCTGGGATTTTAAGGCATGTGCCACCATGCCAGGCTTTATGAAGTTCTGGGGATTGAACCCACGGCCTCATGCTGCGAGGCAGACACTCTACAGACTAAGCTACAAAATACTGCATAACTCAAAAGCTAATTCTCAGAAAAGGGATTTAAATCCCATGAGGAGTCAGAAGGATCAGGTGCTCCACACCAGCCTACAATATACATGACTTTATCTCAAAAACCAAGGCAGGTGTGGTGGTGCACCCTGTAATCAACTTTAGGTTAGGAACACCCTGACTCAAAAACAACCCTCTGCCAGATGTGGTGGCACATTCCTAAATTTTAATCCCAGCACTCAGGAGATAGAGGTAGGAGGATCATCACGAGTTCGAGGCCACCCTGAGACTACATAGTGAATTCCAGGTCAGCCTGGACCAGAGTGAAACTCTACCTCAAAAAAAATTTTTTAATAAAATAAAATAATCCTCCTGGGCTGGAGAGATGACTTAGCAATTAAGGCGCCTGCCAGCAAAGCCAAAGGACCCAGGTTTGATTCCCCAGTACTCCTGTAAAGCCAGATGCACAAGGTGGCGTGTGCATCTGGAGTTCGTTTGCAGTGGCAAGAAGCCCTGGTGCACCCATTCTCTCTCTCAAATAAATAAAATATTTAAAAAGAATAATAATCCTCCCATCCAAAGAGAAGAACAGAGAGAGAGAGAGAGGGAGAGGACTCAAATAATATACTATATCAACAATTTCATTTATTTCCTTTCTAATCAAAAAATGTCTTCCTTTCTTTCATCTTTCCATGTCCCAAATAGACTAAAACAATCTTAAAATTTTTGATTATATACTCTAATATCTGTCATCTTCCTGTACTTGCTAAATATATACAAGTAATTAGAGCAAATGCAATGAGAAATAAGCACATATTCGATGTCAAAAGTTTTATACATAATCCCTTGTAATAGTGACTTCTAGAAAATAAAAAGAAATGCATAGTCACGATAAAAGCTTCTGACAAATAATACAGAAATTCTCTTTTTTATCCTCACATTTCATCCTGAAGAGAGGCTGAGAAACACTCAGCTCTTTGACTAAGAGTATTCACTTACCTCTACGCTTCTCCTCAGCTCATTCTCTGATATCTGACTTGCATGGAGGGCTTGTTCAGTTCTACTGAACTTTTGCTTAAACTCTTCAAAATTCTTTTCTAACTGTTGCTTTACTGATGTGACCTACAATAGGTTGGGGGCAGGGGAGAAGCAAAGTACTATTTAGGTAATTTACTTTGTAAATAATCATTACATTGACATAAAACAGGATAGTAAATAACAAAAAAACTAAAATTAAAAAAAAGGGCTGGAGAGATGGCTTAGCAGTTAAGGCGCCTGCATGCCAAAGCCCAAGAACACCCATTCGATTTTCCAGGTCCCACGTTTAGAAAGACGTGAAGTGACACAAGAGCACAATGCTCACTTGCTCACAAGGGGGCGCACACGTTTGGAATTCGTTCAAAGCTGCTGAGAGGTGCTGGTGCACCCATTTTCTCTCTCTCTCTCTCTTTTTCTCTCTCAAAAAAGAAAAAGAAAAAAAAAGGAGAGTAGAAGAACACTAATCATCATCCCTTACTATCCACAGGTTCAAACCTTCACAGGTTCAAGTCCATACACAGAGTGTTGTAGTTTGCCTACAACCTACGCCTATCTTCTTGTACACCACTCCTTGTAGTACTAATGCAATCTAAATGCTACATTAACAATTGTTCAAACTATACTGTTTAACTACAAAAGAGAAAAACAGTCTGTATGTGTTCAGTACATCCTATGACTGCCCAACACTGAGTGCTGGAGAGACTGGGGAACTGCAAAAGGCAGGGTCACAGCAGGATGTCCCTCCATCACTTCAATCACAGGGTTTCAGTGTACACTCAACACAGGACAAATTCAAGCTTTGCTTTCTACACTTTCTAGAATTCTTTTTTAGGACTTTTTTTTAAGGGTTGAGGATATAACTCAGTCGACACAGTGTTTTACTAGGATGCACAAGCCCTGGGTTTAATTCTCAGTGCCACATAAACTAGGGGTAGTGGCACATGCCTATACTCACAGCACTTAAGACTTCAAGACCTTCAAGACCACCCTGAGATACAGGAAGTTGTTTAAAAAGAAAAAAAATAAGAGTGGGCTGGGGAGATGGCTCAGAACTTGCTCGCAAAGAACCTGCCAGCCCCAGTTCAATTCCCACCACCCACATAAAGCTAGGGGCAAAAAGTGGCACATACATCTGGCACTCATTTGTAGCAGCAAGAGACCCTAGTAAGCTCACATCACGTGTGTGGGTACACACATGCAAGATGCTTTTAAAAAGATGCTTTTTCTATGTTCAAGAAGATCTGGTGTGCAACAGCACAGTATGCACAAAGGGGTGAGTATACATATCATTAATGTACTGCATATTCAAAAATCTGAAGGACTTTGAAATGTTCACGATAAAGAAATAATGAATTGCTGGGCTAGGGAGATGATTGAAGCTCACGAACAACAAGCTCTGGAATTAGTAAGAGACTCTATCACAAGGAAAAACAGGCAAGCAAGTGACAGAGGGCAGCACCTGATGTCCTTTGACCATTGCAGATCACACACACACAGGGCACAGCATCAGCAATACACATGTGCATACACACACACACACACACACACACACACACACCCATTTACTACATGCATGCAAAAAGAAAAAAAGAAATGACAGCTGTTAAGAGAAGACGAATTTGTCTAACCTTAAATATTGCACTACTCAACAAACACATAGATCAAACACTACACAGTACCTCATCTGTATGTACAAGGGTTATGTTAAACAACATCTAGTGCTGGGAAGATGGTTCTGTGGATAAAGTGCACATGTAAAGTGCACAACACATGTAAAGTGTCTGTTAATCTCAGCACACCTACAATGAGAAGGAAGGCGGAGACAGGAGAATGCCCCAGAACCTTGCAGACCAACTCGCCTGGTGAACATAGCAGTGAACAAGAGACCCTACCTCAAAATAAGGTGGTAGGCAAGGACCAACATCAAGGTTGTCCTCTGACCTCCACACACACATGCTGTGGCACATACACACACACCCCGTGTGCACACACGCATGCACACAATCTAATCAGTAATAGGCATATGGTGCAGCTGTGGAGGAAAGAAAAAAGTTTAGTGCCTTACTTTATCCAGTTCCACCTGGAGTACACTGAGTGTATTCTTGGCTTGCTGTAACTCTTGGGTAAGTCTCACTTTCACCTGAGTGTACTCTTGGTCCAGAGCCTGGAAAGAATGATGCTGGCGGGACAGCTCCTACAAAGCAAAGGACATGCACATCAAATGACCATTAACAAAGGAGACTGCAGAGCCGGACCAGGCCAGGCCAGGCCCATATATACTAATAGGCTAAGCTACATGGAAAGAGCAAGAGACAAGCAGCCAGGCGGACCATGTACTAAATAAAAAATGCAACCTGCCTAAGTACCGCTCACTCCTGGTAATGAACCCAGGTCTCAGAGGGAATGGATAAAGCCAGACTACTGCCACCTCCTCCTCAATCTTAAATTACTCATCTGTTTTGAAGGATGGAGGGCAGGGGAGAATAAAGTAAGTTGAATTCACTCACAATTGAGATGGAAAAATCAAACACACTCAAATGGGACTTAAGAGCAGAGAACGGAGGCTCATGTACATGCATACCCGTAATTCCAGCACTTGGAAGGTAGAGGCAGGAAGACCAGGAATCAAGGTCATCTTCAGCTACATCATGTGCATGAGGCCTGCCTGGGCTTTGTGAAAGAAGGGGCTGGCCAAACGTCACATGTTCTCTCTCATATGTGGATCCTAGCTACAAATAGACAGACTTGTGTGTGAACTGGAACCAAAAATTGGTACCAGAAACCAGTAAGCTGGTAAAAGGCTATAAGGGACGGAGGAAAGGGAAGGACTGAAGTGTATGGTATTGCACATATGTAAGTGGAAGGACTGATTACAAGGAGGGGAATGGCCTAACCAAGGCCATGGGTAGAGAATGCATAAAAGAAGGGCAAGGGGAGGGTCAATCTAATTTCAAAAGATTGTAAATAAGACTTATGTAAAACTACTTTTTTGAATAATGGTACATCTAGAAGCTGTAGACTGTTACTAGAAAATTTTCAATACCTGGGATGGGATACCTTCCAGTGAGGTGTTGGCCAAGGAGGTCCCGGTAGCCTCCAAAACATTAAAGGCTTTTGCCAAAGCCCTTGGTTTCCCCTGAGAAACAGATAGTAAGACCCTATTGCTGAAGACATCTCTTGCCTGAGAGGCAAGGTCACTGAGAAAGCAAGCTGGTGCTGAGCAGAAAACCTTCTCCCTGTAGACCAGCCAACTGAAAGCTGGAAAAAGCTGCACTGCATGCAGAGTATGGGAGACAGAAGTCATCAGCAGTGAAAACAGTGGACGCTGAATATTCAAATTTGGCCAGACAGGCCCAAAGACTGAACGGGTGCAATAGTGGCATGTCTACTCGTGGGGTAACCAACTGCTCTATAATTGGACTGAAGGCCCTCTCTACGGGAGGGAATACATACCTGGTACTGAAAAACCTAAGTAAAGTCTATGGTAGGTAAGGTCATAAGCCTTAGGGGTATAAAGCATGCCCTTATCTAAATGTATATACTATTCCCACCAAGCTGCCCGGAAAATACTACACTTAATGCTCATATTCACATATTAATGCTACTCTCACTTCTGGTTAGAGAAGCTTCTCTTTTCAGATGGCGATGACCACTGGGATGATCCAAAAGGCAACATAGTGCTGAGAAGAAGGGATGGAGAAGTGCCCAGCACTGAAACATCTCTGTCACACCCTCCAAGGCTCAGGGATCATTGCGGAAGAGGGGGCGGATAGAATGGAAGAGCCAAAGGAAGGGTACGACTCCCTACAATGCAACTGCCCAGACAGAAATTGGCCTTGATATCCATGACCTTGCTGTGCCTAGCAATACCTCCGCAAGACCCTCATAGTAGAAGTAAAAGAGGATGACATCATATTAAAAAAAGAGACTAATGGAGAGAGGGAGGGGATATGATGGAGAGTGGAGTTCTAAAGGGGAAGGGGGGAGGGGAGGGAAAAATACGCACCTTTGGTATGTAAGTATGTTTTGTTGTCAATAAATATTAAAAAAAAAAAAAAAAAAGGGGCTGGGAAGGCAGGCAGGCTTAAATAATCAAAGCCAGATATTATTTAAACCGGTCTTAAATATGAAAAGATGGAAATGCCACCAGAAGGATGGCAGTTAGCACTTACAGTCATTCTGGCTGAAAGACTCTCAAGAGTGTTTGATGATACACTAGGGCTGAAGTACCTGAAAGGACCACACTAGCACAATGCCTGTCAGCCGACTTTAAGCCCTTAACTGCCTGCTCCCCCCCACACACACCAATCACCTTATTAGTAATCAACCAACACATAAGCCTTAAAAAAAAAAAAAAAAAAAGCTGGAGGAGCTGGAGAGATGGTGCAGTGAATGCTAAAGGGTGCTTCACTGAAAAAGCTGATGGCCTGGCTTAGATTCTCAAACCCAGGTAAAGTCAGAGAGGCAAAGCGACACATGTATCTGGAGTTCATTTGCAGTGGCAGGAGGCCCTGGTGTGCCCATAAATTTTAAAAGAACTGGAGAATGCTATTCAATTTCCCTCCTACAGAGTGAGTATGTGAAAGAAAGATGATTTTTCTCCTACTCAGTATCAAATCAGAGAACATGGGTAAATGAAACTGACTCAGACTAAGTTCTCTCTCTATCAAAAACTAGAAAATGAAGTCGAGTATGGTGGTACACGCCTTTAATCCCAACACTGGGGAGGCAGAGGTAGGAGGACCACCATGAGTTTGAAGCCACCCTGAAACTACATAGTGAATTCCAGGTCAGCCTGGGCTAGAGTGAAACCCTACTTCTAAAAAACAAAACAAAACATAACATAACAGAACAGCAACAACAAAAAACTAAGATGATGGAAAAAGTAGAATAATACAGATGTGAGAGAAAATGTGACCTTATGCTCACAAACAAGTCTCCTTTACAATTTCTCAAATTATGATAAAGCTGTTTTCCTTTTTCTTTTTTTCCCCAAATGATCAAATTTGTTAAACATGCAATGTTCACAGAAGCCTTTTTTTGGAAAAAGTTCATATGAACCCCTTTACCTACCTCTTGAAGCTCCTTTTCTTTCTCCTTGATTTTCTGTTCTAGAGAACATCTGGCACTTTCTGCATTTTGTCGCTGACAACTCAAATCCTCAGTTAGCTTTTTCAGCTTTTGTTCCAATGCAATGCACTGACAACAGATAAAATGTTCCACACAAAACAAGTTACTCAAAAAAGAAGCAAATATTCTGTGTTTAAAAAAAAAAAAAAAGACCTTAGTTCCCAAAAGTCATTTTCATAGCTACCATTATTTTTAACTTTTTATTAAAAAGTCAAGTTTAAATCTATTATCTAAACACTGAGACTACTATGATTACTTTAGCACATATGAAATTTATATCAGAGAAATATTAGCAAGGTGTTAACATTAGCTTGTTTAAATAAACACTTCATAATATGTACTATGAAAATGCTGTACAGAGTAGGTTAAAAGGCAATGATACTGACCCCATAATTTAGGGATCACAAAACAGAGCATGCTCATTACCCTTCTCTAAGAGTCTCTTTCAAGCATAGATTTTTTTGAAAATTATAAATATTAAATTGCTTCTTTCCACAATGCTTCCAAAATGCCACTGAGTATCTAGATGTTCACAGCAAAATATGATAGCTCACTTTTTAAAAATATTTTATTTGAGAGAGAGAGAGAGCAAGAAAGAGGCAGAGACACAGAGGTTAAAAGAGAAAGAGGTAGACAGAAAGAATGGGTACCCAGGGACTCTAGCCACTGCAAGTGAGCTCCAGATGCAGGCACCACCTTCTGTATATGGCTTATGTGAGTACTGGGGAATTGAACCTAGGTCCTAAGGTTTCACAGACAAGTGCCTTAACCACTAAGCAATCTCTCCAGCCCTTGAATTTTTCTTTTCTTTCTTCTTCTGTTTTGTTTTGTTTTGTTTTTTGAGGTAGGGTCTCACTCTGGCCCAGGCTGACCTGGAATTCACTATTTAGTCTCAGGTTGGCCTCGAACTCACGGTGATCTTCCTACCTCTGCCTCCCGAGTGCTGGAGTTAAAGACATGCACCACCACACCCAGCAATAGCTCATTTTTAATCAAGCTGCCACAAGCAAGACAAAGAACATGCTGTTGCTTTGTTATATAGCCAGTATCTATTAAATCATTTTTAAAATATCAAGTTACATGAAAATTATAATGTTCTTCTAAAATTAGATTGGAACAAAATGGTCTTGGTGAAACTCATTCCCCTGCTTGAAGCCATTCCCTTGTGCTCACATCCTTAAACTGCCTTCAAAAAAACCTTTAAAGCTGGACATGATGATGCACACCTTTAATCCTAGCACTTGGGAGGCAGAGGTAGGAGGATCACCGTGAGTTCGAGGCCACCCTGAGACTATATAGTGAATTCCAGGCGGGGACCAGAGTGAGACCCTACCTCAACAAACCAAAAAAACAAAAAAACAAAAAAAAAAAAAACTCTCTGACGACCCATGTAGTGGAAAGGAGCCCTCATGCTGATAAGGAGCTCCTCCCTCCTTAAGTGAGGTGCTCCGATTTGGCAAAACTCTCCACTAATGTATTTCTCTGAACAGGACATTCTCTTCAGAGCCTAATTTAAATGGTACTAGAGTTAATAGAAATTTAGCTGAGAATTCAAAGGAAATGAAAACATTAACACTTTCCTGAAGACCAGTCCGACACCAATTATTAACTAACCAACAATAGCAGTGCCAAGCTAGTCACTTACTAAATGATTTTGGAAGCATCAAAACTTTAAAAAGGTAAAATTTAGATGTGCATGGTGGCACACGGTTGTAATCCTAGTAAATGGGAGACTGAGGAGTCAGATCACCAGTTTGAGGGCATCCCGTGCTACATAATAAACACTGTTTCAACAAAACAATAGCAGAATAAATTACTGAGCCAGTAGTTCAAATGAATTAGTGTCTTGGACACAAAGACACCATCATTACATGAGCTATCAATTTAAATTCTCAAGGAATAGTACTATATTATTTATAGTAAACACAAACACATATTTATCAAGAACCTATTTTCGGGGTGGAGGGATGGCTTGGAGGTTAAGGTACTTGCCTGCAAAGCCAAAGGACCCAGGTTCAATTCCCCAGGACCCACGTAAGCCAGAGGCACAAGGTGGTGCATGCACCTGGAGTTCGTTAGCAACAGTTAGAAACCCTGGAGTGACCATTCTCTCTCTCTCTCTCAAATACATAAACAAATAAAAATTTTAAATAAAAAAAAAAAAGAACCTACTTTTATGTCACACACTTCTAGTATTAGGGAAGACAGTAATAAACAACTCAAAGTTCTCTGCTCAAATGACAGACAACATAGTAAGGGTTGAAAACCCTGTGGGAGATAGAGGGGAGGGTGGAGAGGGGCAGGGTGGAGGACACAAGACACCAAAGCAGATGAACCCTTACCACCCTCTACTGGTACTCCTTAAAAGTACAACACAATCCACGAAGCCTCTCAGCAATACAACTAGACAGGGTAGACAAAACTAGAAGTGAGGGCAGGGCATGGTGGTACAACTTTAATACCAACACTTAGGAGGCCGAGATAGAAGAATGAGCACAAGTTCAAGGCTAGCCTGGGCTACAGAGTGAGTTCCAGGTCCAAAAACCAAAAACCTAGAGCTGGGAGATGGCTCAGTGGATAAAACTCAGAGCCTTATTACTACCTGAATTCAGATCACCAAAGCCACACAAAGCCAGATAGTATAGTGCTAGCATCTGTAGTCTCAGCAGGCCTATGGAGAGAAGGGAGGCAGAGACAAGAGAATCTCCTGGAAGATGGTGGACCAGTTAGCCTGGCAAACACATTGGTGAGCAATAAGAGACCCTGCCTCAAACCAGGTGGAAGGCAAGTACTGACACCTGAAGTTGGCCTCTGACCTCCAAAAACACACCATGGCACCCACATGCCTGCGCTAACACACATAAACACAGATACAAACACACACATAAAATGCCAGAGCTTTTAGAAAGTATTTATACTTATTCAAAAAAAAAGTGTAAATGTCATTCTAATATCAATAAAGCACAACCTATGCAAAAGTGACCACTAGATGTCATGAATGCTCCATAAAACAAGCATACAAAGCTCAAGGTCTTGCCAATATGAAGTCTATAGCCCTGGACACTCCCTCAAGCTTTCTTGATCCCAGCTTTTCATCTGTGAAACTCAAGCGCTGAATTCCAAGTCTGAAGCCATCCTCGCATTCTTTCTACATTTACTTCAGTCTTACACCACAGTCTGTAAACAGCTGAAAAGACCCACTATAAACAGCCTGCATTCATCTACCTAATAACACAGGATAAGAGTTTTACTTCATGTAACAATCCACTTTAATGACATAGGTCAAGAAACAGCATTATTTGACTTCAACAAAATATTGGCAAAGTTATATTAGAGAAAAGACGGAGAAAGGTAATCTGAATTTTCAGTTAGGTGAACTAGTAGCAGACTGAGGGGAGAAAAAAAAGCACTGAGCAAATGCGTTTTAAGAACACATAGGCAACAGTAACACAAAGAAAGCTGGAGTCATATTCGCAGCACTATCATTGTGAAAACCATGATCTGAAGAGACCTCATCAAATATGTTAGATAGGACAAGGACTTGGTGACTTCACCAAAAACAAGATAAAACGTAAAATAATAAATGTAACTCTTAGCATAGGAGGTCCTGGCTAGGCAGAGATCCAACTAAAAACTAGCGTAGTTGAATAATGAACAAAACTCAGTAATAAGCAGTGATAATAACTAGTATTACTGTAAGTTCACTTGTGCTTGGTGTTATGCCAAGACCCTTACAAAACTCATCTCAATCTTTATAACCATCGTATACAGCTATTTTTGTAAATGCCACTTTATCAATTAGACAACTGAAGGTCAAGAACAACAAAATTGGGATGTGTGGCTCAATGCCAAGTCCTAACTGAAAAAACTCAAAGCACTATGACAACTAGCCTGTATGAAGAGAATACACATGTGGATCAAGACAGGCTGTGGCCACCTATTCCTCTCAGAAAGAACAAATGAAAACTGGGCATCAAGGCTGGAGAGATGGCTTAGCAGTTAAGGCACTTGCTTACAAAGCCAAAGGACCTCGGTTCGATTCCCCAGTACCCACATAAGCCAGAAGCACAAGATGGCACATGCATCTGGAGTTCATTTACAGTGGCTAGAAGCCCCGACATGCCCATTCTCCCCCCGCCACTCTCAAATAATTTTTTTAAATTGAGCATCAAAACAAGCAATCATAAGTGGAGAAAAGGAGAGAGCTGGGACCCATATATAAACACTGCTGCAGAGCTGGAGATGGCTCAGTGGTTAAAGGCACTTGCTTGCAAAGACTCCTGGCTTGGGTTCAATTCTCCATATCCACATAAAGCCAGATGCACAAAGTGGCACACACGTCTAGAATTTATTTGCAGCAGCAAGAGGTCACACAGCATACATCTCTCTCTTATCCAATAAATTAAAAATAAAAACAAAAACACTACAGCATAGGGGAGCTGGTGTCAACCCCAGAATCCTAAATATAGAATAAATAACCTTTACAGATGAAGAGAAAAATCAAGACATTGTCAAATGAAGGAAAACTAAGAACACTAAAACTATAAAAATGTAACAGGAAGTTCTCTGAACAGAAAGGAAATGATGGAGAAATCTAGAAGTAATCTCGGAAAGAAGAAAAAACAAGTAGTATAGAAATACACAACTGTTTGACAATTGATGCAAAAATTATACTACTGCCAATATAGTTTTAAATATAAGAAAACATTTAAGGCTATTATAAATGGGGCAGGGAGTAAAGTATAAAAAGGAAGGTAAAAGTTTCATAATTTATTAGAGTTGGCAAAATGAAGACACTAATAAAATGTAACTTAATTTATTTATATGTATGATGTAGTATCTAGAACAATTACTAAAATCTATAGAGATCTCACTAAAAATAACAAATTAATAAACTAAAATGAAGTTCTAAAACATGTTTAACCCACTAAAAGATAAGAAAAAGCTAGGTACAGTTGGCACATGTGATTTAGAGCCTCTTGAAATTAACAGCCAATTTATAAATATACATGGGTTCTAATAATTTATGCCTTACACCCAAGCTACAGGCTTGGCCCCACTTAAAAACCAGCCAAAGCCGGGCATGGTGGTGTACACCTTTAATCCCAGCACTCAGGATTATGAGCATCGCTGTGAGTTTGAGGTCACCATGAGAATACATAGTGAATTCCAGGTCAGCCTGAGTTAGAGTGAGACCCTACCTCAAAAAAAACAAAAACAAGGGCTGGAGAGATTGCTTAGCGGCTAAACGCTTGCCTATGAAGCCTATGGACCCCGGTTCGAGGCTCGATTCTCCAGGACCCACGTATGCCAGATGCACAAGGGGGTGCATGCATCTGGAGTTCGTTTGCAGTGGCTGGAGGCCCTGGCGCACCCATTCTCTCTCTCTTCTCTCTCTCTCTCTCTCTCTCTCTACCTGCCTATTTCTGTATCTCTCTCTCTCAAATAAATAAATAAAGTAAAATATTAAAAAAAAAAAAAAAAACACAGCCAAGCTAAATTTTTGGTAACAGATAGTTATACAATTTATTTCAGCCACTCATACCCCACTGCTCTGCTCATTCAGACCCTCATCCTGAGTATCAAGAAATCCTATGAAAAATGTGCCAGGGACCTATAGGGCACATTCACAAACTCAGAAATTATTCTATTATTGATTGGGGCCTAAAGGTTGTATTCATGATAAACATAACCATTCCTTATCTATCTATACTTCTATCAATGGCTCAAGTATATATAACAATAATTTTATTATATGGGAAGAAAGAGGGCTATTTAGTCCCCAACCCATTTTAGAAAAAGGACCATCACAAACCTCTATTTGGCAATTTGGCTTTGTCCAGTATGAGAACATAATTTTTACAAGTAAAAAAATGTCTCTTCCCTTACTTTCCATCACCTGACCAATGCACCTTTGTACTTCCCATCCATACATCTTTCATATTGGTCCTTTTAATATTATACAGAAAGAAAATCTATTTCATATTCTATGCTCTTCCAGTTGCTGCCATGTTGCTTGTATTATATGCTTGTTACTTAATTAAAGTATAATTATGTGATGTGAGGCCTATGCCTTATCCCATTAAATTGCCTTAAAGAATTTGGGGCTCTTAATTATAATTAATAAAGAAGTACAATCTTTCAATGACCTAAACCACTTGTTAACATGCTCATAAATACCAGTCACTGACTGCTGTTTTCAAATATCTGAAAATCAGTGTAACCCACCAGAATAACAAGCTACTATTTCATGTAACTACATAATCTTCAATTATCTTAAAAAAAAAAAATTAAGAAGGAGGCTGGAGTGGTTAATGCATTTGCCTGCAAAGCCAAAGGATCCTGGTTCGATTCTCCAGGACCCACGTAAGCCAGATACACAGGAGCACATGCACCTGGAATTGGTTTGCAGTGGCTAGAGGCCCTGGTGTGCCCATTCTCTCTGTCTGCCTCTCTTCTCTTCTCTCTCTCTCTCTCTCTGCTTGCCAAGAAATAAATTAAAATTTTAAAAATTAAAAATAAATAAGTAAAATTTAAGAAGGAGAAAAGAAACCTGACCACAGAAAGAAGCAGGAAAAATAATTTTTCCTTATAACCCAGTTGTCAAGTTTATTACAAGTCAACACCTTAGGACTGAATACCTCAAACATGGTTTTTCAGGATTAGTATTTGCAAGGTTCTCTGTGATTCTGATAATCAAACATGGGTAGGCATCATATGACTAGAATACAAAGGGCAACACTAAAAGGCTCATAAGGAAGATGCCAGAAGAAAGTATCTAAGTGCATTAAGGCAGACCCAAAGGGAAAGAGCATACAGGACGAGAACAATGTCAAGAACAGACACGGAACAGAGAGAGTACTACAAGCAGAAAGAAGATGATGGAAGCTGAACATTGGGCCCAGAGGAAGAGCAGGTTCAAGAGGCACCAAATCATTGTTGTTGGTGTTACAACATAAGTCATAGTTAACATATACCACACAGTGTATTTTTTCTTTCTTTTTCCTTATTTTTTGTGCTATTATTTTTCTGCCCCCAAGGACAATTTTGTCATTTTTCTCTCTGCTCTGTTTATCCCCAAAGTGAGAACAGTGCCTGACATTTAGCAGGCACTCACAAGAGAAGACCAGAAGTAGGTTTGGGCCACAGGTTGGGCCAAAGCAACAAGCCCTCAGATGACAAGTTAAGCTTGGCCTTCACTGGAACCTTAAGAGGATCTGAGGCAGCAGTTATTTATTGAATCCAAGAGGAGACAATCCTGACAGTGTTTAGTTTCATTATTCTGCTTACTCTATTTGCCAACTACTATGCCAAGAACTGTTTATACATTATTTTCCTTGTTCACCATCCCTACAGACATAAAACCTATAGTGGCTTGCCCAAGGTCACTCAGCAGGGAAAGGCACAGCCAGGATGGACCTCAGATCTATAGTTCAACCACACCACACTGCCTAGTACGCACCTGCAGAGATCATTACCACCACTTATTTATAAACGGAGAAGGGGATGGAGAGATGGAGATTTCTCAATAATTAATGAAGGTCAAGTACCTTGGCTGCTTCCTGGTCACACTGTGCTGTGGTTCTCAGTAGTTCATCTCTACTTTTGTTCAAAACTTTCTCTTTTTCAATTAACTCCACTTTTGTTCTCTCCAGTAGCAATTGTAGCTCTTGAAATTTATTCACTTGGCTTTTCATTTCCTTTTCTTGTCCTTGCAGATGTAGTTCCAATTCACTGATCTTGCTTCTTAGTTCTTAAAACACAAAAACCATATTCCAATTTATATTTTTTTTCTTAAAAGGTCAAAATTTTTAAATTTATTTTACTCTTACCTGAAATCTTTAGAGTGACAAGTATAAGCATTTTACATTAAATAAAGATTTAACTGGATTTAATTTCAATGGTTACCATCTATTGTCCTGTGTATTCAAATATCTTATAGAAAGCAGTTAAAAATTCTGTTTTCATAGAGAAAAACAAGAAGAAAATACTTTGCAAAATCACAAGCAATATCTTACAGAAGATGAACAAAAACCCATCATATCACATAGTAATGCTGTTTAGGGAAAGGTTCATGTTCCTACATTCTCTGATAGCTTTACCTTCACTGAAGATCAAGTGAACTATGCTGCCAAAATCAGCCATAATTCCTCCCTCCCTTTTCTTCCCCTACGTATACAAGTATTTACTCCAATGGCTTTGGCAGTATGACAGTTTTCACCAGCAAACACCAATGATGATTTTCAATGTATCACAGAACTGAAAATTATCATAGTCTACAAG
Source organism: Orientallactaga sibirica (assembly GCA_036365145.1). Taxonomy (NCBI): domain Eukaryota; kingdom Metazoa; phylum Chordata; class Mammalia; order Rodentia; family Dipodidae; genus Orientallactaga; species Orientallactaga sibirica. Next base: position 447,686 of record JAEOAD010002712.1, read on the forward strand.
TATATTCCAAAACACCACCTGGTATGCTTGGCTGTCATCTGTAGCATGGCACAGTAGCCAAGGTTACAGGTTTGCTCCCATATGGACAACCTGGCAGTGCAAGGCAAAGCTGTTGTGCAGACACATGCCACACCTCTGGCCAAAGCTCATCAGACTACAGGCTTGTTCCATGGGCCTCAACAAAAGCCAGGTGAGAAACATGGAGAGTGCAAACTGTAAACAACCTACTCACTCTACCTCTTGCAAAGATAAATCAAAGCCTCATACAGCCCACTGCAAAGGCTGACAGCATCAGCTTTTCAAAACAAAAATTACACTCCAAAATTGTGATGTCTTTTTCCCCCCATATTTTTTTTTTTTTTTTTTTGTTTTCGAGGAAGGGTCTCACTCTAGCTCAGGTTGACCTGGAATTCATTATGTCGTCTCAGGCTGGCCTTGAACTCACAGCAATCCTCTTACCTCTGCCTCCCGAGTGCTGGTAGTAAAGGCATGCGCCACCACACCCAATGTAGTGCCTTTTGTCATTATATAAAAACAGTATTTCATACTATTAGTCTGGGATATGGATTGCTGATGTGGCTAACAAAACACTCCAGGATTAAAAATACCCGAGGTTTAAGAGATGGCTTAGCAGTTAAAGGAAATTGCTCACAAAGCCTGACGGCCAAGGAGCAATTCCCCATTGCCTACAAAAAGCCAGATGCACAAAGTGATGCATGCATCTGGAGTTCGTCTTCAGTAGCAGGAGTCCCTGGCATACCCACACTCACTCCTTCTGTCTTTATCTCTCAGACAAATAAATAAAAGTATTTTTAAAAAATATATTATCTGAAATGCCACTGGAATTATAATTAAAATTTTAATTTAATTTAAACTTATCTCAAGAAGTTACCTTGATTCTGGGCTTTGAATTGATCCAGAACATGAGAACTACCTGAATTATCACAGAAACTGCTACTGCAATCACTCTTCCCTACTAGCAGAACTGATCTCTTAGGAGTCACTTCTTCTCCGAACAAGTGAGATGTAGGCGCATCTATTATAACTGGAGTTTTCTGAGAACTAGATGAAAAGCAACTGGGTGTCTTTTCTTCTTGCCAAGAGAACACAGACGAGGAAGCCTGATGTCGTGCGATGTCTCGATGATTTATGGTAGCTTGGGGAACAGCCTGGCTCATTTTCTGTAAAAACAGAAGCTCTTTAGACCCTTTCAGAAATCTGTTTTGTTTTCTTTTGTTTTTCTTTTCTGGCTTTTTGTTGTTTTTGTTTTGTTTTGTTTTTTTCCAGGTAGGGTTTCACTCTAGGCCAGGCTGACCTGGACTATGTACTATCAGGGTGGCCTTGAACTAAATCACAGCAATTCTCCTTCCTCGGCCTCCCAAGTGCTGGGATTAAAGGTGTGTGCCACCACACCTGACCAGTTTCTTATTTTTTTACTGTGTTGTTTTTTGAGTTTTATTGAGGCAGGGTCTCACTCTAGCCAAGGCCAACCTGGAACTGACCCTGGCCTTGAACTCACAGCCATCATCCTACCTCAAGCCTTCCAAGTGCTAAGATTAAAGGTGTAAGCCACCTTTCCTGGAAATCTCAAAATGTTGTTTTCCTTTTCAATGCTGACAACTAAGGTCAGTGCCTTGCACACATAAGATAAACACTCTACTACAGAACTATATCCCAAAGACCAGGAAATTTCAATATTCAAGGCTATTTCTTTTCAGATAGACCAAAAATCCCAAGATTTTTGCATTTCCTCTTCAAACCAAAGAATGCATTCATCAGGTAAAGGAAAAGAAGTCCAAGCTCCAGTGACAGAACTTCCTAACAGTCAGATTTCTGAGCACTGAAGGGCTGAGCAACTATCATCCCAAGCCCAACTATTTATAAGGGCTAAGTTTTCTTCCTGACTCTACAGCCCTCAAATATTTCATTAATGATACGAGTACTCACTGCCACTGTACATTCCGTATTTTGCTTTCTGTCTATAGTTACCTCCTGCTATATTTTGCCCAAAAGGAATCAAAATTAAACATCAGCCTTTTTTTTTTTTTTTTTTTTTTTTTTTTTTTTTGGCAAGAGAGAAAAGGGGGTCGCACCAAGGTCTCCTGTCACTGCAATCAAACTCCAGATGCCTGTGATACTCCATTCATCTACCTTTATGTGAGTACTGGAGAATCAAACCTGGGCCTTTATGCTTTGCAGGCAAGCACCTAAACCATTGAGCCATCTCTCCTGCTCTAATACTTAATAATCTCACTTTCTACCACATTCCCCTGAAGTGCCATTAAAAATTTTTTTCCATTTCATTTGCAAGCAGAGAGAGACAGAAGAGAGGCAGAGAGAGAAAATGGGTACGCCAGGGCCTCTAGGCATTGCAAATGAACTCCAGACACATGTGCCACTTTGTACATCTGGCTTTACATGGGTACTGGGAAATCAAATTCAGGTTGTTAGGGTTATAGGCAAGCACCTTAACCACGGAGTCATCTCTCCAGCCCCCATTAGAGTATTTTTATTTATGTCTGTATATATATCATTTACTGCTCTACGCACTCTAAGTAACAACACTAGCTATAAAGGCCAAGTCTTCTTCATAGTAAGCACTCTTCTTGCTATTGGAACAAGTCCTACATTCAAAAATACTCATTCTCCAAAACATAACTATAGGACTCAAAGGTCAAAGGTCTAGAAGAAGCCAAAGAATTATCATCCATCTTGGTGAGCAGAGCCTTTGCTAACATGTAACAATCTTGGCGATTCCAAAACAAGGGCTAAAAGCATGAAAATAAAGTGATAAATCTCTATGAAATAGATACCATTTGGCCAGGTGTGATGGCACACACCTATAAATCCCAGCATTAAGTAGGCAGAGGTAGGAGGATGGCTGTGGGTTCGAGACCACCCTGATACTACATAGTGAACTCTAGGTCAGCTTGGGCTAGAGGGAGATCCTACCTTGAAACAACAAACAAAAAAAAAGGTACCTTTTGATCCTGAATACTTGTGGTGGGCATGTATGAGTCTATGCACATGTGTGCAGGTATGTATGTGCATGTGTGTGAGGAGGCCAAAAGACAACCCCAGGTGGTACTCCTCTCACATGCTGTACACCTTTTTTTGAGACAGGATCTTTCTTTGGCCTGAAGCTTGCCAAGCAGGCTAGACTGGCCAGCTAGCAAGCCCCAGGATCTGCCCGTCTATCCCATCCTCCCCAGGGCTGGGATGAGAAAGTGGCCACACCTGGCTTTTTTTTTTTTTTTTAAACAAGGCAAGCATTTTACCAAATGAGCCATCTTCCTAGCCCTTGAGCTTCAATATTTATAAAGCTGTTAGGTAAATTATACATCTTACCAAGTTTCTATGTTTAGTAGGAACATACCATTAAATGACAAACTAAATTTTTATGACTTAGAAATTTTAATAGAGTAACAGAAGGAAAGAGAAGAAAATTCAGAGAGCTTCTGCAATGTGGAAGGCAGAAGGAGGGAGTAGGGAGCCCACATGGGAATAGAGAAAGGAGGTCCCTCCCCATCCCAATCTCAGCCCCACAGGGCCAAGATGAGGGGAGCTTACCAGAGCAGGGACCTGGAAGTTTAGGAAAAGTGAAAAGCCCCTCCCCCCCCAAAAAAAAAGATTTGGGGCTAGAGATGGCTTAGCAGTTAAGGCACTTGCCTGCAAAGCCAAAGAACCCAGGTTCAATTCCCCGGGACCCACATAAGGCCAGATGCACAAAGTGGTGCATGTATCCGAGTTCATTTGCAGCAGCTAGAGACCCTAAAATGCCCATATTCTCTCCCCCCACACCCCCCCCATCAAATAAATAATTTAAAAATATTTTTAAGAGCAATTTTTTAAATAACACATGAACAGAAATTGGAGCTGAATTCAATTAATATTAGACATTATTATGTTTAAACCCTGGGTTAGAAGCATAGGTTTCTGAAACCTGCATTTCTTAAATTTTAAATTGTTGGAATTATTCATCTGTTTAATGACTCACATAAAAAATGTAATTTACAGGCTGGAGAGATAGCTTAGCTGTTAAAGTGCTTGCATGCAAAGCCCAAGGACCCAAGTTTGATTCTCCAGTACCCACATAAGCCAGATGCACAAGGTGGCTCATGTGCCTGGAGTTCGTTTGCAGTGGTTAGAGGCCCTGGTGCACCCATATTCTCTATCTCATCTAAAGAAATAAAAAAAAATGTGGTTTAAAACCTTAGCCTGGATATGTAATTCAGTTGATAGAGTGCTTGCCTAGCATGCACAAAACCCTGGGTTCTATCCCCACCACCATATAAACCAGTCATGGCAGTGCACACCAGTAATTCCCGCACAAGTTCAAGGTCTTCCTCAGCTACATAGTGAGTTTGAGGGGAGGGGAAAGAAAAATTGAATGATAGATGGAGGAAAGAGTTAAAAAAAGAATCTGTCGGGCTGGAGAAATGACTTAATGGTTAAGGCACCTGCCTGACAAGCCTAAGGACACTGGTTCCAATCTCCAGGTCCCACCTTTAGCCAGATGCAAGGGCACAATGCCACACTTGCCCACAAGGGGGCACACATGTCTGGAGTTCATTCACAGTGGTTGAGAGGCTGCTGGTGCACCCATTCTCTATCTCCCTCTCTGTCTCTCTCTCCAAAAAAAAAAAAAAGAAAAAGAAAAAAGAATCTGTCAGTAGTAATTTAAAAGAAAGAAGATTGTGTTGACAGCATTCTCTTCTGAAATGGGCATTTCATGGTCTAGAACTGGGGAGATGGCTCAATGGTTAAAGGCATCTGCTTGCAAAGCCTGCTGGCCAAGGTTCAATTCCCTAGTACTCAAGTAAAGGCAGATGCACAAAGTGGTGCATGCATCTGGAGTTTGTTTGCAGTGGTAAGAGGCCCTGGCATGTCCATACTTACTTTGTCTCTCTCTCTGCTCACAAATAAAATAAATAAGCATTTTACAACCAGATGTGGTGGGCACATGCCCTTAATCCCAGCATTCGGGAGGCACAGATAGGAGGATCACCTTAAGTTCAAGGCCACCCTGAGACTACATAGTGAATTCCAGGTCAGCCTAGGCTAGAGTGAGACCCTACCTTGAAAAAACACAAAAAAATAAAAAAAGAAGCATTTCACTAAAACAATCCTCAAATCCCATGTTAGTAAACACATTTCATCAGAATAATTCCCTGGTCCTGCCCTTTCCAAAATGTTCTTTTTCAGGCTGGAGAGTTGGCTCAGTGGTTAAGGCACTTGCCTATAAAGCCTAATGACCGAGGTTTGACTCCACAGTACTCACATAAAGCTGGATGCACAAAATGGTGCATGCATCTAGTTTTTTTGCAGTGGCTACAGGCCTACAGGCCCTGGTGTGCTCATTCTCTCCCCCCACCCTTCTCTCTGCTTGCAAATAAATAAGGGCTAGAGAGATGGCTTAGCAGTTAAGGCACTTGCCTGAACTTTGAAGCCTATGGACCCAGGTCCAATTCTCCAGGTCTCACGTAAGCCAGATGCACATGGTAGGACATGTGTCTGGAGTTCATTTGCAGTGGCTAAAGGCCCTGGCACACCCATTCTCTCTCTCTCTCTCTCTCTCTCTCTCTCTCTCCCTCCCTCCCTCCCTCCCTCCCTCCCTCCCTCTCTCTTTTTCTCTCTCCCCCCTCACTCTGTCTCTAATAAATAAAATATTTTCAAAATAAAATAAAAACAAAAAATTTTCTTATCAGTTTGGTTTTTATTAAAATATATTTTATTTGGGAGAGAGAGAGAATAGGCATGCCAGGGCCTTCAGCCACTGCAAACAAACTCCAGGTGCATGCACCCCCTTGTGTATCTGGCTCATGTGGGTCCTGGAGAATCAAACCAGGATTGATTGGCTTTGCAGGCAAACACCTCAACCGCTAAGCCATCTCTCCAGCCCCGAAATGTTTTTGATCTCGGTCTTATGAGGGAGATAATTAAATAGCTTTGATTCCCCTAGAATTCCATGAACAGTTAATATTTCAGGATAAATTAACCTCTCTTATTATCTTTTTTAAGAGAAGGTCTTTCCATGTAGGCCATGCTGACCTGGAACTCCAGATCATCCTCCCCAGTGCTGTGATTATAGGCATATGCCAGCTTACTTCTATTTTTAAAGCTAAAAACTAAATTACCATCTATATGCCAAAAAAATTTCTCAGTCTAAGAAATACATCAGCCTTCTCTCTAACCGTTCTTATTCTATAGCAAAGAATTTCTATTGCTTCATCTTCTACGGTAGAGCCCATATGAACTTACTTTAGCCTTCAAAGTTTTAACCTCTGCCTCTAATCTTTTTCGTTCTTCAACTTCCTTAGTATATTTTTCTTTTAGATCTTCGTACTTGGAACCTAAATGCAGACAATGAAATATGGTTTTATGTCAGTTATGATTTCATGAAGAAATTAGCAGATCAACAATGATTGAAATAAGTATCTTAATACATAGAGTAAAAAGAACATTTTAGTTAGAGCAACTGTTCATATTATTCAAGTATCAAAATACATGGAAATATAGAAATAAATATCTTTAAGACACACCACAGGATAAAGTAAAAAAGTTAATGCTTATGCCAGTAGCTCTACATACTCAACTTCAACAGACATGCAAATGAATATGCAATAGAAAGCTGCATTTTTATACCATAAAAATTAAAAACTGAATTAAAATTGGAATTAATCTCTTTTGCAGAATTAAAAAAGTCAATTACAGAACTGTTTATACCAAATAAGAATCCTTACCAAGATAGTATTGACTCGGAGTTAGTGGAGTTGTAGAAAGTTTTTGTGGAGTAATGCATAGACTCACAGAGACATCTGCAGATTGTGCAGCCTGTTGGCTTCTTTCAAGTTCAGATTTATACCTGTTAAAAAGGACCCAAAGGACCAACAAATCATATTAGAACAAAGGCTACAGAATACCAATGCAATATAATTCCAGAGAACAAAAAACTTGGAGATGGCTCAGCATTTAAGGTGCTTGCCTGCAAAGCCTTAAAACCTTGATTCAATTCCCCAGTACCCATGTAAAATAAGATGCATAAAGTGGTGCAGGTATCTGGAGTTTGTTTGCAGTGGCAGGAGACCTTAGTGCACTCACTTTCTTTTTGTCTGTCACCAATAAACACATAAAAATGGTTTTTTAAAACTTACAATAAATCTTCTAATAAGTCTTAACCATTCCATTTATCCAATAGGCATTTACTAAGAACTAACTTACTGAGTAAAATGCAGCCCCATTTTCATAAAACTGTAAAGACCCATGATACCACCAAACCATCAAAGAGGTGTTGGAAAACTGGGGACATCTTCCAAGCCAATGGTATGTTCTCTGCTTAAAGTCACAAAATGAGAGAATCCAGAACTTCAGAAACATGAGCCAAGTGACATCATTAAAACAAGGGTCAAGTTAGATGAATGGATAACACTACTTATGATTATCATTTCAAAGCACACTTGATATAAGGTAAATATTATATGGCATTTAAGAGATACAAAAATTAAGTTTACTCATCTAAAAGAAAACAGAGTGTGGCTAGAAATGCAACCAACCAACCGCCTGGGATTTCTTTTGGCCCATCTAGATGGAAATCATCGGCAGCAAGCGGGCGTGGTGGCCACGCCTTTAATCCCTGCACTCGGGAGGCAGAGTTAGGAGGATCGCTATGAATTCAAGGCCACCCTGAGAATACAAAGGGAATTCCAGGTCAGCCTGAGCTGGAGTGAGACCCTACTTTGAAAAATCAAAAACAAAAAAAAGAAAAAGAAAAAAAGAAATCATGGGTAGCCAAGAAATTCTTTAACTGCTGGTGTCTGGCAGCTTTCACTTCCCTCAATACTTAGCAACAGCAGTATTGTTAGGTATTCCTGTAGACTTTGTGTATTGGGACCCTTGGTGGCAAAGTGTTACAGCTCTGGCTCAAGTCTGAGACCTTGGGCCTTAGACTTGACAGCTTGTCTGGGACACTTGACAGGACAGGACCTAAAGTTTCCTTTCCATGGCTCCTTCCAGCCTTTTATCCTTTAGCCTAAGCAATCTACTCTGGCCATCTCTCTATTTACAGCACCCTTCTTCCTGCCCTGGCCACACTCAAAACAGTTCAGCTTCAGCTGCCTCTGCCGGCTGCCTTGCCTTCTCAACTTGTTCTGCCTGCACCAACCACTGCCACTTGAACCACGGCTTCTTCTTTCACATCAGCATACTACTAAAAGTGCACCAGAAAAGACCACCTGAGAGAAGCTTCTTAGATGTTGCAACAGGGGCCACAGCACAGGAGAGCTTCATCCCCTCTCAAGGTGAACTAAAAAGCCTGCTTACACAGCTCAAGGACAATCACAGCCTTGCCTCCTAGCATAATCACAGTCATTGCGGCTCCTGTTTCGGACCAATTACAGCCTCCACTCTTAGTGCCAGTCACTGAAGTCCCTCTGCTAGAAAACCAGAGGAATACTTCCCCCTCTAGCCTAGATGAAAATGATTTGCAGGGTCATCTACAGCTCTCTGAGACTGGTGAAAACAAAAAGTCTAGTACAAACTGTTTCAAATAGTACTGGCTAAAGCTGCACCTTCAGGAGCCAGAGCAGCTATGACTGTGATATAGTTCTCTACGAGTCCAAGGAGTACTGCAGATGGCTGGTGGAGGCTAAGGGAAAGCTGGCTGGCTAGCTGATAGTCCTTTTGCTTAAGATAGCCAGGGCAGCAAGGTAGAGTCCGATAGCTGCCAATTAGGGTCAAATTGCCCTATCCCCCACTGTCTTTGCTTATTTACAAGAAAATGAAGATCAGAAGAAATGCTTTCAAGAACAGAGAATGAGATGGTGCATGCCTTTAATCTCATCACTGAGGCTGAAGTAAAGAGAATCGTGTGCCATGAGCTTAAGACCACTTTGTGCATCTGGCTTTATATGGGTACTGGGGAATCAAACCCAGGTCCTTAGGCTTCATAGGCTAGCACCTTAAGTACTGAGTCACTTCTCCAGTTTTGTTTTTTAATCTCTGGGTGTTTATTTATAGACTCAACAATGGGGCTATTTACTAAAGTCCTTGTTTTAGCTATTATCACAATATTATGGGGCAAAATTCCATCATTAGAAAACATCATTTCTAGGGCTGAACATGGTGGCCAAGGACTCTAAATCCCAGCACTTGGGAGGCCAAGAAGAAAGGCTAGAGACACCTATCTCCAAAAAAAAAAAAAAAAATACACATCATTTCTAGCTCCATTAAAATTATTGTTTGAGCTGGGCATAGTGGCACATGCTTTTAATCCCAGCATACAGGAGGCAAAGGTAGAAGGATCGCCAAGAGTTTGAGGCCACACTGAGACTATATAGAAATTTCCAGGTCAGCCTGGGCTACAGAGAGACCCTACCTAGGGGGAAAAAAAAGTTTCTTTTTTGATTGAGCTAAAGAGATAGCTAAACAGTTAATCCAGGCAGCCCAGGTTCAATTCCCCAATACCCACATAAGGCAGATAGATAGGCACATGTGTGGAGTTCATTTGCAATGGCAGAGGCCCTGAGGCACTCATACTCATTCTCTCGGTCTTCTCTCTCTCAAATAAATATATACTTTTTTATAATTTTAATTTTTATTTATACCTCTTATCACTTGCATGATTTTTTTGCATATGTGTCAGTGATTTGCAAAGAGGTATGAGTGCAGGTTTGTGTGTACGTCTGCCTGTGCAGATGGAAGCTACAGAACAACCTCAGGTGTGATTTCCTCTGGAACACTATTCATTTTTTCCATTTTTATTTTTACTATTTTTTTTTTTTTTGAGAAAAGGTCTCTCACTGGCCTGGAGCTAAGCTAGGTTGGTCGGTCAACACAAACAAAAGATCAGCATGTCTCTCCACCTCCCCCAACATTTAAAGTGACACTACAGTATGTGCTACTACACATGGGTACTAGGGATCGGACCCAAGGCTCTCATGCTTGTGAGGCAAGCACTCTACCAAATGAACCACCTCCTTAGTCTCATTTGAGGGAGTTAATGAAAATTTCTAACAAACTATTTTATTGCTTAAACATGGCAGCACACACATTGACCCTGTAAGGCTTAAAATGGAAGGTAGGGCTTTGCGATCAAGACATCAATAGGAAACTCTTCTGGACTTCCCTCTCCCGTGAGCTTATAATTGATGGTATACTATTTCAACCATTCTTTTCCTACTTCCTAGCCTAAAGCAATTCTAAATCACCCTGCTCATGCACTTTTTCACATCTTATATGCTACTGAAAAACATACACACCTCGATAAACTGGCCCTTTTATTGTCCTCTACCTTAATTGAACCCACAATGCTCAGTATTTTTACAATTCTCCAGTTCTAGTTCTTGCTTTCATTCTCTACAATGGCTTCTCCACCCAGAAAAAACTTGAGTCACCAGTATAAGGCAAGCTTTAGCTTCTATCTTTTCAGTGATTACTTATCCCACGGGGGGGGGGGGGTTAAAAAAAACTATTGCAATACATAACAGCATCATCAAAACTAATAAATGTTCTAGGCATAGTGACATACATTTTTAATCCCAGCATCAGAAGGCTGAGGTAGAAGGATAGTTATAATTTTGAAGCCAGTCTGAGACTATAGAATGAGCTTCAGGTCAGCCTGAGCTAGTGAGACCCTATTTACAAAAAAAAAAAAAAAAAAAAAAAAGTAAGGCCAGTTGGGGTGGTGCACACCTTTAAACCCAGCACTTGGGAAGCAGAAACAGAAGGATTGCTGTGTGAGTTTGAGGTTACCCTGAGACTACATAGTGAATTCCAGGTCAGCACAGACTACAGGGAGACCTTAAGTTAAACAAACAAACAAACAAAAAGTAAATGGGGGGCTGGAGCAATGGCTTAGTGCACAAGGCACTTGCCTGCAAAGCCTAAGAACCCAGGTTTGATTCACAAGTACCCACTTAAGCCAGATGCACAAGATGGTGCATCTGGAGTTCCTTTGCATGGCTAGAGGCCCTGATACACCCATTCTCTCTCTCTCAAATAAATAAATAAATATTTGGGGCTGAGAAATGGCTTAGCGATTAAGGGGTTTGCCTGAGAAGCCAAGGATCCCGGTTTGATTCTCCAGGACCCACGTAAGCCAGATGCACAAGGAGCACATACATCCGGAGTTTGTTTGCAGTGGCTGGAGGCCCTGGCATGCCCAATCTCTCTTTGTCTATTCCCCTCTCTCTGCATGAAAATAAATAAATAAATAAATAAATAAATAAATAAATAAATAACTTTTTAAAAAGTAAATGGAGTGGAGAGATGGCTCAAAGGTTATGGTGCTTGGCGACAATGACAAAGAACCCAGGTTTGATTCCCCAGAACCCATGTAAAACCGGACACACAAGGTGGCACACGCATCTGGAATTCATTTGCAGTGGCTAGAGGCCCTGGCCTCCCCATTTTTATTCTCTATCAAATAAATAGAACGTTCTTTATAGCTGGGCACGGTGGTGCACACCTTTAATCCCAGCACTCTGGAGGTTAAGGTAAAAGGATCACCATAAGTTTGAGGCCAATCTCAGACTACATAGTGAATTCCAAGTCAGTCTATGGTAGAGCAAGACATTAACTCAAAAAACCCAAAAACTGCCAAGTGGGGTGGCTCACACCTTTAATCCCAGCACTCAGAAGGCAACATTAGGAGGATTGGCCTGAGTCAAGGCCACCCTGAGACTATATAATGAATTCCAGGTCAGCCTGGGCTAGAGCGAAACCCTACCTCTAAAAGCCAAAAAATAAAAATAAAAAAGTAGAAAACTAAAAATTTAGAGTAACAATAATGATAGATGTATCTTATGGATATATACAGTCAACATCCCGTACAACAAATACCATTCGCATACTTACCGCTTAAGCTCCTGTTCCAGTTTCTCTATTTGTTTTTTGCCCGAGCTCAGCTGTCCTTCTTGGAAATTTACTTGCGACTCCTTAACTTGAAGTTCATGAGAAATCTTCTGCTTCACTTTTTCCAAATTTTCACATATTTCCATCAATCTTTGATTCTCTCTTTTCAAGTTTGTACCCTCTGTTTTTTCATTTTCAACCTAATGAAGATTGTTGGCAAGAAAATATCTCTTATTTTATAAACTTACCAAGTATTACGTGTAGGTATGAGTCTAAGAGTCCTAATTTCCTGAAAAATAATGGTAATAAGTCAGGGGTTGATGTTTTATGAACAAAGACAGTCTAAATGATGAGATTCTGAAGTCTATAGATAGAAAAGTTCTACAGAGTCATATTATATTGTCTTTTGTCAGGACTACATCCACCCACCCTAAAAAGGCAAGGTTTAACATCCTTTCAAGAATTTTTTTTTTTTTTTTTAGTTTTTCGAGGTAGGGTCTCACTCTAGCCCAGGCTGACCTGGAATTCACTATGTAGTCTCAGGGTAGCCTTGAACTCACAGTGATTCTTCTACCTCTGCCTCCTGGGATTAAAGGCATGTGCCACCACACCTGGCTTCAAGAATTTTTTTTAAATCAAAAATAAACTGTAAGGCTAGGGAAATAGCTCAGCGGTTAAAGGAACTTGTTTGCAAAGCCTGCTGGCCCAGGTTCAATTCCTCAGTAGCCATGTAAATCAGATGCACCAAGTGGCACATGCAGGGGGCTGAAGAGATGGCTCAATGGTTAAGATGCTTGCCTGTAAAGCCTAATGACCCAGGTTCAATTCCGCAGGACTCACGCAGAGCCAGATGCACAAAGTGGCACATATGTGGAGTTTATTTGTAGTGGCTAGAGACCCTGGTTTGCCCATTCCACCTCTCTCTGTCTCACTCCTCTCTCTCTGCTTCCAAATAAATAAAGAAAAAATATTTTTAAAAAATAATAGTGGCTGGAATGATGGCTTAGTGGTTCAGGCACTTTCCTGTGATGCCTACGGACCCAGATTCAATCCCCAAAACCCACATAAACCAGATACATATGGTGGCACATGCATCTAGAGTTCATTTGCAGTGGCTTAGAGGCCCTGGCATGGCCATTCTCTCTTCCTCCCTGCCCCCACCCTTTATTGCAAAAAAAAAAAAAAAAAAAAATCACCAAAAATAAAGAGTGGCACATGTGTCTGAAGTTCATTTATGGTGGCAAAAGACCCTGGCACACCCAATATTGTCCCCCCACCTCTGCTTGCAAATAAATAAAAATATTTTAAGAATGAAAGAAGCTTGGATTGAAGGGGCTATGAATAGTTATTGGAGACTCTTGATATCCAGAGAGCAGTAGGAACTTTTCTCTGGAGTTTCTAAATTTTCTGGCCATGGAATACCAACTTGGTTCCCAGCAACAGATATGGGGCACAGTGCCCCACATAGGAGGTCTTCTTGACTCCACAGTGAGTTATCAACAAACCCACAAAGAAGGGCCCCAAGGAAAGAGGAGCAGTGGTGTGGAAGGAACCTAAAGTTTAACCTTTTATAAAGAAAAAAAGGAAAAAAATAATAAAAGCAAATTAAAGGTTGAAGAAATGGCTTAGCAGTTAAGATGCTTGTCTGCAGGGCCAAAGGACCCAAGTTTGATTCCCTAGGACCCACACAAGCCAGATGGACAAGGTGGCGCATGCGTCTCAGCATCTAGAGGGCCTGGTGCGCCCATCCTCCCTCCCTCCCTCCCTCCCTCCCTCTCTCTCTCTCTGCCTCTTTCTCGCTCTCTCAAATTAAAAAAAAAGCAAATAAGGACTGGAAAGATAGCAGCTAAGGTGCTTGCCTGCAAAGCCACTGGACCCAAGTTCATTTCCCCAGGACCCACATAAGGCAGATGCACAAGGTGGCACATGCGTCTGGAGTTCATTTGCAGTGGCTGAAAGCCCTGGCACACCCATTCTCTTCCTTCCTCCCTCCCTCCCTCTCTTTCTTTCTCTCTCCCTGTTAAATAAATTTTTAAGAAAGCAGAACTGGAGATATGGCTTAACAGTTAAGACACTTGCTTGCAAAGCCTAAGGATCCATGTTCAACTCTCCAGATCCCATGTAAACCAGACACACAAAAGGTAAGGCAAGTTCAAGGTTGCACGTGCCCACTAGGTGGCACAAGCGTTTAGAGTTTAATTGCAGTAGCTGAGGCCCTGGCATGTCAATTCTCCGTCTCTAAAATTTAAAAAAAAAATGGAGGGCTGGAGAGAGGGCTTAGTAGTTAAGGCATTTGCCTGCAAAGCCAAAGGATCCCAGTTCAATTCTCCAGGACCCACATAAGCCAGATGCACAAGAGGGTCCATGCATCTGGAGTTCATTTGCAGTGGCTGAAGGCCCTGGCATGCCTATTCTCTCCCTCCCTTTCTCTTGCTCAAATAAATAAATAAAATATTTTTTTAATGGAGAAAATAAAAAGCAAATAGATACCAACACTCCCTGAGCAATTCATTTTCAAATTTCAGTGGCAAAGCAAGTTATTTTAAGAAATCAAGGAAAGGGCTAGAGAGATGGCTTAGCGGTTAAACAATGAAGCCTCATCGATTTCCAGGAATAAGCCAGATGCACAAGGGGGTCATGCATCTGGAGGCAAAGCACCCATTCTCTCTCTCTCTCTCTGCCTGCCTAGTTATTTTAAGAAATCAAGGAAAAACATTTTAGAAGGCAAAACTGTACTACCACCTTTTTTGGTTAACACAAAAGTAAAAGGGCCTTTAAGTACTCTTCATGAAAAATCAAAAGCTCAATGTCAGCCTGGAAGGATGGCTTAGCAGTTAAGGTGTTTGCCTGCAAAGCCAAAAGATGCTGATTCTGTTCTCCAGGATCCAGGTAAGCCAACTGCACAAGGGAGTGCATACATCTGGAGTTTATTTGCAGTGGCTGGTGGCCCTGGCACACTCATTCTCTCCCTCTCTCTCCCGCTTTCTGTCAAAATAAATAAATAAAAATAAATATTTCTTTAAAAAGCTCAATGTTAAAGCTATCTCCACTTTAACTGTAAATACTGTAACAGTCTCAATGCAGATTTTAAGCTAGAGACTTTGACCTTGTTCCTGTACAATGCAATCGCAATTCTCATTTCAGAGTTCTAAACAGAAGTTAAAATGTAAAGTCAGCCCTAAAAAACAGCAGGCTGAAATTAGAGGCAATTAAAAAAATGGGGCTGGAGAAATGGTTTAGCAGGTAAGGCATTTGCCTGCAAAGCCAAAGGATCCCAGTTCAATTCTCCAGGACCCACGTAAGCCAGATGCACAAGGGGCACATGCATCTGGAGTTCGGTTTGCAGTGGCTACAGGCCCTGGCATGCCCATTCTCTCTGTCTGCCTCTCTCTCTCTCCTCTCTCTCTCTCTCTCTCTCTCTCTCTCTGCACTTGCAAATAAATAAATAATTTTTTTAAATGTCTGAAAAGAAGATTACCACCTGAAGATGCCAAGATCATTTTTTTCTCTAAGAAAAAGGAAAAAAATTAAATAATCCAGAAGTGAGTCATTTCAAACATGAAATCTGTGGTGATACCTTCTGTTTCTGCTTCTGCAGTGCAGCTTCCAGAGAGTCAAGCTGAAACTGCCGTTGCTGCTTTTCTTTCCTCAGTTTATCCAACTGTCCTTCAAGCTCTTGAATTTTCTGTAGCGCTCTCATAGGAAGGCCTTCCTTCCATTCTTCTAATGCCCAGCTCATTGTGTGCTTTATTTTTCAAACATGTATAAGTAAACTGAAAAACAATAACCAGACTGTTGTTTTATGTCAGTAAAAGGAAACGCAGTCAGGGATTGATGAGCCTTTCTACCACTACCAACCAAGTTTCAAAACACCACATTTCACAAAATAATACCCCTTCTCCATCCTCTGAAAGGTAACTACCAATAACTCTGGATGTGAAGTACAGAATAGAGTTATTTGGTGTCTTTTTTTTTTTTCTTATTTCTCAATTTTGGCTTCTTATATAGCTACCTGTTTTCTACTGCTCAGTTTATTATATAAAACATGAATATTTTGCTGTAAGATTTTCAGGTGAAATAGATCCTATTAGAAAATAAGATGGGACTGTGGGGAGATGGCTCAGAAAGTAAACTGCTTGCCTCACAAGCATGAGGACCTTAGTTCAGATCTCCAGGACCTATTTAAATAGTGGCTGTGGCAATAAGTGCCTGTAATCCAAATACAATGGAGGCAGAGGCAGGAGGATCTCTAGGGATTACTGGCTAGCTATTCTATGTAGCCTAGGTAAAATGGCCTTCTCAGCCACATTTGTGAGACAAGGTCTCACTAGTCTATGTAGCCTAGGCTAGCCTGTAACTTGTGTAGATCCATCTGCCTCAGTCTTCCGGAGTGTGCATGGCCCTCAGCTACATTTTACGATAATCTAAATTAACTGAGAGAAAAACATGCATGGTAATTCTTTAGCCTTTGGAATATACGAATATATGTATGTGTGTGTATGTATGTATGTACGTACGTACACACACACACACACACACACACACACACACACATTTAAACTCTGCTCCCATTTCCCCAAAAAAATGCTGAAAGGAATCTTAAGCCTCTCAACAAAGGACAATTTACCCTATCCCAAGAGATGACACCACCTAATTTATTTGTTCAAAAGTGGGAACACAGCATCCCAGAAGCACAAACTAAACTGTCCTAACAGTTCAGCCGGCCATTGAAATTCCCTAATGATACCATAGTCAACAAAAATAAAAAAAAAAAAAAAAAACCAAGAAGATGATAGAGAAGAGGGAAAAAAAAAAAAAAAAAAAACTGTCAAAGCAGAAAATCCGAGGATGCAGAGAGCTCAACACTAAGGGAATAACGGTGGGAGGTTAACCAAGGCCTGGGGACAGTCCTTCCCCTCCCTCTTCTGCAATGGTCGCTGAGCCCCGGATGGTGTTATAGGTCTCCCTCGGCGCGAGCACTGATAACCCCACTGAGGGTCCTTAAGGGAACGAACATGAACATGTAATCCGAGGGAAATATGACAAATACGTGCTGTGTTCACACAGTAAAGTTCACGTGAAAGAGAAAGTTAGGAGAACGAAAACGGATGGGAAAGGAAATGGGAGGAGAGCGAGGAGGAGGAAAGTGGGTGGCTGGAAGATGGCTTAGTGGTTCAAGAACTTCCTTACTGGGCTGGAGAAATGGCTTAGTGGTTAAGGCATTTGCCTGCGAAGCCAAAGGATCCCGGTTCGATTCTCCAGGACCCACGTAAGCCAGAAGCACAAGGGGCGCATGCACCTGGAGTCCGTTTGCAGTGGCTGGAGGCCCTGGCGTGCCCATTCTCTCTTTCTACCTCTCTTCTATCTCTCTCTCTGCTTGCAAATAAATTTTTTTTAAACTTGCTTACTAAGCCTGCCGGCCCAGATTCAAGTCCCCAGACATCCACCTTGGCAGGACGCAAAAAGTGGCCAACTGTGTGGTGTTCATCTGCAGCGACAAGAAACTAGGGACCCCCACCACAAATCCCCCCCACACACACTTTTTCTTAAAGCCAGCCGGGGCTGGATGGTGCCTCCGCGGTGAAGGCGCTTGCCTACAAAGCCTAACGCCCCGGGTTCGATTCCCGTATAGTCAGCGGCACCAAGCGGCGCATGCGTGGGAAGGTCCTTTGCCCCTCCCCCTCGCTCTCACCTTGCAAACAAATACTTTTTTAAAAAATGTAAACCGAAAAAGATGTAGGAGGCACGGTCTGAGAGCGACAGATGAAAAAAGAAAAGCCTCGGGAAGTTCTAGAAAGGAGGATCTGCGGGTCCTCACACGCTCCCCAGGGTCTCGGGTCTTCAGGGGCGCAGCGTGCCGAGGGCTTCCCGCCACGCCCCCCGCCCGGCTCCGAGGGCCCCGAGCCCCTCGCTCGTCGCAATCTCCCGGGGGCCGCCGCGTCCCCGCCCCCGAGCGCCACGGCCCGGCCCGCAGGACGCTCACCTGTTCCCGCGGCTGAACGCTCGCTCGGGAGTGCCCGCCTGCGCGCCGCCCGCTCCTCGCACAACCGCCCTCCGCACCTCACCGCCGCGATTCAAACCGCCCGCGGCCGCCCGCCGGCTTCCACTCGCTCCTTTCCGCTCCCCCACCAAGCTCTCCTCCGTTCCTATTGGTTGCTAGGAGAGGCTGAGAGCCAATCGGCTTCCGCGCGCTCGGCTTGCGGCCTCCGATTGGCCCTTTTGGATGGAGTTTTTTTAAAAACAAGCCTCGCGACCGGCCGCGCCTGCGCAGGGGAGCCCACGCTGAGGCGTTGCGTGGAGACGGACGCCGGGGCTGTGTCGGCCACAGCTGGGCACGATTAGGAGGGCGTGGCCTATCGCCCGCGGCCGGGGCTTGGGAGACGCACCTGCGGTTTGCGCGCCCGGCCGCCTCCTCTTTTCTGCAAGAAGCAGCTAATAGCGCCCTGGGGAGGCTGAGGCTGCAGGTGCGCGAGTTGCAGTCCATCCTGGGCTATGGAGAATGCCGGGCCAGCTGGGATAGATTAGTGAGACCCTCTCTCAAAAAAAAAAAAAAAAGTTAAAGAGGCGCAATGAACCTGAGTGATTTGATACTGATGTGTACTCGCCCGCTCACTGCTGCCTTAAATCATATTTTGAAGACGTGTTTCTGAACACTGCTTTCCTGGATGGGGATTTGAGGGGAGCATAGACTTTGCTCTTGAATAAGTTTCAAACCGCCCACCTTCTCGCTTCCTTTCATTGGGCAATTTCTGCAGCTGATCCTTCAGTAGCCAGTTCAAATGCCACTTTCTTCATCAAACACCCCTGTTTCCAACCACCCCTTAATTTGTGTCCTAGAGCTTTCCTAAAACTTGGTTTATACTTCTATTTTAGGACTTCTGTCATGTCATGGTGTGTGTGTGTGTGTGTGTGTGTGTGTGTGTGTGTGTGTATGCACACATGTGTTTGGGGTTTGCCCGTGCATGTGAGTGTGCCTGTGGAGACCAGAGGTTGATGTCAGTTCACTGAACTTCTATTAACAGGGAGCTTGCCAATTCAACTAGACTAGCTAGGCAGCTTGAGTGGAGAATTCCCTGCCTCTGACTAAAACCCCTGGAATCACAGACAGGATTTATGTGGGTGCTGGGGCTCCAGACTCCCAACTCCAGGCCTCATGCTTGTGGTAAGCTCTTTACCAACTGAGTCATCTCCCAGCCTGGCCCTGTCTTACATTTATCATTGGCTCCCTCCTCAGACTCAAATGTTCTTTTTGTGCATCCTTGCGAACTGCCTAGTGCCTTTGTACATGGTAATTTACAAACCAGTGCAGGGAAAAGTCAGGGGAAAAGGCTGATTCTCTACAACCTTAAATCTCCATGTAGAAGACATAAAGCAAGCAGGGAAGAAAAACTGTGGACTTTACTGGAACACATCGGTTAGTATCTGGGATTTGAACCAAATTCTGTCTGATTCCAACACCAACTATTATTCCATTACTTCTTAGAATAAGTATTCAATTATTTATAGGCCACCTTAGGAAAATAGAAATAAGAAGGCAATACTTAAAGGATCTTTAAGGCTTGAATGCAAAATGTGCAGGCTCTATACATTAATTAATTACAGATATCTGTCTAGTGGCTACTGGATAGCAGAACCTTGTGCTACATTCTTTTATTATAAGCAATAAAACTTCATTCTTTTGTATATGGGAGTCATGTAATACATACTATTCAAGTAACTTCTGTTATTTCTGTAACTTCAGTTTGGATTTTTTAGGTACTGGTCTCAGAATATGGCCCCTATACAGCCAAGTGCTGATGTCCCATAAAAACCATTTTTGGTGTTTTGCTCTTTATTTTTTAGTGTGTGTGTGTGTGTGTGTGTGTGTGTGTGTGTGTGTATGGATGCCCCAGGGTTTCTTGCTGCAGCAAATGAATGCCAGATGTATGTGCTGATTTTGGATGTAGCTTTACATGGGTACTAGGGAATTGAATTCCAGCCACTAGGCTTGAAACCAAGAGCCTTTAGTCACTGAGCAATCTCCCTATTGCTCTTTTTCTTTCTTTTTTTTTTTTTAACTTTACTTATTTCAGAGCAAGAGAAAGAGGCAGAGGGGAGAGAGAAGACATTGCAAATGAACTCCAGACACATGTTCCACCTTGTGCACCTGGCTTACGTGGGTACTGGGGAATTGAACCTGGACCCTTAGGCTTTGCAGGCAAGCCTTTTAACCACTAAGCCATCTCTCCAGCCTCCATTACTATTTTTAAATCCACTCCCTTGATGAGCCAGTGCACTCTCTGTGGGCCTTTGATCCACTACCTCTACTGTGCAAACATGTGGACTTGGATTTAATCCCCAGCACCCAAGCAAGGCATGGTTGCACATACCTTAACATCAGCAGTGAGAGACAGAGACAGGAGGAACTCTGGGGCTTCCTGGTCAGCCTGTCGAACAAAAAAGTGGAGCTCCAGGTTCGGTGAGAGACTGTCTCAGGTAAACAGGGCAGAAAAGAAATAAAGGAAAACACTCAACATTCTCCGCTAGCCTCTCCACATGTGGACACAGGGCAAGCACATCTGCACACATACATGCACACACACACACACACACACAATGAAAGATTCTCTTACTTCCACTTTCTCTTCTAGTGATCGTTGTATCTGCTCATATTCCATTTCCTTGTGAAGATTTAGTTAGGTGAATTGTCATACTTCAAATCAATTGTTTTTCTCATGGAAAAAACATACAAGGGCTAGAAAGATTGCTTAGTGGTTAAGGCACATGCCTGCAAACCCAAAGGATCCAGGTTTAATTCCCCAGGACCCACATAAGCCAGATGCACAAGGGGCACATGCATCTGGAGTTCATTTGCAGGGCTGAAGGTCCTGGTGGTCTCTCTCTTTCTCAAATAAATTAATTAATTAACTATAAAATATAAAATTTAAAAAAACATACAAGTACCTTCTTTATACGAAAGCTATCTACCTCCAAATCATGAAGACAATATGACCTATTACTTTAAGCAGCAGTTTATTTCATATGTAGTTTTTAGCTCTAAGTGGATATAAAACATTTTATAATTAACATGTTTGCCTACCTATGAGATTATTTCTCCCACTGTTATGTCATTTCCATGAAAACATACTGGCTGGGTGGTGGTAATGCTTTTGGCTTGTTTACTTAGGTTTTATTAGAGCCAGTCGTTATTAGTATGTCCGCAGTGGTGTTTTGAAGTAGGGTCTCACGCTAGTTCAGGCTGACTTGGAATTTACTATGTATTCTCAGGGTGGCCTCGAACTCATAGCGATCCTCTTCCCTCTGCTCCTGAGTGCATGCCTGACTAGTTTTCCATCTTATTTGTAATTATTCTGTGTCTCTGTTTTAGTTGCTTCTGTTACAAGCAGCAGCACATGATTTTATTTTATTATTTTTATTTATTTATTTATTTTGGTTTTTCAAGATAGGGTCTCACTCTAGCTCAGGCTGACCTGGAATTCACTATGTAGTCTCGGGGTGGCCTCAAACTCACAGCGATCCTCCTACCTCTGCCTCCCGAGTGCACCACCATGTCTGGCTGATTTTATTTTGTTTATAACTCTTCTGGAAATCTATATCTTTTATGAATTTTATTGAGGTACAATTCATTCAAAATAAAATGCATACATTTTAGATCTATAGTGCAATACATTTTGACATGTATATATAACACTTCTATAAATACTAGCGAAGTCAAGATATAAACTTTTTGTTGTTTGTTTGTTTGTTTCAAGGTAAGGTTTCACTCTAGTCAAGGCTGACCTGGAATTCACTATGTAATCTTAAGGTAACCTCAAACTCACAGTGATCCTCCTACCTCTGCCTCCCAAGTGCTGGGATTAAAGGCGTGTGCCACCACACCCGGCTAAACTTTTTTTTGACACCAAAGGTTTCCTTCTTGCCTCTGTTGTCAGCTTAACTGAATCAAGAATCAACTAAGAGACCCTCCTCTTAGGCAGGTCTTGAGGGTGTTGCCAGAAAGTATTGAGGAGTAGGGAAGACCCTGTGCCAGAATAGGCAGCCCTTCTGGTGCCAGCCCACAAAAAAAGATCGAAGGGCAAAGTGCTGATTCTGCTGGCCCTCCTCCACTGCGTGCTGGTGAGTGCATCAGCCTCCTGCTGCATCCTCACTGAATCCAAACCCACCTTCTTTGGTCTTCCAGCAGGACTGAAGACCAGCTGCTCTCCAGAAACACAGTCAGTTTCTACTGGCTTATTGTCCTCTCAGTTTTGGGTCACATTTCCTGGTGCTTCCTATGCATACGGATTTTTGATGGATGTCAGATTGTAAATTTTATATATTTTTTTGATCTTATGGATTTGCTTGAATGACTGTTATATGTGATTCTGACAGCAAACTTTTAGAGCTGATAGACACTTTTAGCAATGTAGCAGGATACAAAATAAACACACAGAAATCAGTAGCCTTCCTATATACTAACAACAAACATGCTGAGGATAAAATCAGGGAATCACTCCCATTCACAACTGCACCAAAAAATAAAAATAAATAAAGTACCTTGGAATAAACCTGACCAAGGAAGTAAAGGATCCTACAATGAATCCTAAAAACACTCAAGAGAGAAATTGCAGGAAACAAAGATATCCCATGTTCTTGGATTGGAAGAATCAATATTGTGAAAATGTCAATCCTACCAAAAGCAATCCACACATTTAATGCAATCCCCATCAAAATTCCAACAGCATTCTTCATGGAAATAGAAAAAACAATCCTAAAATTCAATTGGAAGAACAAACAACTTTGAATAGCCAAAACAATTTTGAGCAACAAAAATAAGGCTGGCTGGGCTGGAGAGATAGCTTAGTGGTTAAGATGATTGCCCGAGAAACCTAAGGACCCATGTTCAACTCTCCATGTCCCACATAAGCCAGACACACAAAGTGACATAAGCACACAGCGTCACACATGTGCATAATGGGGTGCACTCATCTGGAGTTCAGTTGCAGTGGCTGGAGGCTCTGGTGTGCCAATTCTCTCTGTCTCTGTCTCTATCTCTTGGGTTTGCCTCAAAAAAAAAATAAATAAAGCTGGTGTGTCTTAAACTGTATTCGAAAGCCATAATAACAAAAACAGCACAGTACTGGCATAAAAACACACACATAGATCAAAGGAAGAGAAAAGAGGACCCAGATGTAAATCCAGGAAGCTACAGCCATTTGATTTTCAACAAAAATGCCAAAAATATTCAGTGGAGAAAAGACAACCTCTTTAATAAATGGTGCTGGAAAAAACTGGAAATCTATATGTAGAAGGATGGAAATAGATCCTTATCTCTCCCCATGCACAAGAATCAAGTCCAAATGGATCGACAACATTAATGTCAGAACTGAAACTCTGAAACTGCTAGAGGCAAAAGGGGAAAAACATTTCATCATATTGGCATAGGCAATGACTTTCTGAATGTAACCCCAGTTGCCCAGGAAATAAAACCATTAATCAACCACTGGTACCATATGAAACTAAAAAGCCACTGTACACCAAAGGACACTGTGAATAGAGCAATGAGGCAACCTACAGAAGGGGAGAAAATCTGACAGAGGATTAATATCCAGGATATACAAAGAACTCGAAAAACTAAATAATAAATCAAACAACCAATTAATTATGGAGCCAGACATCATGGTACATGCCTTTAATCCCAGCACTCGGGAGGCAGAGGTAGGTCGATTGCCATGAGTTCGAGGCCACCCTGATACTACATTGTGAATTCCAGGTCAGCCTGAGCTACAGTGAGATACTACCTCAAAAAAAAAAAAAAAAAAAAAAAAAAAAAAAAAAAAAAGGAGGGTGCTATGGAACTAAATAGAGAGTACTTAAAAGAAGAAATACAGATGCCATATAAACATCTAAAAAAATGTTCTGGGGCTGGAGAGATGGCTTAGCAGCTAAGGCGCCTGCCTCCTAAGCCTAAGAACACTGGTTCCAATCTCCAGCGGTTCCAATCTCCAGGTCCCACGTTTAGCTAGATGCAGAGACACAAGGGTGCAATGCCGCACTTGCCCACAAGGGGGCGCACACATCTGGATTTCGTTCACAGCAGCTGAGAGACTGCTGGCGTGCCCATCTCTGTCTCCCTCTCCCTCTCTGTCTATCTCTCTCTGTCTGTCTCTCCAAAAATAAATTAAAAAAATAAATAAATAATTTTTAAAAATGTTCTGCTGCATCCTTAGCCATCAGGGAAACTATTTTGAGATTCCACCTCACTCTTGTCAGAATGACTATCATCAAGAAAACAAATGACAATAAATGCTGGCAAGGATGTAGAAAAAGAGGAACCCTTCTTCATTGTTGGTGGGAATGTAAACACAGCCATTGTGAAAATCAGTGGGGAGGTTCCTTAGACAGGTAAAAATAGATTTACCATATGACCCCGCTATAGCACTCCTAGGCATATATTCAGAGGACTCTTCTCACTACCTTAGAGATATTTGCACAACCATGTTTATTGCTGCTCTGTTCACAATAGCTAGGAAATAGAACCAACCTAGACATCCCTCAACTGATGAATGGATAATGAAGGTGTGGTACATTTATAAATGGAGTTCTATTCAATGGTAAAGAAAAAAGTTATGAAATATGCAAGGAAATGGATGGATCTTGAAAGGATCATACTAATTGAGGTAACCCAGACCCACAAAGCCAAGTGCCACATGTTCTCTCTCATATACAGATCCTAGCTACAAATGTTTAGACTTGTATGTGAGTTGAAGTAAAAATTGGTAGCAGAGGCCAGAAAGCTAGAAAGGGGCTATAAGGGAAGGAGGATAGGGGAAGACTTAAGGGGATGGTATTGTGTATATGTGAACATTACTGGGGGTAGAATGACCTAAGTAAGGTCAGGGAAAGAGATTGAGTAAATGAAAGGTGGGGAGAGGTTTACTCAGAATTGAAGAGGAATAAGCCATATGGAAACTTACTTCTTTTTGGTCAAAGTGTACCCTGAAGCCATTGATTGTTACAAAAAAAAAAAAAAATTCAGTGCCAGGGTGGGATACCTTCCAGTGAATTGTGGGACAGGGAGGTCCCTGATGCCCCCAAAACATTACAGGTCATTGCCAAGCCTTTTGGTTTCCCACCAGGAATAGATGGTAAGACCATATTGCTAAAGGCTCCATGTGCTTGGGGTTCAAGATCACTGAGAAATCAAGCTGGAACTGATCTGAAAACCTCCTCCCTGTAGACAGAAAGCTGGAAAAAGCTACACTGCATGCAGCCCTATGGGAGAGAGAAATCATCAGTGGACAACAGTGGACACTGCAAGCTTTAAGTTTGGCCAGCCAGGCCAAATGAGCCAGCGGTACAATAGTGGCATGTCTGTTATGGGGGAAACCAACCACTCTCTATTTGGACTGGAGGTCTGCTCTATGGGAGGGAATACATGCCTGGTACTGAAAACCTAGTTAAAAGCCTATGGCTAGGTGTGGTGGCACATGCCTTTAATCCCAGAACTTGGGAGGCAGAGGTAGGAGGATCCCTGCAAGTTCAAGGCCACCCTGAGACTACATAGTGAATTCCAGGTCAGCCTGGGCTAAAAGCAAGATCCTATCTCAAAAAATTTTTAAAAAAATTTTAAAAGGGCCTATGATGTGGGAAGTCATAAGCCCTAGGGGGTGTAACACCTGTTGGTGTCTGGTTAAATGCATATATTATGTCCACCAAACTTCCTGGTAAGCTCTTTTCTTTCTTTTCTTTATTCTTTCTTTCTTTCTTTTCTTTTCTTTTCTTTTTTTTTTTTTTTTGTTTTGTTTTGTTTTTCGAGGTAGGGTCTCACTCTGGTCCAGGCTGACCTGGAATTCACTATGTAGTCTCAAGGTGGCCTTGAACTCTCAGCACTCCTCCTACCTCTGCCTCCCAAGTGCTAGGATTAAAGGCGTGTGCCACCACACCCGGCTTTTTCTTTGGTTTTTCAAAGTAGGGTTTCACTCTAGCTCAGGCTGACCTGGAATTCACTATGTCATCTCAGGGTGGCCTTGAATTCATGGCGATCCTCCTACCCCTGCCTCCCAAGTGCTGGGATTAAAGGCCTGCGCCACCACGCCCAGCCCAGTAAACTCTTTTCTTAATGTCTATACTCATATGTTAATATTACTCTCATTTTTTGGTTAGAGAAGCATCTCTTTTCAGATGGCAGTGACCTCTGGGATGACTCAAAAGGCACCATAATGCTGAGAAGTGACAGTGGGGTACTTAGCACTAACACAATTCTATCACACCCTCCAAGGCTCAGGGTCCATTGTGGAAGAGGTGGCAGAAAGCACGTAAGAGCCAAAGGAAAGACAGGACTGCTCACAACACAATCTGCCAGACATAAAATGGTCTGGAATTCATGACCTCACAGTGCCAGGTACTGCCTAAGGGTCTTACTACATAAGGCCCTCATAATAGGCGGAAAAGATGATGACATCAAAATAAAAAAGGTACTAATTGAGAGGGAGAGGGGATATGATGGAGAGTGGATTTGTGAAGGAGTAAGTGAGGAAGCGGAGGGAATTATCATGGTTTATTGTCTATAATTGTGGAAGTTGTCAATAAAATAAAGTTAAAAAAAATAACAGGGGAAGTGCCAGAGCAGAGATGCACTGGAAGATTCCGACACAGGAAAAGTGAGTAGTGAAGAAAGTCAAGGGAGTTATTGTACACACTGAAGACCCTGAGGAATTACAAATGTTCCAGGCCCACAGTTTAAAGGAAATATACATGTGGCAGACTCAGAGATCAAAGAAGAATCACAAATAAAACCCAGGTGAGAGGGTTCCCCAAAGCATGATGCGGATAGAAGGCAGCGGATAGAAGGTCGAGAGCAGAGGCTGACTTAGCTGCATGTTCAGGCCACATCACTGGGCAAAAAGAGAGGCTGGGCCATATGCGTAACCTTCTTTATATAGATCAGACATCCAACTAGGGAGAGCCTCTTCATCAGATTTAGGTGTGTAAGGCGAAGACCTGATTGGTTCATGGATTCCCCGGGCTGGCCCAAAGACAAGCTCCCTAGGTAGCACGCCAGGATATGGGAGCACCAGGGGGCGCTTCAGCCATGATGAATGAAACTGGATCAGACGGGGCCAGTTCTGCCAAGGTAAATTCTCTGTGAGGGCTTCTGTTTCTATTTAGTCTCCATGAATTTCTGTATGCTCTGTAGTTTTTCTTGTTGCTGATTTGCAGTTTAATCCCATTGTGGTCAGATACCATACAAGGGATTATTTCAATTTTCCTGTATTTGTTAAGATTTGATTTGCATCCTAATATATGGTCTATTTTAGAGAATGTTCATGTGCTGCTGAGAAGAATGTATATTCTGCAGCATTTGGATGGAATGTTCTGTATATATCTGTTAGGTCCATTTGTTCCATGATATCATTTAATGCAGATGTCTCTCTGTTTATTTTTTGCTGGGTAGACCTGTCAAGTGATGAGAGCAGGGTATTGAAGTCACCCGCTGCTATTGTTAGGAGTTATCTCTCACCTTAAATCTAATAGTGTTTGTTTGATGAAATTGGGAGCCCCCGTGTTAGGAGCATATGTGTTTAGGATTGTAATATCCTCCTATTGGAGTGTTCCTTTAATCAGTATAAAGTGACCTGCTTTATCTTTCCTCACTAATGTTGGTTTGAAGTCTATCCTGTCAGAAATTAGGATAGCAACCCCTTCTTGTTTCCTAGGCCCATTTGCTTGAAATACCATTTTCCAACCTTTCACCCTAAGAAGGTGTCTATCTTTTATTGAGAGATGAGTTTCCTGGAAGCAACAGATGGTAGGATCCTGCTTTTTAATCCAGTCTACAAGCCTGTGTCTTTGGTTGGGGCATTGAGGCCATTGATATTAAGAGTTATTATTGAAAGATATGCATTCATTCTCACCATTCTTCTTGTTTTGTAGTTCTTCCTATTTTCACTTTACTCACTTGTTTTAACTGTTATTTGAGTATGATTGAATGCTGTATGGGTCATTGAAGAAATTAAGAAATCAAGAAATTCATAGAATCAAAGCCAGGCGTGGTGGCGCACACCTTTAATCCTAGCACTTGGGTGGCAGAGGTAGGAGGATCACCATAAGTTTGTGGCCACCCTGAGACTACATAGTGAATTCCTGAGCTAGAGTAAGACCCTACCTCAAAAAAACAAAAAACAAAAAAAAAAGAAAAGAAAGGAAAAGGAAGAAAGAAAGAAGGAAGGAAGGAACAAAGGAAGGAAGGAAGGAACGAAGGAAAGAAGGAAGGAAGTTGATGAGAATACAACATAGCAAAACCTTTGGGACACAATGAAGGCAGTCCTAAGAGGGAAATTTATAGCTTTAAGTGCCTATATTAAGAAATTAGAGAGTTCACAAGTAAACAATTTAATGCTTCATCTTAAGGCCTTGGAAAGAGAAGAACAAGGCAAACCGAAAATCAGTAGACAGAAGGGCTTCTGTGTCTAACGCAACTCGATGTTTCTGCTTTAGGGTTTTCTCTGATATTTTCCCTTCTCAGCAGCACACAGGCACACCCTGACAATCAGGGGAGCAGTTATGACTTCCAGAGGCAGTCCTCAACCGTTGAAGCAAGAAGCCAATGGACAGATGTCCCAAACATGTCATGCTTCCCATAGACTCGAGGCACATCCAGAAGAATCTCACCTCAGTACCTTCGGCAACAACAGCGATTACCCTCCCCCCCCCACGCAGACCTGTGCTCCCTCGCTCTCTCACTTTCCCGACCACCATGTTACTTCCTATAGCATCACCTGAACAAAACTCTCACCACCCAAATTGATCTTGTTCTCTGTTTTGGGAAAACTCAAAGTAAATAGAAGGCTCCTTAATTCCAATAAGCAATAAATCCATTCAGGTTTTCCAAAAGTAGTAAAAACCTTCTAGTACATTTCTGGAGCCTCAGTCACCTTACCTGTGAAGTTAGGAGTTCAGTGAGCCTGGGCTTTGCCTGACCAGGTGTCTCTGGTAGATAAGGGCCACACTTCCCTGCTTGTTGTGGGCACCGAGTGGGGAATGGAATACTTCTCTTTAGGCAGGAGTTCACTGCCAAAGCTGGATAATAAGGTTTTTTTGAGTGCCCTAGGAAAGATAAGTTTGGGGATAAATAAATATTCGACAGATTCACATGATCTAAATAAGGTTTGTAGTAAAATGAAAATTCAACATCTCAGCATGTTTCAGGTAAATTGTATGAACCCCGCATACATTGATAAAATCTGATGCATAGGAAATTTATCTGAAATTTATTTATTTATTTATTTATTTATTTATTTATTTATTTATTTTTAGTTTTTCGAGGTAGAGTCTAACTCTAGCCCAGGTTGACCTGAAATTCACTATGAAGTCTCAGGCTGGCCTCAAGCCCACAGCAATCCTACCTCAGCCTCCTGAGTGCTGGGGTTGAAGGTGTGTGCCACCAGGCCTGGTCCTACTGAACTTTACTTATTTATTTTATTTTTTTTTTCTTTTTTTGAGGTAGGGTCTCACTGTAGCCCAGGCTGACCTGGAACTCACTCTGTAGTTTCAGGATGGCCTCAAACTCACGGCGATCCACCTACCTCTGCCTCCCAAGTGCTAGGATTAAAGGTGGGTGCCGCCACGTCTGGCCTGAACTTTATTTTTATGAAGCAAGTTCTCACATTAGCCCAGGATGACCTGAAACTCACCCTGTAGTCCATGCTGGCCTTGAACTCATGGCAATCCTCCTACCTCAGCCCCCTGAGTACTGTGATTACAGGTGTGAGACCCCACCCCAGCTTGGATCTGAACTTTCAAAGCACATTTTCTGCTTCCACAACTAGGTGACTGTCTGCCTTTGAGAACATCATTAAATATAGCCTTTCTTGTCCCACATACTGCACCAGCTCTTCTGTCTCTTTCCCTATGCCTTCCTGCCTTCCTCTTGTTTGCTTTATGTTCAAAGAACATTTCCTTATTTAAAGTGGTCTATAATCCTACTCTCTGTTTAATCTTTCGTCTAAAGAAAACAAAGATGGGGCTAGGGAGATAGTTCAGTTGGTAAACTCTTTGCCACGCAAGTGTGTGGACTTGAGTTAGTATCCCCAGCACCCATGCAAATGCCAGGTGGCATCATGGTCCACCTGTAACCCCATCACTTAGGACACATTGATGGGATCCCCAGGGAAGATGGCCAGCTAGACCACATGAATTGGCAAGCCTAGGTTCAAGTGAGAGACTCTATCTAAATAAATAAGATGGAGAGCCATCAAGAAGCAGACCTGAGGGCTGGAGAGATGGCTTAGTGGTTAAGATGCATGCCTGTGAAGCCCAAGGACCCAGGTTCGATTCTCCAGGACCCATGTAAGCCAGATGCACATGGTGGTGCATGCATCTGGAGTTCGTTTTCAGTGGCTAGAGGCCCTGGTACACCCGTTCTTTCCCTACCCCCCTCTGAGTCTAATAAATAAATAAAAATAAAATCTTTTTTAAAAAAAAAAAAGAAAAAGAAGACCTGATATCAACCTCTGGTCTCCACACACAGGCACATATGCAGACACACACATGAACATGCATACACATGCAGGCACACCACACACACATGCAAAAAAGTTTAGATGAGACATTTTCATTATTGAACTTAGATGCAAAAGTCCTGAACAAAATCGTCACAAGCAAAATTCAACAACACATCAAAAGCATTATCCTCCTCAAACAAGCAGGCTTCATCCCAGGGATGAAGGAATGGTTCAACATCTGGATATCAATTAATGCAATATACCACAGAAATAAACTTAAACATAAGAACCACATGATCATTCAATAGATGCAGAGAAGGCTTTCAACAACAACAAAAAAACAAAATATCATTTCATGATCAAAATGCTGGAGGGACTAGGCAATATAGGGTTTCTCTAGTCCAGGCATTTATCAGTCTCAAATGAACTCTGGATCCTACTACCTCTGGAGTGCTGGGCATGGCCCGGCTGGCATGGAGCTTTTACATCTCAACATAATAAAGGCTATACACAAAGCACCTAAAGCCCAAATCAAACAATGGGTAAAGACTCAAGACGTTCCCATTAAGATTAGAAACAAGACAGGGGTGCCCACTCTCACCAGTGCTCCTCAACATAGTACTAGAAGTCCTAGCCCAAACAATAAGACAGGAGAAAGCCATAAAAGGGACACAAATTGGAAAGGAAGAAGTCAAACATGTTCTATTTGCAGATGACATGATCCTATACATAAGTGACCTGGAAGACTCTACCATAAAAATCCTAAAGGTGATAAATTCCTTCAGCAAAGTGGCAGGATACAAAAATCACACAAAAATTAGTAGCCTTCCTGCAAAAGGCAAATATACAGAGAAAGAAATCAGCAAGGTTGTCCCATTTTCAATAACCACACACAAAAAAAAATCAAAACCTTGGAATAACATTAACCAAGGATGTGAATGACTCATGTAATGAAAACATAAAAACACTCAAGAAAGAAATTGAAAAGGCCATGAGAAAATGGAAAGGCCAGGATTAATAATGTGAAAATGGCGATTCTATCAAAAGCAATATAGAGATTCAATGCAATTTCAATATAAATCCTAGTATTATTCTTCAGAGACAGAAAACAATAATCTCAAAATTCACATGGAATAGCAGAAGGCCTTAGATATACAAGAATATCCTGAGCAAAAGAAACACCTCTGGAAGTATCACCATACCCAACCTAAAGCTATGTTACACAGCCATAGTGACATAAACAACATGGTACTGGCACAAAACACACGTATAGAGCAATGGAACAGAATCGAAGATCCAGTCCTTACTGCAAGTGACTCTAGCTACTTGATCTTTGACAAAGGAGCCAACAATGTCGACTGGAGAAAAGACGGTATCTTCAACAAATGGTGCTGGACAAATTGGACAATCATTGTAGAAAAGTGAAACTCAATTCCAGATGGATTAAAGACCTCAATAAAAGACCTTAAACTCAAATGACTAGAAGAAAAAATAGGGAAACGCTCCAGGGTATAGAAGTGGGGAAAGACTTCCTGAACAATACACCAGTAACCCAGGAAATTAAACACTCACTCAACCAGTGAGATCTCATGAAGCTAAAAAGCTTTTGCACAGGCAAACATACCAAAAACAGAGCCAACAGACTACCCATAGACTAGGAGAAAATCTTCAGCTATAACACTGGCAGAGGTCTAAAATGTAGATTCTACAAAGCCACCACTGGGTGTGGTGGCACACACATTTAATCCCAGCACTCAGGAGGCAGAGGTAGGAGGATTGTCATGAGTTCAAGGGTACCCTGAGACTACATAGTGAATTCTAAGTCATCCTGGGCCTACCTCAAAAAAAAAAAAAAAAAAAAAGATGTGGCAATTTTATGGGGGGGCACAAATTAAATAATATTTTTAAAATATGCTTCAGAAATGTATCATTACCTAGTTAACAAAATCACAGCTAAGAAACTAAATGACATGAATATGTACCAATTATTCTATACTTTCATGTTCACATAATCAATATAAATATATTCCAAATTTTTTTTGCTGTACTATACATGGATATATGTATATATAATGTGTGTTTGTGTATGGGGATACATGTGTGTATGGGCCAGCGGACAACTTCAGGTGTCATTCCTCGGGCATTGTCCACCTTTTTTGGGGACAGGTTCTCTCATTGGCCTGGAGCTCATCAACTAGGCTAGACTAGCTCGCCAGGGATCCACAGGGATCTTCCTGTCTCCACCTCCCCAGTGCTGAGATTACAAGCACATGCTACTATTTCTGAGACAGCCCATGACAAGCCAGGGGTGAGGAACTCCCTACATTTATTACATGAATTGAACTCCCATGTGTTTAGAAGAAGCCTGGTGGCATGTGGAGAAGGGACATCATGAACACTGAGCCTCTCTGAGCCATGTTTGTGAAAAGGTGCTATTTAACTTTCTGATAAAATATATAGACAGTAACTGCTGTGCCTGCTTTAGAGCTCAGTGCTCTCTCGCAAGCTGGAAATCCCTTTCCTTCTCTTCTCCAAGGGATATCCTGAGTTCACCTTCTTCCTCTCAACCCTAAAGAAACACCTACCTGAACAGCACTGGAGACCCGCCTGACTTCAGAGGAAGCCAGGCTCCCAGGTGGTCAGCAAGAGGCTGCACCTGGATTCCTTAATGCCAAGCTCACCTGGTCAGGTGTCAATAAACAGACGTAGAGCTTGGGCCTGATGGACCAACGAGCTACCTAGTGTGGGAAATCATCAGACTGCATTCTGCTAGCCAATGAAAGAAATATTCCCAGGAGACAATGGGCAAGAAAAAGTTGGAGAATAACCATGTCCCATTTTGAGCCCATAAGTCTCAGTGGACATGGTAAACGACAAATGAACTACAGAAGAAGTAGGAAAACTCCATTAAGTCCCCTTTGCCTCTGGGAGGTTAGAAGAGGAAGGTGCCATAGAACCTAGCTTTTCTCTCCAGGGTTCTTACCCAGTCGACCAGACATCTGAGAGACAAAAGATATAAAGTATTCCTCCAATTCATTCCAGATTTACAACTAGGATTATGGAACTACAGAACAAAAACAATTTAAGGTTTAAAAGATCTTTTTAAGATGTACAAGTGATTCTTTACCAAAAGATGAGGTATTATTTCATTAAAATGTCAAGAATAAGGCTGGAGAGATGACTTAACAGTTAAGGTACTTGCCTGCAAAGCCAAAGGACCCAGGTTCAATTCTCCAGGATCCATGTAAGCCATATGCACATGCATCTGGAGTTCATTTGTGCACCTATTCTCTCTCTGTGACTCCCTCTTCCTCTCTCTCAAGTGAATAAATAAATTAATTAAAATAATTTTTTTTTTTTTTGGTTTTGCGAGGTAGGGTCTCTGGTCCAGGCTGACTCTCGGTGATCCTCCTACCCCTGCCTCCCGAGTGCTGGGATTAAAGGTGTGCGCCACCACGCCTGGCTTTTTAAAATAATTTTTTAAATGTCAAGGATAACTTTGTATTTGTGCTGGGTATGATTATGTGCATGCCACCCCTCAGGCTGAGGCAAGAGGATTGAGAGCTTAAGGCCAGCCTGGGCTACATAGTGAGTTTCAGTTCTAGTCTACAAAGTGAAACCCAGACGCCCTCCCCAAAAAATGAATCAAAAAACCAGAATACTTGTTCAGAAGTGATCACAGCAGCTGACGACTACTCTCCTTACCTTCCAGGGACCATGCTCTCTTCTTACTTTCTAGATGCCCATATATACTGACAGCCAAGTGCCAGCATAGCCAGAATTGTTGGTGTCAAATCACAGAACAGACCTCAGCCATAACTTAGCAGCTGTGAGACATTGGGCAAATCCCCCAAGCTCCCTTCTCCGAGATCCACCTAACAGAGTTGTGATGGAGATTGTGGAGCCATCTGTGTGAAGCTGTTAGCACTGGGCCAGAGGTGACTCCTCCCAAGATTGCTGCTAGTTTTCTTTTGGACACGTTGTGTCAGCAGACCTTCTGTAGTTCCTGCTGGAACAACTCCTAGTGGTTTTTACACCTCCCAGCAAGTTCATAAAGAGTATGAATTCATCACGGAGGAGGTTATACATGGAGGACGTTGTTGCCTAATCCGATGAGTCAGGTTGTTTTCTTTTTTCACTTCTGTGTTGAAAATAGAAATTTAGGTTGATGTTTTTCCTGAGGCTGAAAGCTTTCATACTTGGTCACCTGTCTGGAATGAGAAAATAACCTCTGTCAGTGTCTGGCCACCTCCAGCTCCACGCCCAATGCTGATCAATTACCTTTGAGAAGATGACAAGGATCTGAGGAGAGAGTCTGCATATGGCTCTTAACCCAGGTGGCATGGATTAAATCAACTGTCTAAAGCTGGATGTAGGAGAATATGAATTTAATACCAGCACTTGGGAGGTATAGGCTGGAGGGTTAGAATATGGTGTTTCTTGTTATCCTTAGCTACATAAGGAGTTCAAGGCCAGCTTAGACCACATGTGACAGAGCGAAAGAGGCAGAAGAGAAAGAAGGGAGAAGGAAGGAAGGATGGATTCAAGTCTGAGTTACTTATCAGCAAGTCCATCTGAAAAGAAAAATTTGCAAAGCCCAGACCACCAGGGCTATTCAGTTGAATTAATAGGTGATTTGTGTTTGTGAACAGCTATACCAGATAATTCATTACTTCACACAAGCATGAGGCAGTGCCCAGAAAAGCTTGCCAGCTAAAATACTTTAACAGGAATCTTGGGTTGACCAGAAAAGGCTGAGGTGAGCTTTCTACTGAGAAGATCCATTCTAAAGAACTGCTCTCAAGCTGGGCATGGTGGCACACGCCTTTAATCCCAGGACTCGAGAGGCAGAGGTAGGAGGATCGCCATGAGTTCGAGGCCACCCTGAGACTACATAGTGAATTCCAGGTCAGCCTGGGCCAGAGTGAGATCCTATCTCCTAAAAAAAAAAAAAAAAAAAAAAAAAAAAAAAAAGAACTGCTCTCATAGGGTAATAAACCCTGATGTGCAGTGAGCACCGAGGTCATCAACCCAAAGTCCTGAGGTGTCCTGAGCTAAGGTAACTTACATGCTGCCATAATGACTAAGTGGCATCACTTGAACGAATCAGTCAGATTTTCATGTTCCCAGTCCTCCTTGTGGGTGTAAGATTGGGCGCTGGCTTCACAACCTTAGCCATCAGGTACTCTAACGTGTTGGCTCCTGCTGGGTGGCAACAGGTTTGTTTTTCTTGATTATGTAACCTGAATTCCTTTTCCAAGAAAGGATTTGAAAGTAAGCTGTTAAATTGGATCGCCAGCAAGCATACAGTCTGAATGCTTACATGTGTGAACTGCAAATAAACTCAGACCCTTCCTTTCAAATTACTGCCACCCAGCCCCTCTACAAGCTAATGAACAATATGTCGACTCTGACTCGGGAAGAACAAATGGCTGACATGAAGCATTAAACTGCCTACTAAGGATTTTTAGGGGAGATATTTGATCTGCTCAGTCCTAAATAGCAACCTGCTCAGCCAGGGAATCAGGAGATTTATTTGTACGTGGTCCTGTATTAACTACACTTTTAAAGCTAATATAGTGTTAAAGTATTGTTTAAAAGGTACATATTAGAGTGGGTTCAAGAATTCATTGATTGGAATGCTATTTAGAAAAGTTCACATTGTCCTTAACATCCAGAACAAAGTGGAAAACCACAGCAGGGACTGCTTAGGTCACATTCCATGTTCCTGCCACTGGCACACGTACTTCCTGGTCCTTCTTGACTGGCAGACCGTGAATGGTTTGATTCTTCTCCTCGAACAATCCGCGTGGCTTTTTGCCCTTAAGGATCCAGCTGCCAGACCAGGTGTTACTGGAAAACAAAAAAAAGTTTCTCCCAGAGATTTGGATTTTCCCTGAAGATAACAGAGTAGGTAACACAGATTGAGTTAGGAATTCGGGTAAAGATCTTATCAAGCAAATATCCACAACTCTATGTATCCCCAAAAGGGAGCCTTTCAGAATCATCACAAAAACAAACGTGGAGAACTATAAACATTTCCTGAGATCTTCTGGAGCAAAGAAAGAAGACAAAGGGAAGGGCAGGAAAAGGGAAAAGGACAAAGAGTAGGTGACAAGATTCCTGGGCCAACAGTATTCCCCCCACCCCTTGAGGGAAATGACAATTTTTCTTCAAGTGATCTGATCATTCTGTGCTTTCCTGTGCAGGTGATGACCATTGCCAGGTTGACCTCAAGCTGAAAGCCGAAGGCAGGCTTCCTTCACTGTCTCCAGAGACCCACACCATCAGAAATGGCTCCAGGTCGGAGCCCTCTGCATGCTATGTGGGGAGGACATTAGAACTCAGAAAGGAGAGAGAGTGGGAGAGGGGCTGATTCCAGAACTTCTCCTTGTCTGGAATAGCTGAGTCTGCTTGGAATTTTAAGTAGAAAACACAGATATACAAGAATACCAGTTTCTCGAACAGTAAACTCAGTTGCTTGGGAAAAACTCTTAAGCTGGTATTACTGTACATTTGCAGGTCTTAAGGCAAAAGGACAGAATCTTGAAGCAAGCTGGCATGGATAGGGAGGATGGAGGGGCAAAAAGAGTTGAATTTTAACTAGGCTAAGTGGAAAACTAATTTTCCTGTCAGTTCAAAAGTTCTTAATGAAGGCTTTCTGCCAGGCCCAACCAGCACAGGCCATGACCTAGTCACGCTGAGGCCTGTCCTGACCCTCCTGCAGCAACAGGAGGCTCATGCTTTTCTGGTTGGGGGAGTAGCAACCTTCCACAGCTCACCACCATCTTGCTGACCCCCACCCTTGCGCTCCTCAAAACTCTGCTTAGAATGCTCTCTTCACCTCTCCAACTCAACTCTCTCTTCCCTCCAGGAACAACCCCATGACCCCCAAAAGCCTTACTCTATGAAGACCTCAATGTACATGGTGTGCTCCTTGCTGTGACCTGCCATCAACCTGTTACTGATTTGTCACCATTTATGGGAGACACTTTGAGTTAGTTGAGCAACTAGGGGAAAAAAAAAATCTCTTTTCTTTCCTGGCTATATGTTTTCTTCAGAGAGACTGTGTGTGTGTGTGTGTGTGTGTGTGTGTGAGAGAGAGAGAGAGAGAGAGAGAGAGAGAGAATAACTTCAAACTCTCCCTGCCTTACTTCTATCATTGGTAACAATACCCACAAAGGCCAAGCATGAAGAACGGACTTTTCACTGCCTTTGCACTTGGGCAGTGTGTTATTTCAACATCTTCATCGTCTACACATGATTGCAAGACCATATTTGGGTTTTGGAGAAGTCCTCCAACATTCGAATGCAGGGAATGGAAGTTATTTCTCCAGCAGGAGCAGGATGAACAGAGGAAGAAATCAGGAGAAAGAGGACGTATTAGAATAGCCACAGTCTTCTAGTTTAGGGACATATGCAAAGAAATAACATGGAGAGACATTTCAGAAATGTGCTGCAAAGATACTAGGGAAGGGCTGGAGAGATGGCTTAGTGGTTAAGGCGTTTGCCTGCCAAGCCTAAGGATCCCAGTTTGATTCTCCAGGTCCCATGTAAGCCAGATGCACAAGGGGGTACACGCATCTGGAGTTTGTCTGCAGTAGCTGGAGGCCCTGGTGTGCCTATTCTCACTCTTCTTCTCTCTCTTTCCCTTTCTCTGTCTGTAATAAATAAATAAAAATAAATAAAATCTTTAAAAAAGATACTAGAGAAAACCTTTCATTAGCAGACATATCTTTAAAAAGGCTTTTTATAAGAAACAAACAAAAGGAAATGTTTTTCTTTTTAGGCCACCCTAAATTTTAAAATCTCCTTTCAAAATGATACAGGTGGCCGGGTATGGTGGTGCATTCCTTTAATTTTAGCACCTGGGAGGCTGAGGTAGGAGGATCACCATGAATTCAAGCCAGCCTGACTATATAGTGAATTCCAGGTCAGCCTGGGCTACGGTGAAATCCTACCTCGAAAAATCAAATAAATAAATAAACAATACAGGTGGACACCGGACACAGAACTTCCATGACAGAGAAGTCATTTTTCCTTACAACCTGGACTTTTCTACCTCAAGGGAATTGCATGCAGCCAGCCTGCCAGGGTGAGTAGAGCTGGTTGAAATGCACTGGTCATTGAGACTCTCACTTCCAGCTCACTGATTTATACCCCTGCTCCTGGCTGTGCGCACTTCAAAAGAAAACCAAAGCAGAACAAATTGAAGACAATGTCTGGCGTCTGCTCCCCTCCTCTCCATCAGCTAGGAGGAAGACCATTCTTAGTCATGGGAGGAGAAAAAGCAAGAGACCCATGTTCTTCACAGCCCAGCTCACCCTCCCCACTTCATGGAACTGTGCGAAGATTGCAGCCACTTGTCACGTTTACTATCAGCTATATTAACACCGTATAGACCTATTCTTGGTCTTCTTAAAATTTGCCTGGTCCCTTGATTTCACCAACTTTGGGAAAGTTAGCACAATTGTAGTTAAAGAAGTCATCTGACCCAGATAGTGAACATCTATATTTTCAGGGGGAAATTTCCATCGTTTTCCATAGACACGCTGTTGCAGTCAGGTTTGAAGCAGCAAATGACACCACTCCTCGGTACCAACTTTACTATTGCAGTCAGGTTCGCGTTGCTGACAGAAGTCACCCGACCACGAGCAGCTTGTAGGAAAAAAGGGTTTATTTTGGCTTGCAGACTCGAGGGAACGCTCCATGATAGCAGGGGGAAACGATGGCATGAGCAGAGGGTGGACATCACCTCCTGGCCAACATCAGGTGGACAACAGGAACAGGAGAGTGTGCCAAACACTAGCAAGGAGGAGCTGGGTATAACACCCAACAATACACTGCCTTCTGGAGGTGTTAATCCCAAAACTCCATCAGCTGGGAACCTAGCATTCAGAACGCCTAAGTTTACTGGGGACACCTGAATCAAACAACCACACATGCCTAGTAATAATCACCTGCCCTGGGAAGCATTCTTTCTCCCCAATAATATTCCTTGGACATTTTACTACAGCATGTATTCAAAGGTTTATGTCAATGCTCAGGCTGACTTTGAACTCCTAGACCCAAGCACTGTTCCTGCTTCAGCCTCCCTGAGAGCTGGGACCATGAGTGCCTGCTGCAGCATAGACTCTACATTCATGTTGTCATTATCAAAATATTTTCTTGCAAAAAAAAAAAATTCAGGACTCACAAATACTAAGTAACACTTCTGGGTATTAATTTTGGGAACATAAGACATTTATTTATTCTGGGATAATCAGTCTCAAATACAACAAAGAGTATTCAAAACCATCAGAAGCCATGATAAAGAAAGAAGGGGAAACTGATATACAGACAAGTTGTGGACTTGATGGTGCATCTCTGTGAGTCAGAGGGAACCTTGCTGCATCACCTTCACCCCCCATCTCACCCTGATAACTACTTAGAATTCCCAGCAGGGGAACTTGTGGGGTTTTCAAGCATTTGATGCTTACATTTTGAATGAATAAGGAAAATTTTACACTGGAAAAATACAGGTTAGGAGGTGTTTATGAAAACAATTCCCTATCCTAGAAATTCTACTGTGTCTCAACAGTGCTTCAACTCAAGTATGGAAACAGTAATAAGGAAAGTAGTGTGGTGGCACGTACCAGTTATTCAGCACTAGTGAAGTAGAGGCAAGAAGATCAGGAGTTCAAGGCCAGCCTCAACTACATCATGAGTTTGAGGCTAGCCTAGGCTACATGACATCCTCTAATAGAAAACAAAGGAAGTGCATAGTTTAGACCCTTACCAGGACACTTGCATGAGAATATTAATACAGAGTCTAACTACATAAGAAAAAGACTGAGTGAGTCTAGTACTTTCAGCAAGGTATGATTGATTGGTTTTGTGTCCACTTTGTTAGTCAATAGGACCCATTTATCCATGAAACCCTTATCTAGGTGTTGTGTAGAGGCGTTTTGTCAACATGATGAACATCCATCTACAAGTGGTCTACTTTAAGAAAAGAAAGCTCTCCTGGATAATGTGACTGATCAATTGAAATGTCTTAAGAGCAAAACCAAGAATTCCTTGAGGAAGAAAAGAAATTCTGCCTTAATATACAGCAGCAGGGGCTGAAGAAATGGTTCAGTGGTTAAGGCACTTGCCTGTAAAGCCTAAGGACTCAGGTTTGATTCTCCAGGACCCATATAAGCCAGAAGCACAAGGTGGCACATGAATCTGAAGTTGATTTGCAACGACTGGAGGCCCTGGCATGCCCATTCTCTCTCTCTCTGTTTCTCTCTCCCTCTTTGCCTTGCTCTCAAATAAAAAAGAAAAAGAACGCAGTACCAACTCCTGCTCCTGTCCTACAAATTTCAAATTTACCAAGTCTAAGATGTGTAACTCTACCTATAATCTATCTATCTATCTATCTATCTATCTATCTATCTATCTATCTATCTATCTATCTATCTATCATTTATGTATCATCTCTCTATTTTCATCATATCAATCATATCATCATCATCTGTCAATCTCCTCTCACCCATCCATCCACCATCCATCAGCTTATTTCTTTGTCTTTCTATACTACTGCTTCTGTTTCCCTGGAAACCCTGGGCACCCTGTGCACAAAGCACCAAAGAGGTGATATTAAACAGAGCTCCCAAGAGATAAGCAGCCAAATATATGGAAAGCAGAGGGTGACTGTGTCTTTTCAGAGAAGACCATGCCCAAAGATGCTGAGATGCAAAGGAAGTTGGCATAAATTATTTATCCACCTTTGTGAAGGGCTGGGGATTTAGGTCAGTGGTAGAATGCACATGTTTAGAATTTATGAATCTCTTACTTCCATCTCCATCACTAAGAAGAGAAAGAAAGAAGCCAGGCATGGTGGTGCACGCCTTTAATCCCAGCACTCGGGAAGCAGAGGTAGGAGGATCGCTATGAGTTCAAGGCAGCCTGAGACTACATAGTGAATTCCAGGTCAGCCTGAGCTAGAGTGAGACCCTACCTCAACCACAAAAAAAAAAAAAAAAGAAAAGAAAAGAATGAGAAGGAAGGATGGCAGGAGAGAGAGAGAGATCAGGACATCTTGAGCATGGTAAGCCAAAGATAGATGGGCCAAGACATGGCTGGAGAGGTTTGCAGATGTCAGATCATGCAGGATCCGTAGTAAAGTGTTTGGACTTACTTTTCAAATTACAACAAGAAATCACTGAAGGTCAGCTTGGAAGGAAGTGACTGTGTCCTGGATGAGAGACTAGACAGGGGCCAAGAATGAAAGGAGACAAACACAAGGTTAGGGTAGTGCTCCCAGGGGAAAGGATGACACGTGGCCCAGTTTGTGGACATAGAGAATAGGAAGATGTGCATTGATCCATGAGTATGTGAAAGGACAGCTGAAAGGTGGGAGGTGAAGACATGCATGCGCTGGATTTCTGGCTTAAACAACAGAGCAGTGTGGTGGACTGGGAAAGGACGAGGAATAAGTGTTCATGTGAAGTGTTTGACTTTGATGCTGGCTCTCAGTAGAGAGTGTTCAGAATGAGTTGCAAGTTTGGGTGGAATTATCTCCAGGTGATATTTGAAGCCACATGAATAAATGTGATTAATCACAAGGAAAAGACAAAGAATGTCCAGAGCTGAGCCTAGATAGGTCCAATGTTTGTAGGTGGGATGCAGATGTCAGTAGAGAGATGGAAGCGAGGGCGAGAAAAAAATGTGGCAAGAGAGGCTGCATTGCAAGTGAGGTGGAAGTCAGCATGGGAAATGCTGCCAAGACCCCAAGTCAAATGTGCGCATGGACGTGAACGTGGACGTGCACATGGACATCGACATGAACATGAACGTGGACATGGACATGGACATGAACATGAACGTGGACATGGACATGAACATGGACATTGACACGAATGTGACCATGAACATGGACATCAACATGAACATGAATGTGGACATGGACATGGACATGAATGTGAACATACACATGGACATCGACATGAACATGGACATAGACATCGACTTGGACATGGACATCGACATGAATGTGAACGTGGACATGGACATGAAAATGGACATGGACATTGACATGAACATGAATGTGGACATGGACATCGACATGAATGTGAATGTACACATGGACATCGACATGAACATGGACATGGACATTGACATGAACATGGACATTGACATGAATGTGAACATGGACATGGACATGAACATGAACATGGACATGAATGTGGACATGGACATGAACATGAATGTGAACGTGGACATGAACATGGACATGGACATGAACGTGGACATGGACATGAACATGAATGTGAACGTGGACATGGACATGAACATTGACATGGACATGAATGTGAACGTGGACATGAACATGGACATCGACATGAATGTGAATGTGGACATCAACATGAACATGGACATAGACATGAATGTGAACGTGGACATGGACATGAATGTGAACGTGGACATGGACATGAACATGGACATTGACATGAACATGGACATCGACATGAACATGGACATCAACATGAATGTGAACGTGGACATGAACATGGACATCGACATGAATGTGAACGTGGACGTCGACATGAATGTGAACGTGGACATGGACATGAACATGAACATCGACATGAATGTGAATGTGGACATGAACATGAACATGGACATCAACATGAATGTGAATGTGGACATGGACATCAAAATGAATGTGAATGTGGACATGAACATGAACATGGACATCAACATGAATGTGAATGTGGACATGGACATCAAAATGAATGTGAATGTGGACATCAACATGAACATGGACATCAACATGAATGTGAACATGGACATGGACATGAACATGGACATGGACATCGACATGAATGTGAACGTGGACATGGACATGAATGTGAACGTGGACATGAACATGGACATGGACATCGACATGAATGTGAATGTGGACATGAACATGGACATGGACATTGACATGAATGTGAACGTGGACATGGACATGAATGTGAACGTGGACATGAACATGGACATGGACATCGACATGGACATGAACATGGACATGGACATGAATGTGAACGTGGACATGAACATGGACATGGACATCGACATGAATGTGAACGTGGACATGAACATGGACATGGACATTGACATGAATGTGAACGTGGACATGGACATGAACATGGACATGGACATTGACATGAATGTGAACGTGGACATGGACATGGGGTCTGGCACCATGGCCTAGCACCGTGAGACCTGATGTCTGCTGATCCTCATGCTCTCCTCATTTACATTTGCCACACCCCTCTCACAGGAAGACCCATGTCATAGCTGACTGAATGAGGACACCGTATCTCATAGTGTTTTGTAGCCGTTTCCCCTGAGCTGGATGTGACCATTTACTTGTTGAATCAGAGCAAGTGTGCTCACACCCAAGAGAGCCTCACAGGACTGGTCCCATTAACTGTCCCTTGTGGAAGGAAGGGACATCTGGCAGCGTTCAAGAGGCTCACAAGACCCCATTCCCCCAAGGATATACAAGCAGTGAACAACTGTCAGCAGGAAGAGGCTGGTGGTAGAGCTCTTTACAAGATCCCCATCCCTGCCAAGGAGCATTGTAAGTTTGAGGCTACCTTGAAACTACATAATGAGTTCCCGGTCAGCCTGGACTAGAGTGAGATCCGACATTGAAAAACAAAAACAAACCAAAAAAAAAAAAAAAAGCACATCCTCCTGTAAGTGACCCCTCACCCATGCTCCTGTAAGAAAACGCCCATGATCCTATGAGTAACCCTTTGCCCATGCTCCTGTGAGGGACCCCTCACCCATCCTCTTGTAATAATCCCTCACTCACGCTCCTTGTATTAGCCTTAGTTATTTTCTCATTGCTGTGATAAAATACCTGACAAGAAGCAGCTTGCGGAAAGGAAGAGTTGATCTTGGCCTGTAGGCCCAGGAGTGCAATCCGCGTTGGCAGGTCAAGCGTGGCAGCAGAAGCCTGAGGCAGCTGATCACATCCAGACCTCAGGAGGAAGCAGAGAGCAATGAATGTTTGTGCTCAGCCAGCTCTCTCTTTTATACAGTCCAGGGCCCCGGCCCAAGGAGTGGTGCTGCCAACAATTAAGGTGGGTCTTCTCACTTCAGTTACCTGATCAAGATAATCCTTCACCAGGCATGGAAGAGGCTCCTTTCCTGGGTGAGTCTAGGCCCTGTTAAGTTCACAATAAATATACACATACTCTTGTAAGTAACAACCCACTCCTCAACTCCTGCAAGGAACCACTATTCTCACTGGTTCAGCCTCCCCAGATCTGTGGGACTACAAACCCATTCCACTGCT
Organism: Orientallactaga sibirica; assembly: GCA_036365145.1. Classification (NCBI taxonomy): domain Eukaryota; kingdom Metazoa; phylum Chordata; class Mammalia; order Rodentia; family Dipodidae; genus Orientallactaga; species Orientallactaga sibirica. The sequence goes on from JAEOAD010002712.1 coordinate 492,341, forward strand.
GTATTACTTACAGAGAAAGAATGGGTGCACCAGGGCCTCTAGCCACTGCAAACAAACTCCAGACACATTTGCTATCATGTGCATCTGGCTTATCTGGGTACCGGGGAATCAAACTTGGGTCTTTATGCTTCATAGGCAAGTACCTTAACTGCTAAGCCATCTCTCCAGCCCTTGTTTTCTTTAAAAAAATATATATATATATATATATATATATATATATATATATATATATATAATTTATTTGAGTGACAGAGAATATGGGCATGCCAGGAACTCTTGCCACTACAAATGAACTCCAGACACATGTTCTAGACATATGTGCCACTTTGTGCATCTGACTTTATGTGGGTACTGGAGAATCAAACCCAGGCTAGCTTGCTTTGCAAGCAAGCACCTTAACCACTGAGAAATCTCCCCACCCCTAGTTATTTTTCTCATTGCTGTGATGAATACCTGACAAAAGCAACTACTGTGTTTTAAGGAAGAACTGGTTTTGCCTACAGTTCAAAGGTGCAGCCCGTCATGTCAGTGAGGCATGGAGGGAGAAACTTAAGGCCGCTGGACATGTTGCATCTGCAGTCAGGAAGCTGAGAGAGATGAGTGCTGCTCAGCTCCCATTCTCCTTTTTTATTTTGTAATAAAAAATATTTATTTATTTATTTATTTATTTATTTATTTATTTATTTATTTGACAGAGGGTAAGGGAGGGAGAGAGAGGGAGAATGGGCATGCTAGGGCCTCTATCCATTGCAAATGAACTCCAAATGAATGTGCCCCCTTGTGCATCTGGCTAACATGGGTTCTGGGGAATTGAACCTGGGTCCTTTGGCTTACAAGCAAATGCCTTAACCTCTAAGCCATCCCTCCAGCCCCTCTCCCCATTCTCCTTTTTATTCAGCCTGGGAGCCCAGCCCATGGGATGTGCTGCCCATAGTTGAAGCTTTATGTGAAGCATTATTTAGTTTGAACTCAGAAAAATGTGATCATGTGTTGTTGGTTTATTTTAATACTTAATTTGTTTATTTGCAAGCAGAGAGAGAGAGAGAGAGAGAGAGAGAGGGAGAAAAAAGAGACAGAGAGCAAAAGGGCACATCAGGGCCTCCAGCCATGGTAAACAGACTCCAGATGCATGTGCACTTTGTGCATCTGGCTTATGTGGGTCCTGGGGAATTGAACCTAGGTCCTTTGGCTTCCCAGGCAAATGCCTTAACCACTAAGCCATCTCTCCAGCCCCATGTTGTTGAGGTTTTTTTTTTAGTCATAATGATCTTTCAAGAAAAGTAGCTATTGAACATCATCTCCAAATTTTGTTATTTTAAAAACTACACTTTGTCTTTCTCAAAAAGCAACTATTCATTGCAATGCTGTATTAAGCACATGATGTTTTCTTTTTATGTATATGTGTATGGGGTGTGCATGCATACATCTGTGTGTTTGTATATGCATGGGCATATATGTGTGTATGTGTGTGAAGGCCAGAGGTTGACATGATACATTTTTTTTTGTGGGGGGAGGGTTTCGAAGTAGGGTCTTGTTCTAGCCCAGGCTGACTTAGAGTTTACTATGTAGTCTCAGGGTGGCCTTGAACTCACAGCGATCCTCCTACCTCAGCCTCCCTAGTACTGGGATTAAAGGTGTGCGCCACCATGCCCAGCAACATCATATATCTTTCTCGGTCACTCTTCACCTTCTTGTTTTTTTAGACAAGGTCTCTGTCTGAAACTGGAGCTCAAGAGTTTGGTTAAACTAGCTATCCAGCAATTCCTGTATCCTCCTAGCTCCTCCTCCCCAGTGCTGGGATCACAAGCACACACTGCCATCCTTCCTCTTATGTGGGTGCTGGGGATCTGCGCTCAGGTCTTCATGCTACACAGCAAGCACTTTATCCCTGGAACCATCTTCCAGCTCCAAGCACAGGACGTTTGCACAAGATGACCACAAAGCCCTGCATCAGTCTAAGTGTGAAGATACTTCAAAAGCTCTGCCCACAGGTGCCACACTCAGCAGTGGTTTATTAAAATGTAGCAAACAGGAAGAACTTATGAAATGTTTTTGAATTAATGCCAACATTCATTTGCGTACACAGAAAAGAATAATTGGGGCTGGTAAGGTGGATCAGCTATTAAAGATGTTTGCTTGCTTGCAAAACCTGGGGGCCCAGGTTTGATTCCCCAGCACCCACTTAAATCCAGATGCACAAAGTGGCACATAGATATGGAGTTTGTTTATAGCAACAAAACGTCCTGATTGTGCCCATACTCTCTAGCTCCCCTCACCCCACACTCTGCTTGCAAATAAATTAAAAAGGAAAAGAATATTTGGCATTAGTAAATTTTACTCTACATAGTCTGACTGATCACACTCGACAGGAACATAACCATATAAGTGCTTAAAGAATTTTGTAGAGGGGGAAGGCATGGTGGTGCATGCCTTTTTTTTTTTTTTTTTTTAAATTTGGTTTGTTAAGGTGGGGTGTAACTCTAGCCCAGGCTGACCTGGAATTCACTATGTATTCTCAGGGTGGCCTCGAACTCACAGTGATCCTACTATCTCTGCCTCCTAAGTGCTGGGATCAAAGGCGTGCGCCACCATGCCCATCTTCCCAGCCCTCGGAGGCAGAGGTAGGAGGACTGGCATGAGTTCAAGGCCAGCCCAAGACTACATAGTGAATTCCAAGTTAGCCTGGGCTAGAGTGAGACCCTACCTCGAAAAACCAAAACAAAACAAAACAAAAAAAGAACTTTGTAGGGTGCTGGAGAGATAACATAGAGATTAAGGTTCTTGTCTGCAAAGCTAAAGGACCCAGGTTCTAGAGTTTGTTTGCAGTGGCTAGAGACCCCAGTGTGCCCATTCTCTTTCTCTCAAATAAATAAATAAAAATAAATTTTTTTCAAAAAAGAATTTTGTAGAGGCTGGAGATATGGCTCAGTTGTTAAAGGAGCTTGTTTGCAAAGCTTGATGGCCCGGGTTCAATTCCCTATAACCCACATAAAGCCAAATGCACAATGTAGCACATGAGTCTAGAGTTTGCTTGCTGTATCAGGAGGCCCTGGAATGTTCATTTTCTGTCTGTTTCTCTCTCAAATGAATACACACACACACATACACACATTGGTTTTTTGGCCTCAAACTCACATCGATCCTTTTACCTGTGCTGGGATGAAAGACACGTGCCCGCCTACCCAACAAATAAATACATTTTTTAAAGAAGTTTGTAGAGGGCTGCAGAGATGGCTTAGTAGGTTAAGATGCTTGCCAGCAAAAACAAAGGACCAAGATTCAATTCCCCAGGACCCACGTACCATATGTACAAGGCAGTGCATGCGTCTGGAGTTTGCAGTGGCTGGAGGCCCTGGTGCACCCATTCATTCTCTCTCTCTCTCTTTCCCTCTCTGTCTTCCTCTTTCTTTCTCTTTCTCTTAAATAAATTTTTTTAAAGTTTTTTTTAAAGTTCGTAGAAAATTGGGTAGCACTGGGCGTGGTGGCACACGCCTTTAATCCCAGCACTTAGGAGGCAGAGGTAGGAGGATCACTATGAGTTCAAGGCTACCCTGAGACTAATCAGTACTTTAATGTAATAGTTCTAGATAAGACAAATGGTATAATAAAAGTGGATTGGCACGGGCTGGTTATATAGGTCTGCAATCTCCTTGTGAGATTGAAGCAGGAGGACTAAAAGCAGGAGATGCTGGTGCTACCTGTAGCTCGCCCCGTCTCATCCCAAGAAGCCAGACCAGGCAGCAGGACCAGCTAAGTCCCTGATTTATGACTTTATAACATATCTAGTATCTTTTCCTGGCCCCTAAAACACCAACACAAGCCATGTACCACCCAGTTGCAAAGCCTTATTTCTAGTTAAAAACCCCTCCCCTTGAAAGTTTATAGAAGGATGGATTTTCCTTTGTCAGAGGAGCCTTGCTGTTAACCTTCCCAGCTCAGCTTCTTTAATGGCTGGTGGCCAGCATTAGTAAAAACTGTTTTAAAAATTATAGGAAGAGTCAGACCTCAAATTAGCAAAAGAAGCAGGGTGTGGTAGGTAGCGCACGCCTTTAATCCCAGTACTTGGGAGGCAGAGGTGGGAAGATTGCTGTGAGATTGAGGCCAGCCTGAGACTACATGGTGAATTCCTGGTTAGCCTGAGCTAGAGCGAGACCCTACCTCAAAACAAATGAACAAACAAACAAACAAAAATTAGCAAAAGAAACTTTGGGGGGCAGAAGAGATGTTTAGTAGTTAAAGACACTTGATTGCAAAGTCTGCTCGGCCCAGGTTCAATTCTCCAGCCCCCAGAGGCAAAAACAGTGGCACAAACATCTGTTGTGCATTACAGTGGCAAGAGACCCTGGAACCCATACACACACATGTGAAAAAATATATATATATTGAGATGAGGGGGTCTCACTTAGGCAGTGTAGGCTGACCTGGCACTTACTCTGAAGTCCCAGGCTGGCCTTAAACTCACAGCGATCCTCCTACCTCTGTCTCCCATGTGTTGGGATGGCAGATGCCTTTAACCACTGAGTTATCTCCCCAGTCTTTTAATTTTTATAAAATTTTATTTATTTATTTGAGAGAGAGATAGATACAAAAAGGCAGAGGAGAGAGAATGGGTGTGCCAGGGCCTCTAGCCACTACAAACAAGGTCCAGATGCAAGTTTCACCATGTGCATCTGGCTTACATGGGTATTAGTGAATTGAACCTGGGTCCTTAGGCTTTGCAAACAAGTGCCTTAGTGGTTAACTAAGCCATTTCTCCAGCCCCCCCATTTTTTTTTTTCTGAGGTAGGGTCCCATTCTAGCCCAGGCTGACCTGGAATTCACTATGTAGTCTCTGGGTGGCCTTGAACTCTCGGCCATCCTCCTACCTCTGCCTCCAGAGTGCTGAGATTAAAGGCATACACCACCGCGCCCAGCTCCAATTTTTTAAAAAGGGTATTTTCCCTGAAATCTGCATCAGTGACTTTTATTGAACCAAGTCAGAGATCTTTCTCCAATTTATTTAACAGTAGGAGATATTTAGTTTGATTTTATCCCATGGGTCTAATTTTTTTTTTTTTTTGCTTTGTTTTTATTTTTGTTTTCAAAGTAAGGTTTCACCCTAGCCCAAACTGACCGGGCATTCACTATGTAGTCCCAGGCTGGCCTCTTACTCATGATGATCCCCATACCTCTGCCCCTGAGTGCTGGGATCAAAAGCATGTGCCACCAAGTATGGCTATTTTTATTTTGTATTTTATTTTATATTTTATTTTGAGGTAGGATCTTGTTCTAGCCCAAGCTAACCTGGAATTCACTATGTAGTGGTGGTGCACACCTTTAATCCTAGCCCTGGGGAGGCAGAGGTAGGAGGATCGCCATGAGTTTGAGGCCACCCTGTGACTACATAGTGAGTTCCAGGTCAGCCTGAGCTAGAGTGAGACCCTACCTCAAAAAAAAAAAATAAATAAATATAAAATAAAATAAAATAAAGAGTGCACCACCACACCCAGCCCTACTTTTGCTTTTTTAATCAGTGCTTCTTTTAGTGTCAGATGTATAAAATCATTGCCTACATCATTTCCTCTTATATTTTAGGAGTTTTATAGGTCTTACATTTAAGTGTTTGGACCCATGTTCAGTTGACTTGTATATATACTGCAAGAGCCTGGTTTCTTTGTTTCCTAAGTGTGTGACCATTTTTCCTACTGATTCCTGCTGAACAGACTATCCTTTTCCTGCTGGCACTCTTGTCAAAGATCAACTGACTGTGTACACATGGACACATCTCTGAGCATTCTGTTGTGTTTCACTGGTCTCTGTGTCAGTCTGTATGCCCTTCCACACTGTGTTCATTATAGGAGCTTTGTTATATACTTCAAAATTCTGCTACCAGGGGCTGAAGAGATGGGCACTTGCTTGCAAAGCCTACAGACCCAGGTTCTATTCCCCAGTACCCACATAAGCCAGATGCACATAGTGGCACAAGTATCTGGAATTTGTTTGCAGTAACAAGAAGCTGTGGCATGGCTATCTCTCTCTATTTGCCTTTTATTCTCTATCTCAAATAAATAAAAATAAATAAATAAACAAACAACAAAAAATGTTTTTTTAAATGTCCAGCTACTAAAGCTAACTATACCTTGAAACAAAACAATACAACCAATATCCCTGATGAATAGGGATGCAAAAATCCTCAACAAAATACAGTTGCCAGGCATGGTACTTATAATCCCAGTACTCAGAAGCTCAGGCAGGCAGATCATGAGTTCCAGGCAATCCTGGGCTACAAAATAAGACCCTGTCTCAACCCCTCACCCCATATTATGTCAAAGCAAATTTAACAGCACATTAAAAGTATCTTGTGCCTGGTATGGTAAGGGCATGCCTTTAATCCTAGCTCTTGGAAGGCAGAGGTAGGAGAATTGCTGTTAATTCAAGGTCTCATAGTGAATTCCAGGTCAGCCTGGGCTATAGCGAGACCCTACCTCAGAAAAAAAAAAAAAAACAACTATCTTGCATCATAATCAAGTGTAGTCCATCCTTGGGAATTCAAGGATAGTTCAACATATGAGGCACCACATTAATAGAATGAAAGATTAAAACAATGACCCTACTGCTTTTTGGTTGTTTTTTTTTTTTTTTTTGTTTTGAAAATTTGGGGCCTCTAGCCATTTTTTGGTTTTGCATGCATCTGGTATGTGGGTCTTACTCTTTGGTCAAGGCTGAGCCATCCTGCCCATTTAAAAATATTTTTATTTATTTATTTAACTAGCCTGCTAGGGCCTCCAGTGCACTGAAAACAAACTCCAGATGGGCCACCTTGTGCATCTGGCTTACATGGGTCCTGGGAATCAAACCTCCTCCTACCATCTGCCATCCCATTATTGTTTTGACTGGGATTCCCAAAATGGCCTGAAACTCACAGCAGTCCACCACAGCCTCCTGGGGGTGGGATTAAATTAATGTGTTGTTGTTGTTAGTTTCAGTTGGTTTCCCTTTATCATCTTACAGATCATGTTCTTCAATACCAGGGACTGAACCCAGAGCTTTGTGCATACCAGGCAAGTGCTCTTCTCCCAGCTACAACTCCAGGCCGGTCCTGTCATTGAATAAAGAGAGATGGAATACTTCAACAGTGAAAGTATCTTATGAATAAGTGAACTGCAAGATTAGGCCATGGAGTTCCTCTGGGAAGATCAAGGATTCAGGGTGGGATGAAAGAGAGGGAGAGTGGGAGAGGGAGAGAGAATCTGTTGATTAGGGATCTCAGGAGAAAAGGAAGTGGCAGGATGCAAACCATTCAGACAAGAATGACCAAGAATTACCAATGTATGTCACATGACTGGTAAATGGCAGAGTGCGGAGTTCAGCTCCAGTACATGGTCTGAATTGACTGCTTGGACATGCCACATCAGATGCTGGTGTGGAGGAGGGGAATTAAGTTAGGCATCTGGCATAAAGCAAGAAGAATTACAAAATGAAAGTAGCAATACGCAAGCTGTGGAAGAGCATGTCAGGAATAGAGACCAATCTGGGTGTGTCAGCCCTGTGTCACTAAGGTCCCATGGAAACGTACAACCATGGAAACCTGCCAAACCCCGAAACCCACAGCCTAAAAATAGCAACAGGAATAGACACGCTCAACTCTCTAGTCCACAATTTCTTCATCTGTAAGTGAGAGAATAAAACACTTACCTCTATGAGGTACAGAATTATAAAGTTACAAAGGGTTGTTATGAAGAATAAATAATACAGGAGAGTCTGAGCACAAGAGGAGAATTGCTTTGAATCTGTTCACACAGAAATTATTTAAAACTGATTTCATTCAAACTTTTAATAAATATGTGTTGGGATTCTTCTAGATCCCAAAGAGATTTAAAATCCCTACCAAGAGGGGGTTCTGATGAGGAAGAAACAAAATAAGCAAATGAACATAAGTCTTGGACTGGGAGGCAGCCTAAGTACCAGCAGGAACAGCCATGAGTGTGAAATGAAGGATCGAGAGCCAGTGGGAAGATAGGCTATTTGTACAGGGTGGTCAGTAAAGGTACATGTGAGAAAATATTTGGAGGAATGGAATTCTTGGTGGGAGGAAGGGCCAGGGAGTATGTAGTTGGAATGTTCGAGCAATGGTAGCAGCCAGGACCAAGGGGCCAGAGTGAGCCAAGGAAGAGTAGTTGAAAATGATATCACAGAGGAAGCCAACAGCAAGGTGGTTTGGGTCTTTGTATGCCATTAAGAATGTTTCTCTCTCAATATTTGCACATTTTCCTTTGAGGACTGGAGTTATGGCCCAGTTGGTGGAGTGCTGGCCTAGCATGCACAAAACCCCGAGTTTATTCCTCTTTGCACCAAATAAAACCAGACATGTTTGGGTTCGCCTGTGCAGGCAGGAGGATCAGGAGCTCAGGGTCACCCTTACCTACATAGGGAGTTTGAGGCCAGTGTAGGTTATATCATGAGACCTTGGAGAGAGAGAGAGAGAGAGTGAAGGCAGTCTATCAGGTGGGCACTTTCATGTGTTAATACCTTTTCTAGCCTTTTGGGTTTATGGTACCAGCATAAACCTCTGACTCACAATTGTAGCCGATGCATCTCAAAGTTGAGTTTCCTAGGCAATTTACCTTTTCCGTGCTAGCAACAGGAAGGGACATTCCGTGGTCAATCCAAAGCGGTCCTCTAATTGCCCTTGCCGGACCCATGCACATTACTCAGTTCCTTTTGAAGTGGTGGAGCCAGCCACCCTGAGTCAGCCCTCATTCTAGGGGAGGCAGCCAGGAAGCAGCCCAGCCTGGAGGGAGGTTTTGATTTAGTACTGCCGGATTCTCTTACACAGCCTGGCCCATGCTGTGGTCACCCTGTCTCACCCTTCAGGCTGTGGTGTCCAGGTTCTTGAGAATGGCATCCCAAACACGACATGAGTCGTCCCTCCCCCAGCCAAGGTTGTTCCTGGTCGCTAATCACAGCAGAGGATTCCTTTCATGTCCATACCGTTCAGAGTCATACAGCTCCAGCTGCTGATGTTGGATACAAATGCACCCTTGTTCCCATTTTACTTTCTGGTCATCTTTGATTTTGCCATTGGTCTGGAAGGCTATGCAGATTTTGCTCCATAGACCTGGTTTACATTAGTATTTGTTGACAACTTTCTTTAGGTTTATTATTATTATTATTATTTTGGTTTTTCAAGGTAGGGTCTCACTCTGGCCCAGACTGACCTGGAATGCACTATGTAGTCTCAGGGTGGCCTCGAACTCATGGTGATCCTCCTACCTCTGCCTTCTGAGTGCTGGGATTAAAGGCGTGTGCCACCACACTGAGCTTTTCCTTTATGTTTTTAAAAGTGAGCTCTAAACCAAAGATCTAAGAGAAAAAATAACAAATTGCTACTCTAGGACTGGAGATGTAGCTCAGCTGGCAGAGTGCTTGCCTGGCATTCACAGATCTCTGATTTGATCACTAGCAAAATATCAACTAGACCCCGTGACTCGCACCAGCAACCCAGCACTTCAGAGGTAGAGATACGAGGATCAGGTCAAGGTTAGGGTTGGCTGCAGAGGAAGTTCAAGGCTAGCATGGGATACATGAAACCCTCTCTTAAAAAAAAACAAAAAACAGGGCTGGAGGGATGGCTTAGCAGTTAAAGTGTTTGCCTGCAAAGCCAAAGGACCCAGGTTCAATTCCCCAGGTCCCACATTAGCCAGATGCACAAGGTGTTGCACGCATCTGGAGTTTGCTTGCAGTGGCTGGAGGCCCTGGAGCGCCCATTCTCTTTCTCTTTTTCTCTCTGTCAAATAAATAAATAAATAAATAAATAAAATATTTTACAAAACAAAACAACAACGACAAAAACTCTAAAACACAGAGGACTGAGGAAATGATTCAATGCTTAAGGGCACTTGCTGGCCTGGGTTTGATTCCCTAGTACCGAGTCACTTGCTAAGCATTGACACAAAGCCAGACACAAAAAATGGCACATGCATCTGGAGTTCATTTGCAGCATCCCTTGTGCATCCCTCCACAATCAAATTACAAATAAGTAGATAAAAACATTTAGGACTGCCGGGTGTGGTGGCGCATGCCTTTAATCCTAGCACTCGGGAGGCAGAAGTAGGTGGATCACCATGAGTTTGAGTCCACCCTCAGACTACATAGTGAATTCCAGGTCAGCCTGGACTAGAGTGAGACCCTATCTCAAAAAAAAAAAAAAAAATACAAATAAAAATTTAGGACTGGCTAGATGGTTCGGCCATTAAAGGTGCTTGCTCGCAAAGCCTGTAAACTGAGTTCAATTCCCCAGCACTCTTGTCAAGCCAGAGGCACAAAGTGGCACACGAATCTGAAGTTTGTTTGCAGTAGCAGGAGGCCTCAGTGCACCCACACTTGGTCTGTCTCTGTCTTTGTCCATTTGTAAACAAACAAATAAACAGAAAAGGGTTGGTGAAATGGCTTAGTGGCTAAAGGTGCTTGTTCTGCAAGCCTGCCAAATAAAGTTTGGACCTCCAGGTCCCATGAGAGCCTGAAGGCAATATGGTGCATGTGTCTGAAATCCCAGTGTGCCTATGGCAAGCCACGAGCACCCAGAACTTTGAGGGCCAGTCTGGCCTTTCTAGTGGCAAGATGACAAGTGAGACCCTGTTTCGAACAAGGTGGAATGAAAGATTGTTTTCTGACCTCTACGTGCATTATGTGGCATGTGGACACACACACAAAATAGAAGGAACCGGGTGTGGTGGTGCACGCCTTTAATCCCAGCACTTGGGAGGTAGAGGTAGGAGGATTTCTGTGAAGTTGAGGCCAGCCTGAGACCACAGAGTGAATTCCAGGGCAACCTGGGCTAGAGTGAGACCCTACCTCATAAAACAAACAAACAAAAAAAAAAAAAAAAAAAGGAAAAAGCCAAATTGCCACCCTATGGAGTTTCATTTAAATTTAGCATCTCCTAAAATTCATTGGCCTATAAGCTTGGGGTCTGTCCAGGATTGGTAGTGCTCATCTATCTTCCCAGTACTCAGGAGATTGAGGCAGGAGGATTTAGAGTTTGAGATCAACCTAGACTACATAGGGAGACCTTGTCTGTTAACCAATAAATAAATGAAAGAAGGACAAGCAGGGCTGAAGAAATGGCTTAGCGGTTAAGGCACTTGCCTGCGATGCCTAGGGACCCATGTTCAACTTTCCAGGTCCCATGTAAACCAGATGCACAAGGTGACACAAGCATGCAAGGTCACACATGTGCACAAGGTGGCGTACATGTGGAGTTTGATTGTAGTGCCTGGAGGCCCTGGTATGCCAATTCTCTGTCTCTGTCTCTCTCTCTCTCTCTCTCTCTCTCTCTCTCTCTCTCTCTCTAAAAACAAATTACCAAAAAGAAGGACAATCAAATGTAGCCCACGTTTTCAGGTTTTCCCTTCACAGTTGATGCTGTCTCAGAGGGTCATTGTCATTACAAATATGCCAGAAAGAGACTGCATTGAATGTTCTCTCTAGACCAGCACCTTTATTCTGAACAGCATCTTTGTAAGAAGGCAAAGATAGACCTAGTTCAAAGGCTTTTTCTTCTGAGCTTGGTGGGAATGGATAGAAAACTGTACTTAATAAAGCCAGGCAACTATTGACTTCTTAACCCAGAAGTGTCCTAGCCGGCTCGGCACTGTATAGCAGAGGTGAAGATTACTTCCTTGGTCTTCAGGAGCATTGCTTGGAAGGGAGGGTCTGCTTAGCATTTCTGGCTCTTCTTAGCAATGGTGAGGCAGGTGTTTGGGAAAGGACTAGATGAAGGTGGCTACAGATATCGTTTACCTGCCCTTGTGAGACTCTAGGGAGGTACTGATGGTCCCCTGGCCTCATATATCAAATGCTATTGCTAGGTACCTTCAGAAGAGCAGGCCCACAGTAAGGAACCGGTGAGCTTGCTTTATAGATAAGACAGTCTATTACTATCTGTTTTTAGAAATGAGGGTATTTCTGACTTTTTGAGATTTATGTCACAGGTAAAAACCAACCCACAGTGTAAGAAAGTGTGACTTCATGTCCTGCATACTGGAAGGACAACTGACCCAACTTGGCAGCTTATGGACTTTACATGGTACCATACTTTGGATGTAAAATGTCCCCCATAGGCACATGTATTTGAACACTAGATCCCCAGTGGGTGGTGCTGTTTTGGGAGGTTGTGAAGCTTTAAGAGGCAAGGCCTCACTGGAGGAAGTGGGTGCTTTAGTCCCATAGGGTTGTAGTGACAAAACACCACAGACTGTATGGCTAAAACACAGACTCTTAACTACTGCTCGCGTGCTCTTATTAGATCACACAACCGGATGTGGAGGTTGCAAAAAAAAAAAAAACTGACAACATGGCAACATGGCTGGAGAGATGGCTTAGTGGCTAAGGCGCCCACCTGCCAAGTCTAAGAACACCCATTCGATTCTCCAGATCCCACCTTTAGCCAGACACAAAAAGTGTTGCAAGGGCACAATGCTGCACTTGCCCACAAGGGGGTGCACATGTCTGGAGTTCGATCACAGTGGCTAAGGGGCTGCTGGTGTGCCCATTCTCTCTCTCTCTCTGTCATTGTCTCTGTCTCCCTCAAATTGAAAAAAAAAAAAAAAAAAACAACTGACAACAGTCAAAGGTTTCTGAACATGTGGAGATCAGAAATTAATTCAAAATCAGATGTGTGAGAGCTGGGCATGGTGGCACACATGCCTTTAATCCTAGCACTTGGGAGGCAGAGATAGGAGGATCACCATGAGTTCAAGGCCACCCTGAGACTACATAGTGAATTCCAGGTTAGCCTGGACTAGAGTGAAACCCTACCACAAAAAACAAAAAACAAACAAACAAACAAAAAAATGTGTGAAATCCAAGTTGTTTCTGGCAATGTGCAACTGTGCAGTCTTGATTCTGACACACAACCTGCACATATTGGCTTGTGCACATTGTCAAGCAGTACAACATCAATATTACCTGAAACACCTCAGCTCACGTTTAAGACAGTTATATGCTATGCACTGCAGCTGCTTTACTATATATGTAACGTTTCCTGCTCTTGTATAAACAAAATGGTTTAATTATGGAAAGCAAAGACTCTTAATATTCTCCTACCAGTGTTCCTCACCATGCAAGATTCAAATTAGTAGAACTGTGAGTTGTGTTAGAATGTTGAATTAAAAAAATTGCTGTTTGGGTTGTTGACATGAGTTGCATTAAAAAAATCACTAGGAGCTGGAGAAGAAGGCTTAGTGGTTAAGGTGTTTATCTGCAAAGCAAAAGGACCCCGGTTTGATTCCCCGGGACTCACTTAAGCCAGATGCACAAGGAGGCACATTCATCTGGAGTTCGTTTGCAGTAGCTGGAGGCCCTGGCATGCTTATTCTCTCTCTGTCTCTCACTCTCAACCTCTTTTTTTTCTCTCTCTCTCTCTTAAATAAATAAAAAAATATATTTTAAAAAATCATTAAATGAAGTTTTTTTTTTCAAGGTTGGTCTCACTGTGGCCCAGGCTAACATGGAATTCACTGATGTAGTCTCAGACTGGCCTTGAACTCACAGTAATCCTCCTACCTCAGCCTCCTGAGTGTGGAATTAAAGGCGTGCACCACTATGACTGGCTAAAATTGGACTGACAATGACGACAGAATTTTAACAATTTCTGTTATGGTCCTAAACATAGTGAGTACTCCCACCATTTTTCATTGCATATTTATGCAAAGTGGAGTTCTCAGTATTGATAAGTATAACACAATATCAATTAACTCTGAAAAACATTGAGGATGCTCTGTGTCCTGCAGTATCAAATATTCAGCCAAGATTTAATTCTTTATGTAAAAATAAACAAGCACATCCATCTCATTAGGATATAAATTTGCTTTCATCTTCAATAAATGGTAAAATATATGTATACCAAATAATTGTTTTTAAAATAAATGTCTTTATGACTTTGTTATCAGTAAATGTTTTATATCTGTTTTATATTCGTTATTTTATTTATTTATTTTTTTTTTTGAGGTAGGGTCTCACTCTAGCTCAGGCTGACCTGGAATTCACTATGTAGTCTCAGGGTGGCCTTGAACTCATGGCAATCCTCCTACCTCTGCCTCCCTAGTGCTGGGATTAAAGGTATGTGCTACCAGGCTTGGCTTATATTCTTTTATTTATTTATTTGAGAGAGAGAAAGAGGGAGAGAGAGGAAGAAAGATTGGGCATGCCAGGGTCTCTAGCCACTGCAAATGAACTCCAGATGCATGTGACACCTTGTGCATCTGGCTGTGGGTACTGGGGAATCAAACCTGGGTCCTTTGGCTTTGCAGAGGTATCTTTCCACCCCTGCGTTTAATATTCTTAAAAAAAAAAAAAACAACTTTTAGTTTAAAATTATTTATTTATTTATTTGCGAGAAAGAGGCAGAGAGAGAGAGAGAGAGAGAGAGATAGAGAGAGAGAGAGAATGGACATGCCAGGGCCTCCAGACACTGCAAACAAACTCCAGATGCATGTGCCCCCTTGAGCATCTGGCTTATGTGGGTTCTGGGGAATCAAACCGAGGTCCTTTGGCTTTGCAGGCAAGTGCCTTAACCACTAAGCCAACTCTACAGCCTTTTAAAAATATTCTTATGATACCTCATGTTACATAAAAATTTCTTGGGCAAAAGTGGGTCTTGAGTGGAAAACGTTTAAGAAGTAAGTGTTAAATTGTGTTGTCAACTTGATCAATTAACAGACATACCTCTTGGGTGGTCTTTCAGAATGTTCCCAGGAAGGGTTGCTGCAAGGAGGAGGGTCTCCCGGAGTGAATGGTCCTTCCACAAGGAGCTCCAAGAGAGTACATGGCTTTCATCTGATTGCCCCTTGCTACTCAGTGGTGTGTACATCTACCCTGTTGCTCCTACCCTTCTCAGACATTGGAACCCAGCTGCTTCAGCCTTCTGACATGGACTGAAAAGCAGTGTCTCTCCAGGCCTTCAACAGCAGATTGGGACTGCTGAGGCACGCAGCCTTATGGACTGAGTAGTTACTGGGTTCCTCGACGCTCAAGCCTTCAGACAGCTATTGTTCGACCTGTAAGCTAATCTAATAAATGTCCTTTATAATACATATTCGTTTCTGGTTTTGTTCCTCTAGAAAACTCTGATATAAAAAGCCTTGGTTTACACAACAGAAATTAATTTTCTCAAAGCTCTGGAGTCATGAAGTCCAGAAAGAAGGTTCCATGGGGTAGCGAGTCCTTTCCCCATGGAATGCAGGTGACCTCTTTCTTGTGTTCTCACATCATCTTTCCTATGTGGGTTCTGGGAACTTGAACTTGGGTCCTCATGCTTGCATGGCAAACACTTTATCCATTGAAGCCATCGTCACATTGTCTTTCTTCTGGACAGATGCAGAGAAAAGAAGCCAGGTGTCTCTTGCCTTTTTATTTTCAATTGAACATTATACTTTTTTTTTTTTTTTTTTTTTGGCTTACTTATTTATTTCAGAGAGAGAGAGAGAGAGAGAGAGAGAGAGAGGGGGAGAGAGAGAGAGAAAATGGGCATTCCAGGGCTTCAACTCACTGCAAAGGAACTCCAGATGCATTTGCCACCTTGTGCATCTGGCTTACGTGGGTCCTGGGAAATTGAACCTGGGTCCTTTGGCTTCACGGGCAAATGCTTTAACGGCTAAGCCATCTCTCCAGCCTGTCTCTTGCCTTTTTCATGAGGACAATAGTCCTCTTGGCTTAAGACCCCAGTCCTCTGACCTCACTTAACCTTAATTATCTCCTTAAAGAACATGTCTCTAAATAAAGTCATACTGGGGATTAAGGGCTTCAACATAGGAATCTGGGAGGGACACAGTTTAATCCATAGTGCTTAAACAGAGTTACAGGGAATTATTTTAGATCACGTGTGCATGTTGCAGAGCACAGAAGTGTTTAGCCGATACCAGGCTCCTTCCGCCTTTTTCTCGGTCACTCTCTCCCCTGGTGAATCCTCCTTTTCTGTACATCCATATCTGGGTTTTTAGTGGCAAGGACATTGAATGAAATGGGGGATTCCCACATTTTCCCTTTTACTAAAACATTTCTTCCTTCCCTCACTGATGTGGTTGCAGATGTCCCCTGAGCCTCTGTCTCTCTTCTGAGAATGTTCCCCACCCAGCCACATCTGTAAGAACCTAGACTGGTGACTCCAGCTGGAATTTGGGAATCTGGGAATTTGGATTTGAAAGTTGGTCCCTGCTGAAGGAGATAATCCAGTCTACAAAGACATAATTAGGCTGGTGATAATATTAGGTAACACACTGAGAAATTGGTATGTACCAGGTATAGTTCTAAGGGTTTTCCACAGATGGATTCATTGGGTCACCATGACAAATGTGAGGCAAATACTTCTGCCCAAGAGGTTTAATACTTTGCCAGGCTCACAAGGGTATTAGCCTGGTGATGCAAAATCGGAAGCTGGCACACTTGATCAGAAGAAGAAAAGAAGAACCCCTGAGTGTCTGGCTATACTTTTCTCCCTCCCTCTTTCATTCCTCCCTTCCCTCCTAGGATCTCCTGCATGTTAGGCAGGTGCCCTAGCACTGAGCTAGATCTCTGGCTCCACTCCCTTCATTAACAGATTCCATGACACCTTTTTTTTTTTTCTTTTTCTTTTTGCTAGCAATTTTGAAATAGGGTTTTGTGCTTTTAAACCAAGTAATTCCCTTTGTTTACCAAGATCTGTCACACCAAACATCAGTCTTTTAACAACTGATGTAAATGACTATGGGAATTTTTTTTTTTTAATTTCCCTGTTCTGGGCTGGAGAGATGGCTTAGCCATTAAGCACTTGCCTGTGAAGCCTAAGGACCCTGGTTTGAGGCTTGATTCCCCAGTACCCTAGTAAGCCAGATGCACATGGTGGTGCATGTGTCTGGAGTTCGTTTGCAGTGGCTAGAGGCCCTAGCATGCCTATTCTCTCTCTCTCTCTGCCCCTTTCTCTGTCTCTAATAAGTAAATAAATAAAAATTAAAAAAAAACTTTAAATGCCCCTGTTCCATGACAATGTTTAAAATGCTTAAATGAAGCCAGGCGTGGTGGTGCATGCCTTAATCCCAGCACTTGGGAGGCAGAGGTAGTAGGTTTGCTGTGAGTTTGAGGCCACCCTGAGACTACATAGTGAGTTCTAGGTCAGCCTGGGCTAGAGTGAAACCATAAGTGAAACCCAGGAATCTCTTGGAGAAGAGTGCTCTGTGGAAGTGGAAGCATCCCTTCTGGATCCCAGGAGTGTCTGCTGCAGTGGGGGAAACTTCCTCTATGTGCCCTGAACTGAGCGGTGCATGTTGGAGATATGTTGAGTGACACTGTGCACCATGTGAAGTTGTGTGTGACAGTTCTGTGTGATCAACCATACAGCTTAAAAAAAAATCACTAAGTAACAAGAAGATGGGGTTCCAGCGAGTTTCCTAAATTGGTTTTGCCCATACAAAACTCTGAATGCATACTATCATTAAAGTATTAAGTATTGTCATTCTAAAATGTTCTCTCCCTTTCCTTCTCTGTTAATGTTTTTATAGGTATGAATAACTTTGGCTCATTTTACTGTATTTTTGTAATAAGCCAGTGGCTCTAAATTGTAGGAGGCACAGCAGATTTATCAGAGAAATGTTTCCAAAGCACCTGCCCAACAGGTCAGCAGAATAGGTAAGTATGGAAACCAACAGATCAACAGGAGAGTAGGTTCATTGTTCACACCGTGGAATGCATTCTGCCCTGCACTGGAATGAACTCCTGAAGCACTCAGTGACACACATAAATCTCAGAAACACAGTGATCCAAAGAAGCCAGACAGCCCCCCTCCCACCCCGTCATGCACATTACATGTAACAGTTTATGATTCCTTTCACGTGATGTCTGGGAACTCCCAAAACAAGCCTGTGGTGTGGAAGTCAGCCCAGAGGGGTTGTAGTGATTGTCACAAGAGAGAATATCCTGTACTGAGAGACATTTTCTGTATATCTTTTTTTTTTTTTTTTTTTAGGTAGGGTCTCGCTCTAGCCCAGGCTGACCTGGAATTCACTACGTAGTCTCAAGCTAGCCTGGTCTCACAGGGATCCTCCTACCTCAGCTTCCCAAGTGCTGGAATTAAAAGCATGCCCCACCACACCATGCTTACATTTTCTATATCTTGACCTGGATAGGGATTGTGCACATGTGTACACAAGTGTTCAACCTGTATATACACTAAAGACTTGTGCTTCATACTGAACAAAGCCTGGACGTGTGACACACATTCACACCCTAACACAGCTCTACCTTAGATCCAGGAAGGAAGATATGAGAGCAAGGGATTCAGAGATTTCTTTCTTCTTCTTCTTCTTCTTCTTTTTTTTTTTTTTTTTTTTGGTTTTAGCAAACCAGTGAGTTTACTGGGGATACTTGCATAGCACATGTGGGAGGTTATTCTCTCTCTCTCTCTCTCTCTCTGTCTCCCAAATCTGTATAAGGCTTCCAGAGATCACCAGAAATTTTCAAGCAAAGCCTGCTTCCTTTCCAGTTTGCTTTGATTCGGGAACTTGTTCTACTTTCAGGGGCTTCGTTATCTTTGAAGGTATAAGATTAATACATTAATGAGAAGAACACATTGGCGGGAGGAACTATGGAAGCTCCTGTATTTATAGGTGGAATTAGGCTTCAAAACAAATAGGAATATTGCTGTGGAAAAGTTAATATCCACAAGTTCCTAAAATTGTGAAACTGTAAAGTAAGAATGCAGTGATGTGTTCAGAGTCTACCCATCAATCAAATTCCTCTTTCTGATGCAGATGAAAGAATCAAGTGAGATGGGTTATTTTATTTTTTAAAAATAAGCTTGTGGCTTACACACGCACACACACACACATGCACACACACACACACACACACACACACACACACACACACACACCTGTTTTCTTTTTAATCAGACAGGAGGAGGGAGAAGATAAAAGGGGAGAGAGGTTTTTGTTTTGGTTTCTTTTTTTAAAATATATTTTATTTATTTATTTATTTATTTTGAGAGAGGTAGAGAGAGAGAGAATGGACATACCAGGACTTCCAGCCACTGCAAAAAAACTCTAGATGCATGCGCCCCCTTGTGCATCTGACTTATGTGGGTCCTGGGGAATCAAACCAGGGTCCTTGGCTTTGTAGACAAACGCCTTAACTGCTAAGCCATCTTCTCCAGCCTTTTTTATTTTTTTATTTTTTGAGGTAGGGTCTCACTTTAGCTCAGGCTGACCTGGAATTCACTGTGTAGTCTCAGGGTGGCCTCGAACTCACAGCGATTCTCCCACCTTTGCCTCTGCTGGGATTAGAGGCATGTGCCACCACGCCTGGCACTTGTTTGGTGTCTTTTTAATCACTTCAAGTTCTTTAAAAAAATTTAAAAAACTTTTTTTGAGACAGTATCGCTATGCAGTCCAGGTTGGAACTCACGGTGTAGCCAGTGCTGTCCTCAGATTTGTGGAGATCCTACTCACTGAACTTTCTAAGGGTTGGGATTACAGGTGTACACCAACATGCCAGCTCCCCTCACCCCACACTGGTGATGCCAGCATAGTCCCACAAAGCTGAATCCTGTCTCAGGTGGTTCTTTCTATTTAAAAAGAGCTTCAGCTCAGTAGGCGAGGACATGCCTTGTGTGTCTAAGGCCCAAAGTACAACTTGAAGTCATTAAAACAAGGTCTCATTCTCTCTTTATATAAAACTAAAAAAAATACTCATTTTGTCTTTCTGTGATGTAATATAAAGAAAATATATGTAGCCAGTCAGATGGGCTTCACAGGTTTTTAAATTAACAACGCAGTGTTAACTTTTCTGAATAAATGTACTTAAGTTTTCAAAATGAGTCGACAGGGTTAGCACTAACCCTTGCTGTGCTCACCACTGGACTCTCGGCATCCGCGCTGACCTGAAGGCAGCGGCACGTTTTGTGCTGACGCCGACCTCACTGCTTAGCCTCCTCCACAGACATGCCTTGTGTCGGGAGCAGTAAACATTCACACAAGTTCAGACCTGGCAGAGACCTTGGAGACTGATCCAGCCAAGCTCTGTCCTCTGTGTCACACTCCACTGAGAAAACAAACTCAGGCCTCAAGTGAAGTGGCTCGCTCAGGGTCACATGGCTGGTCACAGGCAGTGACAGATTCTTTACATTCTAGCGTCTGCTTGTAAACGCTCTGCTGTTTCTTCTAGACCTCAGAGGCGGGGTGGGAGGTGTTGGCGAGCTGTCCTCAACAGGGCATTACAGTGACTTTAGATCCGCAATGTCCTTTTCACTGTGAAACATGCCAAGGGGCTTCCCATCTCCCAGGAAGGAGCAGCAGGCAGCCTGTCACTCCAGAGCCTATAGGCGTTTCCTTATGTTTAATCCAAATCGTGTTTTGGTCAAATGTCCAAGAGTAAGCACAGTCACTACTCCACAGACAGACTGGAGTCCTTTATCACTGTTCAGCAGTGGGTCCTTGGTAAGACTGGTCCCGCCTCCAGTGCCTAATCATGACGGAGGACCATGTAGAACACCACCCTTCCGGCCACACAGTCAAGCACTGTGAAGGCATTGCTTGGAATTTCACCAAACCTGTGCACCTATTTTCTTGACAGTTTCAGAAACTGATCTTATCTCCCTCAGTCTTTGTCTTCCATTCTATTTGGGTTGCTCTCTAGGTCTTCTCTAATTATTTATTTGCAGGTGTGTTGCGGGGGTGCACCAAGGCCTCTTGTTGCTGCAAAGGAACACCAGACACCTGTGCCACTTAAAAAAATATTTTATTATTTCTTTATTTATTTGAAAGAGAGAGAGAGAGAGAGCGCACGCGAGAGAGCGATACAGAAATAGGCAGGTAGAGAGAGAGAATGGGCACACCAGGGCCTTTAGCCACTGCAAACGAACTCCAGATGTGTGTGCCCCTTGTGCATCTGGCTTACTTGGGTCCTGGAGAATCGAGCCTCAAACCGGAGTCCTTAGGCTTCACAGGCAAGTGTTTAACCGCTAAGCCATCTCTCCAGCCCGTGTCACTTTTTGAGTCTGGTTTATGTGGGTGGCTTAGGAAGTGAACCCTGGGCTGGCAAGCTTTGTGAGCATGTGCTTTTAACCACTGAGCCATCTTCCCGGCCCCTAATTCTTTTTGAAAACGTATATGTGTGTGTGTGTGTGTGTGTACATGCATGTATGCTTGTGTGGGAAGGCGCACATGGAGGCACTATCTACCTGGCTTTGTTTCTGATGTGTGTGGTAGGCACATATGTTCAGATATGCAGGCCCTGTGTGTAAGCGCACACAAGCCAGAGGAAAATGTCAGGTGTCACCCTCTGTTGCTCTTCCACCTCGTCCCTGAGATACTCTGTCTGTCACCGATCAGGGGCTTCTCACTGGCTGACAAAGGAGTCCCAGTGAACCTCCTGTCTACACCCAAACATTGGGCTGGCTTTTTTCTTTATATTTTATTTATTTGAGGGTGGAGGAGAGAGAGTGAGGCAGAGGCAGATAGAGGGAGAGAGTGGGTGCACCAAGGCCTTCTAGCCACTGCAAAAGAACTCCAGATGCCTGTGCCACCTTCAGCACCTGGGTAATCAAATCTGGGTCCTTTGGCTTTGCCGACAACCTTAACTGCTAAGCCATCTCTGCAGTGGGGCTGGCTATTTTACACGGGTGCCGGGGATGGAACGTAGGTTCTCATATTAAGCATTTTTATCCTCTAAGCCATTTCCCCAGCATCCCCCTCCCCCACTTTTTCTTGAGACAAAGTCTCATTGACTTGGAGCTCACCAATTAGATTAGAAGGGGTGGCCATGCATCTATCTATCTACCTGTGCCCTCCTCAGCACTGGCTATAGACGCCCATCATCACCTGGCTTTTTAAAACGTGGGTTCTGGGGACTGAATTCAGGCCCTCTTTCTTGCAAGGCAAGCACTTCACCAACTACGCCATCTGTGCAGTCTTTATAGTTCTGGGCAGAGCAAATGCTCAGAAGTCAGTCATGACACATCTGTTCTTACGGCTTTGTTTTTTGAGTTTCCAGTTCTCTTTCCTAAGATGCCAGACTTTGTTTTTTCTTTGAGACAGGGTCTCCAGGCTGGCCTGGAACTCATTATATAGACCAAGCTAGCCTCCATTTTGCAGCAATCCTGTCTCTGCCTCCTGAGTGCACCACCGTGCCCACAAGAGGCCTGGACTTTTGTATGCCTTATGAGACACTGACTTAAGTTGAGACAGTATCTTCCGTGACAAGTACTCCAGGGTTGTCGAAAGCTTGAAAGGATTGGTCTGGAGACCTGGAGACAGAGCAGACGCATAGCCATGCAAAAGATCACAGAAATGTGGTCAACCCTTTTTATTTTACAAGTACTGAAACCAAGAGGGCTGGGATAAGCCTGAGTTCTCCAGCCGGTCAGCCGCTGGGCAGGGCCTAACCAGGCTCCCTGGCCTGGCTCAGTGCTTTTTCCATCCTGCCAGCTGCGCCTCATTAACTCCACCTCCGAAAGTGCTAAGGAAGTTCCCTCCCAGTGCCTACCCAGGCAGGGTGGGGCCATGCTGTGGCATGGAACAAACCGGGAAAACCGCATATTCCAACTCCCGGCATACAAAGGCTGCTTTACCGTGGGGGGTTGGGTGCGGGAGGAAAGGAGCTAGGGCAAGTTCCTTACCCAAGGGTTCTGGGATTCTGGAGGGCATACGGAGATTGCCAGTTCAGTGACGACACCTTACTTTCTCCTATCTGGGCGGTGGGCCAGTGGTGGCCGCCGCCCCGCCTCTGCTGCCTACGGAAACCTAGGTGGGACGTCGCTTCCCTTGGCGCTCCCCCAGCCCCAGCCCCCACCGCGCCCCGGGTCCCCCCTGGCTTGTCCCGTGCCACACGCCGGCCTCACTGCAGGCGTCTTCCCCGGTCCTCGGCCCCCACCTCTGCAGACACGATCGCCGAGGCGGCCCGAGCGGAGCGCGCGCGACGTTCTCCGGGCCGGCGGCAGGAGGAGCTCCCGCGGGCCGGCATTCCTCGGATTCCAGCGCCGTGACGTCCCCGAGGACCGCGCGCGCCCGCCGCCCGCCGCCGGGGAGCCCGGGACGAGTCCGCGGAGGGGTCCGCGCCCTGCGCGCGCCCCCGGCCGCCTTCCTGCCTCCCTTCCCGCCCGCCCGCCCGCCCGCTCTCCCCGCCCCCCGGCCCCCAGCGCCGACCAGCCCGGCCCCGGGCGGGGGAGCGCGGCGGCCGGCGCCTGCTCGGTGCCCTCCCACTCGCGCGGCCCCTTCCTCCGCCTCCGCCTCGTCCTCGTCCCCGTCCCGGCCGCTCGCGCTTCCTGGCGCTCCGGCTAGCCCGGCCGCCCGGCTCCGAGTTCTTCCCAACTTGTCGGCGCCGGCCGCCCGCCGCGCTCCTCCGGGTTCGCCCCGGGCAGGTCCTCCCTCCAGGCGTGCCACCTCCACCGGGCGCCCCACGGCCGTGCCGTCGTGCCCAGGTTCTCGGCCCTCGCGCGGTGCCCGTGCGTCCGGCTTGCGTGGGTGTCCCGAGCCGGCGGCGCCGTCCGTGCGCCCCTCCTCCGTCAGCCCCTGGGAGCCAGCGCTGGGGACCCGAGCTCCGCCGGCGCCGGGACCGCATCCCCGCGCGGGACTCCGGGCACCCCGGGGACATGTAAGCAGGTAAGCCTGGCGGCGGGGCGGGGTCCCCGGGGCGTGGGAGCGCCGCGGGGCGCGAGGTGGAGGTCCGTCCGTCCGTCCCGCCGGGCTTGGCTTCGCGCGGGGCGCACGCCGGGGCCCGGGCCGGAGCGGGAGGCGAGCGCGTGGACACCCTCGCCCTGCGCCTGCCTCCCTCCCTTCCTTCTGCGTGCCCAGAGCGCAAGGGGGCCCGGAAAGGGCAACCGGAGGTGTCCACACCGCGGGGGCAAGGGGACATAAAAGACAACGACTTGGCTGTCGCGCTAGCGGACAGGTAGCGCTGCGCGCAGCCTCCTCCCCGCGCCTGCCGTCGGGACAGGATTTGGGAAGTCGAGGGGTCTTGGTGCCCCACCCCACTAGGCCCCAGACTTGTCACCCAACTCCTGGATTTCTTGGCTACTACTTGGGTGGTCGGGCAAGCGCATGGGGAAAACTTGTGGCCACATCGTTTCAGACCACCTCTAGCTTTCCAAGTCCTTGACTATTAACAACCCCTTCCCCACGTGACCCCCCCCTCCAAGTTTGGCTTTTGAATATTTGTAAGTAGGTTTCTTACCTCTGCTTGTGGAGTGAGCCGTGGGGTGCGCCTTGCCACCTCCCTTGCCTTCAGTTCCTGTCATCCCCACCCCCCATCCTCACCATCAATTTGAGGAGATTGTAGGGTTTCGACTTCAGTCTGTCGAGGGGACTGGCTGTTACAGGCTCCTGCTGGAGGTGAGGAATCTGGAGACTGACGACTGCGTGTCTGTTTACAGAGGCCACCAGTGTGTGAATTTCTTGAAATGGATTCCTTCCCTCTTTCATTCAACAAGCCCAGTGCAGGGCTTCTACTCTGCTAGAAGGAGATCGTGGTGGAAGCCCGTGCGTGGGTGGATGGAGAAAGTGCAGTGGAGAGGACTCTGTGAGGGTCCGAGGAAGGCTTGGGTGGGCAAGGTGTGCCCTGCTTTTTCTTCCAGGGCTGGGGTCGCGCCCAAGTGCAAGAGTGCATTTCAGTAGACGGAACAGCTTGGGCAAAGTTATCAGAAGAGGACAGAGAAGTCATGGCTGACTGCCTGGTGGCTCTGGGGACATTGATGAGCATGTTGGTGTAAAGTTCTGGCATAGTGTCCTCCCACCCGCAACACACACACGCGCGCGCGCGCGCACACACACACACACACAGCAGAAATCAAACAACAAGGCTGTTACACACTTCCAGGAACTGTGAGACTGTGAGTAGCTTCCAGGGAGCAAAAGTCTCCCTTTGGACACTGCCATTCTTCCCACAACCCTCTGGGGAATGACCGTCTAGTTTTTAATTGGGGCTAACTGACCCATGGTTGTTGGTTTTTTAAAATGGTAGGGAGTCCCTTTAAAGAACCGCTTAACTTCATGGTGGTGGGTGACAGTCCCAGAGAACAACAGACCTGTACGAACGTTGCCTTAGCTTTTGTCACAGGTTAACACTTTGTGCCATGGAAATGACAACTTACTTTTCCCTTCTGCACCTGAGGGCAGAACTCAGGGCCATGTGCTTCCACTAAGGTGTATCACTAGCTCTGTGCCAGCTTTCTTGGGCAAGAGCTTTGTGGCATAATGTCTGAATGGGTGGCCACAATGTGTAGAGTTGGTTCAGGGGCATGGCTATATGTCACAGCATCTCTGCTTTAAGCAGCTGTCATTATTGCTTTAGCAGAGTTCCCAAAGGGTTCTTTTCTTTTCTGTGAGCTTTTATGAAAACTGAAAACTCTTGTCATTGTTGTAGCCTCATAGTTCAGGATCTAGCATTTTGCCTGGAAAGTCCCCCTCGCCCCCCACACACTGTGCAGGAGGGGTTGCCCATGGTCCACCTTCCCCAGGGTCCTTTTTGCTGGGTTGAAGTGTATTCCTAGTGGCTGATTCCTGGCCAGGGTGGTAGAGTCCTAGCTTTTAGGGGCCTCAGGCTGGTCAGTAGGAATCAGAGGGCATACTGGCTTCCTTCAACTTGGGGTGTTTATGCAAGCCCCACTCCCAGCACCATTTCTGATCTCAAGAAAGCCCCTTGATGGAAGTGTCCTGAAGGTGTGTGTGGGACTTGCATGTGTGCGGAGTGACCACTAAGATGCCCTAACCTGGCAGTTATGGGGCTCGGCCCAGGTTTTGTCCTTGGCATGCTGTCATCTTAAACACTAGTTACTCAAGTTTGTGGCACTTTACTGCATGGCCAGCTGTAAGGGAAACCACCAGTTGAGGCAACTGTATTAGTAAGCAATAACTCTAAAGAATTTAGGGGGACATTAGAATTTTTAGGAGACTTCTTCCATGTTGAGAGTAGATGAGAAAAAGTCTAGCATGTAGAGGATTTCCTTAGTTCCTGCGGTCCTACTGGCTTAAGTTCCCTCCAGGTATGCAAATATCAGCCCTTTGGTAGCAAGTTGAGACCGCCTGGGCTCCAGAGCCCTGTCCTTTCTGAACTAGAGTCCCATCACATTCTTGCATTTGAACTTTTCATTCCTTACTCACCAAGTGCTGTGTGTTTTTTAAATCCACTCTGAGCCTCTGAACACTGCTAGGCACTTTGTTAGAGATAAGGCAGGGGAAAGAGATAAGGTGAAATACTTAATTAGCCAATTAAGGAATGAGGGGAAAACAAACACCAGGGCTTTGGTAGGGAGGAAGTTAATGTCTGAAATGAGCCTTTTGATCGTCCCTGACTGATTTAAATGGATTTAATTTGCCCTTCCCCTTGCCCTCCTAAGGAGGGCTTTGATTGAATGGTCCCAGGAGTGGGCGGGACTAAGCACTGTAGGTTCTACTGGGAAGATGGGCAGGGTCCCCATTTAAGATTGTGCTCTAGCTGGACTCCCATTCCAGCTCTGCCACTTTTTAGCTGTGTGATGTCGGGCCAACTCCATAGCCTTTCTGAGTCTCAGTTGCTTCATCTGCAAGGTGGAGTCAGGATCTAGCTTGCCAGGATATTTATGGAGAATTCATTGTAATGCTATATAATATAGCGCCTGAAAGGCTAGGTCAAGAATGGCTATTTATATGTTGGGGGAGTTGTATGTCACCATGAATGTGTTCTTTGTTACTTAGCAGCCTGAATTCACATGTGTGCCAACATACACACAAAGCCCTGTCTTTGATTTTTTTTTTTTTAAGACTATTGGCCCAAAGCAAACATGTTTGCTGGCAGCCGCCATGTGGCCCTTCACAGTGAAGGAGGTTGAGGGGACAGTGCAGGTTTATGGAGGGAAATCCAGAAGGGCAAACTCCTGCTCACATGCTCTTTACTATACAAGGGCTCAGTGTGTTATGTAAGGGTCTTTGCATTGCTAATGCTGAGATCCAGTTAATTAAAAGGATGCTAGAATCCCTGCCTGGCTTTAGCAGGAGCGCCTAAGCTAGCTGATCTTCACAAAGGAGTTTCTTTGCAGCCTTGATGATGTTCTTTGAAGCCCCCTCACAGAGGCAGCTACAAACCTGTGGAAGGCTTGCCACAGGTGGCTTTCCTTGGAGAAACCTAAAGTATTTGACAAACATGAACTCATTGATCTTCTGGAAACTTCCCAACAGGAGGGAGCATTGGAAGAAAGGAACTACTAATAAAGTGGCAGGAGGACAGGTGTGTATTCTGTCTCAAGCAGAGCGGATAACCCCAGAGATGGGGTTAAGTCTCTCACGTGCAGAATTCCGTGCAGGTCAGGAGGACAGTGCCTGGAGAGATGCAAGTCTAACCAGATTGTTACAATTGGGCGAAGAAAGGAAATCCATTCTGCCCAACCCAGTGCCTTTACCATACCTTGCTTGTCTGCTGATTACAAAAATAAATAATCCTGGACTTATTTATAATTATGAATTAAAGGATGTGACGCAATGTTTGCGTGTGCGATAGCTTGAGTTAGGTTATAAATGGCATATTGATGTTGCTTTTCTTTCTTTGTCTTTTTTCCTTTTTGGTTTTCTCTTCCTTACTTTCCCTTTCCTGGCAAGCTTCTGTTTGACTTGCTTCTCTGCCTTTGTTATTACAAGAAACGTACTGTGGCCATTCACAGCTCAGCATTATATGTGAAGTTTCACACGTGGCACTTTAACTTACTTCCTGGCTGTGGGAGGCATAACTTCGGCCCAGGTCAAGAGTTGCATCCGTGGACTGGGGAGATGGTTCAGTGGTTAAAAGTGCTTGCTGTGCACACCTGATGAATGGAGTTTGGAAGTCAAGGCAGACCGACGCTGCTATAGTGCACTTGTCTATAATCTCAGTGTGCCTATAGTAGTGTGTGTCGGGAGGTGGAGAGGCAAAGTCAGGAGAATCTCAAAGCTCGGAGGCCAACTAGCAGTGGTCAAATGAGACAGTGGATCAAACGAGGTGGGAGGTGAGGATGGACACCTCGAGGTTGTCCTCTGCCGTCCACGTGTGCCACATGTCACCAACACACAGGAGTTGCTCCTTGAGCCTGGTGCCCTACCTGGCCATCCCATAAATGCCAGTGGGGGAAGAGGAGGTCTGGTGAGAAATGGGAAAAGGGTCCCTAGGAGCTGTAGCCTCTTGTCGGTAGAAAAATGTCCTCTTCACCCCGTAAGGGTTGAGATTTTAGTGTTGTACTGTACACTGGAGTTAGGAATCCTTGCTGTGAACCACTGCCTCGATCTGTGAGGCTGTCACGTGCTTTTAGCTCAAAGGATAAAGTTACTCATTGTTGAAAATTATCAGGAGTTAGAGCTAAGTATACATAGTGAGTTTACACCTGGGATTTTTTCTTTCATGCCCTTTCCCTCCAAATTATTGGGGTGTTAGCTGAGGCTGTGTACCTCGGACTCTACAGCAGCACACTAGTGTCCCAGGAAGGCTTCCCACAATAGATTTGCTTGGTAAAAGGATTGTGCTCCACAGGCTGAGACTCAGTAGCGGAGAACTGGGCCTGAGAATTCCATTTATTTCGTTTTTTTTTATTATTATTATTATTATTATTATTATTATTATTATTATGAGGGACAGAGAGGAAGAGGCAGAGAGAGAATGGGAGCACCAGCAGCCTCTCAGCGGCTGTGAACCAACTCCAGACGTGTGCGCCCCCCTTGTGGGCAAGTGCAGCATTGCACACTTGCATCACTTTTGCGTCTGGCTAAATGTGGGACCTGGAGAATCGAACCAGCATTCTTAGGCTTCGCAGGCAGGCGCCTTAACCGCTAAGCCATCTCTCCAGCCCCAGAATTCCATTTCTGAGGAGCTTCCTGGAGAGGCTGCTCTGTCTTGTCCCCTGAGCAAGCAGCTGCCCTTGGAGAACCCCTGAGCTAACAAATCTTGTTCTGGTCTGCTCACCCCTGAGCCTCAGACTTTACCGTATGGTGGTGACTAAGCTTTTTCATTGTCTATATATATATATATATATATATATATATATATATATATATATATATATATATATATTTGTGTATTTATTTGAGAGAGAGAGGAGAGAGAAAAAGTGAATGGGTACGCCAGGGCCTCCAGCTGCTGCAAACGAACTCCAGGTACATGCGCCACCTTGTGCATCTGGCCTATGTGGATCATGGCTAGTAGAACTTGAGTCCTTAGGCCTCGTAGGCAAATGCCTTAACCAGTAAACCATCTCTCCAGCCCTTTAAAAAAAATTTTATTTTTGAGGTAGGGTCTCGTTCTAGCCCAGGCTGACCTGGAAATAACAATATAGTCTCGGGGTGGTTTCAAACTCACAGCAATCCTCTGGCAATCCTCTGTGTTCCAAGTGCTGGTATTAGGCGTGTGCCACATGCCCAGCTCATTGTCTTTTTTATTTTAATTTAATTTTTCTGTGAGGCAAGGTTTCAAAGATGTCATGTGTCCCAGGCTAGTCGGGAACTGGCTGTGTCATTGAGGCTGACCTTGAATTTCTGACCCTCTTGCTTCTTCCTTGGTTCAGGGCCTCGGGCGTGCTAGTTAAACCGTCAACCAGCTGAGCACAGCCCCAGCTTTCACCACATTGCCGCGAATGAGTTTGTGGGTTACTTTAGCACCCCAGAGGATGGGCACTGCTTAAGTCCAGCTGTCCCTAAGTCCATAACTCGGCGGGCCGTGAGGAGCGTGGATCTGATGTCCCACCGCAGCGCTCAGGGGGCTCCCATTCCCTTTGCGTGTGCTGCCAGTGGGCTCACCTGACACCGGTCTCGGTGAGAGAGTGCCTGATCCTCCCCAGCGAGCTCTCCAGTTTCCTGCTGTGAAAACTGTTGCTTTTCCTATTTTGTGTCTTGACACAGCCTTGCTGAGTTAGCTGCTCAAGGTGGGCACTTGGAATTCTTTTCAACATGTTACTCCCTCCAAATTCACTTTTTAGCGTACAGAGAAGTGGGTGTCATTGTGACATCCTCAAACATCTGTCATTCTTCGCTGTTCTTGTTTGGTCCCCAACGTGTAATTCTTTCTGAGCACCCCCCTTTCCTTTACCCTCATGACAGAGTAACAACAGTCCTTAGTGACATCCTCGGAGCTGGGCTTGTCTAGACCATCTCCAGTGTGTTCTGTCCCCACTGCTGTGGGGTTGTCCCAAGAGGACAGGAGCTGTCTTGCACATACGTTTTTAAAAATATTAAAAAAAAAAATAAAATAAAAGGCCTGGTGTGGTGGCGCACGCCTTTAATCCCAGCACTCGGGAGGCAGAGGTAGGAGGATTGCTGAGAGTTCGAGGCCACCCTGAGACTACATAGTTAATTCCAGGTCAGCCTGGACCAGAGTGAGACCCTACCTCGCAAAACCAAAAAAAAAAAAATTTTTTTAAAAATATTTTATTTATTTTGCATGTGTGTATGAGAGAGAGAGAGAATGAATATGGGTGCGCCAGGGCCTCTAGACATTGCAAATGAACTCCTGATACATATATTACCTTCTGCATCTTGCTTTATGTGGGTACTGGGAAAATCAAACCTGAGTCCTTTGGCTTTGCAGGCAAGCAACTTAACAGCTAAGCCATCTCTCCAGTCCTTAAAAAAACATATATTTCATATGCTTTTTACACTTATCAGGACTGTGAACAAAGTTTTTATTTTATTTTATTTTACTTTATTTTATTTTTCCCAAGGTAGGGTTTCACTCTGGCCCTGGCTGACCTGGAATTAACTATGTAGTCTCAGGATGGCCTTGAACTCATGGCAGTCCTCTTACCTCTGCCTCCCAAGTTCAGGGATTAAAGGCATGTACCACCATGTCCAGCCTGTGAACAAGGGTTTTTAAAAACACAAGTTTAAAAAATCTTTTTTTAAAAAAAATTTAAAATATTTATTTGAGGGGGGCAGAGAAAGAAGCAGATAGAGAATGAATGTGCCAGGGCTTCTAGCCACTGCAAATGAATGCTGGGTGCATGTGCCACCTATGTCTCTGGCTTATGTAGGTATTGGGGAATTGAACCTGGGTCCTTAGGCTTTGCAGGCAAGTGCCTTAACTGCTAAGCCATCTCTCCAGCCCCCCCAAATCTGTTTTTTAAAAAAATTTTCTTTATTTCTTTATTTATTTATTTATTTATTTATTTGAGACAGAGAGAAGGGGAGAGAGAGAGACAGAATGGGCTTGCCAGGGCCTCTAGCCACTGTAAGTGAACTCTAGACACATGTACTACTTTGTGCATCTGGCTTACACGGGACCTGAAGAATCATACCTGGCGCCTTAGGCTTCTCAGGCAAGCACCTTAACTGCTAAGCCATCTCTTCAGCCCTCCAAAATCTGTTTTTTGTTTGTTTGTTTGGTTTTGTTTTTTCAGTTTTTTGAGGTAGGGTTTCACTGCAGCTCAGGGTGACCTGGAATTCACTATGTCGTCTCAGAGTGGCCTTGAACTCATGGCGATCCTCCTATCTCTGCCTCCCAAGTGCTGAGATTAAAGGTGTGCGCCACCACAACTGGCTCCAAAATCTGTTTTTTTATAAAAAAATATTTATTTATTTACTTGAGAGAGAGAGAGAGAGAGAGAGAGAGAGAGAGAGAGAGAATATGGGTGCGCCAGGGCTTATAAGCCGCTGCACCTGAACTCCAGACGCATGCATCACTGTGTGCATATGACTTTATGTGAGTACTGTGGAATTGAACCCAGTCCTTAGGCTTTGCAGGCAAGTAAGTGCTTTGATCACAAAGCTCTCTCTGCAAGCCTGCTTTTTAATTCTAATGTCTTTTGCATCTTGCCTTTCCAGTCAGTCTCGGTTACCTGGACTACCTCCCTCCCTACCACCTCCCTCCCTACCAGTGGCCACTGCTGCTCCCCTCTGCATGCAGCACCCTTCGCCCCTGCTTCTTACCTCCTTCTGTTTGTCACCCCTTCCCTGAGTGAGTGCCCCCTCGGCCCCTCCTGCCCAACTTCCGTGCTACTGCTTCTCCCAGCCAGTGAGACATACCTCTCCCCTTTTCCTCTCTCCTTTTCCTCCTCCTTTCTCCCTTCTTTTTTTTAAAGTTTTTTTTTTAAGATTTTTATTTTATTTATTTATTAGAGTCAGAGGGAGGGAGGGAGGGAGGAAGGGAGAGAGAGAGAGAATGGGCATGCCAGGGCTTCCAGCCACTGCAAATTCCAGACACATGCGCCACCATGTGCATCTAGCTTATGTGGGTCCTGTAGAATCGAACCTGGGTCCTTAGGCTTCACAGGTATGCGCCTTAACCACTAAACCATCTCTCCAGCCCTAAAAGTTCTTTTTTTAAATTTTATTTATTTATTTTATTTGCAAGCAGACATAGAGAGAGAGAAGAGAGACCGACAGATAGAGAATGGGCACTCTAGGGCTTCTAGCCATTGCAAATGGACTCCAGGCACATGTGCCCCTTGTGCATCTGGCTTATATGAGTTCTGGGGAATCGAACCTAGGTCCTTTGACTTCACAGGCAAATGCCTTAACCGCTAAGCCACCTCTCCAGCCCTCCTTTCTCCCTTCTCTTTGAGACGGGGTCTCGGCGTATATCCCAGGCTGTATAGCCCAGGCTAGCTTCTGACTTGAGATCTTCCTGTTTCAGCCTCCCAGAGTGCTGGGATACTGGGTGTGTTCCACCACACTGGACCAGCTATGCCTTTCATTGGCCTACAGCACTTTGCACCGAGCCTGCCCTGGCAAGTTTGCCCTATCTACAGCTGTTTATCTTTGCCTCCTCTCCTGGGGTGTTACCTTCTCTGGGGACGGGTTTTACCAGGTCCTCCTTAGGGTCTCATCCTGTGGGAGCTGGCTAGTGAGACCTATGGTGATTACATTGCCATTGCCAGTTTGCAGAGGATGAAGTGAAATATGTTTATTTATTTTTGGCGTGTGTGTAGTATGTGCGGTGTGTATATGGTATGTGTGCATATGTGTGCCCTGTGCACACACATGTGGAGGCCAGAAGAGAACATCAGATGTCTACCTCTGTGGCTCTTTCGTGTTGTTTCTTTGGGACGGAGTGTCTCACTGAACATGGAGCTTCTATTTTCAGTCAGACTGGCTGACCAGCAAGCTCCAGCAATTCTCCTTTCTCCACTTCCCACAGGCCTGGGGTTGCAGGCGCATGTGGCCATGCTCAGCTGCTTACGTGGGTGCTGGGGATTGAACTTGGGTCCTCTTGGGCTCTCACACTCATGAGGCAAGTGCTCTCACCTGCTGAGCTATTGCCTCGGCCTCAAAGAGTTTGTTTTTGGAAATTATTTTTAGAATCAGTGAATGAATGTCTTCATGCAACATAGACCTAAGAGTCAGGCAGCCAACCTGCCCAACACATTATCTGTTCTCTAAAGAAGTGACTGGCCCTGGGAAAATGACATCTCGCTAGGGATCGAGTATGATTTTCAGAAGTAAACTCCTGTCAGAGATGTTACATATCTTTTGTTTGTTCATGTGAGGAGACTGATCACACCTGTCTGATATCATGTACTTACTGCTAATATGGTTCTTTTTTAAAATATATTTTATTATTTATTTATTTGAGAATGAGAAAGAGGCAGAGAGGGAGAGAGAGAGAGAGAGGGAGAGAGAGAATGGGTGCATCAGGGCCTCCAGCCACTGCATACAAACTCCAGATGCATGTGCCCCCTTGTGCAGCTGGCTTACGTGGGTGTTGGAGAATCAAGCCAGGATCCTTTGGCTTTGCAGGCAAGCGCCTTAACCTGAGCATTGCTGTCTTCTGTACCTATGTGAGGAGGAAAGGGCATCAGCGTCCTTCACCGTTCACCTTTAAGCTGCCAGGTTTACTTATTTTTACTTTATTTTTTGCAAGTGATATATGTGTGCACGTTTCTGTATGCGTACTGGTGCATATGTGTGCACGTTCGTGTATGCGTACTGGTGCATATGTGTGCACGTTCGTGTATGCGTACTGGTGCATGTGTGTGCACGTTCGTGTATGCGTACTGGTGCATGTGTGTGCACGTTCGTGTATGCGTACTGGTGCATGTGTGTGCACGTTTGTGTATGCGTACTAGTGCGTGTGTGTGCACGTTTGTGTATGCGTACTGGTGCGTGTGTGTGCACGTTTGTGTATGCGTACTAGTGCATGTGTGTGCACGTTTGTGTATGCGTACTGGTGCATGTGTGTGCACGTTTGTGTATGCGTACTGGTGCATGTGTGTGCACGTTTGTGTATGCGTACTGGTGCATGTGTGTGCATGTTTGTGTATGCGTACTAGTGCATGTGTGTGCACGTTTGTGTATGCGTACTAGTGCATGTGTGTGCACGTTTGTGTATGCGTACTGGTGCATATGTGTGCCTGTGCATATGGAGACCAAAGGTCCACGTCCTTGTCTTCCTCAATCACTCTCCCACCTTACTTTTTTAAGACAGGGTGTTTCCTTGGACCTGCAGCTCTCAAGTTCCACCAGACTAGTTAGCTCGCAGGCCTCAGGGGTTTCCTGTCTGCCTTTCCAGGATGCGATTACAGATGCATTCCACCACACCCAGCTTTTACATGGCTGCTGGGGATCAAACTCAGGTCCTCATGCTTGTGAGCTAAACACTGTCTGCGGAGCCATCTCCCCAGCCCTTCTAACTGCGGCTTTTATAGTGAGAGGGATACAGGCTGTTTTGCTGTCCTGTGTATGAATTATCAAGGTGGCTTTCTTCACTTAGAGAATTAAGTGGTGATGACATCACCAGTGTGTCCCCAAATCACAAGATTGATATTATTTTGGTTCTTAAGTTAAAGGATTTGAAGCAGATTTCATGGTCATGAACGTGATTTGTCATGAATTACATACATACTTAAGCTCCGTGTGTAAGGTCTCCACACATAACCTCCAGATGGGACCCCTGATGGCTTCAGATTTATGTCTCACTGTTCTGGGCTCTGCCAAGCTGCAGGTGTTTCCTGAACAGACTCCGTAATTCCCAGTGATGGTCCTGCTGTTTCTGACTTTGGCATCTTAACACCCATTATTGCCCTCTAAACTGGCCCTCTGGCCCTCTTAAACACCTCTTTGTCTGGGTGGGGACAGGCTCTCCTGCCCTCAGCCTTTACGTCCCGGTTCCTTGGTTCCCTGTGTCCAGGTTCATAGCGTCACCACTCCCCCACCCCCATCAGCCTGTCAGCTGTCTGGGACCTGTCCCCTGCATCTTCTCCATGTCCTTCTCTTCTAGTGTGGTCACCTGCAACTTCTTGCAGATCCTCCCAGGCCCGGCTCCTGCATTGTGACAGTCTGTCAGTGAGAATGGCTCTCACGTCACGTTGTGTTGTCTAAGCTGTCCCCTGTCCCACTGCTGGCACCAGACCTTGTCTACACTACAGAGTCTTTCTAGACCAAGCTTGCAGCTTTCACTCTTGCGCTTAAAGCCTTTCTTGCCATGTCACGTTGACCAGGGATATCTATGAGTAGTCAAAGCTTATTCAAGATACGCCAGAAGGCAGAGCACTCAGCACTGGGTGGCGTGGTAGTGGACGCCAGCCGAGAAATGTGCTGTTGTTCTGCATCCTAATTGATTGTCTGTTGTAGTTGTTTGAGGTAGGGTCTCGCTGTAGCCCAGGCGGACCTGGACTTCACTATGTAGTCTCAGGGTGGCCTTGAACTCACAGTGATCCTCCTACCTCTGCCTCCCCAGTGCTGGGATTAAAGGCGTGTGCCACCACACCCGGCTTCTTTTCAGATATCTTTTCTGACATTCCTTTTTTCATTATGAGGGATAATTAAATGTTCATCTCATCTGTCTACCCACCCGTTCTAGAGTCCAAACCCTGGAATCAGGATGTAAGTTCTTCTGTTCAGTCTGCAGTTGTCCGCTGTACCTGGTGAACCCTCAAAAGGTGCGTTAGGCATCAGCTTTTTCTATCTCCGTGAAGCTGTGAGCCCCTTCATCCTTGGGTTCTTGGCACTTGATGCAGAGAAGATGTCTGTTACATGGCCGAGCAACCGATAAGCAAAAGACAGAGATAAATAGTCATAAAAGAAGCATTTATTTGAGAGAGGGAGAGAGAATATGAGTGAGAATGGACAGTCCAGGGCCTCTTGTCACTGAACATCAACTCCAGACATGCACCACTTTTTGCATCTGGTTTCACATGGGTACTGAGGAATTGAACCCCAGGCCAGCGGGCTTTGCAAGCAAGTGCTTTCAACCACTGAGTCATCTCCTGAGCCCTGAAGTGTTTTTTTTTTTTTTTTTTTAATGCATGTCCAAAAAAATCTTCAAAATGAAATTGAAGGGAAGATCTCTTGAGGTCAGCCCCTGACCTTTTGACTCTAAATGCAGTGGACTTGCACGTGGATTTCCTAGTACAAGCCTATGATTCATCTTAGAAACTTTCCTTCCGCCTTTTCCATCTGCCTTAAGAGGGTCTTTTGTGTCACTTGCCATCTCACTCCTCCCCCCTTCTCTCCTCCCACAGTGCCGAGCACGTTTGGGGCTTCTAGACCTGGGTGGTGAAGGGCCCCCCTGGCCGCAGGGGTGTCTTGTGCCCTGCTTGCTCTGGCTGTTGTTCAGAGCACCTGCTGGCTGCTCTCTGGCAGTGTCCCCCTCCGAGGAGCTGTGGCAGCCAGTGCAGGAGGAGCTCTGCTGCCTGACAGCTGGGTCAGTGGTGACAGCCCTCTCCAGCAATTAGCTTTCACTGAGGACTCCTGGAGGCAATTAGCATTCCTTCTGCCAAGGAAGAATGGGGATCCAGGAGACATGCTCGTTGTCATTGTCCGCCTGGTGTGGTGTGCAGTGTGTGATGAAGGCACCCAGCTGTAAAGACCAGAGCGCTCCAGACATTCACTGGAGAAATGGGGCTGACTTCTAAACTCCTCGTGTTTAAATCTAGGGTTCTCTCGATGATCGCACCCGCTGAGATGTGCTTTTGAAGTTAACGCATGTTAACATGCTACAGACTCTCTTACTGAGAAGTAAGGAATCTGATATGGGATATTACATAATTATGTGATCTCTGAGAGAAAAAAGTGTGACTGATGTGAAATGAATTAAAATTCCAAAGTAATGAAATGACACCTTCTGATCTTCAGTTCTCCAGAGCATTGCTTCGGGGCTGAGGAGCTGCCCTGTGGATAGAGTGCTTGCCCAGGTAGGAGAACCTATGTTCAGGTCCCCGGCACCTGGTGAGCACCTGTTTTCCTCTGACCTCATGTGTGATCCCACGTACACTACACACATACACAGGCACACACACACATACAAATAAACACTAAAGAGCTGGAGAGATGGCTTAGTGTTTAAGGCGCTTGCCTGCAAAGCCAAAGGACCCAGGTTCAACTCCCCAGGACTCATGTAAGCCAGATGTACAAGGGGACGCATGCATCTGGAGTTCGTTTGCAGTGGCTGGAGGCCCTGGCGCACCCATTCTCTCTCTCTACCTGCCTATCTCTGTATTTCTCTCTCTTAAATAAATGAAAATAAAATATTAAAAAAATAAACACTAAAAACTGAAAAATTTAAAATACAGAATTGGAGATTACCCAAGGCTCACATTTGTGATACATGCTATATTTCTTTGGACAGCACTGTCTAGGGTGGTTATCAAGCCGGTCCTCAGAGTCCCGTCCTTCAGTGATGCTTCTGAGCCCTGGGGGCTGAGCATCCGCAGATGCAGAAGTGGAAAGTAGGTGCAGGTGATGGCTGGACAGGGCAAGCCTGATGACTCTGGAGACACCAGGCAGAGAGGCTAAGATCAGCCACTTTGATTGGGTATTTAGCGTGTGCAAAGGCATCACTCAGAATGTGTCATCTTCCTCGAGCCTTACATCACCCTGAAGACTAAGTACCCTCACCGGGCGGTTTTACAAAGGCTCAGAGAGACCAAGTAAGTTGCACGAGGTCTTACAGCTGGTGCGTAAACAGTAGTTACTGGGCCACCCCGGCGGTGCGCAGACACCAGGACACGGGTGAGTAGGACATCTGGTGTGAATCCAGGGCTTGTATCCTTGGAACCATTAAGATTAATGAAGTTTTTGAGTATCATGTTAAAGGGACCGACATGACAGTAGGTAAATGGATTTTAGCGTGGTAAGAGGTTAAGCTTTGGGCGTAGTTCTGTAGCTGTTGGGCGCTGTAATAAGTGACGCTAGGCCAACAGCTGCTTCACAGGCTGCACTTGCCAGATGTGGGTACCCTGACTGATAGCATGTTATATATGTTTAAAATGATTAAGGTGCCTGTAATTAATTAATATAGGCAGTGTGCGTCTCAGAGGCTAAAGAGGAAATTTTACCTAGAATCATCAATTGCCCTTTCATTCATAGAGCGTCTGCAAAGGCTACCCGCTCACTCTTGCCCACAGCCATGGAACAGTCCATCTTGGAGTTAGGGAAGATAGGGCAACAATTGATGTTCCTAAGAATGGTCATGAGTTACCAAAAAAAGGTAAGATCAGGTCTAAATGCTTCACCTACTAACTCAAGGAGGTCTTTAAGTTCTTTTTCTTTTTCTTTATTTTTGTTTATTTTAATTTATTTATTTGAGAACGACAGACAGAGAAAGAGGTGGGGGTGGGTGGAGGGAAGAGAATGGGCGTGCCAGGGCCTCCAGCTACTGCAGACGAACTCCAGATGCATGTGCCACCTTGTGCATCTGGCTTATGTGGGTATTGGGAATCGAGCCTCGAACTGGGGTCCTTAGGCTTCACTGGCAAGCGCTTAACCACTAAACCATCTCTCCAGCCCTCTTTTTCTTTTTGTTACTAAGGTTTTATGTTGCCCTGGCTGGCTTCAAACTCATTGTGTAGTCAAGGATGACTTTGAGCTTCTGCCTCCCGAGTGCTGGGATTACAGTTGTGTGCTACCATGCTTGGTTTATGTGGAATTCAACTGGGAGTTGAACCCAGGGCTTTATGCATGCCAGGCAAGCACTCTACCAACTGAGCTATCGCCTCAGCTTCTAAAATTGTCTTAATTAAGAAGATATTTAACAAAAGTTGTTGTTTAGAAATTTGAAGCATATCCCTCCCACACCCCTCCCCCAACTTTTTGTGGTAATGAAGATTGAACGTAGGGCCAGGTGCTCTGCCACTGAGCCACATCCCATCCTCTTTTTACTTTTTATTTTGAAACACATTCTCCCTAAGTTTTTCCAGGCTGGCTTTGAACTCATTCTGTAGTGCAAACAGGCCTTGAACTTGAGAGCATTTTGCCTCAGCCCCCGAGATGCTAGCCTGTGCCTTTTTACGGGGAGACCTTGCAGTGTCTCATAGCACATAGGGGTTTTCTAAGAATAAGCATTGGAGCATTTTCTTTCATCACTATAACAATAGAAAAACCAATGCACATCTACCCACATAACTCTTCCAAACTTTCCCCCCGTGTTTTCGAGTCTGTTTATGGAGACACATTTCCACTGTCATTTTATGCCCTTGACATACATGTGTGCCCTGCATAGCCTTGAGAACTAACGCTCAGTGCATCTGCTTATGGTAGGTGTACTGTATGTCCTTTTTATTATACACTGGAGAATTTTTGTTGTCCCGGAGAGGACAGCAATGAAGGTTGTTTACATGAATAGTGCTTTTAAATTGTTGATTTTATTTTAGGATAAATGCCCATAAGTAAGATTGTTAACAATGAGCATTTTTTCCCCCAGGTAGGGTCTTGCTTTAGCCCAAGCTGACCTGGAATTTACTGTGTAGCCTCAGGGTGGCCTCATACTCAGGGCAGTCCTCTTACCTCAGCCTCCCGAGTGCTGGGATTAAAGGTGTGCGCCACCACGGCAAATGGAAAAGGCTTTTAATTACACGTTATCAAGATATAGGTGACATGCTCTGTCTTTAGATGGCTGTGGTTCTTTCAAATGTTATGTTTTTTAAATTTACTTATTTTGCAAGCAGAGAGAGTAGAGAGAAAGACAGACAGAATGGGTGCTGCGAAGGAACTCCAGATCCATGTACCACTTTGCACATCTGGCTTTACATGGGTATTGGAGACTCGAACTTGGGTCATTAGGCTTTGCAGGCAGATGTCTTAAATGCTGAGTCTTCTCTCCTGCCCAAGATCTTATTTTTTTTTACACAGTATTTAATAATGTGGAAGTGGATTGTCCTAGCAAATGATTTCTTCTAACTCTTGTTGTGTTTTAGGCTTTGAGTTTGAGACACAGAGGCTGTGCATGCTAGGCAAGTACTTTACCATTCAGCTATCTCCCAGCTTTACTTCCCTTCCTCATAGTCTGATAAAAGATCATTGAATTCCCTGCCAGAGATGCCAAGACAGAATGACTGCTTGTTCCCTGGGGTCTCTTTTGTACCCTGGCGTGCCCATTCTCTCTCTCAATCTCTCCTCAAACAGATAAATAAAAATAAAATATTTTAAAAAACATATTTGCAGGACGGGGTATGGGGTAGTGTGCTTGTCTAGCATGCATGAAGCCCTGGGCATCACATAAAACTGGGCATGGTCTTGCACACCTCTAACCCCCAAGCCCCAGCACTGAGGAGGTGGAGGGAGGTTATATAGGGAGTTGATGCCAGCCAGGGATATGTGAAACCATGTCTCAAAACAAAAACAACCCACAAAAAAATGGAGCGCGCATATACAGAGGTTGAGAAGATAGAGCATGCCTCACGAGCATGAGGTCCCGAGTTTGATCCTCAGAACCCCCCTAAAAGTTGGGGTGCTGTGTACTAGTAATCTCAGTGCTGGAGAGGTGGAGACAGGAGGATCCCTGGGACTCGCAGGCTAGCCAGTCTAACCTGTTGCTGAGCTTCAGACCAGGTTGAGAGACCCTGTCTCAGAAAAGGTGGGTGGCACTGAAGGAAGGACATCTGAGGCTGTCCTCTGGCTTCCGCACCCACATGCAGTGTGCATGCTCATCTGCACACAAATGTGCACCCATCTACACACACATGCACATAAACACAGTAAAAAAGTTATTTACAAATGATAGCACTTAAGTGGGAATTAAAAGATAGGCACAAAGACATGTGTATATAAAAACAGTTCTAGTCTCTTACCCTCAATTCCTGGTGCTCACTGGTTTGCCATGTATAGATATCATTGGAAGTTGCCTCCTTGTGCTTTCTCTTCTATAGCTTTTTGCCTCATTAAAATAAAATCAGCCAATCTGTAGCTTGATATAATGGCATGTCGTTATTGTCATACAAAGGTTGTGTTGCTTTTTTGCCCTGGTAACAACATGGCTCCCACATCTTGGTGATTTAACATTTATTCCTGGGTATTTGTTATGTGAGTGGTGTGGCTAGACTGCTGCCTGTAGTGGTTGGAGGCCCTCAGTTCTGCTTCACAGGTCTTTTCATCACAGGAAGCAGCTAAGCAAGCCCCTCCCAGCAGTGGGAGGCAAACCGTGGCAGCCCATCTACATCTCCTGTGCAGACAGGATGACCATTCGCATTCCATTGGCCAGAGTGTATCACATGTTCCAGCTCCAAGTCATTGATTGGCTTGGAGAACTAACTGTCTTCTATAGGGCTTTTAGGAGAGTCTCAGGAAAATAGGGATAGATTGCAGGAAAGGACCAAAGACAGAGTCAGGAATTTTATCTTTTATTGTGCTGCCATTGATTGAACTATTCCCGTTTGATCATTGGATTATGTCCAGTTTTAACAATTATAAATAACATGGCTTCTAAATGTTGTTGACCAAACAAGTTACATTCATTTTGCTTGGAGAGTATTTCCCTGGAGTATGGTTAGCAAAGCAGGCTCTTGGCTCAGAGGACAGGACTTGGATCTCGTTACATAGGGGTCGGTTGCACCGTTGAACACTACCGGCTTAGAGAGCCCTCGTTAATATTTAAGCTCCCCCCCCCCCGTCCAGCCATTGCTAGATCTTAGAATTTTCATTTTGTTAGTTTCATAATTGCTCACAGTTTGGCTGCATTTTAAAACCAAAAATTTCATTAAATTTTGTTTATTGTTCTTTTAAAGTTATTAAAGTAAAGGTTATTTAGAGGTCTGGGTGAAAATTATTCATTTTCATTCTGTCTTTGTCTCCTTGGCTCCATATATTTATAACAGTAACTGTTATTTTTTGTTTTGGTTTTATTTTATTTTTTTTATACCTTACGTTTTTGAGGCAGGTCTCATGTAGCCCCGGCTGGGATTGAACTTGCTAGCTGGCAGAGGATGGCCTTGAGCCTCTGATCCTCCTGCCTCTGCTGCCCAAGTGCAGGGATCACAGGCTTGCACCACCATGTCTTGTCTCGGTAACTGTTTCTCAAACACATCTTATTTCTTACATTAAAGTGAAGCAGTGAAATGTGGGAAGGGAGATTTTGTAATTTTATCTGCATCAGCATAGTCGTTACTCTTGCAGAACTAGGGAAAGGGCAAATCTCCTTAAATTGCTGAGTTCCTTAAATTGTTGCATATTTCAAAGTCTTAAGAGAGGAGCTGTTACTGCTCTGTCTAACCTTAGATCGCTGTTAATCCATGCTTTTCAGATTTGACTGTTGCTGTGTGTTTATGCAGAGGAAAATACCGTGGTGAAACATAACAGTGGTCTTCCCACAGCATAATGAAACTGTAAATGAAAACGGTTTATGACCAACCGTGTCCTCTCATGGGTTTATTTTACAAGTGTCATGTTACCTGCTGCTGCTCTTGTCTCCGGCTTGTGCTGGGAAACTGGTGTCTAGACATCCCTGTAAACTTTCCTTGTGCAGGGCTTCAAGACGCCCACAGATGCGAGAAGATACGCCATGGGCAGAACAAGCCATGGTCTTGGGCGATGGGTAGACATATCCGGTGTGTGTGTGTGTGTGTGTGTGTGTGTGTGTGTGTGAGAGAGAGAGAGAGAGAGAGAGAGGGGAGAAATAGATGCGGGGAGGGAGAGGGAGAATGAATGGGAAGTAGAGATGGAGAGGATCTTCACAGCTGGATCCGTGCAGCTGTTGTAGAAGTGTAAATATCTCCCTCCTCATTTCAGGAAGGCATGTCAGAACTCACCACAAGGAGTCTCTGTATTTTGAGACACAGCCTGGCACTGCTTGGAGGAGCTGTTACACCTCTGGGAAGCAGCTTGATTGATAAGCCAGACAGCAGTGTGAAAACCAGAGTTTGTCTGAACAGTGGGAATTGTTAGTTTTGAATGCTGAATGTGTGTGTATTAATAGTGTGAATATTAGGGCATAGGTTAGTGTTGAAGGAATAGAAGCTTGGGTGGATTGTCATGAAATCTTTTTTTTTTTTTTTTTTTTTTTCCTGAAATGGATGTTAATTTTTAAAATATTTTTATTTATTTTCTTTCTCTCTCCCTTCTCCCCTCTCCCTCCCTCCCTCCCTTCGAGCTCTGCTCCAAGGCCCACCAATCTTCAGCTATACTATTCCCCATTTCTACATAGTCTTAATATGTTTGTAATGTTGGTGGATTGTGTACTTTATTAAATTAATGTTATAATTAGCATTTCCATTTGTTGACTATTTGAGTTATTTTTATGTTTTTAGCTGTCATTCATAAAGTGCCCTTACCACCTTTGCATAGGTAGTGTCTTTCTTTCAAATTACTCCTTTGAGTTAAATCCCAGGATGAGGACAATTACACATCAAAGAATATAACAGATCTTTACATTCTAGGTTGGCAAGAATCCTTTTCCAAGGACTGCCCCATTTATATGCTGTTAGATTTTAAAATTTATGAGACTTATATTTGCCCAGTTTTATAGATTGGTATGAAATGTTTATTATTAAGGTGATGGTGCGTGTCTTTAATCCCAGCACTCGGGAGGCAGAGGTAGGAGGATCGCCATGAGTTCAAGGCCACCCTGAGACTACATAGTGAATTCCAGGTCAGCCTGGATCAGAGTGAGACCCTACCTTGAGAAAACCAAAAAAAAAAAAAAAAAAAAAAAAAAAAACATATTGATGACTTGAAGTGAGAGGCTTACTCCATTTCTGGGGGGTCCTTGGCAAGTGTTCCATCAATTTTGGTTTGTGGAACTTTAGGAGAAGTGCTTTTCAGTGTGAGAATTTGACCATATATCTGTCTGAGCACCTTACTGATTGTGAAATGCACTGTATAGGTGTTTTTTTTTTTAAATGGAAGGAAGGGATTTATTGAAGCTTACAGATCTAGGAGATGTTCCATAATGGCAGAAGAAGCTGGCCCTGCTTTCACAGGTCCAAGCAGAGAGACAGACAGACACGACAAGCCCCAAAGCCAAAAGCCTTTTTAAAATGAGGTTTTTAATAAAAGACATATTAGAAATCTCAGCACTTAACACTCACCAGACTGTTGTCTCTCCCTGTTTTCCCTCCACTTTCGGATCTCCTGTGTGGTCAGGTTCCACTGTG
Organism: Orientallactaga sibirica; assembly: GCA_036365145.1. Classification (NCBI taxonomy): domain Eukaryota; kingdom Metazoa; phylum Chordata; class Mammalia; order Rodentia; family Dipodidae; genus Orientallactaga; species Orientallactaga sibirica. Next base: position 536,571 of record JAEOAD010002712.1, read on the forward strand.
CCTGCATTTCTGTGCTACTCTGAACTGTAGCTCATTGGTCTAACTACCTGGTTTGTCTGACCGGATCTCCCATGAAGAAAAGTGCTATGCATGTGAGTTCTGGACTAATGAAAGGAATGTGAGTGAAGCCTGGTATGGTGCCTCAGCACCTGTAATCCCAGCATAGGGGAGAGGGTAGGAGGATCGGGAGTTCAAGTTCATCCTTGTTGACATAGTGAGTTTGAGGCCAGCTTGTGAAAAATGAGATCATGTTGAAAAAACAAAAGAGAGAGAGACACACACAGAGAGAAAGATAGATAGATAGATCTGGGGAAATGGATCAGTAAGTAAGAGTGCTTGCCAAGCAATTATGAGGGCCTGGCACTGAGTTTGCTTCCCCAAACCCAAGTAAGAAGCTAGGGGTGTCCTGTTGTAGGTGCAGAGACAGGAGAATCCTTGGGGCTCCCCGACTGAAACAGCAGCTTCAGGCTGAGGAAATACGCAGATGGGTCATACGTCATCGCCCATGAAGGTGTGTCCTCTGGCATGTGTACATGTGGGCATGGGCACACACATCTGCGAGCGCACGCACACGTACACATGCAGATGCCACATACATAACACATCACACACAAACATACACATATGTATTTGTGCATGCCAAAAAAAAAAGTTAAGCTGTAAATTTAATTTTTTTTAAGGCCACCAGAGTCTCTTTGCCAATTAGACTTCTTAATATACTTTGTCCTAGAAACAGCGTTTTGCTGTGTAGCTCATACTGGCCTTTAACTGGCCACCTTCCTCTTCCTGCCTACTGAGTGCCGGGACCACAGGCATGGGCCACCTCCAGGGGCATCAGTATAACATTTTACTCTGCCATTGGTCAGTCCTGGTTGAACTAATAAAATGAAGGTACTGGGGCTGGAATGATGGCTCAGTCAGTAAAGTGTGTGCTGTGCAAGTGTGAGGACCTGCATGCCGATCCTTGCCACCTCACCTGTAATCCCAGTGTTCAGGAGGTGGAGACAGGAGACCCCCCTCCCCCGCCACTAGCTGACTAGCTAATTAGCTGAATCAGGGAGATTTGGGTTAAGTGACAGATGTCTCAATAAATAAAGTGCAGAGTGACCGAGGAAGACAACTAATGTCAAAGCTCTGGTCTCGACATGTGTCCATGCACGTACACCCACACACGTGAGCATGCCTACACATGCATGCACACCTACACATGCATGCACACCACACACACATACCGATATGCAAAAAAAAAAAAAAGAAGTTTGTGACCAGGCAAAGCAAAGACCAGGTCATTGTGTTAAAGCCTATGCCTGTCGGTAGAGCTCTCCAGGCTCCCTGGGCCACATGGTCCCCGCCTGTGTCCCTCTGTCCTCTCTGGGAGTGAGGCTCTGCTTCTGGCTGCTCCCGGCTTGTCTTCTCTCCCGCCCTGTTTCCAGCACCTGCTCTTTCTGCCTTTGGGACTTTCTTTTCTCCTCTGACGTTTTACTCTTCCTCCCTTTCTTCCACACAGGCCCAACTTAAATGGAAAACACCACCAATCAAAATGCCCCTTCTTGTCAATGTTTGACTCTCCTTTCCTTCCCTCCCTCCCAGTTGACGTCTAGTGCCCTTGAACCCTTCTTTAACATATTCTAAAGGTGGTGTCCCTATAGTATGTATTTTACTGATGATTGAGACCAACTACTTTTCCGTGAATTGCTTGGCCTTTAGAAAGCCAACAACGAACTGCTTTTGGAAGAGCATTTACATCACCGTGTTTACTCACGCTCACATGCTGAACTTCAGCTTCATTTTGGTCACGTGAATATCTCCAAACTATTTAGTCATCAGTGGAAACTACTCAAGTTAGTCGGAGTAAGGTGAACGTGCAGAGTGAGATGTGCACCCTGAGCAGATGCATGCCCAGTGCAGATGGTGGGTACCTGGTGCAAATGTGTGTCCTGTGTACAGAGGTGTGCAGATATGTACCTGGTACAGGTGATGAGTGCCCAGAGCAGATGGTGTGTATTTGCAGATGACGTGTGCCCTGTGCAGATGTGTACCCAATTGGCCATGCGCAGCAAGGCTTTTCCATTCACCAACACCCATCCTGCCATGTGGTCCAGGAAAGTGCTCCTGTGGGATTTCTGAAACCTAAGTCCTGCTTCAGCTACTCAAAAGCTATTTTGGTTTCAGGTGAGGGAGGTGGTCATGCATGACTCAGTTTCCTTGTCTTTGGCCTGAGGTCAGTAGAATGTAATTCCTTAGATTCCCAGCTACATACCCCTGGAAATTCACTCATTCTAGAAAATTTCTTAACTTTGTGGTTGATTTTGTGGTTGGAGCAAAGAAGAAACTTCTCGAATACTTTATTCTTCTCCAAAGAAGCTTCTAGCTGGAGGATTTTGTTCAGGGAAATTGAAATGCTAAATATAAATATAAACTTTGGTTTTGCAGTGATAGCTCCCTCTGACCCCTGACCCTTTCCAGGACAAGTGGAGCTATTGTGTATTCAATGCTTTTTTTTTTTTTTTTTTTTTTTCCTGTATTTGTGTAAATCCACCCTAATTTTGTGTGCCTATGTTTTTGGAATTTGCCCTTTTTTTTTTTTTTTTTTTTTTTTCCATTTTTGGTTTTATAAAGTAGGGTCTTAATCTAGCCCAGGCTGACCTGGAATTCACTATGTAATCTCAGGGTGACCTCAAACTCACAGCGATTGTCCTACCTTTGCCTCCCGAAGGCTGGGATTAAAGGTGTGTGCCACCATGCCCGGCTTGCTCTTGGCTTTTTTTTTGGGGGTTGAGACAGGGTCTCACTCTAGCCTGGACTGACTTGGAATTCACAATGTAGTCTTAGGGTGGCCTTGAACTCTCAGCAATCCTTCTTCCTCAGCCTCCTGAGTGCTGAAACTGAAGGCATGCACCCCCATGCCTGGCTGCCCTACGGTTTTAATGAGTCAGATTAGATGGGTGTTGCCTGGTTGGAGGCAGACGTCTAACAGACACTGGCTCTTGGTAGCACGAACACTGTCACTCCTCAAAGTATTGTGGGGTGCTGACACCTTTGTGCTTCTTTGGCCTGTCCTGCGTGACCATTAGCTTCCTTTGGGGAATTGCAACATCACCTCCAGGGTGTTGGGTTTCCTGACTCCCTATAGGATTCACATCTTCCATTGAGAGAATTTCATAATCTATTTTGAAATAATTTGAGGCATGGAGGATGTTTCAGATTCTGGAGTGGAATCTCTAGTCTAAGGAGAGCATGTGTGTGCTGAAGAGATTCTCAGCCCATAAAGTGTTAGCCATGCATGAATTTGATCTCCAAACCCATGTAAAAGCTGGATGTGGCAGAGTGCTCCTGTAGTCCCAGCACTGGGGAGGCAGAGACAGGAAATCCCTGGGCTTGCCTGCCAGCCAGTCTAGTGTAATTGGCGAGCTCCAGGCCATCGAGAGACCCTGTCTCAAAAAGGGTTGGACCCCACCTGAGGAGCGACAGTGCCGCTCGTCTTCCGGCCTCTCCATGCACTTACACATGTATGCAGAACCCCCGCTTGAACACACACACATCCATGCATTAAGGAAAAAGAACAACAGGGAGGAGATGTGACAGAGTACCGACGTAGACCTCAGGAGGGGTCAGCTAAAGAGGCCATCACTGAGATGTCACTGGGGCTTGAGGGACACGTGTCTGGAACAGAGATTTCCCAGAACGCCAGGCTGTCTTTCCTTTGCGCCCGCTCTACAGCTGGATATCCCGTATTTGCAAGGTTTGAGACTGGAAGCATTTCAGATTTCAGGGTCTCTTGGATTTTGGAATACTTGGATAGACTTCAGCTATTGAATATCCCTAACTTGAAAACTTTAAAAAAAAAAAAAAAAAAACTCCAAATCCTAACCTTTTTAGAGCTTCTTTTTTTAATTTTAATTTTTCTTTTCTTTATTTTTGGTTTTTTGAGGTAGGGTCTCACTCTAGCCCAGCCTGACCTGGAATTCACTGTGGAGTCTCAGGGTAGTTTTGAACTTACAGCAATCCTCCTACCTCAGCTTCCCAAGAGCTGGGATTAAAGGCATGTGCCACCATGCCTGGCTAGAGCTTCTTTTTCAAAAAAAAAAATTTTTTTATCTCTTTCATTTATTTATTTTAGAGAGAAAGAGAGAGAGACAGAGAGAAAGAGAGAGAGAGGGAGAGGGAGAGAATGGGCATACCAAGGCCTCCAGCCACTTCAAACAAACTCCACACATACGTACCACCTTGTGTATCTTGTGTATTACATGGGTACTAGGAAATCAAACCTGGGTCCTTTGGTTTTATAGGCAAGTGCTTTAATTGCTTAACCCTTTCTCTGGCCTCCTTTATCTTTTTCAAAGGAAACCTTGGCTGCTTTGTACTCTAATTCAATTTTTGTCTCTATTTTAGTTTTTATTCTAGACATAGACATACACAGCTTGTTTTTGTTTGCATATATGTGTAGTATGTGTGGGGGGTGTGTGTGGTGCTTGCATGCGTGTGTTCAGATGTGTATGTGTCATGCTTGTGCATGCAGAACAGAGAGAATCGGCTGTCCTTTTCCCTCTTCTGTGTGTTTCCTTGAGATGGAGTCTCTCACTGAACCCCAATTTGCTGTTTTTAACCATTGGGCTCCAGCAGTTCTCTGGTCTCTGCTCTCCACAGGACGGGGATTGCTGACGTGTGTGGTCACGCCGAGCTGGGCTGGGGGAATCCTACTCAGGGTGAATCTGGTCTGTTGGCGCCTCCTCATCTTACCTGCTGAACGAACCATCGTTCGAGCCCACAGTTTATTTTATCAGTATCAGTTGCTGTTCTTTTCACTTTAACTGCCTTGATTCAGGCATCCTGTTTCTTTCTTCCTGTAGGCCCACTTTGCAAAGGAGTGGTTCCCCACACGTGTCAGTCAGCTCAGAATGAGCAGTCCATTTTCCTGTGGAGACTGTTAAGGCTGCAGTGCAGCTTCCCAGCAGTTTGACCAAAGCTCTACTGTGCTTCTGTAGCCTGAGAGCATCAGTCACTCCTTTCCAGCCCAGCCTCATTACAAAAATCCGGTCCCCAGCTCCTTCTTCCGTGTTGGGGATGGAGGTTTTGTACAGGTGGCCTGGGCTCCGAGGGCCGGGTGTCTTATGAGTGTCCCTGATAAACCCCTGGAGCCAGTTACTGTACTTTCACTGGTGGTTAGGAAGGACTTCCTTTACAGGACATGTGGTGAGAGGGTGTGCTCCTTCAATACTTCCTGCGATCGCAGGTGGTAGTAGCCAGATTAGGAGGCAGCTGGGAGGGAGGAACATGGAAGCCGAGAAGCACCAGCTGGACATAGTTTGAAGATTGCCCCAGTGATCCGCACACAACACGAGGGATGTGCTAGGGAAGTGGGAAGATCGGAGGTGGCGGCTGAGGCAGGTACGCCCCTCTGGAGGCTGTGCTGGCTCTTAAGCACCAGGTTCAAGGATACTTCCTGTACACAGATGGAGCAGCCTGCATCGTGGCAGGGTCCCGAGCACCAAGTATGGATGGTGTGTGTATCAGCCTCCTGTAATTTAGGAGCGTGATTTCCCTGAAGACAGTCCTTTTCTGGTTGTGGGCTGTCTCACAACATCTCCACTTGCTGCTTCTCTGTTTCTGTGCCCCACCAGTGTCCTCTCAGCCTCTGCCAGCGTTTGAAATGGAGTTTATATCACCTGGGGTTTTAGTTTTGAAGGTGAAGTTGGGCATTCAGTCATTAGAAACACCTTGGCTTTGATTTTCACAATGGCTGCCTTTTGTTTACCCAGCAAAACTTTCACGACTGCCCCCCTCCACCCCTCCCCCCGCCCCACTGCGGGTCTTCATTTATACTTTTGTCCTGTGTTTAAAACAGTCCGGAGTCGGCCAACCATGCTTCTAAGCAGCCTCCTCTGCTTCCCACCACTTGGCTTACACTCAAGGAATGTGGGCTATTTTTTAATGCTGCTTTAAGCTAAATGTAATTAGGACAGCCGGCTTGCTTCGGAGCCTGAGATAATGCATACCTTGCATATGTGTTCCTTGGTTACATTCTCCCAGCCTGGACGCTTGGATTCAGCTTGTTCTGCACACAGGCGCTGTTGGAGATGAGGGAGTGAGCTCTTTGCTGAATGTGCTGCCTTGCGAGTTACTTCTGCCAAGGAGACACAGGATGAACACCTCTTCCCCAAAAGGGCCTGCATTGGAAGTGGCATAGTTTTTTTTTTTTCAGATTTAGGAATATTTGTATAGGTTATTGATTGAGCATCCCTGAAAATCCGTAATTCAACATCTGAAGCTTTCTGAGTTCTGATACGTTTCGAGCTTTGGGTTTTCACATTAGGGATGCTTACTTTAGTAAAAGTGGTTCCGACCCTCAGATGGGCCTTCGGTTTCGCAGTCGATTGAAGCTGCTTTTGAGTCTCAAAGATGCTGCATGACTGCTGTGAAGTACTTCATTCTGGTGAAACAAAGATCTTTGAGGCTTTATGTTTTCTTGCACATTAAGCAAAAACAAAAACAAAAAAATTCACAAAGCTCTGTTTTAGGTGCCTTTGGTAACAAAGGTCGGGGGTACGTGCCGGGCCGGTGCTGACTGCTTTTCCTGACCCAACAGTGCTTTGTCTGCTTTCCGTCTGAGCGTCCTGATGCCAGCCTAGTATGTTGGTCTGTCTGAGCGTCCTAACACTGACTTAGTATGTCTGATTGTCCTGGCACAGCTTAGTATGTCCATCTGAGTGTACTAATACTAGCTTAGTATGTCCTCCTGAGCGTTCTGGCACGGCTTAGTATGTGTACATCTTTCTCTTCCAGAGCAAGGTGCTGCCATTTGAATTGCATGGTTATATCAGAAAGGTCTTTTCTGTACCCTGGCTAGAGTAGGTGGCAAAGTCCTTTTTCCATTAATTAAAAAGGCTGGAGAGATGGCTTAGTGGTTAAAGTGCTTGCCTGTGAAGCCAAGGGACCCAGGTTCAATTCGCCAGGTCCCACGTAAGCCAGGTGATGCATGTGTTTGGAATTCCTTTGCAGTGGTTGAAGGCCCTGGCACACCCATTCTCTCTCTTTCTATCTGCCTCTTTCTTTCTCTCCCTCAAATAAATAAATAAAATAAAATAAAATAAAATATTTTTTAAAGGCTGCTATTCACTTTGAGCCCAGCATATATCATTTGATCACTTCTTTTTAAAAAATATTTTATTTTTATTTATTTGAGAAAGAGTAAAAGAGGCAGAGAGAGAGAGAGAGAGAGAGAGAGAGAGAGAGAATGGGTGCAGGAGGGCCTCCAGCTGTTGCAAACAAATCAAATCCAGGCTGGTAGGCTTTGCTTGCAAGTGCCTTTAACTGTTGAACCATCTCCCCAGTCCCCCAAACTACATCTGAGTGGTGCTTTACTAAATATTCTTCATTCCCCCTTTTAATCTTCTCCTTGCAAAGCTTTTCTCTTTAAAAAATACTTTTTAGTTAGAATATAAAATGATGGGTTTCCTTGTGACACTTTCATGCATAGATACTGTACCTTGCCCATCTTCACTCCCCCAGTACCTTTGCCTGTTCCTCCTGCATTTCTAGTTCCCTTATTCTTGCCAGATAGTCTCCCCCATCTCTCTCTGTCTATCTCTTTCTCTCTCTCACACACAGTTAATTATAAACTCTACATAGGTAGGAGAGAAAACACACAATATTTTGTCATTTTCTACCCTGTTATCCTTTTTTTGTTGTTTATTTTTATTTAATTATTTGAGAGTGACAGAGAAAGAGGCAGAGAGAGAGAGAGAGAGAGAGAGAGAGAGAGAGGGAGAGAATAGGCACACTAGGGAGGGCCTCCAGCCACTGCAAACAAACTCCTGATGCATGCACCACCTTGTGCATCTGACTTACGTGGGTCCTAGGGAATATGAGCCTCGAACTGGGGTCCTTAGGCTTCACAGGCAAGTGCTCAACCGCTAAGCCATCTCTCTGCCGCCCCCCCCCTCGCCCCGTTATCCTTTCTTGCCCCAAGACCTTTCCTGTCCTCGCCTAGTCCCCTTCTACTTTCATGTTCTATATGTCAGGACTCAGAACTTCTTGCCAGCCATTCCTGCTGTATTTGGTATTTTCAGTTGTGCTGGCGTTGATCAGATCTCATGAATTCCCACAGTCAACTTTAAAGCAATCTAAAACTTTCTCAGTTTTGTTGTTACTGAATTTTTATTTGCTCAGATGTCATTTGTAGAGAATCAGCAGTAAGCAGATGGAGCAGTGCCCATACGTGAAGTCGTCCATTCTGTTTTCTCCCCAGAGGCCCTTAAGCAGGAGCTGGGGCTGGGGCAGTGGTGAGCCTGCTGGTCTCCACTCCTGCAGGCTTGCCCACAGCTCAGAGTCTCATCTCCTCCACCAAAGCCCAGGCAAGCTGGGCACCTGACATTTTGTTACTTTTTCCCTCCCAAGCATTGGGACTTGAACCCAAGGACCTTCACTTGCTAAGCAAGCACTCTGCCACTGAGCTTTCATCTGTATCTGGTGACTTAGCTTTTTTTCAAAAAAATATTTTATTTATTTATTTGTTTATTTGAAAGAGAAGGGGGGGCAGATAGAGAGAATGGGCACACCAGGGTCTCTAGCCACTGCAAACAAACTGTAGGTGCATACTGGGGAATTGAACCTGGGTCCTTTGGCTTTGCTTGCAAGCGCCTTAATCACTAAGCCATCTTTCCAGCCCCTCAGCTTTTTGGTTTTTCGAGGTAGGGTCTCGCTCTAGCCCAGGCTGACCTGGAATTCACTATGTAGTCTCAGGGTGGCCTCAAACTTATGGTGATCCACTACCTCTGCCTCCCAAGTGCTAGGATTAAAGGCGTGCGCCTCCATGCTTGGCCTCCCCTCAGCTTTTTTATATCTTGAATGAAAGATTTCATAGGGTTGGTTTAGGGGTGCTAAATGCTTTTGCACATTAACCACCCAGGGAAATTTGGAAAAGGTTCCATTTAATATGGTGCCAGAATAGCAATTTGTACACACTGTGTCACCTGGCAGTTGTCCAGGCAGGGTGAATTCAGTGCACAAGAATGATTTGGTGTTAGCCTCTTGCACAAACAAAAGTGCTTGGGCATCGGAAATGCAACTTCTGTAGATTTGTACCTTTTTTATCTCCCCTTTTTCTGGAATGAGTGTTTACATGGAAGTTATATCAGTGTGTTACAGCCCAGCACATGTGCTGGAGAGCATATTGCATTGTGAGGATGGAATTAGTACAATGTAAATGAAGGAGTTGTTCCCAGGGAAGGATGGAGGGGCACAGATCCCAGTTGGATCTTTCAGAAAGTGGATGGTAACCATAGGCACATGACTCCCTTTGGCTTCTTGAGGAGAAGGGAAGGGTATAGGAATGGGGATGGAAATTAACAAAATCATTTGAAAAGCCCCCCCCCAAAAAAAAACCCATGAGAAACTTAAAGGCACTTATTAAATTTTTTTAAGGCTGTAGATTACAACCAACATACCTATAATATAAAAGCCAATCAAGACTGTCTGAGGCTGCTTCCTTAAGACTACCAATTCATTTGTTTTGAAGGCAGGGACTTTCTGTGCAGTAACCTTTTTTTATTCTACCATCCTCTCAGTTTAGCTGGATATAACTTGGGTGTAGCTCAGTGGCAGAGCAGTTGCCTAGCATGCACGAGGTCCTGCAGGCAATCCCAGCACCACCAGAAAGACACTGTTGTTTGGGGCTGGGGAACGGGCATAGCACCACCTCCTATGAATGAGTCCAGCCCATAAAAACACTACTCTGGGGCTGGAGAGATAGCTTAGCGGTTAAGGCGCCTGCCTCCTAAGCCTAAGAATGCTGGTTCCAATCTCCAGCGGTTCCAATCTCCAGGTCCCATGTTTAGCCAGATGCAAAGTGACACAAGGGTGCAATGCGACACTTGACCACAAGGGGTGCACACATCTGGATTTCCTTCACAGCAGCTGAGACACTGCTGGCACGCCCATCTCTATCTGTCTTCCTCTCCTTCCTTCTTTCTCTCGGTCTTTCTCCAAAAAAAAAAAAAAAAACACTACTCTGGGGGCTGGGAAGATGGCTCAACTGTTAAAGGTGCTTGCTTGCACAAAGACTCAGGCCAAGCCCTTGAGGTGGAAGGAGGTAGACGGCTGTGCAGGCTGTGGCTGCTTGTGTTTGCCTGGATGGCAGCAGAAAAACTTAGCCCGTCAGGATATTGTGCATCCACGAGCAGGAGGATGAGTGTCTGGTGAGGACATGACATGAACAAGAAGGTTTCCAGGAGAGGCAAGGGAGTAGGAGCCAGCGGAGCTGGAGGTGGGAGGCCGTGAAGCTCAGGGCATATTCTGGAAGCGAGGAGGAGACTGGTATGGCTCGCTCCCGGCGTGGGTGTGTGGGTTGGGATTTGAGGGTAGCTAGAGGAATGTGTGGGACTCCTCTGTTTGGAAAGACGAGAATTTTCCTAGACAGGACACACATACCCGCCTATCTCAACTGTACCGCCCCCCCTTGTATCAGAGTTAATCCAGTGTTTTCAAACGTGAACTACCTCTATTTCCTTTGACTCGGTTCCCAAGGAAAATAAATATTTACAGTCCTAGTGGTAATATATATTGCTTGGGTAAGCTTTTAGGAATAGGTAACTTCAAACAGTTCAGCAGACCACAGTTTGTGTTTGTTTTGCTCTGGTGCTCACCTGGCAAGAATGATGTCCTGCAGGAAAGTCAACATATCTTAACCAACCATCTGTCACAGGAATGCAGTGCTCTGGCCCGTGTCATATCAGTCAGTGACTTTAAACACGCTTCAGTGGGGACCGCAGTGTAGGTTGTTGGTCACTACCCACCTCGCAAAGGGTTGTCTAAAGGGCTGTGAGCTGCTTTTCGATTTGTTTATATAGCTCTGCCTTGACTGTAGGACTAAAAGCAAAGATAGCATACAGGAACTGCTTCAGCCTGTCAGTGCTGGGGCTTCTCCTTACCAGCGGAGGTGAAGAGATGACGGAAGCAAATGGACTCTCCACAGTTTGTGATCAGGCTAGCGCCCGTGCAGGGGGATTTCTGTGAAAACCTAGGGGGAGGGTGGCCTTTGTGGGGGAATCTAGACCTAACGCAGCGTACGGGGGCACTGTATTTGTTATTTTCCTCATTGCTGTGACCAAGTACCTGACAAGAAGCAACTGAAGGGCAGAAGGGTTATTTAGGCTCAGAGTTCCAGGGGGCCAGTCCGTCGTGGTGGCAGGAGCAGGAGAGGTGACCACTCACCCTCGCTTCCTATCAGGCAACGGAGTCGTGAATGCTGGTGTCAGCTCTCTTCTTGTTACCCAGCCTGAGAAACGAGCCTGTGGAGTGGCAGATGCACATTTTGGGTGGGTCTTCTCATCTCAAGGAGGAGACAGAGGAGGGTCGGTTGTTGACTGGAGGAAAGGAGAAAGCAGGAGACCTGGCAGGGTTCTGATGGCTCCTGCTTAGCAGGGGACAGTGCTTGTGCCTCACGTGTGCACTGCGCGCCCCTGGCTGAGCTCAAGATCCTGTGTCGTGCTCAGCCACTCCCTAACTGCACTTGAATGTTCCTTCTAAAGGGCCTTTATGTTCCCAAGGACACCCAGCAGGGCTACTGGAATCTTCTGTCCTATGGCCTTACAGAGCTACGTGTCTGGGTGAAGGTTTCATCTCCGGCTCATCGGAGAACTGTTTGAATCAGCCTCACTTACCCAGGAAAGCACTAAAATTAAGAAGGTGGGGGCTGTGGCGCTTGCTCAGATGGTGCAGTGCATACCTTGTGTGCATGTGAACCTGAGTTCAGGTCCCTAGCACCCACATAATACGGTGAGCACGATAGCGTGCTTGTAATTCCCGTGCTTTGGAGGCAGAGACAGGAGGCCCCTCGGGCTTGCCGGCTGGCTAATGAAGCCAAGTCGCTGAGTTCCGGGTTCAGTGACAGCGCCTGTCTCAAAAACCAAGGTAGATGGCTAGTGACCGCTGGCTTCCATGTGCATGTGAACGCATGTGCAGGCACACCAGTGTCTACACACATACTATGAACATGCATATACACCACACATACAAGCCAGGTGTGATGGCGAGCTTTGTAATCCCAGCTTTGGGCAGGTGGAGAGAGGCAGATACTGGGGGCTCGTGGGCCAGACAGTTTAGCCTACTTGGTGACTTCCAGGCCACTGGGAGACCCTGTCTCAAAAAAGTTAAGTGAGGGATGGAGAGATGGCTTAGCGGTTAAGACGCCTGCCTCCTAAACCTAAGAACGCTGGTTCCAATCTCCAGGTCCCACGTTTAGCCAGATGCAAAGTGACACAAGGGCACTTGACCACAAGGGGGCGCACACATCTGGATTTCGTTCGCAACAGCTGAGAGGCTGCTGGCGTGCCCATCTCTGTTTGTCTTCCTCTCCTTCTCTCTCTGTCTCTCTCTCTCTCAAAAAAAAAAGTTAAGTGGTGGTGCATCCCTTTAATCCCATTGCTAAGGAGGCAGAGGTAGGAGGATTGCCGTGAGTTCCAGACTGAGACTACATAGTGAATTCCAGGTCAGCCTGGGCTAGAGAGAGACCCTACCTTAAAAAAAAAAAAAAAAAAAAAAAAGGTAAGTGATATTGAGTAGTTGAGGAATGCCACCCAAGGTTGTCCTGGCATCCACACACAAATGCACACATGTACCTATATGTGCACACACAAACACACATTGAGGTTCCTTTGAGAACTCTACAGACTGTGTGGCCTTGAAGTCTGCATTACACTGAATCCCACCGGATTGTAAGACTACACCACTGACAATGAATCTAAGTTCATTTGGCAGATTGAACAAAAAGTCTTTTCTCAGATGACCCACCCTTGGGATGGTGGGCGAATAGCCCAGGGCAGCTCTCATGCATGGCCTGCAGCACCTTAGTGCACATTATCTTCAAATCATGGCTACTTCCTGCTCTATCTGCAGAGCTCCAGGGCTTGCAAACACCCCAGGTTTATTGCCTTTGAAAGTGGGGGTGCTCTATCTGGGCCAGGACAGCTCCTGGCTGGATTTGTTCCCTAGGGCTGTAAACTGTGCTGCTGCTTTGGAATTTGCTACCCAGACAGATGCGTTGTTGTCTTGTGCTGAAGGAAGACAGGAGCAGACCAGAAAACCTGGAGGTGGGTGATGGGAGATGGCACAGGGAGAGGATCTAAAGTTAGACAGTGATGGTGATGAGAGACAGAGCAGTAGAAACCATACAACCAGTAAGGGGCTAATGGGGACTCTCTTAAATATTTATTGTTTATTTATTTGAAAGAGAATGGGTGCACCAAGGCCTTCTGCTATTGCAAATGAAGTCCAGACACATGCGCCAATTTCTCTCTCTCTCTCTCTCTCTCTCTCTGCATAGGCATGTGTATGGTGCTAGGGTCTCTTGCCACTGTAAATGAATGCTAAATGCATGTGCCACTTTTTTTGTTTATTTTTTATTTATTTGAGAGCGACAGACAGAGAAAGAGGCAGTTAGATAGAGAATGGGAGCGTCAGGGCCTACAGCCACTGCAGACAAACTCCAGATGCATGCACCACCTTGTGCATCTGGCTTACGTGGGTCCTGGGGAATCGAGCCTCAAACCAGGGTCCTTAGGCTTCACAGGCAAGTGCTTAACCGCTAAGCCGTCTCTCCAGGCCTGCATGTGCCACTTTTTGCACCTGACTTGACGTGGGTGCTGAGCAATCAAACCTGGGCTGGCAGGCTTTCTAACTGCTGAGTCATCTCCCTGCTTTGTGTACATTAACAGACTTTGTGGTAATGCTGTGAAGTTAGAGCCGCTTTTATCACCCCCACTTGACCGATGGGGAAACTTGGAGGTGGACCGCAGTTAGCTCAGGTAAGATCATAGTGGCAGAGGTGAGACTCACTTATCAAGTCTGAGCTGGAAAGTCCAGGCTTAAGGCAGAGTTCAGGTTGAAGACTGAGCTGTGAGCTTGGGCAGCTCACCAACCAGAAAGTGCTCGGAGTCACTTATGTGTGAGTTGATTCATCTTAGGCTGAAAGGAGTCAGAGCCCTCAGAATTCTTTTTTCCCAGAGCTATTAGGAATCAGTATTTTTATTTATTTATTTATTTATTTGAGAGAGGGGAGAAGTCGAGATAGAGACAGAGAGAATGGGCACATCAGGGCCTCCTGCCACTGCAAACAAACTCCAGATGCATGTGCCACTTTATGCATCTGGCTTTCTGTGATACTGGGGAATTGAACCCAGGATGTCAGGCTTTGCAAGCAAGTATCTTGCAATCTCTCCATCCCAAGGAATAAGTATTATTATTATTATTATTATTATTATTTTGGTTTTTCAAGGTAGGGTTTCACTCTAGCCCATGCTGGCCTGAAATTCACTATGTAGTCTCAGGGTGGCCTCGAACTTGTGGCGATCCTCCTACCTCTGCCTCCCAAATGCTGGGATTAAAGGGTGCGCCAACACGCCTGGCTTGGAATAAGTATTTTTATGTGAAATAATTTGATCTTTAAGTGGTAGCAAGACCTTCAAATAAAAAAAAATGTATTTGTTTATTATTTATTTATTTGAAACAGACAGAGAGAGAATGGGCACATCAGGGTCTCCAGCCACTGCAAATGAACTCCAGATGCGTGCACCACCTTTTGCATCTGACTTATGTGGGACCTGGGGAACCGAACGTGGGACCTGGGGAATTGAACCTGGGTCCTGCAAAGCCTAAGGCAATTTACCAGTGGCCACACTGCTGAAGAAAATGCCTCCCCCTCCCACTAGCAACCATTAGCTGCCGGCAACTTCTCAGGGGCTGTGTGCTTTTCATCCACTGTTCTTGGTGCTGCTTACACAGTGTCTAGAACAGTCCCAGCATGCATCAGGCACCAAGCATTCGTTGAACAGATGAATGCCTGCTTGCTTCTGTCTGGGATTCTACCCGCAGACTATCAGTTTAAATCAGCTTTTTCCAACTACCACTTAGGTTTTTCTGCTTCTTATCCCTGGCCAGCCCATGCTTCAGACAAGTTTGTCCATCAAATGTACTTCAAAGGTTAAATTCCTTTAGTGTGGCTTGGTACTGACCAGGATTTCTGGTGGGGGCATTTTTGTTTTCATATCTTTTTTTTTTTTTTTTTGTGGTTTCACTTGGTCCAGGCTGACCAGGTCTCATTTCGAACTCACGGCAATCCTCCTACCTTTCCCCAAGTGCTGGGATTTTCATATCTATTTTTTTAATTTTAAAAAATTATAGTTTAAACAATTCCATACCAATTTACTATGTCAACCATTTTTATGTGTCCAGTCAAGGAGGGTTAAGTATATTTACATTGTTGTACTGCAGATCCCAGAATGCTTCCATCTGGAAAAGCAGGACTTCCATAACCTGTAAGCACCCAAAGTCTCCATTTTCTCTTCCTCCTGCTGTTAGTCCTTCCTGTCTACTTCCTGTCTACTTCCGCTTCTTGTCCACCATCCTTCCTTCTTCTTGTCCCTAGGAGTTTAGCTGTCGATGGCTCATCCGTGGAACCATGACACACCCGTGTCTCTTGGTGGCTGGTTTGTGCTGTCTGTAGAATTTTAATGTACGGAGCTGATGGAGTGACTGTTGGTGCCACAGAGAGGTTTTCACTTCCTAATCTCTCAGAAGGGGTGCTATCCTGGCTCCTGGGGTCTGTGGGGAGGCAGCAAGGTGGGATGGGGAGTAGAAGCCAGGAGAAGTGTGCGCCCGAGCAGTTTCCAGCCTTGAACTGGTTCGTGATCTTGGTGTGACCTGGGGCACAGGGGCTCCCTCTAGTTGTCAGGTACCTGATCTGGATTGACTTGAAGAATTGTGGCTTTCTGGTGAGTTTGCAAAGGAGGCGTTTTGGCGGTGAGCGGAATTGATTTGTTTGCCTTGCAGAGGTGCCTGGGCTGTTGGGCCTGAGCCCTTTGTGTCTGTAAGAACTGACGGGTCCCAGGCGGCAAGGCCATCAAATGCTGGAGCCTCAGAAACATTGGTAATATAGTTAGTTAGCTCTGTGATGAATAGATGCCAAGTCGACTAATACAGGACCCAAAAACACAAAACCCTCCTTTCACTCAGCGGGCCATGCTGAAGGCTCAGCCATGTGGTAGCATTGATAAGATTTGCTTCCTTTTTAAAGCTGAACAATATTCCATTGTACGTTGACACTGGTTTATTTATCTGCTGATGGCCACTTGGGCTCTTCCTTTCTCCTCACGTGAGCAGTGTGGTTTTTTCTTTGGACATGGGTGTGATTAGTGTTGTTGGCCTCTGTTCAGGTGCAGTTTACTGACCTCTATTTGGTAGAAGTGCAGGAGCCTGAGTTTTCAAGAACTGTAAAGATGTATTTTGTACTTAGTCACCTGTATGCAGGAGGGGCAATCTTTTCAGGTGATTGTGTTCTGGCCCGGTGTGTAAGAGCTCCTAGGGTCTTACACTGAAACTGGGCACCCTGGCCTGTCTCTCCTTGGAGAATGACCATTGATCCCCAGAGGGGCTGTTGTGTGCTGGCCATGCTGTGGTGTAGACCCATCCAGATGGACACATATGGCCATTTGTGCAGTCTCGTAGAGGGTTGCTTTGTGGCCTGAGAGCACTGTTCTGTGGAATCTGAACAAGATTTAATATATTTATTATTATTTGCAAGGAGAAAAAGAATATGGATGAATGAATGAATGAATGAATGAATGAATATGGGCCTATGCTAGAGCCTCTAGCCTCCAGTCACTGCAAACAAACTCCAGATGCATGGGCCACTTTGTGTGGGTTCTGGGGAATTGAACCCAGGCTGTTGGGCTTTATATGCAAGGACCTTAACTTTTGAGCCATCTCTCCAGTCCTGAAAAAGATTTTTTTTTCTGATGAAGATTTTTGACATGAGGTCATGGGGAGGGCAAGAGAAAGGAAGAAGTTGAAGAGACCATGTGGGCTTTTTTGTCAGAAAGTTGAACCATGTGACAGTGGTGGGCTGCAGTGCACTTGGGCTGATACACTAAGGTTGTCTTACAGGAAAGCATTTCTGTTTCATTACCACATCATTTATTGGTATTAACTGGAACAAAAGGTGTCCACATCGCTCTGGTGAAAATAGTAGTAATGTCTAAAGTCCTCAGATCTGGGTGGAGGGTGGAGGGTGGATCTGCGGGATGTAGCTCAGTGGTACATGTCTTGCTGAGCATGTGTGAGGCTCTGGATTTGATCTCTGACACTGCAAAAGATAAGTCCTGGTGGATAATAATCTTTTTTTTTTTTTTTTTTTGGTTTGTAGGGTCTCACTCTGGTCCAGGCTGACCTGGAATTTTGAGGGTCTCTGACACTGCAAAAGATAAGTCCTGGTGGATAATCTTAACTCTCACGTCAACTTCCATACGCATTGAAAAAGTGGAAACCAGGGTGTGCATGTGTGGTGTTTGTGTTCATATCTTAAGAATTTCATCCTAGGGCTGGAGAGACGGCTCAGTGGATCAGGCGCTTACGTGCAAAGCCCGAGAGTCCAGGTTTGATTTCCCAGTTCCCATCTGAAGCCAGATACACAAAGTGACGCATCCATTTGGAGTTCATTTGCAGTCCACTCACTCTCTCTCTCTGCTTGCAAATAAGTAAATAAAAATATTTTTAATAGTATTTCATTCTCGGATTCATACTCTGAGGTGGGACTCACCCAACCCACCTTTGTGCTCTGTAGCATGGAGGGCTGCGAGGCTGGGAAGGAATGCTGTTATCCTGCTGGTTAATGGTTAATCCCTGCAACTTCTCCCCTTCCACCTCCCCCAAATCTTTGGTGAGACCTGCTGCGCAGCGTGAATAATGGCCATCCATTCCTTACCTTTGACTCAGACCACTTACCTTGCATGGTTGAGCCTTCTAAATGTTTGTGTGACTGTGGAGGGTTTTTTTCCCCTTCCTTTGCAAAGACAATCTACATAGCTCAGGAGTTTTATGACTCATTCCTTGCAAAGAAAGCAGGTGGTGCCCATGAATAGTTTGTTTCTAGAGACTTGCAGCCTGATTGCTGGGAATCTAGAGAGCTTGAGCAAAGCTGTGTGGAGATCAGTGCAAAGTGGTTTTTTTTTTTTTTTTTCCCCTCTGGGGGAAACATGAGAAAAATTGTTCTTGTTAGCAGGCATGGCCTTTTAGTCTGTTGTGCTGTACTTAGTGGTGTGGTGTTCTTGTTTATGGGGACTCCATCTGGGAAAGGAAAGATAAAAATAAAAGGAGCAAAGAGAAATTGAAGGCATTGCTTCAGGTCATGTGCAATGTCTACCATCCGGTTGTGGCCCTTCCTTGGACAGCCCTCTGTGTGCTTGGCTGACCAGTGTTGGTCACCTGGCCGAAGGTACCATCAGAAGATGGGGTTTCAGCTGGGCCATTTATTATATCCATTCAATGTGTTTTTGCATTCTTAACTACTTCAAAACTATTCTAGAGTGCTGGAGAGATGGCTTAGCGGTTAAGGCACTTGCCTGTAAAGCCTAAGGACTCAAGTTTGATTACCCACTACCCATGTAAGCCTGATGCACAAGGTGGCGTATGTATCTGGAGTTCGTTTGCAGTGGCTGGAGGCCCTGGCATGCCCATTTTCTCTCTGTATCTGCCTCTCTCTCTTTAGATGTCTCTCCAATAAGTAAATAAAATATTTTTAAAAATTAAAAAGGTATTCTAGAGACATTAAAAATTTTTTTTTTTTTTTTTTTTTTTTTTTTTTTTTGCGAGGTAGGGTCTCACTCTGGTCCAGGCTGACCTGGAATTAACTATGTAGTCTCAGGGTGGCCTTGAACTCTCGGTGATCCTCCTACCTCTGCCTCCCAAGTGCTGGGATTAAAGGCGTGCGCCACCACGCCCGGCTATTTTTTTTTTTTTTTAAAGCTTGGCTGCAAATTGATTCTTGCCAGGTGGTTTTTGAGACAGGGTCTCTGTGTGTACTGCAGGCTGACATGGAATTCACTGTGTAATCCAGGCTGACCTAGACCTCACGGTGAGGCTCCTACTTCAGCCTCCCAAGTGCTGAGACTACAGTTGTGAGTCAGTCCTCGCACCACCCTGGCTTTTTGCCATTTCTAAAGAGCTGTGATCAGTGGTATTAAGGAATCCATACTAGTTACCAGAATCATAGTCTCCTCCTCTTAGTAATCTCGTGCGGAAGTGGCCTTGAGGTGCTTTCTTCCTAGCTCTTGCTGCGTGATTTATGCAGAGGTGGTTCACTTAGCCTCTCTGACTCTATCTTGGGGCTCAGGTTTACCTTAAAAGTTTACTGTGAATCTGTTGTAGACTGTTAGTAGATTTCATGCTGTTTATAAACTTTCCTTTATAAGTAAGATCATTTTCTTTCTTTTTTTTTTTTTTTTTTGAGGCAAGCTCAACAGATTGGCCTTTTTTTTAATGCGAGAGAGTAAGAGTGGGAGGAAGAGTGTGTGTATTTGTGTGTGTGTGTGCACATGCACGTCTAAGAGAGAAAGAGAATTAGTGTGCCAGGGCCTCCAGCCACTGTAATCAAACTCCAGACATGTGCACCACCTAGCGGGCATGTGCGACCTTGTGCACTTGCATCACCTTGCATCTGGCTTATGTGGGACCTGGAGAGTTGAACGTGGGTCCTTAGGATTTGCAGGCAAGTGCATTAACAGATATGCCTTCTCTCCAGCCCAGTAATAATCATTTTTTCAATGACTGGGATCTTTATAGTTTTCTTAAGAAAGCTACATGAACTGGCTGCATCTCTCATGCACATGATCTGTTTGGTACCACACAACCGACAGCCCCACCACTCCATCATCAGTGCCCTTGATGAGAAGCCAGCCTGATCACTGTGGAGCATGTTTCTCGGTCCTTATCCTCTGTGAATTTCCTTTGGAGTCTGACATGGACCGTGTCACCTTCCTTGAAGCTCTACTCCCTGGAAGTCCCTTTGTGTTCCTCTTTCTTTCCTGCATGTCCCCTGTTCCTTGTATGCAGGATTCTTCTGCTGCTGGTGACCCATGAAGGTAGATGGTGTCTAGCATATGATCCTTTTTGTCACCCATCTCTATTCTTGGGGTCTTCACACCCATAGCCACTTCTGCCATGAAGACCTGGTCTGTAGCTCAGATCTTTCTGTTGAGGCTCTCTGGTCTGCACATGCTGGCTGAGGATCTTTCCATGTGATGGGCTGCACGTTGCATGACTTCAGTCCTATGCAATAAACATCGGCAGCTTTTTGTATGCCAACCAGACCTGATGGAAAGGCTCAAGAGAGAACTCAGGGAGATAATTGTGTGCATGGTATAAGAATGGATGTTCACATAGTTCTTGTCTGTGCTGCACCTGGTGGTTCCAGTTCACTTCCTAAGCAAATGCTTCCCGAGCTCGTGATGCGTCTGAGCACAGGGGGACTTGGGGTGGCTGCTCCCTTATAGACTTCTTGCTATGAGTTCTTTGGTCCAGTTTTCTGTGTTTAACCAACTCCGCTGTGACTTTATAAGCACCACACTGTCATATTTTGATGTGAAGAAGCGGGTGTGGTATTTTTATCCAATTCCACCAGATGAATTCCATTGTTCACCTGTCATTCCTTAACTTGGGTGTTGGCTTAAAACTCCACAGTATGTCAATTAAGAATGCCTTGTTGTGGGGCTGGAGGTACGATTCTCCAGGACCCACATAAGCCAGATGCATGAGGGGGCACATGCATCTGGACTTCTCCTCTCTTCTCTGTATGTGCTTGCAAATAAATAAATAAAATTAAAAGAAAATAAAAATACATAAAAAGAATGCCTTATTGCTGTCATGTTTGGTGTAGCGCGTCTTCTCACTGGTAGCGTTCTGACAGTGATGCATCATCTCCCACTATCAGATTGTGTGTGTGTGGGGTGCGAATATGTATGTGTAGGTACACATGCATGTGTGGGGTCAGAGGTCAACATTAGGTATTTTCTTCAGTTGCTCTCCACCCTTTTTTTTTTTCTTTTCCTCTTTTTTTTTTTTTTTGAGACAGGGTCTCTTACTGAACCCAGAGATCATCAATTTAGCTAGACTGGCTGGCCAGCATGTCCCAGGGGTCCTCCTGTTCCCCCCTCCCCATCTCCGGGATTGCAGGAACACACCATCATGTTCAGCTTGTACTCAGAACCCAGGACCTCACACTTGCACAGCAAGCACTTCGCCTACTAGTCAGCTCCCCAGTGTTTACAGATGTTTTAAAATCTTTTCTCTGATACAGCCATCTTTCTAATTTAATCTGCCTTATCTTCATATTAATGGTGGAGGGCCTGAGTTGTGTCCCAAGGCTGTGGCTCTGTAGGGCAGACTTCTTTCAGACTTGTTTTTGAAGACCTTTGGCTGTAACAAAGCCCTCGGGGAGTAATAGTGGGCCTCCCTTTCTCTGTGACATCTCCTGACTGTTGGGCACAGTGTTCTGTCTGCTCCATGGTAGATGTGTGACTCTTTATGGATTGCATCTTCCCCATGTGTGTTGAAGCCCTGAACCAGTGGTTAAGAATAGTTCTTGTCTGTGCTACACCTGTGGTCCCAGTTCACGGCTGTCTTCTTGCTTCCCAAAAGGATGGCACTCATAATACAGTTAAGAAGCAAAGTGTTAGTGCCCTGTGAAAACACTAGAAGAGACAGGGCATCCAGACAGTCTCGTATATATGCAGTTAGGGACGAACGTGGTAGATCTCCATCTCTTTCTAATTTCCTTTCCTCTCCCCCTTTTTGCATGTGTATGTGTGTATATGTTTGCATACACGTGGGCATATGTTCTGGTGTGCATGCACGTGTGTGCATGTAGAGGCCAGAGGTCATGTTCCTCAATCATTGTGCATCTTAGTTTTAGAGACAAGGTCCCTCATTGAACCTAGAGCTCATGGCTCCACTTCCCAGTGCTGGGAACTGAGATCTGAACGCAGCTCCTCGTGCCCGTGTGGCATGCACGTCACCAGCTGACCCATCTCCTCAGCTCCCAGTGCCTCTTCTCTCTCTCGGTGTGCTTAGTATATTGGGAACCACTTGCTGATTTTTTTAGTTTTAGAATTTTTTGTTTTCTTGAGGCAGGATTTTTCCATAGTCCAGGCAGATCTAGCACTTACTGTGTGTCACAGGCAGGCTGGCCTTGAACTCTCATCAGTTCCCTTCGCTTCCTGGATGCTGAGTATATAGGTGTGAGCCACAGTGCCCAGCTTCTGTTGTAGTTCTAGATTTTCTCACCTTACAAACATTTGACAGGGCCTGGAGAGATGGCTTAGCGGTTAAGCACTTGCCTGTGAAGCCTAAGGACCCAGGTTCAAGGCTTGATTCTCCAGGACCCACGTAAGCCAGATGCACAAGGTGGTGCATGCATCTGGAGTTTGTTTGCAGGGGCTGGAGGCCCTGGTACATCCTCTCTTTCTCTCTCTCTTTCTCTGCCTCTTTCTCTCTCTGTCTGTTGCTCTCAAATAAATACAAATAAAATTAACAACAACAACGACAACAAAAAACCATTTGACAGCTTGAGTATGCCTTCTCAGAACTGTCCTATGTGTGAAGGTACAGGATCAGAAATCTACAGAAACTTGTGGAAAATCAGAATAGAAGAATAGAAACAAAAGCTGTCCCATGGGCCATGCAGTACCTGATCCTGCTCGTCTGTGGTAAGCTCCCTTCCAGGGAGAACGTGTGTCTAACCCCAGCTTCCACAGGTTTCCCGCAGCGTCAGGGTTTCCCGCTGTAAACAGTGCAGAGGGAGGCATCTTTCTATAGAGACACATGTAGAATGCAACAGGCCTGAGAATAATAGGGCTCTATTTTTTTAACCTTGATACATTACAAATTCAGTCTTCTATGCATATTTAATTTGTATATTTCTAGGACTAAGGCAGATATTGCTCTTAGTGATGTCTTTCAGCTATAAATTATCCAGTTTTTAAGCTTCTTATTGATTACTGGAATTTTTACATTATTAGCCTCCCCCCATTACATACAATTGAAATATTTCATCCCAGGTGTTTTTCCCTAATTTACTTGATATTGTCTTTATCTATAGAAGAACTTAAAGTTATTCGACATAATGCTAGGTTTATTTGTTTTCAGTCTTACGGCAAATAATTCTGCACCTTCACATTTATAATGCCTTTCTCATGTTTTCTTTTAGAACTTTTGTAATTTTGTTTTCTTTTGAACAGAGGTTGAGCGAGAGAGAGTGGATGATTGCATTTTCTACCATTATCTTTGGCTTATAGTTTAGTCATGAGAACTGTTTAACTCTATAGGGTTTTTATGATTTTCCAAAGCAGTTCTAAATACTCTATATCAAGTCACAGATTAAGGAGTAGGAATGCAGCTCAGTTGGTGGAGTGCCTGCCTAGCATGTGCGAAACCTGGGCTCCGTCTTCAGCACACAGTCACTGGGCATACTGGTAAATACCTGTAACCCTGACAGTCAGGAGCTGGAGGCCGGAGGATCAGAAATTCAAGATTATCTTTAGCTACATAGGAAGTTGGCAGCTAGCCTGGAATATATTGTACCCCATGTCAAAAAAACAAAACACAAAACCCAACAAACAAAGTTAATGATTTAACTGAAATTGAATTATGCAAGCTGGCTTCTTGTAGATAAGTAGCTCTTTTGGGCCTTCCATGTCTCTATACTGCTTAGTTTAAATCTTCTGAATAATGTTCCCTGGTCACCAGGGAGGTGGTCCCAGGACTTGAAGGCGAAGGACCAGAAAGGACGTGTAGATGTTACAGAATCAGCTCTGCGTTCACCTGCTTGAAAATAAAGGTGGTGTTTAGACAAGAGAGCCAAGCAGCGAGTTCAAATCCTCCTGAGGGTTTGAAAGCGGACAAGTAACAACCTGTTTCCTTCCAGGGACTGTTTGGGTTGATGTTGGCCCTGCCTGCAGTCCCCCGGTGCGCCACTGGAGCTCAATGCCCATAGCACCTGGGCTGGGCGCTCTTGGCAGGGAGAGCCAACCCGACTGTGTTTCCATTATCATTAGAGTGTGTTCTGTGGCTCGACCTTCTGCTCTGAACAGTTCCTCTCATCTCTTCACTGACATCTCGTTATGCAGAAGCAGTAAATACTGCAAAGCATAAATATTTGTGTTAAGAACTGAAGTACATTTCTAAATCTGTGAGCTCAAGACTGAAATGGAAAATTCCCGAGCACATGATAAACCCTGGACCAAGGATGCTGGGCAAGTTTTGTTTTGATGTTTAGAAAGTAAGAGACATGGAGCGATGTTTACTTGTGGGTGTGAAAAATACATCATACAGCACAGAACTGTTCGGAACAGCTTTTCTACCAACACAGCTTAAGTTGATACACGCAGTCTTGTCTATTTGACTTTTCTCCTGCAGTAGATTAAGGCACATTCTTCCTTTAGTTTCCTTTGAATTGTTAGGGTGTTTCTGACCACTTAGGACTCCTCGCCTTAAAGGCGTTTAATTTATGTCAGAAGATAGTAAATGATTATCTCTCAGCGTCACCTCACAGGTCTTCTTTTCATTCCTTGAATGCTGGCTTATTTGTTAACCACCTTCTCCCAGTTGGACTGAGTACCGTATCACTAGAAGATCATTCAGGAGGCATTTATTTATCTGTGGGTCACATACTGCAAAGGATGCTTTCTGCTCAGTTTCTCATTTCCGGCTTCTCATAAGTCTGTAAATTTGGAAACTAAAATTTTTATCTTGCAGACAAGGAGCCTAAGATCCAGGGAGCTTATTTAAATAGCTTACCTAAATTTTTAGTTATTTGAAACTCAAAATTAGTACTTAAATTCAGGACTGTCTCACTTGAAGGCCCAAGTAATGTTCCCGGATTGTTTTTTCACCTTAATGAGTAACTTGGTGTTTTTCCATCTCTTTTGAAGATGAGGTTACAAGACCACCTCACATTTCATGTGGCCCCATTCTGCTTTCTGTCTTTATTCAAAGCAAGGGCAATGCTGGGGAACCTCTAGGTCCTAGTGGGCGGTGAGGAGCCCGGGGTTCCCCTAACCCCTCTGTGGAGGTGACGTACAGGCTCTGTTCATGCTTGTTCTCATTGAATTTTGTCAAGGAGCAGAGCCACCATCGCTTTTTGTTACATACTCTACTCTCCATGATGACAAAATACCTGTGGACAGCTGGGAGAGACTTCAAGGAAGGAAAGGTTGATTCTGGTTCGTGGTTACTGGGGCTGGATCCATTGTTCTGGGCCTGCAGTGAGGCAGAGGTTGTGGCACAGAGCTGGTGAACAAGGCTGCTCTCCTGGGGTTTCCTGTAGTTTCTATACCCCACAGTGTAGGTGCTGCCGCTCTCACAGTGAGTCCCGGGGGATCCAGCTGTGCTGTCCCACACTGGCTGGTGGAGGTTGGAGCATCCAGCAGTCTGCAGCGACGTGCTGCTGTTGTGGTGGCGCAGGCCTTGCTCTTGCTTCATGCATGTCTGTTCGTCCCGGTCCCCCCACCCCCGACTTATCAGGAGTCTTCATTTAGGAAAGGGGTCAACACATCTGCAGTTTGACACTTGAACTCAGTAGTCTTCTAGCATCTAGCTCCGAGTACCTAGTTATCAGCGGAGTTAAAGTTAAGAGCCAAAATCAGGCATTTAATGAGCTTAGATCTTCCAGACCCTTCTGTGCTCTTTCCCTTCTCCTGCTTTTCATCGTCTGGCATGATTTACAGCCTGCTCACATTTTCCTTCAGAGGTGCTGCTGGAGCTCCTCCCCTCCCCCCTTCCTTCCCCTCCCCCCTTCCTTCCCCTCCCCTCCCTCCCCTTCCTCCCACCTTCTCTCCTTCCCTCCCTCCCTGTAGCAGACAGCTTCAGGTTCGCTGAGATAAACTTCCAGGCCAGGCACAGTTATGGAGGAAGGGATGTTTATTGACGCTTAGAGATCCAGGGGAAGTTCCATGATGGCAGAAGAAGCTGGCCCTGCTCTCACAGGTCCAAGCAGAGAGGGAGAAGCCACCAGCCAAATTCCACAGCACACTTCCTGCACTCCAGGCACTTTGCATATCTTTAGATTGGAATTCAAAATCCACCACCACACCTTAGGGTTGGATCCTAAAATCTAGCCCGGGGACCCCTTCTCCACCCAGGTAGCTGGAGATTTAAGAAGTTTTAATAAAACTGAATCTATTGGAGGCCGTCTATTCAAACTACCACACTTCCCCTTCAGGTGCTTATTTTATGGGAAAGTACAAGTGGTCTGCTGTTTCTGGTGAACACTAAGCCGCCTCTATGGCTTAGCCTGTGGGGGTGCCTCATGAACCCAGGGACAGTGAGAGGAGGAAGACTGAAGCCTAGAGGGGAAGGTGAGGCAGGCGGAAGGGTTAGTGACAGAGTATGAGGAGGGGCCTCCTGCAATTGCTGTACTTTCCCAGTGCCCTTTCAAGATGAACTTGAAGTGCAAATAGTGGGTGTGACAAGGGCAGATAGAACTGGAGCACAAGAGGATCAGTGCCCTAGGTCATTTTTACAAAGAAGTCCCAGTGCAGTGAAGGGGTTACTGGAATGAGCTGTCCCTCTGGGGCCACCTTGAGCCATCTCTCTTTGTGGTGTTTACTGTCTTAACAGTCTAGTGGATGGCCGGGGAGATGGCTTGGCATTTAAATGTTTGCTGTACAACTCTGAGGACCGGAGTTTGGATGCCTAGACCCTGTGTAGAAAGGCCCAACGCTGTGAGCAGTTTCTGTAATCTCAGTGTGCCCATGGTGAGACGGGAGGTGGAGGCAGGAGAGTGACCCAGAAGCTCACCAAAGGAGCCGTGAGCAAGATACCTTCTCTCAAAACAAATTGTAACATGAGGACCAACCCTAAAAGAATCAGTCCCTTGACTTCCACACACGCACCATAGTGTACGTGCATACACACTCACGCACACTTACACACATATAAACACATGTACATATACATGCCAAATACATAGTTGTTAAATATATTTTTAAGCATTAAAAAAATGAAAGTTCTACTTAAAAAAAATGATTTATTTATTTATTTGACACAGAGAGGGAAAGAGAGAGAGGGAGAGTGAGAATGGGCACACCAGGGCCTCTAGCCACTGCAAATGAATGCCAGATACATGTGCCTGCCCCCTTGTGCATCTGGCTTACATGGGACCTGGAGAATCAAACCTGGGTTCTTAGGCTTCACAAGCATGTGTCTTAATTGCTAAGCCATCTACTTTTTTTTTTTTTTTGGTTTTTCAAGGTAGGGTCTCACTCTGGTCCAGGCTGACCTGGAATTAGCTATGTAGTCTCAGGGTGGCCTCGAACTCACGGCAATCCTCCTACCTCTGCCTCCCGAGTGCTGGGATTAAAGGTGTGCGCCACCACGCCCAGCTAACTTCTACTTTTTATATTAAGGGACTGAGAACCATTATATAAGGGTTTTTTTTTGTTTTGTTTTTTCAAGGTAGGGTCTCACTCTAGTCCAGGCTGACCTAGAGTTCACTATGTAGTCTCAGGGTGGCCTCGAACTCACAGTGATCCTCCTACCTCTGCCTCCCAGGTGCTGGGATTAAAGGCATGTGCCACCACTTGTGGTGTTGGCCCTCACCTTCTACCCTGTTTGAGACAGGGTCTCCTGTTTATGTCCGTGTGTGCCAGGCTAGCTTCTGGGGATCCTCCTGTCGTTGCTACAGTGTCTGGCTTTACATAGACTCGGGATCCTCACTCAGGTGGTGACACTTGTGCAGCAAGTGATTTATCCACTGAGCAATCTTTGGAGTCTCAGGCATATATTTTTGAACAATGGCAAGTGTTAGAATGCATCTAACATTTGGCAGTAGAGAATAATTATAGTGTTTCATGCACTGAATATTGTGAAGGGTGAAAATTATTTTTGAAAAATTTTCATTTATTTGGGAAAATAATATATAGTAATAATTAGGAAAAATATCAGAATTATTGTCTATTGTATAATTAATTTAAAAAGAACAAGAGTTGGTTGTAGACTGTTACTTGTGAAGGTGATAGGAGCGGGTTGTAGACTGTTATTGTGAAGGTGATAGGAGTGGGTTGTAGACTGTTACTGTGAAGGTGATAGGAGTGGGTTGTAGACTGTTATTGTGAAGGTGATAGGAGTGGGTTGTAGACTGTTACTGTGAAGGGGATAGGAGCGGGTTGTAGACTGTTACTGTGAAGGTGATAGGAGCGGGTTGTAGACTGTTACTGTGAAGGTGATAGGAGCGGGTTGTAGACTGTTTTTGTGAAGGTGATAGGAGTGGGTTGTAGACTGTTACTGTGAAGGTGATAGGAGCGGGTTGTAGACTGTTTTTGTGAAGGTGATAGGAGTGGGTTGTAGACTGTTACTGTGAAGGTGATAGGAGCGGGTTGTAGACTGTTATTGTGAAGGTGATAGGAGCGGGTTGTAGACTGTTATTGTGAAGGTGATAGGAGCGGGTTGTAGACTGTTACTGTGAAGGTGATAGGAGTGGGTTGTAGACTGTTATTGTGAAGGTGATAGGAGTGGGTTGTAGACTGTTATTGTGAAGGTGATAGGAGTGGGTTGTAGACTGTTACTGTGAAGGTGATAGGAGTGGGTTGTAGACTGTTATTGTGAAGGTGATAGGAGTGGGTTGTAGACTGTTATTGTGAAGGTGATAGGAGCGGGTTGTAGACTGTTATTGTGAAGGTGATAGGAGCGGGTTGTAGACTGTTACTGTGAAGGTGATAGGAGCGGGTTGTAGACTGTTACTGTGAAGGTGATAGGAGCGGGTTGTAGACTGTTACTGTGAAGGTGATAGGAGCGGGTTGTAGACTGTTACTGTGAAGGTGATAGGAGCGGGTTGTAGACTGTTACTGTGAAGGGGATAGGAGCGGGTTGTAGACTGTTACTGTGAAGGTGATAGGAGCGGGTTGTAGACTGTTATTGTGAAGGTGATAGGAGCGGGTTGTAGACTGTTATTGTGAAGGTGATAGGAGCGGGTTGTAGACTGTTACTGTGAAGGTGATAGGAGCGGGTTGTAGACTGTTACTGTGAAGGTGATAGGAGTGGGTTGTAGACTGTTATTGTGAAGGTGATAGGAGCGGGTTGTAGACTGTTACTGTGAAGGGGATAGGAGCGGGTTGTAGACTGTTACTGTGAAGGTGATAGGAGCGGGTTGTAGACTGTTATTGTGAAGGTGATAGGAGTGGGTTGTAGACTGTTACTGTGAAGGTGATAGGAGTGGGTTGTAGACTGTTATTGTGAAGGTGATAGGAGTGGGTTGTAGACTGTTACTGTGAAGGTGATAGGAGTGGGTTGTAGACTGTTATTGTGAAGGTGATAGGATTGGGTTGTAGACTGTTACTGTGAAGGTGATAGGAGTGGGTTGTAGACTGTTACTGTGAAGGTGATAGGAGCGGGTTGTAGACTGTTATTGTGAAGGTGATAGGAGCGGGTTGTAGACTGTTACTGTGAAGGTGATAGGAGCGAGTTGTAGACTGTTATTGTGAAGGTGATAGGAGCGGGTTGTAGACTGTTATTGTGAAGGGGATAGGAGCGGGTTGTAGACTGTTACTGTGAAGGTGATAGGAGTGGGTTGTAGACTGTTACTTTGAAGGTGATAGGAGCGGCTTGTAGACTGTTACTGTGAAGGTGATAGGAGCGGGTTGTAGACTGTTACTTTGAAGGTGATAAGAGCGGGTTGTAGACTGTTACTTTGAAGGTGATAGGAGCGGGTTGTAGACTGTTATTGTGAAGGTGATAGGAGTGGGTTGTAGACTGTTACTGTGAAGGTGATAGGAGCGGGTTGTAGACTGTTATTGTGAAGGTGATAGGAGCGGGTTGTAGACTGTTATTGTGAAGGGGATAGGAGCGGGTTGTAGACTGTTACTGTGAAGGTGATAGGAGTGGGTTGTAGACTGTTATTGTGAAGGTGATAGGAGCGAGTTGTAGACTGTTATTGTGAAGGTGATAGGAGCGGGTTGTAGACTGTTACTGTGAAGGTGATAGGAGCGGGTTGTAGACTGTTATTGTGAAGGTGATAGGAGCGGGTTGTAGACTGTTATTGTGAAGGTGATAGGAGCGGGTTGTAGACTGTTATTGTGAAGGGGATAGGAGCGGGTTGTAGACTGTTACTGTGAAGGTGATAGGAGTGGGTTGTAGACTGTTGTTATTGTGAAGGTGGGTTGTAGACTGGATTGTGAAGGTGATAGGAGCGTGTTGTAGACTGTTATTGTGAAGGGGATAGGAGCGGGTTGTAGACTGTTACTGTGATGGTGATAGGAGCGGGTTGTAGACTGTTATTGTGAAGGTGATAGGAGTGGATTATAGACTGTTTCTTGTGAAGGTGATAGGAGCGGGTTGTAGACTGTTACTGTGAAGATGATAGTGAAGATGCGGGTTGTAGACTGTTACTGTGAAGGTGATAGGAGCGGGTTGTAGATTTTTATTGTGAAGGTGATAGGAGCGGGTTGTAGGCTGTTACTGTGAAGGTGATAGGAGTGGGTTGTAGACTGTTATTGTGAAGGTGATAGGAGCGAGTTGTAGACTGTTATTGTGAAGGTGATAGGAGTGGATTATAGACTGTTTCTTGTGAAGGTGATAGGAGCGGGTTGTAGACTGTTACTGTGAAGATGATAGGAGCGGGTTGTAGACTGTTACTGTGAAGGTGATAGGAGCGGGTTGTAGATTTTTATTGTGAAGGTGATAGGAGCGGGTTGTAGGCTGTTACTGTGAAGGTGATAGGAGCGGGTTGTAGACTGTTATTGTGAAGGTTATAGGAGTGGGTTGTAGACTGTTACTGTGAAGGGGATTATAGACTGTGGATTATAGACTGTGATAGGAGCGGGTGAAGGTGATGAGAAGGTGATAGGAGCGGGTTGTAGACTGTTACATGTGAAGGTGATAGGAGTGGGTTGTAGACTGTTATTGTGAAGGTGATAGGAGCGGGTTGTAGACTGTTATTATTAAGGTGATAGGAGCGGGTTGTAGACTGTTATTGTGAAGGTGATAGGAGCGGGTTGTAGACTGTTTTTGTGAAGGTGATAGGAGTGGGTTGTAGACTGTTATTGTGAAGGGGATAGGAGCGGGTTGTAGACTGTTATTGAGAAGGTGATAGGAGCGGGTTGTAGACTGTTATTGTGAAGGGGATAGGAGCGGGTTGTAGACTGTTATTGAGAAGGTGATAGGAGCGGGTTGTAGACTGTTACTGTGCAGGTGATAGGAGCGGGTTGTAGACTGTTACTGTGAAGGTGATAGGAGTGGGTTGTAGACTGTTATTGTGAAGAGGTGATAGGAGCGGGTTGTAGACTGTTATATTGAAGGTGATAGGAGTGGGTTGTAGACTGTTATTGTGAAGAGGTGATAGGAGCGGGTTGTAGACTGTTACTGTGCAGGTGATAGGAGCGGGTTGTAGACTGTTCTTGTGAAGGTGATAGGAGCGGGTTGTAGACTGTTACTGTGAAGGTGATAGGAGTGGGTTGTAGACTGTTACTTTGAAGGTGATAGGAGCGGCTTGTAGACTGTTACTGTGAAGGTGATAGGAGCGGGTTGTAGACTGTTACTTTGAAGGTGATAAGAGCGGGTTGTAGACTGTTATTGTGGAGGTGATAGGAGCGGCTTGTAGACTGTTACATGTGAAGGTGATAGGAGTGGATTATAGACTGTTCCTTGTGAAGGTGATGTGACATAGTTTCAAGTCTCCTTTGTAATGCAGTGGTCATAATCCAAAGATTGCATAGAAATAAAACAGGTGTGTCTCCTCTGCTCTCTGTCCCCCTCTGAAGATGGAGGGGCTTTGCCTTTCTCTCAAAGCCCTTATCTGTCATCTCCCAGAAGAGGTCCTTTTTTTTTTTTTTTAAATATTTATTTTATTTCTTTGAGAGCGAGAGAGAGAAAGATGCAGATATAGAATGGGCACGCCAGGGCCTTCAGCCCCTGCATATGAACTCCCGACACATGCACCACCTTATGCATCTGGCTTACATGGGTCTTTGGCTTTGCAGGTAAGTGTCTTAACAGCTAAGCCATCCCTGCAGCTCAGAAGAAGTTTTCTTAACACATCTGAAACTCTTCTCAGTTTAAGTCATACCCTGGGAGTTGCTGTGAGTGAGTGTAGATGTAAGTACTTGTCAAGAGCTGCACCGGGCCCTAAGTAATGTGGGTACTGAAGTCATGGTCGCTCCTCACGGTCAGCTGCAGCCAGTGTCTGCTGTGGCATCTGGCCTCCTTGTAGGTAATCCCCCAGATTTGTTTCTTTTATTTCCAGTGAATGTTTCCCAGGCTGTCTTTGCTGAGTCACAATCTGCGCTAATTATACTGCAAAAGGATTCTGGATTGTAACCGCTGTGCAAAATTTTGTTGATTCCTGCCCTCTTATTGTCTAAACAGGCAACAGATATGCATATATTTTTCCAGGGAATTCATTGTTTACAGGGAAAGATTTCAGTAAGTGGCATTTATTTCTAGGGAGGTATGAAACCCTTAGCATTCTGAAACCTGAGTGTAAACCAGAATGGCAAAAGCATCCTCTTGAATCTTGATTCTTTGGTGTGCTATTTGTTACATTAACTAGGTGTGAATTTGCTAGAAATTGTGTAATATTTCTATGGTAATTTGGTATGGCTTTGTTAGAAGTGTTTATTGTTTAAGAACCCCACGTGAACACTCAATCAGTCAGCATTAGCCCTCTTGTTCCCTCAGGGCTCACATGCCGCAGGGATGCAGACGTGTCAGCTCTGTTCCCAGCACAGCATCCTACCTCCAGAGGCCCCGGCATGCTCTGTGCTGATCCAGGCAGTCCAGCATCTTTGTTTTGAGATCGTCCACGGTAACAGGGATGAGAAGATACTGACCGACTCTTTACCACAGTCCAGTGACCGTGCTAGAGGTCGTCAGATTGCTTTTCTCCATGTAGCGTGCCAAGAGTGGCTTCTTGTGACATAAGTTGTTTAAGTACGCACGTAAGTAGTGTGGGATGTGTGTTTATACCAGGCAGGGTCATTGTGACAGGGTTGTGGTACATGTAGTCCATTGGGAGTGAGCAGCCGACCATCAGGTGAGAGCTTTGCTTTCTTCCCCACTGGCAATTATCAGCTGGGATGTAGCAGTTGAGCTAGGTCATACCTGTTTTTACTCTCCCCCCCCCCATTCAGCTTTTTGGTCTTGGCTGTAGAGTAGTGATTGTATGCTGACCTTTAGAACTCGCTTGGTTGACTCTCCCGGGGTCGCAGATCTGAAGCCTTGTCACACTCCCACCTCACTGGGATCTGAATTGCTTCTTTTCCTCCCACGTTTGTCCCTCTAGGATGAATATCTTTACTAAGAAATTCATAGGCTGAGGATGTGCTCAGTTAGAGCGCTTATCCAGCATGCATGAGGCTCTGGGTTGGATCTCCAGCACCAGTTAAACTGGGCATCGAGTGGCACACACCCGTAATCCCAGCACCCTGGAAGTAGAGGCCAGAGGATCAGGAGTTCAGGGTCATTCTTGGCTACATAATAAGTTCCAGGCCAGTCTGGGTTACATGAGATATTGCCTCCTAAATAAGTAGCCAGATGATGGATGGATGGATGGATGGATGGATGGGTAGATAGACAGTTGTACTTAGCAGTAGCTGTTTCAGGGCTTCCTGTAGCACTTGGTGAAATCACAACCGTGGCACTGATAACACACCCAGAAACCATGCTCACTTTGTGCCAGGCATGATCAATAGGTTCTGCATTCCCAGTCCCAAATCTGAAATGTACTCAGATTCCAAAACCTCTTTTTTAAAAATACTTTGTTTAGTTATTTACAAGCACTGGTGTGTGTGTGTGTGTGTGTGTGGGTGTGTGTGTGTGGAATGGACACGCCAGAGCCTCCAGCCACTGCACATGAACACAGATGCTTGTGCCACTTTGTGCATCTGGCCTTACATAGGCACTGGGGAATCAAACCCAGGTTGTTAGGCTTTGTCAGCAAGTGCCTTAACGACTGAGCAATCTCACCAGCCCATCTTATTTTCTTTAAAAATATTTTACTTATTTATTTGAGAGATAAAGCTAGAGAAAGGCAGATAGAAAGAGAGAAAATGGGCATGGCAGGGTTTCTAGTCCCTGCAAACAAGCTTCACACACATGCACCACCCTGTGCATCTGGCTTTACGTGAGTACTGGGGAACTGAACTTGCATGGTTAGGCTTTGCATGCAGGCAAGTGCCTTGACCGCTGGGATATCTCTCTAACCTCCATCTTTTTTTTTTTTTAAAGTGGGTTTCTTATTTATTAAATAATTAATATAGTCACAGCCTAAAATCTTGAAACTGCAGAGATAAAGACTAGCCTCCTTTCTGCCATTCCACTAGCTGTTTACTTCCCCGGGGGGGGGTGTGTGGTCATTATTTCCTGAATCTTTCTAGATTTATTTCTGCTATTTACACTTCTGTGTGTAGCATTTTTCCTTAATTTCATATGCATACGGTACAAACATTTCTGCGCCTTGCTCTTTCTCACTTACCAGATGATCACAGGCACATATATCAATGTAATATTTCTTTTCCTTTACACTGTCGCCTTCCCTAAACTTACGAATCCAGATGTGACAACTTACTGTGATGATGTCACCTATATGTGCTACTCCAGTGCTAGAAACAGGCGGCACTCTAGAAGGCTTCGTCAGATGGGCTGGATTGAGCACCTTTGGGTGGTCTTGGTGAGCAGTATGTGACTTGTCTTTGTCCGTCTTAAAGGTGCTAGTCTTTCTGCCCTCAAGTAGGAGGTCACTGCATTCAAGTGTCTTTGTCCGTCTTAAAGGTGCTAGTCTTTCTGCCCTCAAGTAGGAAGTCACTGCATTCAAGTGTCTTTGTCCGTCTTAAAGGTGCTAGTCTTTCTGCCCTCAAGTAGGAGGTCACTGCATTCAAGTGTCTTGTTAAGATACTTTTGTGCAGGGTCATGCCAATCATTTCTGTATATTCCAATTTTAGCATACGTGTTGCAAAAGCAAGCTCACACAAAAGCTAAGGTACCTCCTGCCTTTTTTTTTTTCCAATTTTTGTAATGTTTATTTTTGTAATGTTTATTATTATTATTATTATTAACAGGATGTTTTGTATGGATACATCATGTGATGGTACCCTCTTTTCACTCACCCTTGCCCCCATTCCATTGGGGACACTCTTCGGTAGGTTTCAGTTATTCCCCATGGATTTGTAGTTTCTGTGTTGTGGGAGCAGCACTCAGTTAGATTTGGGGGGGGGGTCTCCATCTTATGTTTTTCCTACCCCCCAAAACTTTTTGAATGTAAATATAATGCAACAAGCGGGTAGTTCCCTGCCTTGAGAGTCTTGTTTTCGGGCTGCATGTACAAGTTGTATGTGAAGCGCAGATTAATTTTGTGTTCAGATTTGAGTCTCATCCCCAAGATATTTGTGTAAATGCAACTAATCCAAAAATCTGACAAATGCAAAATCTGAATAAGGGACACTCCGCCTATACTGTCACAGCCACTGTATGTCGTGGGTGCACTTATCACCCCGAGCTGGCCATGAAGGAGGGGAGGCAGCTCTGGTGGACATGATCACCTCGGGGTCGGGCTCTGTGGCAAAGGAAACCAGTGAGAGAGGTGACACGCCTGTGAAGCTCAGTGCTGGATGCTCAGGCCCAGAGGGAGGGAGGAAGGGGGGGAGGAGATGGCAGAGTGGCTTGGCAACTGCTGTTAAAATAGGAAGTGACACAGTTGAGTCCTCCCACCCAAGAGAGCCCTAGACTTGAGAGGGAGTGGAGGGAACGCGCTCAGGCGTAGGCAGGAAGGAAATGGGAAAGGGAGGTGTGGAAAACTGCTGGGGGATGTTGCGGGCCACCGCCTCTCAGGAAGAACCTCTGTGGCCCAGTTCTGTCCCTTCAGCGTGCATATCTCAGGGGAGGCTGAAGTGTGTTGCAGGTGTGTTCATAGACCTGTGGTGAGTTTCCTTGTCTTTTCACTTATGTCCAAACTGCTAAACCTCTCCAGTCCCTCTTGTGATTGTTTGAAACTGGTTTTGGAAGAAGTGGTTCTAACGACTTGCCTGGCTTCCTAGACACAGGGCGCAGAGCGGCGCAGCAGACCAAAGCCACTGAGGGAGGAGCCTACAGCTGGGCAAGCACCCAGTGCTCCCTCCACCAGGCAGTCTGCATCCCAGGGCGGTGTGTGAGCAAAGGTAGGCTGCAGGTGTGAGTGTGTCACACAGCCTTCTTCCTAGAAGGTGATTGCTTGCTCCGGTCTTGTTAGTTTTCTGATTTCTTTTCTGTGTAGATTCCGCTCAGGTAGAGCTCTGGGTGCCTTGTGTGATTGTGGCAGACTCTCTTCCCACTCCAACCCCTGTCCTGCTGTCAGCTGGGTAGCAAGAACAGCTATGTCATGGGCTCTTGGGGGAAATTCCTAGGACGGTGCTGGTCTTTGGGTCTGTTGCTTTTGACACTTCAAGAAGCTCCTGTTCTGGCTCCCAGCTGGGATTAGCTTCGACATTCCAGGACGCATGTCACCATAGTTATGACTGTGGACAACTGTAGGGACTGGAGTGGGAGAATGCAGATCCCACCCTCTCTCAAGGGTGCCAGAATGAAGGGATAGGAAGCTCCTTTCAGAAGTGAACTCTGATGATGGAACAAGATGCCATATCTTATTCACTGTTGACTGCTGTTTGCATTGTAATCAGTGTGGCCTCTTTCCTGGTATCTTTTAAAATTGTACAAAAAAGCTAATGCTGCCAGTTTGACTTATCTAAATAGAAGGGGTTTTGTTGTTGTTGTTTGTTTATTTTGAGACACATTCCTGCTGTGCAGTCCAGGCTGCCTTAAACTCACAATCACGGGCATGTTGGGATAAAAGGTGTGACCACCTGTCACCGTGCCTGGCTATTAAATTCAACTTTGCTTTTGGAAGGACAAGAGGGTATAGGTTGTAAAGAAAATACAGGACTTCCCCCCACTTTTTTTTCTGGAATATAACTCTGCAAAGTTGTCACTGTTACCTATTTACCAGAATATTTACCTATTCACAGAGTCACATTTTAGTGTTTAAAAAAACAACAACCTGTATTATGGAAAATTTCATTTCTATGAAGAACCTTAGAGAATGGTGTGACCTCTGACATACCTACCTCCTCGCTTCAATAGCTGCCAACTCAGCCAGCATTGCCTCACCTGTGCCCCACCCTATCTATCTATCTATCTGTCTGTCTGTCTGTCTACCTACCTACCTACCTACCTACCTATCAATCATCTATCTATCCATCATCTACCAATGACATTTATAATTTGTTTCTGGAGTCAAGGTCTTGCCATGTAGCCCAGGCTGTCCTTGAACTCATGATCTCCTTGCTTCAGCCTCCCTAGTGCTTGGAATTATAAGTGTGTGCCATCATACCTAGCTTACTCTGTGATTTATTTTATTTTATTTATTTATTGGCAAGCAGAGGGAGGGGGAAACAGAAGGAAAGACAGAGAGAATGGGAGCGCCAGGACCTCCACTTGCTGCTGCAGACAAACTCCAGATGTGTGTACCATTTGTGCATCTGGCTTTATGTGGGTACTGGGTAATCGAACTTGAGTCGTTAAACTTTGTCAATAAGTACTTTAATTGCTGAACCATCTCTCCAGCCCCCCTATGATTTTTTATTTTTTAAAGTATTATTTATTTATTTTTATTTATTTGAAAAGAGGCAGCGGGGAGGGGGCACTGCAAATGAACTCCAGACTCGGGAACCCCTTGTCTATCTGGCTTATGTGGGCACTGGGGAATTGAACCTGGGTCCTTAGGCTTTGCAGGCAAGTGCCTTAACCACTAAGCCATCTCTGTAATCCCCCTTCCCCATGATTTTTTATGCAAGTGTTAGACAACACATTATTTCATCCATAAATATACAAGGCGTATTTTGGAAGCCTTAAAAGTTTCAGCAGTACAGAAAATGAAGACTTGTCTGTCCTGTGGGAAAGTCGTGTCTCCAGCCATCTCAAGGCAGAGGGTAACCCTGCAAGCAGGGTGGGGGGTGCTCTATTTACGTTACCTGGGGGGCTTTTCAAAGCACTTGTCCTCCCAAAGGAGCACTTCCTGCTGGCTGTTCCCCTGTAATCCCAAGAACTAGCTGAAGCCAGGAGATCATGAGTTCACGGACAGCCTGGGCTACATGGCTGTTCCCCTGCTTCCTTCTGTGAGTTGAAAATCACACGTTCATAGTTCCTGGAGCTGGTTTGCTTCTGACTGAGGAATATAAGACAGAGATCCACCTTCTAGTGGGAAAGCTGGTCCACAGGCTGAGCCTTTGCTTCTGAGGAGCCTTTTGTTATTTTAACAACCGTGGATGAGACTTATTTAAAAGTGTTTTTATTTTCTACCTTCTTTCCCAGATTGTATTAGATATTCTTTATTCATCCATCCATCCATCCATCCACCCACCCACCCACTTTTGAGACAGTGTCTGCTTGTGTAGACCAGGCTAGCCAGGTGCTCACTATGTAACCCATGCTGGCCTTGAACTCCTAGTCCTTCCGCCTCCGCCTCCTGAGCACCAGGACCGAGGCTGTGCTGAGTGTGACTTGGGCACTGCTCTGTATTTCAGGCATCTCTGGCACAAGTCTGTGCTGTGGACACTTGTGTGTCTTCCTCCTTCCCTGTGCCTCTAACCGTGGCGCATCTCCCCGGCCCTTTACTGGGATTTGTGTCAATGGTCTCTCAAGCTCAGGAATTCATAAGGAATTGTGCATGAAGTTAGAGGAAAGGACGTGAGCATGAGTACTTATTTCCCAGCACAGTGTGTGATGTTGGGCTTAAGACTTTTGTGGTATTTGACCGCTCAGAGGATATTCTCTGCCATGCCTGTGTCATATGGGGGAGCCACCATCGCATTGGAGCAGAATACAGCAAGTCCTCTTTCTCTTCTCATTTATTTTAAAACGTGGCTTACAAAAAAAAAAAAAAAAAAAAAAAAAGTTTAAAAGGTCATTTCCCTGGCCAGTGCATAGGAAAGTTGGAAAATGTGTTTGTGAACAAATTTCCATCTCACCACTGAAGATAGGAAGGAGACACTGGAATTTTAAGAGTGTGTGTGTGTGTGTGTGTGTGTGTGTGTGTGTGTGGTTTTAAAGCTTTTGATGTCATGGGCACTTTCTTTAACAACCACAGTTGGGTACTTGTGTTTTAAACCTTGCACAAGAACTTCACTTGGCCAAAAGTAATTTGGTGTGTGGCTCTGATGTGGGTGCTGTGTAGTCTAATGTTGATGGATCGTTTCAGCTATCTAGGGAGCCCAGGAGTGGGAGGCAACATAGAGAGACCCTGCCTTAAAACAATATTAAAATGTTTAAATTGATGCCAAATAAAATCCAGTTCCCTCCTGCCGTTTGCCCTGGAGGCTCGGAGAAGACATTTGCTCAACACTTTCTCTATCCCCATCCTGTCTTCTCTAAGTTCTCCTTAGGAAGATGACAGCACGTGGAAGCCCGGCTAAGTCCTCTGCAGGGCTGTACACAGGACGGACCAGTCCTATCAGTTTGTGATTTCTCACACCCAGCTCAGGGTTACATAGTTCTGTAAGGTGTGCTTGGAAGTTGAAATACTGTGGAATGCTGGAAAAATTCCAGAGGCTGTTGGTAAACACATAGCAGTTAGCCCCACCTAGCCATTTCAGGACTGGAAGGATGAAATTGAAATTGAAATTGAAAGTGTGATGGTCATGTTGAAGGTATGCATTTTAATTTCTCTGTTTCATGTCTTGAAAGCTGTGAAGATAATTTAGTAAAGAGGATTAAACCATGTTTGGTTAATATTATTGAAAGCCAGACTGGAGGGATGGCTTAGCGGTTAAGGCGTTTGCCTGCATTGCCAAAGGACCCAGGTTCAGTTCCCTAGGACCCACGTTAGCCAGTGCGCAAGGGGGTGCAGGTGTCTAGAGTTTTCATTTGCAGTGGCTGGAG
This sequence comes from Orientallactaga sibirica, assembly GCA_036365145.1. Classification (NCBI taxonomy): domain Eukaryota; kingdom Metazoa; phylum Chordata; class Mammalia; order Rodentia; family Dipodidae; genus Orientallactaga; species Orientallactaga sibirica. Next base: position 576,291 of record JAEOAD010002712.1, read on the forward strand.
GCCCTGGTGCACCCATTCTCTTCCTCTATCCCCCTCTTTCTCTGTCAAATAAATAAATAAAAATAAAAATTAAAAAAATATTATTGAAAGCTGTGGTAGTTTAAATAGATGGCCCCCAAAATATTCAGTGTTTTATTAATTTGTAGTTTGCATCTGCAGCCACCTGGCTGGAGGCAGTGTCACTGGGAGGATCTTAAGGCCTGGTGGTAGGTTTAAGATTTCAATCTAAAGATATGCAAAGTGTGCCTAGCTGGAGTTCCTGAGGTATGCTGTGTGGTGTGGCTTTTGGCTTGTGGCTTTTCTCTCTCTCTTGCTGGCCCTGTAAAAGACAGGCCAGCTTCTCCTGCCATTATGGAACTTCCCCTGGATCTGTAAGCTTCAATAAATAAATCCCTTCCTCCATAACTGTGCCTGGTCTGGAAGTTCATCTCAATGAACCTGAAGCTGACTATTACAGGCCCTGGTGCACCCATTCTCTCCACCCCCTCTTTCTCTGTCAAATAAATAAATAAGTATAAAAAATTAAAAAACATATTGAAAGCCCTGTCTCCTTCTCACCTACCCTGCTTTAAGAAGCACTTGCTCAGCCGGGTGGAGCCGCCTTTGCTCTGGTTTTGACTCGGAAAGGCTTTTTGCAGGTAGCTTCTTCATTGTTCACAATGAGAGTAAGGGTCTGGGGACATGGTTCAGTGGTTAGAAGCACTTTCTTGCAAAGCTTGCTGGCCTGGCTTTGATCCTCCAGTACTCACATAAAGCCAGTCCCATAAAGTGTGTCTGGATTTCATATGCAGTGGCAATATGGCCTGGTTTGCCCATTCTCTCCCTTTCTCTCTCTTGGAAATAAATTTTAAAAATGTAAATGCCAGTAGATGGTTGCAGAGATGACTCAGTGCCCCTTCTCTCCCCTCCCCATAAAATAAATAAGTAAATAGAAATAATTTTTTTTTTTAAAGCCCACAGCTTGTAGTTGAAGATGGAAAGTTACATCCTGGAGCTCCTGGGAGGTGATGGGCTCCCTGGGAGTGGACTGTGGAGGTAACCTTGAAGCGAATCTGCGAGTTCTTGCTCTCTCTCGCCATAGTATCAGAGGTTTAAAGTGCGGGGTTTGTACACCACACATCCCAGCAATGCTCTCAGCTGTCGTGGGCAGTGAGTCAGTCGCCCAGTGAACTCTTCTGCCAAGAACTTGTGTGGGATGTACATATCTGTGAGGTGACACTAGTAGGAGACATGGCAAGGGTTGAGAAAGGAAAACTGGGGTGGTGGAGAATTTCTTTTGGCAATCAAAGTTCTGTTCTCCCCACCCTCAAAGCACCAAGGAGCCAAGTAACTTCACTCTTTATTTCTGGTCCTCATGACAAAATCCTCTTTTAAAATCCCCAAGGTCATTCCCATAAAGTTCCAATTTCTCCTGCAAGCAGAAAAGTTCTGGACGGCTTCCTGAGTAAGATTCCTGCCCTGCTTGGGTATCTTGCTGTCTCTGGCTTCTTGTCTCTCCCATCATAAAGTCATTCTCTTCATTTCCTATTGTGTATAGGGTTCCCTTTTGGAGATCACCAGCTGAGTCCCACTCAGATGTGTCCCTGTAGGATTCTGATTGAGGAATAAGACATGGTGGGATTCACCGGGAGGAGAGAGACTGGGCAATGTCAGACTCTGGAGGGACGCAGCCACGTGGCTTGGAAGACCAGTGGGAATTTGGAATCAGTACCTTCCTGGAAAGAAAGAACTGTCGACAGTACTAGACACTGAACACCGGTTACTGGCTACTGTCTCCTTCCCCACTCAGGACAAGCTCCTGAAAGGACGTTTAGTCTGAGGAGTGTCTTGCCTTAGTCCAGCATCCGCTGCGGGATATTCAGACAGCAGTGGCTGGGCAGGAACAGCTCACGGCTCTGTTTCACACTTGGCCAGTGTTCCCGTGACAGTGTCTTGCTTCCTGTTAAACTGTAATCTTTCTTGGGCACTTTCTCTCCCCCTCCCCATTTTAAAGGTCCTTCTCTGCATGGTTGGTAAAGTAGGGAGGGAGTTCCTGTTTGCTAAACTGCATCCCTGTCCTTTGGGCAAATCCAGCATAGCGAGAGGAAGGAAAGCTGCCTTTACAGACGAGCAAACTGAAGTCAAGGGAGGCGAGTGCCTTCAGCCCAGGTCTCTGGGGTAAGGCCAGCGCTGGCTGCAAGGTCACGCGTGCTTTTCTTTGTAACAAGCCTTCGATCCTCCTCCTGGGCCTGCAGCATCCTGCCTCAGCTTTCAGTTTGCAAGACCTTCTCTCTCTCTCCCTTCCTTCTTTCCCTTTGTCCTCCCTTCTCCCCTCTTTCCATTTATTTGAGACAAGCTCTTGCTATGGAGCCCCGGCTGGCCTGGAATGTATAGTGATCTTCCTACCTCAGCCCCCCAGTGCTGGGATCAGAGGCGTGAGCCATTATACCTGGCCTGACGGAAAGATACAGTAGAAGGAACAGGGCGTTCCTATTGGAGTCCCCCCTAAGGCCAGCCCAGGAGGGACATCAGGGTCTTTGCTGAGTTGGGGTGAGCAGCGCGGAATCATGACACAGACTCTGGGAGTTGGGTGAAAGTGGAGGGCGAGCTGCTGCAAAACTCATTTATTTGAGGAAGTGCAGGGGGTTTTAAGGGGCTTGGCTGGCCAATCATTGTATGGGGTGGTCCCCTTTTTGTGACCAATGACAGCCTGTCTCCGGACAGATCATCTCGTAGCAGGTTTCTCGCGAGCATGGGACTGTAGCTGTTGTCACGCCAGGCCTGCGCAGAATGCCATGTTCACAGAAGCCACTGCCTGGTTTCTTCTGCCATGCGGTCTGGCTAGGGCCAGGCCTGCATTGTGCCATACATGTTCCCACAATGTCCTGGCCCCACAATGCATGGTCCAGCGCTTGCTGTGGCATCCACACCCAGAATGAAACATCGGTTAGAGTAGATGAACTTGGCATTGGCAAATAATAGTTTGCATGGGCTTCACTCATTTCATCTTAAAGGGGACTCTCTATTTGTAAAAACTTTGTAAGTAGAATGAAGACTCTGACTTTACTTCTCTCAAAATGTAACTGTGAGGGCTGGAGAGATGGCTTAGGGGTTAAGGCGCCTGCCTCCTAAGCCTAAGAACGCTGGTTCCAATCTCCAGCGGTTCCAATCTCCAGGTCCCATGTTTAGCCACATGCAAAGTGATGCAAGGGCGCAATGCAACACTTGACCACATGGGGCGCACACATCTGGATTTCGTTCGCAGCAGCTGAGACACTGCTGGTGCGCCCATCTCTATTTGTCTTCCTCTTCCTCTCTCCCTCACTCTCTCTCTGTCTCTCTCTCTGTGTCTCTCTCCAAAAAAATAATAACAAAAAAAATGTAACTGTGAGACAGTCTCATGTCACATACACCGTTTGGTGGGTATTTTAATCAGTCCTCTGTCCAAGAAAAGCAGGAAGAGTCTGGACATGACATGTGTGCTATGGTTTCTTCAAAAGCTTAAATAGGGCTGGAGGGATGGCTTAGTAGCTAAGGTGCCTCCCTAGAAAGCCAAAGGACCCAGGGTCGATTCTCCAGGACCCGTGTAAGCCAGATGCACAAGGTGGCACATGCGTCTGGAGTTCATTTGCAGTGGCTGGAGGCCCTGGCATGTCCATTTTCTCTCTCTCAAATAAATAAAATAAAAAATAAATAAATAAATAAATAAATAAATAAATAAGGGCTCATTCATTGCTGTAAAATGTTAGCACAGAGATGGTGAGCTCCTGCACCCTCTCATTGCATCTAAGCCTGTTCAGGTGGCTGACTTGGGAAATTAGGTGCCGCACACACCAAGGGTCAAGGTTGCCTCAAACCAGTGCACAGTTCTGTGGCTCTGAGTCTAGGAGGTGTCGGTCTTTTCAGCGAGGGGACGATGTGTGCACTGTAGGTAGAAGTGTTTCTAGCACAGGAGAGTGAAAGCGTGCTGATGTTTTCATGTAGGTTAGCATGTCAGCCCCGCTGGCTGCTGGGAAGGAGTGAGAGAAGTCCATCCAAAGACGTGGCAGTGGTTAAATCCTGCCTCCAGTTAGGTAGGAGAACCTTGCCTGTATGAAGAGAGTCCTTCTCTTTAAGCTTGAATTGTGAATGTTCCTCTAAGTATTGGTATGCCACCATTTGCATTCAGCTACTGTTAACATGTATCCATAATTGTTTCAAGTCCGAACGTGCATAAACACACATGCATGTGTGGTTTAATTATTGTTATTTATTTACTTATTTTGATCAAAAAAAAAATTTTTTTTGAGGTAGAGTCTTGCTGTAGCTCAGGCTGACCTGAGTCAAGACTGTGTAGTCTTGGGGTGGCCTCAAATTCATGGCAATCCTCTTACCTCTGCCTCCCAAGTGCTAGGATTAAAGGTGTGCTCCACCGCTCCTGGCTTTAATCATTTTTAAAAGTAAGCTACATATACCATGATATTTTCCCTTTTATTATAGACACTGGTCTATAATATCTTCTAAAACCATTCTCCTACATAATTACGGTTCTGCTACCAAAAACCAAAGAAGGGCCGGAAAGATGACTCAGTGGTTAAGGTGCTTGCCTACAAAGCCTAAAGACCCTGGTTTAATTCCCCAACACCCACATAAAGCCAGATGCACAAGGTGGCGCCTGCATCTGGAGTTTGTTTGTAGTGGCTAGAGGCCCTGACGTGCCCGTTCTCTCTCTCTCATACACACACATACACATAAATAAATAAATAAATAAACAAATAAATAAAATGTTTTTTAAAAACAAAGAAAATAATCAAGACTTTACTAGTATCACATAATTTCCATTTATTTCAAGTTTTTTTCTAGTTCCCCGAGATCTTTTGTAGCTACTTTTTTTTTTTTTTTTTTTTTTTTTGGTTTTTTGAGGTAGGTCTCATTCTAGACCAGGCTGACCTGGAATTCACTATGTAGTCTCAGGGTGGCCTTGAACTCATGGTGATCCTCCTACCTCTGCCTCCCGAGTGCTGGGATTAAAGGCGTGCGCCACCACGCCCAGCTGCTACTTTTTTTTTTTTTTCTAAAATTTGATTTAGTCAGGATCCATGCAGCACATTTATTTTCCTACCCCCTTAACGTTCTTTACTTCTGAGGCAGTCTATACTGCCTTTTCCATTTCTCATTTTATACTTGCTTAAGGACATTGACTTTTCAAAGAACTTACCCAGTTTTCTTATAGCTGTGTGTGTGTGTGTGTGTGTGTGTGTGTGTCTCAGCCTCATCTTGCAAGTAGAGGGTATAAGAACTTTAGTAAAACTCAAAATAAGTATTTTCTAGGAAATTCAGTGTCAGATTCTTTGTTAGACCTGAGTATTAAAAACCTGGCTTCTGGCACACTACTTGTGGAGACCGTCTACTGTAGAATACTCTTCGTACAAAAAGAAGGCAGTTATAAATTGTGTGGCTTAAAAATATATGAAGAGTAGAGTTCTGTTTAATATCAAGTATCCTTGAGATGATTTTGCTGAACTTACAATGTTCCCTGTGTGTCTTTTATTATAAAAACGGCAAACATCTGCACACATGGCTGGGCAGTTAGTTCACTCTTTATTTCCCCAGCTCTGCGCGGTGCATGCCATCCCTCGGAATGCGGTGGAGATTGTTTTTGCTAGGATAAATGTGTACCGAGCCAGCCACATTCTTTCAGAGTCATTTAAGGGAGACACACCCAGATGTGAAGCGCCTGGCCCAGGACTGGAAATGTGGCTTGTGCCCTGGTGCAGGTATTTCTCCCTGTTCAAGGCTTTCTTGATGACCGGGCCTCGGCTTGTCCAGCTCGCCCAATACTTCCGTAACTGTAAACACTTAAGATGGTGTGTCTGAATTCTAGCTTCTCTTTTTCTTTTTCCTCCCCTTTGGGTGGATGCCTCCATGTTTTCTGTACCTATCAGGAGATCTGGTTGGCGTGACTTGGAGGTAAACACCCTGCACTGCCAACACAAAGTGATTTAGAAATGTTAATATGTTTTACCAAGCCAAAGCTTCCAGCATGTGTATTTTAAGGCATCATAAAACATGTACCTGCCATGTTAAGGAATGTGCCGAAGGCAAATATCAAAGACCTGCTGAGGGAGTTTGGGAGTGTTCTGCTGTGTTGTAGGGTTATACCCTGACAACCTCTATGAGGCCTGGTTCTGCAGGGAGCAGCTTGTATGTATCCGGACCATCTCATTTCTCAGTCCATGAACTCCTGCAAGTGTCCTTGTTTGTCCATCCAAGTGCCAGTGGTGCTTGGGGGTAAATGCTGTGTGTGAGGGTGGATGAAGGATGAGAAGCCTGCGAGCATCTATCTGAGCTAACAAACCAGCGAGGTGAGCGGGCCAGGTCCTCCGAGCAGACTGCTTGGACTGGAGAGCTTCTAAACCTCTGCCAGAGCTCCACATCACTGGCGTGGGGGTGGAATGGTAAAACCAGTTTGGTGGTGGTTTTAGTCTCATGATCTGCATGGCAATAATGTCATTATTTTAATTGAGTGGCACATCGGGGTACCAGTAAATAGTAAGTCAAATGATCTGTGATCTGATGACAAGGCTTTGCATGAAACGTTCTCCAGAGGAACAGAATGATGCCTGAACTCTAAATTCTTGTTGAAAAGAAAGGATGCAGTTGTGATTTTAAGTACTTTGAAGAAGTTACATATTTTAGGGATGCTGGATACAGCTCAGTGGTACTTAACATGTGCAGTGCCCTCAGTTCCGTCCTTAGCATCAAAAAATAAGGAATTCGCATCTTTTACTTTATTTATTTTTAAAATATTTAACAGTATTTTTTATTTATTAAGTTGAGAGGGAGAGAAAGAAGCAGAGAGAGAGGCAGATAGAGAGAGAATGGGTGCACCGGGGCCTCTGGGCACTGCGAGCAAACTCCAGATGCATGCACCACGTTGAGCATCTGGCCTGTGGGTCCTGGGAATCAAATCTAGGTTCTTTGGCTTTGCAGGCAAGTGCCTTAAGCTCTAAGTTATCTCTCCAGCCCTGTATATTTTATTTTTAATAAGTGGAAAGTAGCTAACGATGGTAAATGTCTAGTACTACCATTTAAGTTTTGAAGTGAAGAAAGTAAATAAAAAGTGCTAAATATAAACATAAAAACCAACAGTATTAATAAAAACTGAGTAGTGTTGTAGAGGGAGTAGAAGTAAGATGCACATTTTAAGTTGAATGAAGACTAAAGTGACTGCCCTCACCTTTGAATACCTGTACGGTAAGTGTGGTGACTCTTATTCCGTGTGGTCGCGTATGCCCTTAAAGCGAGAGAATATACTTAGAAATTACAGCACCCTCCACTCCTGCTGTTTCACTGGGCAGAGAGTGTAGTAAGTGTGACTGTGCAAGAAGCCTGCCCTGCCCTGCCCTGGATACTGTGCTTCCGGGGATGAGTTCTCGCTGAGCCCACTTCCTCCACCGAAATGTGGCTTCTTTCCTCTCGCCCACCTGAGATAGGGTCAAACCGTGGCTTCCACCAAGACCCTTAGGACTGACAGAGCTTGCAAGTGCTCAAAACCGGTTGCTCACCTGCCTGGGTGTGTGCATGCTGTATGATGCTCACAGACAGCTTTCCGGGCAGTGTGTGATCAGACTTCATTTTCTTTTCACAGCTGTCCTGCAGAAGTCCAGGCAGGCATGGGGACCTTTTCCCACATCTGCAGGAGCACATGCGCTAAAGTGACTGCCCCTTCCAGAAACTGATACGACCGTCCCAGGGACGCCTGCACCAGGAGAGGAGGGCGGCGTCCCAGGTCACAGAGCCATGCCTTTCGGTCTGAAGCTCCGCCGGACCCGGCGCTATAATGTCCTGAGCAAGAACTGCTTCGTCACACGGATCCGCCTCTTGGACAGCAATGTCATTGAGTGCACGCTGTCTGTGGAAAGCACTGGGCAAGAATGCCTGGAGGCTGTGGCCCAGAGGCTGGAGCTGCGGGAGGTAAGTGCGTGGGAGTCCCTGTGGGCAGGGGGACTGCACATTCCAGGGGATCCAGCTGTCTACTGACATCTGGGTGTTTTAGCCTAAGTGATGTATTTATAAGAACCTGCTGGTCTTGGGACTCAGTAGATAAGAGTACTTACTATACATGCCATGAAAACCCGAGTTTGATCATCCAACTGAAAGGCTGGTATGTAACTATAATGCTGAGCGGGTACAGAGACAGGAGGATTGCTGGGACTCATTGCTCAGCCAATCTAACCTAAAAATAGCGCCAGGTTCAGTAAGAGACCTACAAGGACATAAAACAGAGCGGAAGTAAGAGAGGGCACCTGATACCATCCTCTGGCATGCACGTGGGCCAGAGACGTTGGCATTTACACATACACGCACATACTACACAAAAGAATGAGGTCTGTGGGGTGGCAGGTTCCCCTCTCTTTCCCCTGGTGAGGAGGTTTAAGGATCGGAGTGGTCACTTTGTGCAGTGAAAGCTCTTGAGTGGGCGGGTGGTTGGCATCTTAATATTAAGACTGTCACGAGGAGAAAACGCTCATGTTGCGGATGATGCAGCTGCTTGTTGTTTATTTGTTTCTGTATTTTCCTCCCCAAAAAGAAGAAAAGGAGAAAGCTTTTAAAGTGAGAGTGCTCCATAAAACATTTTGGAAGAGCTCCTTAAAACAGAGATTTGCTTTTTTTTAAAGTCCTTGTCATTTTTTTCCTCTTCTTTTTCCTCTGTCTGTGGCAGCTTTTGGATACAAGCATGCCGTTCCTCTTTATTTTTACTGTTGATCTTCTAAAATATTTTTATTGATGTAACAAAGTCCAGATGCATGTGCCACTTTGTGCATCTAGCTTTATGTGGGCACTGGGAAATTGAACCCAGACAGCAAGCTTGGCATGCAAGCACCTATAACTGCTGACTCACCTCTCCAGCTCCCGATTCCTTGCTCCCCCCCCCCCCCCCGACAAGATCTCACTAGGTTTCCCAGGCTGGTGTTGAGCTGATGATCCTACTGTCTCAGCTTCCATGTGCTGGAATTATAGAATGTGACACCACACATTCCATTACTCTCTTCCAGAGAGGTGTGGACCAGTGTGGCAAACAAGCCCTGCTGCTTCCCATCTCACAGGCACTGCAGATGACAGACAGGCTTTTACAAGGATCCCACACACTTTGGTCTTGGTGTCGTGATGGCCACAGACGTATTGTCTGGTGTGAGTGAATGATGGCCCATGCTCTGTGACTGCAAACCTGAGCTTCTGATGGCCCTGAGCGTTGGGAAACACTCATCTCCCAAGGTTCTGGGGTCTCACTGGGTTCCATCTGAACCTTGCCCAGTACCTCAGGTAACAGAAGACGGGGATGGTAGCTGCTGTGGTCTGTCTGCACTTGCACAAAGGACCAGGGTCTGGAGGTCCTTCCCCTTCCTGCAGCATCCTCCACAGTCTGATGGCTGCCCGTGGGAGAGTCCCCTGAGCATGTCCGTCTGCTACTGCCCTTTGCATTTGGACTCTGGTTCCAGCTCTGGTGCAGGCTGTCCACTCAGGGTTACCCCCTTGTGCAGCATGCTGTCCTGCAGCTCTGGTGCAGGCTGTCCACTCGTGGTTACCCCCTTGTGCAGCATGCTGTCCTGCAGCTCTGGTGCAGGCTGTCCACTCAGGGTTACCCCCTTGTGCAGCATGCTGTCCTCCTGCAGCTCTGGTGCAGGCTGTCCACTCGTGGTTACCCCCCTGTGCAGCATGCTGTCCTCCTGCAGCTCTGGTGCAGGCTGTCCACTCGTTGTCACCCCCTTGTGCAGCATGCTGTCCTCCTGCAGCTCTGGTGCAGGCTGTCTACTCGTGGTTACCCCCTTGTGCAGCATGCTGTCCTCCTGCAGCTCTGGTGCAGGCTGTCCACTCGTGGTCACCCCCTTGTGCAGCATGCTGTCCTCCTGCAGCTCTGGTGCAGGCTGTCTACTCGTGGTTACCCCCCTGTGAAGCATGCTGTCCTCCTGCAGCTCTGGTGCAGGCTGTCCACTCGTTGTCACCCCCTTGTGCAGCATGTCCTCCTGCAGCTCTGGTGCAGGCTGTCCACTCGTTGTCACCCCCCTGTGCAGCATGCTGTCCTGCAGCTCTGGTGCAGGCTGTCCACTCGTTGTCACCCCCTTGTGCAGCATGCTGTCCTCCTGCAGCTCTGGTGCAGGCTGTCCACTCAGGGTTACCCCCTTGTGCAGCATGCTGTCCTCCTGCAGCTCTGGTGCAGGCTGTCTACTCGTGGTTACCCCCCTGTGCAGCATGCTGTCCTCCTGCAGCTCTGGTGCAGGCTGTCCACTCGTTGTCACCCCCTTGTGCAGCATGCTGTCCTCCTGCAGCTCTGGTGCAGGCTGTCTACTCGTGGTTACCCCCTTGTGCAGCATGCTGTCCTCCTGCAGCTCTGGTGCAGGGCTGGTTACCCCCTGTGCAGCATGCTGTCCTCCTGCAGCTCTGGTGCAGGCTGTCACCGTGGTTACCCCCTGTGCAGCATGCTGTCCTCCTGCAGCTCTGGTGCAGGCTGTCCACTCGTTGTCACCCCCTGTGCAGCATGCTGTCCTCCTGCAGCTCTGGTGCAGGCTGTCCACCGTTGTCACCCCCTGTGCAGCATGCTGTCCTGCAGCTCTGGTGCAGGCTGTCCACTCAGGGTCACCCCCTTGTGCAGCATGCTGTCCTCCTGCAGCTCTGGTGCAGGCTGTCCACTCAGGGTTACCCCCTTGTGCAGCATGCTGTCCTCCTGCAGCTCTGGTGCAGGCTGTCCACTCGTGGTTACCCCCCTGTGCAGCATGCTGTCCTGCAGCTCTGGTGCAGGCTGTCCACTCAGGGTTACCCCCTTGTGCAGCATGCTGTCCTCCTGCAGCTCTGGTGCAGGCTGTCTACTCGTGGTTACCCCCCTGTGCAGCATGCTGTCCTCCTGCAGCTCTGGTGCAGGCTGTCCACTCGTTGTTACCCCCTTGTGCAGCATGCTGTCCTGCAGCTCTGGTGCAGGCTGTCCACTCGTGGTTACCCCCTTGTGCAGCATGCTGTCCTGGGTGCAGATAGGTTCAGGTGACAAAATCTGACTCCAGTAATGTTCTAACCGTGCTGTTTGCACGTGTATTTAGAGATACAGATTTTGGAGGAACTCTGATATTGTTTATGGTTTGGGCAGCACACTCACCTAAATTCTTGTGAAAAATTTAAATTATAGACTATTAAAAGATACATAGTGGTTTTACTTTTGATTCTCTTTACTTTCTTACATTAGCTTACTAAATTGTTCATATGCCACAGGGTGGTCTAGTGTGCGGGTAAATAGTTATAAATGTGGGCTTAAGAGTCTTGGGCTTGGGTTCTGAACTAATTAGCTGAGTGACCATGGCAAAATTACTGCACCTATCTTGGTGAGGTAAGTGAAATGATGTTTAAGCCTGCTGTAAGTCTTAGAAGTGATTCTGTCTGGAAACTGTATAATGCTATATCTAATAACTTAGAATTGTTTGACTCGGATGTCTTTAAAAGAAACGAATTTTCATTAAAGACATTTCTGATGGGTCTGGAGAGATGGCTCCACTGCACAGGCATGAGGGCCTACTTCAGCCTGAGGTCCATTCTCCAGCACCTGTGTGAAAGCTGGGCATGCTCACACATGCCTGTATCCCCAGGCTGTGGGGAGCTGAGACTGGCTAATTTGCTGGGGCTGACTGGTCAACCAGTCCGACTGAAGACAGCAGCTCTGGGTTCAGTGTTCAAGGAACCCGTGACAGAGGAGGATGCCTGACAGTCTTTCTCCTCTGGACTCCACACTCAGGTGTGCACAGGTTGTGGGTGTCTGCACACGTACACTGCACATGCATGCCATACACACCATGCCACTCATGAAAACAAAATCAAAGAAACTTTACTACAGAAAATATTGAGCAACTATCTCATGCCAGGAACTGTTTTAGGACTTGATGATGTAAAGACAAGCAGGTGCAACTTTGTCTTCAAGACACGCGAAGATCAGTAAGAGGATCCAACATGGACAGATGTGTAGTGAAGCTGGATGCCGCTGTGCTTGGAGGTGTTCACTGCGTAGACTGACTGTGTCGGCGCAGGAGGGACAGCCCCCGTGAAAGAAGAGTAGAGCCTTTGCCCTTTGCATCTGGACCCGAAGGACACCTTGGAGTCCAGCAGGCGACAAAGGAAGCAGGTCATCGTAGCACAGGGAATGGGCTTTTCAAAGCTCCAAGGAGCTGGCAGAGCAGCTGCCAGTCAAGGGCTGAGATGGAGTTCAGAAGGGCTGTCACCAGGCAGAGCTGCAGGGAAAGGTGGAAGGAGAGGGGGTGGGACCCGTGGGGGGCTGCTTACTTGCTTGGAGCAGTGTTGCTCTGCGAGGGGAGGGCGACCCCTGAGGATCCCCGCTCCTGAGAAGAGAAGGCAGAGGGTTCAGTATCCTGTCAAATGTGCTTTGTTGGTAAGTGTGTCTCTGTGCTGAGCGGGGCTCGGCTTCACAGTGGCTGCAGCTTGATGCCAGCATGCCCGGGGTGAGCTCATCACCTTGCAGCAAATCTCTTCCTCATTGAGTCCTGAGCTCTCACATTGCCACGAGATGCCTTCAGTCAGCCGAGTCTGTAGATGCTCCTCTGTTAAAGGGGTGAGACGGTGAGACAGGACAAGCAAGTGGTCTGCTTGCTCTTCATTTATGTAGAGACCTTGAGCATGGCTGCGTCTTCCACGCAAAAGCAGGAGGAGGGGGCAGACACAGGGTCTGCTCTTCAAAGCCTGACCTTGTGTTAGGCCCCTTTTCTAAGTAGAACTGATACTGCATCAGAGAAGATGGTCAAAATCAGAATGAAACAGAACAAAAGAATGCTTAATCCTTCCGAAGGTCTGCACACAGGTTATGGTGCTCCCTGGCCATGTAGACATAGTTTAGGTGTGTTCTAAGCTTTATAACTTCTTTATGTTAAGAAAGGAGACATGGTAGGTTTAAACCTGTTCTGATTCTTCTGCAGTGTTTTCTTTGTTCATGTTATCAGAGTTTTTGAAAAGACTTTGTCTTTTATTGCAGAGACTGTTAGTAACGTAATTTCAGGTCATAATAAATCAAGACGAAGATACAGAGACCACCCCGGACTCAGGCATGGCCTCCCTTTCTGTCGCATCCACCACCAGAGCAGTTTGCTCATTAATTATTGAAGCTATGTCAGCATCCCATTATCGCCAAAGGCGATAGCTTGCTTCAAGGTCCCCTGGGGCTGTCCGTGTCATGGGTCCGGGCAGTTCTGTGGTGACATGGGACTGGGTGGTTGACTGAAGATCAGATCTGTTCTATGCACATGGTGTTCCGAAGGACCTGAGGCTGGTTCCTGTTGTCTGAAAAGACAGTCAAAGCTGTTCATGACAGGGTGCCTACCCTCGAGCCTGGGGTTTAGAGAAAGGACAAAGAAGAATCAAAGCCCAGGGAACAGCGCCTGTCGCAGCCCTGAGAAAGGAAAGAATGTGGCACTTCCAGGGAAAGAGAAAGTTCACTTTGCATGGATCTGTTTGTGCGTGTGGAAGGAGGGTGGAGGAGGGCAGTGGCAATGCGGTCTAGCTAGAGTCCACAAGTTCAGACAAGATCCTATAGGATGGTGCTTCTGAAATATTTCACAAAGAATTAAAATAACCATTCCCTGAACTGGGCTTAGTGACACACCCCCACTCCCCCCCGCCTCGCGGAGGCTGAGGTAGGAGGACTGAGAGTTCCAGGCCAGTCCGGTGATAGAGCAGGACCCTGTCTTGCCGTTCCAACTACAAAAAGTCTTTTCATGTCCCACATGCTCCGCTCAGCAGGTTCCATGTGTCACTTTTACATCTCTGTATAGACGGGGAGAGCAGAGCTCAGGGCAACTTGCGTCCAGTTAGTCACTGGGAGGGCGAGTCATGGTACTGACTCACACCAAGGCAGATGACACCAGTGTTGTGGTTCTCAGCAGTGCGTAGAAGAGGAAGGTAGCCGTAGTAAAGTGGGGACCACTCCTGAGTTCTACAGTAAACAATGAAACATCCAGAACTGAGGATGTAGCTTGGGGTAAGTGCTTACTGAGCATGCGCAAGGCCATGGGTTGACTCTTCAGCTACAAACAAAACAGAAGCAAGTGACACACCCAAGAATTCCAATAACACATAAAAAATATGCTAGACTTTTTTTTTTGGAAGATTTTGACTATGCTTTTACTGTAAAGTGGAAGATGGAGGGATAGATGACTTAACAAAGGTATTGATCTTCATGGCTAAACTCATTTGGGGTGGGAGGCCATTGCCTTCCTGGAAAACCCCGTGTTCTAGAAAACAGTGAATTTCCCAAGAACAGACTCAGGGTCCTGCTTGTAATCATGTCATAAGGAGTGCAGTCACAGCAGTTGCCTTCTTGCTGGGACAAAGCACCTGGCCAGAAGCAGCTTGTAGAAGGAAAGGCTTTATTTGTAGCTTGTAATTTCAAGGGGAAGTTTCATCGTGGCAGGGAAGGCTCGGCACACGCCAGGTGTCACACCTTGTTGTGTCAGTAGGAAGGAAGCAGCAAAAGTGAGCCCTGAGGCCGGGCGTGGTGGCGCACGCCTTTAATCCCAGCACTCGGGAGGCAGAGGTAGGAGGATCACTGAGAGTTCAAGGCCACCCTGAGAAGACATAGTGACTTCCAGGTCAGCCTGAGCCAGAGTGAGACCCTACCTCGCAAAACCAAAAAAAAAAAAAAAAAAAAAGTGAGCCCTGAACACGCAGTGGGGCGGGGCTGGTAAACCTCAAGACCCACCCTCGTGACACACCTCTTGCAGCAAGGCTCCACCGCCCAAAGGCTCTGCCAGCTGGGGATTAAGTGTTAGGCTTAATCACAAACATCAAGGCTATGGGGACATTTTACATTCAGAGCACCACAGAACTCATTACTTTTCTTATTGCTATGATCAAATGTCTGACAAGAAACAAGTGGTTGAAGGCACTTGCTTACAAAGCCTGATAGCCCAGGATTCGATTCCTTAGCACTGTATGAAAACCAGATACACAAAGTGACACATGCATTTGGAGTTAATTTGTAGTGGCAAGAGGCCCGGACATACCCATTCCCATTCTATTTCTCCCTCTCTCTGTATGTCTCTGCTTGCGAATAAATGATTTAAAAAAGAAGAAAAGAAAAGAAAAACCTCAAGGAAGACCCCCCCCCACACACACACAGTAATCCACTTTCTCATGTAAGTGCCACCTCTTAAAGATTCTGTGACCTTTCAAGACATTATCACCAACTGGGGATCAGCGGTTCATGCTCATGGACCTATGGGGGACCTATGGGGGCATTTCACATTCAAACCACATTACCAGCTAAAGCCCAAGCTATTTTAAAGGTTTCTCTTCCCTTGAATCTTTCCACAGTACTGCAAGTTTGACCCGTTCACACTGCAGTCGGCCACTGCAGACATTGGCAGACTTCAGCTGTCGAAATAACAGACATGAGACCAAATGCACCCAGGTGCCGCTCACATAGAAAAGGCATTCGCATGTGGCTTTCCCACCTTGTTTGCCACAGTGCATTCTAGTCACCGATTCAGAAATGTGGTTCCTCCATTCTCTACAATTGCAGTGAACTCTTCCCAGAACCAAGGCTCCACAGCCGTTTCTGTAAAACGAGGAAAAAACAAAAGAAACCCAAGCAACGTGGGATTTATACCTTGTTGAAAGGTATTCTGAGGGTCAGCTGGGCCTGGCTTAGATTTGATGCATCAGACAAAAGACAGATGTTTCAGCCGGTGGTGCTCAGGTGGTGCGATGAAGTTCTTGTGGTTGGGGAGAGGTGCTTTCTCCTATGTGGAAGCTGAGTCATAAGGCGGCGTTCAGCGGTGCAGCTTGACTTCACGTTGGCCAGCATGCCACACACAGGCTTGCTGTGGTGTCCACTGTGCTCAGTGGTATGAGCAGACCCTGGACAAGGCCCAGAGAGTTGCTGGTGCACACGCTCGTTGGATGATTACATAGGTTCTGATTCCACCTCTGGTGTGTGGACACAGCAGACTGAACCTGTGTTGTTTCGTTGAGTGAACAGAGTAGAGTAAGAGCTGCGAGGCAGGGTCTCAACTCCAGAGATGCGATGGAGCTAGAGGAAGAAGGGGAGAAGCGAGAACAAAGGAGGAAGCATTTCCATGCGAGGCTAGAAATCTCGTAAGCGCACTCTTCTCCCCATGGAACAGCTCGACCCCGTACTTTAATATTAGGGTCTTCTGGCCATGAGTGGGACAATGAAACTGTGCTGTAGAATATGGTACCCTACCCCCGATACTGCCCTGTGCCGGGATCCCCTTTGTTAGAGATTTCCTGTTAGTGTGTATTTCTTGTACAAAGTGAAAGGTTTCATAATGACATTTTTGTGTAAGTATATCATGTACTTTTAAATATATTGTATTTAGCCAGGGGTGGTGGTGCATGCCTTTAATTCCAACACTCAGGAGGCGGAGGTAGGAGGATTGCTGTGAGTTCGAGGCCACCCTGAGAGTACATAGTGAATTCCATTTCAGTCTGGGCTAGAGTGAGAGACTGCCTCGAAAAAAAAAAAAAAAAAAAAAAAAAAAAAAAATATATATATATATATATATATATATATATATATATATAATATTCACTCTCCATTACTTCTTCTGTCCCCTTACCCTCCCTCTAGTCCCCTTCTTCCTAAATAGTCCCACTTGTATTTCTATATATATCTATCTGCATGGATATATGCATCTATGTATGTATGTATGCATGCATGTATGCACCCACACATATCCTACTGTTCACATATGAAATAATACATATGATACATGTCTTTCTGGGTCTGGCTTATCTCACTTGATATGGTAATCTCCAGTTTCATCTATTTTCCTACAAATGACATAATTTCTTTCTTTTATTTAGGCATGTCTGTGTCGTGTGTATATGTATAGTCCACGCACACGTGTGTGCACATGTATACATCCGCAGAGGCCAGAGTAGAACTTTGAGTGTCCTCCTGTCATCTGCAGCTTGTTTCCTTGACAGCGAATCAGTCACTGACCCTGGAGCTGCCTTTTTTTTCAGTCAGAATGGCTCATCTGTGAGCCCCGCAATTTTGTCTTTGCCACTGCAGGATTGGGGTACCAGGTATTTGTGGCCATGCCCAGCTGTTTTCATGGGTCCTGGGGCTCCATCTCAGGCTGTCTCTGGCCTTGTGCTTGTGTGTCAGGCACTCTTAAGTGCTCAGCCATTTCCCCAGCTCCTACTTCACGGTGACTGAACAATACTCCTTGGTGTGTATCAGCCACATTTTCTTGATTCTTCCATCTGTTGACAGACAGCTATGGTTCCATAGCTTGGCCATTGTGAATAGCGCCACAGTCAACACAGATGAACAGGGGTCTGTGCCGCAGATTCCTTTGGTGATAGACTCAGGAGAGAGGGATCACGTGGTGGTTCTGTTTTTAGTGTTTGGGAACTTACACGCTGATTTCCATAGCAGCTACATCCCAGCCAGCATTATAGAAAGGCTTCTGTCCCACTGCATTTTCTCCATCATGTATTGTTGTTTGTTTTCTTAAGGACAGCCATTCTGTCAGGGACAAGACGGACTCTCGGGGTAGTTTGCATTGGCATTACCCGGTGGTAAGGATGCTGAGCGTCGTTGCATGCATCAATTGGCCATCTGCAGTTGGTCTTCTGAGAAGTTCATTTGCCCATTTATTGTTGGAACCCCATTTTTTAAGGTTTACCATCTTTTTACTTATATATGTGTGTGTGTGTGTGTGTGTTCATTTATTTATTAAGAATATACTTTGTAAGCCGGGCGTGGTGGCGCACGCCTTTAATCCCAGCACTCGGGAGGCAGAGGTAGGAGGATCGCTGTGAGTTCGAGGCCAGCCTGAGACTACATAGTTAATTCCAGGTCAGCCTGAGCTAAAGTGAGACCCTACCTCAAAAAAAAAAAAAAAAAAAAAAAAAAAAAAGAATATACTTTGTATGGATACAGCATGTGTTGGTACCATCCTTTCTCCCTCCCTGCCCCCATTCCGCAGGACACCCTCCTCAGTGGGGTTGCAAGTATTCTCCATGGAGTTGTGGGAGAAGCAGTTATTGCGGGGAGGCAGTGCCTCTAGGCATGACATCCCAACCTGTGGCTCTTAAAATCTTTCCACCCCCTCTTCCACAAAATTCCCTGAGCTGTGCAGGTGACTTTTAAGTCTACTTCAGTGATGAGCTCTCAGGAGCCTCTGGATTTCTGCTTTGGCATGCGTTGAGTGTCCTCAGCATGTCTCCTTCAGAACCCCATTTTTCATAGTGTTGTAAGTCTTTCTTTGTAATTCCTGTATGATTCTGAAACGCTTTGTGTCTGGAAAGTTCTGTGTTTAAGTAACAACAGCAAAGAGTCTTACACCACAAGTGGAGTTTCTTCCTTAGATGTTGTTTGCTCTGTTGTTGAGGATGCTGTATGTTCACTGCCGCTTGAGACCTGCTCTGCCCTGTCTCTCGTACTCCACTGCTCTCCTTTAGTGCATGCGCAGGTCTGTGTGTGCTCCGCGGAATAGCCTTTCTGTGGGTGTTTATGTTTTCTTTATTTTGAGGAGGTCAGGTCTGGTGTATTGATTTTTTTTTTTACACTTATGAGAGAGAGAGAGAAAGAAAGAGAGAGAGAATGGGCATACCAAGGCTTCTAGCCACTGCAAATGAACTCCAGATACATGTGCCACCTTGTGCATCTGGCTTATGTGGGTATGGGGGAATTGATCCTCGAACTGGGGTCCTTAGGCTTCACAGGCAAGTGCTTAACTGCTAAGCCATCTCTCCAGCCTGGTGTATTGCTCTTGATGGGTAGGAATTTAGTAAACTAGCCTTCCAGGCGTATGAGCAATAATAATTTAATTTCTTTTTCATCCCCTTCAATTCAATTGCGGAATGTTTATGTAGTCACTGTGGTTGATTTATAATTTGAATAATGCAAATTTGAATAGATATTATAATTAAAATGAAGTAAGGGCCCTAAAAATATCCCCCAAATGTCAACAAAACTTAGTGAAAGTAGTGGTTAGTCTGTAAAGTAACTGTGAACTGTGCCTCCCTTCCTCCCTCCACCCTGATTCTAGAACCCCTTTCCAGCTATCGTAACTATTGCACAGTGCGCTACAGTTGATGTGTGTTACTTCATTTTCCGTATGCAAACCCTCGAGCTGTCCAGAGTACAGTGCCACCCTTATTTGGTACTGTCCTCCAAGAAGGAGTTCAGTGCAGTGCGGCACTGCTGAGCCGAGCACCCAGGTTCCCTCAGGTTGAGGTTGGGCTGAAGCTGTGGCATTGATGCGTCCCAGAGCGGCCCCAGTGTGCCATGGTTCTCAAGAGAAATTCATAGGACTTATAATTCCATGGTTAGTTTTTCTTACATCTTTTATATAGTTACTCATACCTGCAGATAGTCCAGCTTCTTCTACTTTTGTCTGCTTTTCTCATTTGATTCCAGATACTTCCATTTTGTTTCTCTCCCTTCCTTCCCTCCCTCCCTTCATTCCTTCTGAGACGGGTCTCATGTACCCTAGTCTTGTGTACCTCTGTCTGACCTCAAACTTCCTATGAATGACCTTGATCTTTTTTTAATCATCCTGTGCCCAGGAATTATAAGTGTGTATTACCCTGGCTTTTTATTCTTCTTTTTTATCTTTTTGTTTGTTTGTTTTTTTTTTCATTTTTCGGTTTTTCAAGGTAGGGTCTGACTCTACTCCAGGCTGACCTGGAATTCACTATATAGTTTCAGGGTGGCCTCGAACTCATGGCGATCCTCCTACCATTGCCTCCTGAATGCTGGGATTAAAGGTGTGCACCACCACACCTGGCTTCTTTTTTATCTTTTTGAGATTTTTTTTTCTGTATAGCCAAAGTTAACCTCAAACTTGTGATCCTTCTGCCTCAGCCTCCCAGGTGCTGGAGTTATGGACCCGAGTCACCTGTACCTGGTTTTGTTTTCTGACAGGGCTGGCTTAAGGTATTAGTCAGTTTCTTGCTTATTAAAAAACTTATCAAGGGCTGGAGAGATGGTTTAGTGGTTAAGGTGTTTGCCTGTGAAGCCAAAGGATCCCAGTTCGATTCTCCAGGACCCACATAAGCCAGATGCACGAAGGGCACATACATCTGAGTTCATTTGCAGTGGCTAGGGGCCCTGGTGTGCCCATTCTCTCTTTGTCTGCCTCTCTTTTATCTCTCTCTGTTTGCAAATAAATAAAAAAAATTTAAAAAAATTTAAAAACTTATAAAAAGAGAAGGCTTATTTTGACATGTTTCAGATGTTTTTTTCTATGGCTTTTTACTTTGAGCTGCTGATGAGCCAACGGCAACACCACATACCTCACGGTCAGAAAGCAGGAGAGACAAAGAGGAAAAGGTTGGGTCCCTGCAGTCCCCTTAAAGGAGTGACCCCAGTGACCTACAGACCTCCCACCAGGTCCTGCCTCTGAAAAGTTCTGCTCCTTCCCAATAATCTGAAGTTAGGGACCAAACCTATGCCATATGAGCCCGTGGGGGATGTGGCAATAGGGATGCTTACAGTAATGCTTATGAAAAACCTTCATGTGGCCCACCTGTCCCCCTTCACTAGCGATGCAGAGGACAGCAGTAGCAGCAGCCCCTCAGCAGCTGCCATAATAGGCCCCATTTATGAAGGACTCACTGCAGGTCATGCATGGGTGACAGGCATGGTCTTTCTGCTTTATGTTCCATCTTCCAGAGGAGGATGCTCAGAGTCCAGAGGGCTCAGTAACTTGTATGTACAAAGTTACCGTGACGCAGAATGCAAACCTGAGATGTGGTCTGGTGTCTGAGCCTGTTTTCTTGCTCCCCAGTGGCCCTGAATCTCCTCTGTGTCATCTCTCCTGTTGGGGAAACAGATGGGCTCCCACAAGCCAGGAAGTGAACAATGGAGTGAGAATGCTTTGAGTCCAGTTCACCCACGTTGATGGAAACATCACCTGGACTCTGCATGTTCCATTTTATAGTTGGAGACATGTTCAGATTTCTGATGTAAACCTGCCCTTTGGAGGGAGCATCGTGGAGGAAAGTGGATGCATTCATTTCACACATCCACACATAAATCCATTTCAAAACACCCTTGCAAGCATCTGGGCCCGGCTTTCTGTGGGCAATGACACACCTGCTTTTCCAGTAAAGCAGAGCCAAGCTTCATTAGGGATTTTGTGGGGTCGTGGTAGGGATTGATGTTGGTGAATTGAGGGCCGGCCAGCTGGAGTGGGATCATCGAATGCCTTTGGAGATTCAACTTTGTAATGAAAGCATTCTTTTGAAGGCAGAGTTCCAGGTGTGCTACAAACCATTTCAGGCTATAATTGAGATACAAAAGAATCTTCAAAAGGAGTGATCTGTTTTTTTTTTTCTTTTTTTGGGGTGTGTGGGTGTGATTATTATGCTAATCCTGAAATCCTAGCATGAATTAATCTAAAGATGGAACTGGATATGTGAAAGTATCTGTTGTCAACATTTAGCCTGCTGTTCATAAACTGAACTGGTTTAGGCTTTAAGTTGAAGGGTGGAAACCATGTTTTCCTCCTCAAGTCTTACTGTCATCTGTCAAGAGCACCACCAGGGGCTTGTGGGGCGTCTGCGGAGTTGAGGCTTCCAGCCTCCATGCTTGGTATGGGGACAGGTTTCCTGAAAACCACGTACGATAAAGGAGCATAGGGTAGTGCCTTTCAAGCACTTTATTAAAGCTCAAACATCTCTGGTTCGAATCTGGTAGCATGTGAAAGTTTTCTGCAGTGCAGAAGCTTTTAGCTGAGAGGTTGGCCTTAGGAGTTGAGTAACACGTGATTCTTCAGCAGATGCCAGAAGTGGGCTGACGTGGGCCTGTGTGCTCTGTGTGCGGTCAGAGGCATGGAGAGGGGTCAGTCTTCGGAGCTTAGCAAACGAAGTCAGCACTGTTTCCAACCCCTCGACCAGCCCCGGCGCCTCAGCACTCGGCAGAACTGACGGGGCCCTGTGTGCGTGACAAGAGTGTGCGGGTGTGATTTCTGTTGGTTTGGCCCGAGGTCAGAAGGTAGAAGCTGGGTTCTCGACTGTAGGCTGAGGCTCTAAGGGCGATGAGGCAGATGCTCGAGCCACAGGCTCTGTGTGGTCTTGGGATGCTGTGGGGATGCGAGCTCATGAGTCTTACCCTTTCCTCTAGACGCACTACTTTGGCCTTTGGTTCCTGAGCAAGAGCCAGCAAGCGAGATGGGTGGAGCTGGAGAAACCGCTGAAGAAACATCTGGACAAGTTTGCTAACGAGCCTCTGCTTTTCTTCGGAGTCATGTTCTACGTGCCAAATGTGTTATGGCTTCAGCAGGAGGCCACAAGGTAGGTGCATTTCCTGCACGAGTCTCCTGTAAGTGTGTGCGTGTGACTGAGCAGCTTCCGCTGAAGCTGAGGATCTGCTGATGCTGCTGTGGGTGGAGGCAGAGGGAGCCTCGCTGAGAGGTGTTCTCCAGGTCTTTGTGGCTACATAACATTTAGGTTTGATGCGTGTAGCTAACCTTAATGGCCTTCTGTAATGCTGGTCAGACTGCTTTTGTATGTAGGAGCATAGAGTATTTGTTAGGGATGGAATGAAGTCAGGAAGTTAACCACCTAGTCCATTTTTATACATCCTCCATGCCCCATTAATGCACCACCAAGATTTGTATTTAAGGAGAAAAAGGTTGCTAAAAATGGGTGGAAAATGTTGAGAGGGCAAAATTTTATATATGTCATTCATACACACACACACACACACACATATACATATATATATGTATGTGCATGTGTATTTTTTGATTTGAGAGAGACAGATGGGAGAGTGAGTATGTGTGCACCAGGGCCTCTTGTCTCTGAAGATGTACTCTAGATGCATGCTCCACTTTGTGTATCTGGGTTTACATGGATACTGGGGAATTGAACCTAGGGTTTTGAAAGCAAGCATTTTAACTGCTGAGCCATTTTCCCCACCCCAAGAGTTTTGATTAAAGTGTTAGGAAGTCGGGCTGGAGAG
The DNA here is from genome assembly GCA_036365145.1 of Orientallactaga sibirica. Classification (NCBI taxonomy): domain Eukaryota; kingdom Metazoa; phylum Chordata; class Mammalia; order Rodentia; family Dipodidae; genus Orientallactaga; species Orientallactaga sibirica. The sequence continues at coordinate 599,242 of JAEOAD010002712.1, forward strand.
ATGGCTTAGCGGTTCAGGCGCCTGACTCCTAGGCCTAAGAACGCTGGTTCCAATCTCCAGGTCCCACATTTAGCTGGATGCAAATGGGTGCAATGCCGCACTTGACCACAAGGGGGTGCACACATCTGGATTTCTTTCGCAGCAGCTGAGAGGCTGCTGGTGCACCCATCTCTATCTGTCTTCCTTTCCCTCTCTCTGTCTCTCTCTGTGTCTCCCCAAAAAAAAATAAGTGTTAGGAAGTCAACAGCAGAGAGGCGACTTGGACACTGGCCCTGTGCTCCTGTGTCCTGTTAAGAGTTCATCAAGTTCTGCTGTTTGACTGTCTAGTGAACACAGGAGCATTTTCAGTGGTGTCAGCACAGTGTCGCTGAAAATGTCCAGGGAGCCTCCTCCTCAGATGGATGTTTCTTTCTTTGTTTTCTTAATCTTTATTTTTATTTTTGTTTTTGAGGTAGGCTCTCACTGTAGACCAGGCTGACCTGGAATTCACTATGTAGTCTCAGTGTAGCCTTGAACTCACAGCAATCCTCCTACCTCTGCCTCTCAAGTGCTGGGATTAAAGGGTGTGCTACCATGCCTGGCTCAAGCGGACATTTCTTGCAGGAGAGGGAATTATATAGCTTCTGGCTTGTTGCCATTTGTGTAGAGGAGGGAAGAGTACTCCCATGTGCTCATCACATGTGTTGAGAGAACTCTGTGATCACGTGTGTAGAGAAGGGAACTGTACTGTGTGCAGTCTTCATGCATGCAGTTCTTTCTGAAATCAGGACCCACTTTATATTTTTATATACATTTCTGACAGTCTTTTTTCACTTTTTAAAATCACAGGCCTTTGCCAAATAGATGGTATGTCTGGAAATAGAGGCGTGAGTGCACTCAATCTGACTGAAAAACCAAGTGTTCAGTTTTCCCCATGATAGTCATTCGTAGCTTTCTGAAATACACTGTTTTCACATTATTTCACTTATCCACTTCCTTTATGGGCAAGAAATTATTTACTCTTCCAAATGGCATTTTCCTGTGGCTTTGAATCTTGCTGGAGTATGTTACACTGTGCTGGGATTACAGCACTGGATTAATAAATATTGATCCGCATCCCTCAGACTGTTAAGTGCAAGTGACCAGGACAAACACAGACTATGAACAAAACCCTAAAGAAGTGAAGTGTTAGGGCTGGGGACATGGCTCAGCAGTTAAAGGTTCTTGCTTGCAAAGCCCTGCTGCCCACGTTGAATTTCTTAGACACCCCTATAAAGCTGGATGGGTGTTTGTTTGTTTGCAGCAGTAAGAGATCCTGACATGCCCCCCCACACACACACATGCAAGCAAATGCATAGAGAACAAGAAAGAAAGAACAGAAGAAGCAAAAATGTAGCAGCGTTAGTCTAGACAGATGTCTGTAGCTTTTGATGTGAGGGTTGGCAGCTGAAATGAAGAGGAATTCAGAAGAGTGTATTACGAGCTCCGCATTGGTGGCACATGCCTGTAGCTTGAGCATATGGGAGGCTGAGGCAGGACTATGACCAGGAGTTCAAGGCCAGCCTAGGCACCAGTGAGACCTTGTCTTGAACAGCAAGAAAGAAAAGATCCTGTGCATATATTTTCAGTAAGTTCTTTGCAAGGGTGCGGTAGCCACCCTTGGCACCTGGAGGTTCTTGTGAATCAGGGCATTTCTGCGGTAACTCTGAAGCGTAGAAACCAAGGCCTGTGGTAAGTGAAGACTTTGGCTGTTTTGCTCAGCTGAAGAGCGGGATTACCGAAGGCATCTAAAAGTGAAACCGCTTGTAAGAGGCTGAGTCTGTGGCAGTGTCATGGCATGGATGTCTGGCCTCATTGGTGTCCTGCAAAGGAGGTTGCAGTATTGGGTTTAATGGTGGAATGCATCTGTGGCTCAGACCAGTGCCCGCTACATCGTAACTACTTGAGGTGTTTCTTTATAAATATGTATTCTAAGGCTTTGCCAGAAGTTTGAATTGGAAGGCCTAGGGCTGGAGATAAAGGAGTGGGTACGGTTCAGAAGTGACCAGAATCCTCAGGTGGTTCTCACACTGTCCAAACTTGGAAATAAATGGATTCATTAACTTCAAAACTTCTTTATAGCTTTTCCAGGTAAGTGACTTGAAGCTGTGATGTTTGGCTGTCAGTATTTGCATTTGTAAGCTGAAACAAAGTGTATAAATCTCTAATTTTGAGGGATTGGGCAAGATGTTTTGGAGTGGTTATTGGTTAGAAAGGTCTTCCTTTCTTTTGCTATTGAATTTCTTTTCACTCATTTAGTGTGGTGCATTTAAGATAAAGGTTAACTTGGAGGAAAGAAGGGGTTTCCAGTGCAGGATTTTTTTGTTTGTTTTGTTTGTTTGTTTGTATCTTGTTCTATCCCAGGCTGACCTGGAATTTACTATGTTGTCTCAGGCTGGCTTCCACTCACAGTGATTCTCCTGTCTGGGCCTCCCAGGTGCTGGGATTAAAGGCATGCTCCACCACGTCCGGCTAGTACAGGATTTTGAAGCAAATGTTTACTTTCACTCAAGTAGAACACACGACAAAGGAAAAAAAAAAAAAAAACGATGTAAAGTGTTGAGAGAGACATCCTTAGATTAAACTAGTTTTTGGCAAGACATGCTTTTTTATGGCAAACATTAATGAGCTGGGCTAGCACAAGTGTGTGTGTGTGTGTGTGTGTGTGTGTTTTCCAGCATGCAAAAACTCCTGTTGCCCTCAAGGGGCCCAAAATGTGCCAAGGGTGTCATAGTGAATGAAAGACTTACTCCTCGGAAATGGAGAAATAGGAGAAAAGAGGGTTGTAAGTAAAGAAAGGCAAGGGAGAAAGAAAGAAAAAGAGGATAGCGTGTGCTCGGAAAGGGTGTCAGGCGTGCCTCAGTGGCACTTACAGCCCCAGAGAGCTGCTTGAGCCCAGGCCATTGTTACCTGATGGGGGTTTGGGCTTTGCTGTTGGAGATGAACACACCCGGAACTCAAGGTGACGAGTGTGGACAGCAGCCATCCTCTGGAGCTCAGCCTTCTTGGGACGTTCAGCAGCTTGTAGGCCCCAACAGGTTGCCATGGGGAGGCTGGGGAGGAGGGGCAGGATTCCAGCACTGTGATTCACAGCAGCCCCAACAGCATTCATTAGAAGCCAGTTAATGGGTAAGCCTCCTCAGCCAGCCAGTCCCCCAAGATCCCAGGCCCCAGGCCTCTCAGGTGAGATGGGCTCCAGCCTCTCCAGGGAACACCTGGAATCTGCATCTTCAACGGTGGAGCAGTTTGTCTTTGCGAAGCCTCACAGAGTAAAATATTTGCCTAGATTAGAAGTGGAAATCTGCCTTTCATTCTCAGGCAACCAGTTGGAGGAACAAGCAGCCAACCATCTGGGCTTAAAAATAAGCTTTTGTTTTGGAGCCTCCTAACTTGTTTTCACCCAGCGCATGTGTTTGCCTTACTCTGGCTACTTCTGTTTGACAGTCAAACAGTTCCCATAGTACTTGTCACAACCAGCTTTTTATTTTTTTCCTCTCGGAGTGAGAGTTCAGAATAAAGACTTTAGTGTTTTTGGTGCACATGCAAATCTATATGTGTAAGTATGTATGTACACCCCCCCACACACACATACATGCATACACACAGCTCAAGACACATGGGGGTAAAAGGATATGTTTACATGGTGTTCGTCCCCTTCCCCCCTCCCCCCCCCCAGTCAATGCCACCCATCAAAACATGGGGCAGTGGCTCAGTGGTTAAATGTGCTTGCTTAAAAGCTTGCTATTCTGAGTTAAATTTCTCAACACTTCCATAAAGCAGGATGCACAGTGACACACACCTTTGTAATCCTGGGATGCCTACAGCAATAGGAGGCAGAGCCAAGAGAATCTGGAAGCTCATGGGCCAGCGCACACAGCAGCAACAAGAAAGGAGAGCAGTTTCAAGCAAGGTGGAGAGACAGAACAAACACTGGAGCTGTCTTCTGAGTTCCACACGCGCACTGTTTTACATCCAGTCTCTCACACACACCACGTGTATCTACACATGCATACATACACACATGATTTAAAACAAATAGATGGATAAATAAGATATGTAGATTAATGACTTAAAACACAACAAAAATTTGAGAATGACCTTGATTGCAAACTGTTTAATGGTGACAACTATTAAAATTATTAACTCCAAATCATTTTGAATTTGAAAATAGAAAACATGGCTTTTTTTTTTTTTTTTGGTTTTTCGAGGTAGGGTCTCACTCTAGCTCAGGCTGACCTGGAATTCACTATGTAGTCTCAGGGTGGCCTTGAACTCACAGTGATCCTCCTCCCTCTGCCTCCCCAGTGCTGGGATTAAAGGCGTGTACCACCATGCCCGGCTCAACATGGCTTTTTTAACATAGTGTGAAATTTTTTTTTTCTCATCTCGTCCTCTGGATATGACTGTGGAGGAGCAAATCGCTTCATAATGAGGGAATGGATGCCTGCCGAGATATTCTGATAGTGTTGGAGTGGAAGTGGACAAGGCAGGTCCCAGCTGAAAGCAATCGATGGGTAAGAAAACAAAAGCTGTCAGAAGAGACACTTAGAGTACAAATCAAAAGAGAAGAAAAGAAATGCCTTGACATCTTTCCAGAAGTGTGACAAACTGGCCAAAATGAGGACAACCTCTTAGACAGATGGAGGATGAGTCACGAAACCATAGGAATTAAGGAGATTAGGGAGAACTGAGTCTTCCACCGCATCCCAGGGCTAAGATATATTACCTTGGGGCTTTAAAAACGTTAGCCTCCCCACTTCGGTTAAAATGACTCAAGGGACGGGACCACCCCAATCTTTTCCGTTTGGCTTGTTTCTCTCACTTGTCCCTGCCAGGTTCTGTTCGGCAGGAGCTGTTGTTGGCGGGTCATCTTCCAAGCCCCCATCAAAGCCCTCTGACTCAAAGGAAAGACGTTTGTCATGTGTTTTAATGATTTGCATAGCAACACGCTTGTTACACACACATGGTTTTCGTATTTTCTTGGGAGGGAGATCTCAGAAGGTAAAAAGATGGTTAGAGAGGTAGAGAATTTCTTAAACAGAAGGATACTTAATAATAGTGAGGGACAGCCAGAAAACCTCTGGCCACGGTTGCTGCAGAACACTTAGAAAAGAAAAGGCAGTTTCGTATGTGCATGTGTGTGTGTGATGCATGTGGAGTCCAGAGCACAACCTTAGATACTTAGATACCATGGTTCACCTTTAAAGAAAAATGTGAATTTTTCAACACTTTCATACACGTCTACAGAACAATTTGGTCCCCTGCCCTTCCACTTACCCTCTCTCATTCCCCTCTTGCTCTGGTAAAGCTCTTCTTCCTGCATAGTCCTTGCTCCGCGTCCATACCCCTCTTTTATCCACTGAGTTAAACTAGCATTGCTTGCATGATCTGCCCACCTTCTCTTTCGAGTCAGAGTCTCATTGGCCTAGGGCTCACAGTTAGGCTGGACAAGTCAGCCAGTGAACTGCAGGGATCTGCCGCTCTCTGCCACTGTTCCTGGCTTGAACATGGGTCCTCATGGTTGCAAGGTCAGCGCTTGACCAGCTGAACCATCGCCCCAGCCTGGAAAAAGTCATTTATTTATTTATTTATTTATTTATTTATTTATTTATTTATTTTTATTTATTAGAGACAGAGAGAATAGGTGCTCCAGGGCCTCTAGCCACTGCAAACGTACTCCAACACATATGCCGCCTTGTGCATCTGGCTTATGTGGGACCTGGGTCCTTAGACTTCACAGGCAAATGCCTTAATGGCTAAGCCATCTCTCTAGCCCTGGGAAAAGTAATTTTTGAAGCACGAATTCTGCCTTCAGGGTTTCAGTTGTTTGGTACACACCTGGTTTCTGAACTGTTTAGTTCTGGGGCATCGCTTCTTTGTACTGGAGTGTGTTTCTCTCACTGGCTCACTGATGCGTGGGACATTTGCACAGTGCAGAGGACAGGGTCAAGGAACATATCCGCCTTTCCTACAGCATGTTGGTTGTTGGCCTGCAGGCCTGGGCCAATCCACTCCATTATGCTGCACCCCCTCCAGAATTTAGATAATGCCAGTACTACCCAATTCCTCCCTATCTGAGGACTGTCTTAGTCACCGCTGTACCTGACATGGGTCTAGGGCCATAGAAGCTATTCCAGGTGTGCCTCATCCCGGGCTGCTGCCACCATGCCCAGCTGTGCCCTCCCCATGCGATCATTCCCCTGATGCACATTGCCCGACACACATGGAGGATGGGTCACGAAACCATAGGAATTAAAGAGATTCAGGAGCGTGGATGTGAACACACACAGACCCAAAATAAAAAGCAGAGCAAGCGGTCAGTGTGATTTTTGGTGACAATGAGTAACAAGGAAGTTAGATCATAATAGGGGCGCATTCCTTTTAGCTACACATTGAGGCCTGTGCTAGGTTGAGGGCAAAACCAAGTCTAGCATTTCTACTAGGGACAAAATGGCTTGTGTGAGTGCATGCGTGTGTGTGTGTGTGTGTGTGTGTGTGTGTGTGTGTGTGCGTGCATGTGTGCATGCATGCAAGCTAGGGTTCAGGAAGTCATTCCGATGATCTTACAGAACCTGTCTAGTGTCCAACCAGTGTCTCTTGTATCACTCTACTTGTGGTGCTCCTTCCATTTTCTTTCATGACATCTTTGATCTGGCCCTTGGGTTCTTTCGTTATTTCGTAATGTCGTCGTAATGGAGATGGGAAGTTTACTGTGAACTTGGAAGCAGGGATCCCCTCAAGGGAGACAATAAAGATTCAGCATGAGGACCTGGGGTGGCTGCTCGGTGGTGAAAGGTGATTGATCCACAAGCGTGCCGACCCAAGTTCCACCCCAAGCACGTACACAGCCTGCATCTGTCATCCCAGTGCATCTATAGCAGTGGGAAGTGAACCAGGGGAACCGTGATGCTCCCGGGCCGGCTAGTGACAGTAAAAGAACCTGTTCATACAAGTGGAAGGAGAAGACCAGCACACCAAGGCTGACCTCCGACCTCAGCACAGATTATCCATGCACAATAGCACTGGCTGAGAGCCCCAGCTCTTGCTGTGGTTATGGAGAATGGTGTCGTTTCTGCCAGACACTTCAGGCGTTTCCAGACACACTGGCTAGTGCCCATCTTCCTTTAAGTCTGTGCAGTTGGCGTGTTGTGACATGTGGGAAGAGTCCCGATGGCTGCCTGGAAGACAGTGATCTCCGAGGCTAGAGTTGCCTTCCTCAAAGAAGATTAAATCTCTAATTTTCTTTTTTTTAAAATATATTTTATTTATTCATTTGCGAGAGAGAAAGAGGCAGAGAGAGAGAGAGAGAGAGAGACAGAATGGGCACGCCAGGGCCTCTAGCCACTGCAAACGAATTCCAGATGCATGTTCCCCCTTGTGCATCTGGCTTACATGGGTCCTCAAGAATTGAACCAGAGTCCTTTGGCTTTGCAGGCAAACGCCTTAACTGCTAAGCCATCTCTCCAGCCCCTAAATCTCTAATTTTCTTTCTTTCTTTATATAGTTTTTTCAAGACAGAGTCTTACTGTAGTTCTGACTGACCTGGAATTTATTCTATAGCCCTAGGCTGCTATACTCAAACTCATGGTGAGCTTCATACCTCTGCCTCCCCAGTGCTGGGATTCAAGGCATATACCACCATGCCTGGCTGAGATTAAATCTTGATTAGAGTGTTAGGGGGTAGGGTTCAGTGGTAGAGTGCTTGCCTCACATGCACGAAGCCCTGGGTTTCATCCCCAGCACCACATAAACATGGTATTGCACACCTTTCAGCCCAGCACTGGGGAGGTAGAGCCAGGAGTATCAGAAGTTCAAAGCCAGCCTTGGTCACATAGAGCTTTGATGCCAGCTTTGAGCACTGGCAGATACCTCCAGGCCCAGTGTTGGCATCACGGATCTGTGCGCTGTGCAGTAGGTGGCATGTGGCCCAGTGCTCAGCAAGATGCTGGACTTGGTTTAATGCCCTGCTTTGCTGTCTTGGAATTCTTCATCTTTGAATGACAGATTCTGCATTTTCACTTTACACCACTCTGCAAATCCAGGGACCCTCCAGGACAGCCCCCACTCCTCATGATGACCTGGTTGAACTCATCAGCTTCTGTTGTTGCCTCTTGGTTCATTGTCAGAATGAGCAATATCCTGCTAGGATGACCATGGTCAAAGAACAGAAAACTAACAAACTTAATAAATAAATAAATAAAACTCAGGAAAACAAAATCAAAGCTTTAAAAAATATTTATTTATTTATTTATTTATTTATTTATTTATTTATTTATTTATTTGAGAGAGAAGCAGATAGAGAGAATGGGTGCGCCAGGGCCTCCAGCCACTGCAGACCAACTCCAGATACATATGCCACCTTGTGCATCTGGCTTTTGTGGGTCCTGGGGAATCGAACCATGGCCCTTTGGCTTTGACGGCAAGCGCCTTAACTGCTAAGCCATTTCTCCAGTCCCAAATCAAGGTTTTTATGCAAGTAGAAATGTGTCTCTGGTTTCCGTTTCTGCTCCCTGTGGAAGGTGTTGAGATGACATAAAGCTACGTGTCCTTCCTTCGGCTAAACTGGCCTCCATCCTCAACTGCATCTCCTCACGGTTTACTGTTTCGAAGACTGAAGCTCTCGTTGTGCAAGTTGTCCAGACGCCCTGAACCGCTCCTTACTTTTCTTCAGAGGCTTCATTCACGTTTCAAAAGGAATCTTCATGTAATGTGAATGCTCTTATTTCTGCAGTTTTTGATTTGCACTCTTAAAACAAGAACGCTTATATGTATGTTTTGGCCCATTAGTAAAGCAATTTACAGACAAGTATACTATACCTCAATTAATCTTAGCCAATTAGTCTTGGCCTTTAAAAAAGTGATAATTTTATTACTACATATTTAATGTGGTTAGTATGTGTATAGTGACTTCTGCATGCATGTTGTGACCCACGCCTGCATTCTTATACACTAATATACATATCCTACATACATATACACACACAAAATTAAAATACTGCATTGTTTCAAAAGCTGAATAGAGATACATAAATCACACCTGTCTCTATGACTTGAAAGTAGAAGTCTATGTCTGTGGAACAAAGGGGACCAATGGAATGAGGGGGAAGACGAGAATAGAGGGGATTGCACTCAGCGTATATGTGTATGAAGATACCGCTATGTAACACGTTTACCATGTACGATGACTCAGTTTGTCAAGAAAATGAGGCGTTGACGACCCCCCTTCCTTCCACAGTGCTCACCTTTCTTAGAGGGAGGAAAACAAAGGAAGCTATAGGGAAAGAGAAGAGAAAGCAGTCCAGCCGTGCTCAATGGATCGTCCAGTCCTCATAGAGGAAGGGTTCCTAGGGTTTGCAAGGGAGTCGTTACCGAGGGTTGGCTCTGGAATGGTGTATTAATTTCAAAAATGGATTTTTCCAAAAGTCTTGGGATGGGAGGGACGCGGGGAGTGGATGGGTTAGAATCCTCTGCTTCGCCCTTTTCCTGGCAGGGCAGGGTTGGGACATTGGGTTGGAGTGGAACAAATCAGGAGGGATGTGGGAGGGACAGATGCACAGCCACACGCTGGAGGCAGGTGTCTGAGTAGCAGCTGCTCTGGACCACACAGATGTGAGCCCACTGACCTCTCCCTGTCTGCAGCCCAGGCTCCTTCTGCCCTGCGGAGGGTGGGGTGTGCATTCCGTCACGTCACGGGGTGGAGCTCACGAACTGCACTCAGGACAGCGCTGGCGTCTCTGTGCGAGGTGCTGAGCTTAGCACCCTACTTGGATCTTTTCAGTCCCCATGGAAATCCGATGAACTGGGAGCTGTTTTTAGTCTGTAAAAGCACTGTTTGTTTTTTATAAACACTATAACATTTATTCCTCACAAGTGGAGATTTGGCTCATGAAATAAGGCACATGTTTGACATGCCGTTGTTGGATCCATGCACACTTCCCCCCAGTGGACAGTAAACGGATCTTAGAAGGGCTGATTCTTGTGGACAGGTAGGTGTTGCTTCTCTGGGATCATTTTTGGAAGAATCAAATTGGGATGTTACAGAGCATCTGATGCTGTGTAGTGTGTGCTGGTTCCCCTCTCCCCTGAGTTACACTTGGCAGCATTCACTCCTTCCAGAGCCCTCTCTGGCCCTGGAGGTTATGGCTGTAAATACTGCTACTTCCCACACAATGATAGAGCCCTTCTCACGAGTCGGGACCCATGCCTTCTTGTTGGTTCTTAGCAAGCAAGCATCCAGCCGTCTTGACACATTCATTGCCTTAAGGACTGTCGTGGTTGGGTTGGGTGTGGGAGTATAATGTCCTTACAAACCCTCCTTTAAAATCTTTGTTTCTATGTAAGCATCCCTTCAGGTATCAGATTACAGGTCCTTGTGCTATATGTCAGAGAGGCAAACCTCTTGTTCCTCTTTATGGCTGTCAATATCTGCCTCATAGCAGGGCATGGTGGCCCATGACTTTGGTCCCAGTACTTGGAAGGCTGAGATAGGAGGATCTGTGCGTTTGAGACCAGCCTGGAGCTACAGAGTGAGTTTCAGGTCAATCTGGGCTAGAGTGAACCCTGCCTCCAAAATAAGAGGAAAAAAAAAAAAACCCTGATTCGTCTCTAATTACCCATTAAAGCTTCATGGGGCTGGGAGATGCTCAGTGGGTAAAGGGCTGGCTGAACAAGTATGTGGACCTGAGTTCTGATCCCCAGCAACCACATAAAAGTCAGGCGTGGTGGCACATGCCTTTAATCCCAGCACTCAGGAAGCAGAGGAAAGAGGATTGCTGTGAGTTCAAGGCCATCCTGAGACTACCTAGTGAATTTCAGGTCAGCCTGAGCTAGAGCCAGACCCTACCTCGAAAACCAAAACCAAAAAAACAAACAAACAAAATCAGGCATGGTGTTTGTGCCTGTAATCCCAGCTTTGAGGAGATCAAGACAGAAGGAGTCCCAGGACTTGATGCTGCACTTAGTCTAGCTGAAATGGCTAGTTCCAGAATTCCCTGAGACGCTGCCTCAAAGGGTGACGTGGAGAACAGACGAGGAAGACGCCTGACAAGGACCTCTGGTCTCCACGTGGCTGTATACACACTTGCATGTGTACCACCCATAATAATGGCATTATATTTTTCATCATTGTGACCAATCCCTTACAAGAAGCAACTTAAAGACAGACGGATTTCTTTTGTCTCCCAGTGAGAGGGTACAGGGAAGGTGACTTAACTCCCAGGAGACAGGAGCATGAGTCCACCATGGCAGGGGAGGGGAGGCAGGAGCGGGAGGTTGAGACTTCTTAGTTCCTCACACCTCACAAAATAAGAAGCAGGAGATCTGATGTGGGGCCGTACTGTAAAACCCAAGATCCGCCCGCCCACTTGCTTCAGCTGGGTTCCATGAACCTACAATTTTACAACCTGCAAAACCACGCCACCAGCCAGGGACCAAGTGCAAAGAGCCGTGAGCCTGTGGGGGACATTTCATATCCAAGTAATAATGTATGCAAGTTGTATTTTCAAATATGTTAATCTATTCATTAGAGAGAGAGGGAATATGAATGCATCAGGGCCTCTTGCCACTGCAGACGAACTCCACCATGTATGCACCACTTTGTGCATCTGGCTTTACCCAGGTAAGGAGACTTTGCAAGCTAGGTCCTTTAATGTTTGAGAATCTACCAAGACAGATAAAGTTTTCCCAGAACCTCAGTTTTCCATACAATGCTCTGCAGGCTGGAGGGCTGCAGCATCCTTTACAAACAAAGGAACGAGGGAGAAGCCCAGCGACAGACTTTGCTCATCCCTGCAGGTGCTCCATGGCAGGAGACTGGCTCTTGGGTCAGCCCTGGCATGGTTTTAGGTGAAGCAAGGCTGCTGACATGGGAAAACCCATGGGCAGGATTTATTAGGACTCTGTGAGCCTTTGCCAAGCCTCCCCTCCCTGGCCCGACTGCTGAGACACCCTGTAGCATTTCTGGATCCAGATGGGATGAGTTCTGTCAAAGAGAAGGAAGGCATACAGACAAAGCAAAGGGGAAACAGGCATTCCTTTGAATGAACCCTTTAAATGGCAAGTATTATGTACAGACTGGAGCTAAGATGGGTTTTATTTAGTGTTTTTGTCAGTCATCTCCAGCTCTGGTGTGTGGTGCCAAGCCTTCATTTGATACTTGACTCCTTCAGAAGAGTGGAAAACTGAGATGTCAGCAGTCAGTAGTGTCTGCGTGTCGGGGTCTTCCCAGGTGTGACGGAAGGGCCCGCCAACGGCTGCTGGTGTTCGTAAGCAGAGACATGGGACTCAGAGCAGTGTGTTACAGCACGTGTCAGTTTACAGCCACGACCTCTTCAAGGTCAGCTGTCAGTCCTGGGTTTGCAGCTGGAGAGAGCGAAGAGACATTTCGCCTGCTGTTTCCTGTTGGCATAAAAATGAGTTATTGCTAGTTAGAGCAAAGAGCAGCAAATTTGACGTAAGCTTGACTAAAACACAAGCCAGATTCTTGATACTTTAATAGAAAATCACGGAGCTGAAGTCATGTTACAGATAAGTGTTTGACAAGCAGACATGCTCAGGGGAAGGTAGAAAAGATGTTAACTCTGATGACTAAAATGAGAAACCCATTTATTGAAGGAAATTTTGAATTTTTCTTGATTGGGATCCCAGGAATAAAATGACTCACCACGAAAAGATGGAGATCCTCTTAGAAAATCCGATGGAAGTTAGCGTCTACTAGAATTACGTTGTATGTTTAGAATGGTTGCTGGAAGCAACAAAGAGCCACTTTTGTTTTAATGTTCGAGATGTAGTATGGAGCCGTAACTCTGCTGTAGTAGAAATACATCACGTCCCTTCATGTATTCCACGTACGTGAAGTCAGGTGTTCAGACTCCTTGGTCTGACTGCATGCTGGCCCCGATGTTTAGTATCTGTGTGTACAGTCAATGGGTACACGATACCCGTATCCCGAGTGTGTGCTATGTCACAACCAGAGCTGGACACATTTGTGTGTCCATGGCGTTAAAATTTACTGGATAACAATAAATTTGCAAACTCTTCCATTTTGGTGGCTTCAGTTTACCAAGTAATCCTGATTTCCCTGATGGTACGGTCATTGGCAATCGCAACATAATTACTAATATTCACTCTCAGATCACACTTCCCACAGGATACATATTATATGCTTATACAAGAAAACAGTTTAGGGCTGGCGAGATGGCTTAGTAGCTAAGGCACTTTCCTGTAAAGCCAAAGGATTTAGGTTCAGTTCCCCAGGACCCATATAAGCCAGATAGATGCACATGGGAACGCATGCATCTGGGGTTTGATTACAGTGGCTGGGGGCCCTGGCACACCCATTCTCTCTGTCTGTGCCTCTCTTTCTACCTGCTTATTCTCTTTCTCAAATAAATAAAAATTCTATTATCAGTTGATCCATATACTGCAGGGTCCAGAGTCAGAGAGGTCTTCCTTCCCGTAGGCCAAGAGCCGATACATGCACAGAGCCATGGCAGTTTAGGGAGAAAAGATTTGGAGGATCCCAGCCTGGGGGCTTCTAGGAGGGTGTGGAACTGAAGGGCAGCCACCAGCCAGCCACAGGAGCCAGGGCCATCACGCCTGGGAGAGATGCAGAAGAGTGAAGGGATGGAAAGCAAGTCAAGCAGGCCATGTCAGACAGCGGGACAATGCTGAGCTGAAACCCAGGGACAGTGCCTGTAGGTCCTTTGTAGAGGCACTGGATGGTCAGAGGACAGGTGGATGGTGACATCACCATCAGAGTGTTGGGGCCATTTTTATCTTCCGCCCTATTGGTCTGGTGTGTTCCCCAAGTTCCAGGTTTTCTGACCTGGTGTTAGTATGCCTATGTGTCCTGATCTATTTTGATAAATTTTACTTTTTTGTAGTAAGTGATCAGCGTGTCTTGTGGATGTGCTACACACGTGCCAGTGTCTATATGTACAAGAGCTGCAGGCATCCTGCCTCTACTCTTGCACCCAACATGGGGCCAAAGGCTGCTTTGTAAAATGGAGTCACACAGCATTGCCACAACTATGGGAATTCATTCAGACAGCCCCCGTTGTGGTGATGTTGAGGTGCCTGTAAGCTGACCGTACAAGGTGGTTAAGTAACTGTTTCATCCCTCAGCAAAGCTGGTGTAGGTTAAACACCCCTCACCGCAGTCCTGAGATGGGAGGGAAATCCAAAGCACTCCGAGATCTGAACTTTGTAGAATTATGATGTCGACACGCAACCAATAAAGTCTATGCAAATGTCCCCACATCTGAATTGCTTTGGAAGCATTTGAGACAAGGGATCTTCAACTTGGGATGTCTGTCCCCTGCAAGGAAGAGCCTGTGGGGAATATCATTTTGACTACATGGAAGAAAACCAACGTTTTTGTATCTGTAAAATGGAGATCCTGGTATTTATTTCTACACTGGCTTTGCTGTCCTTGGAATTGTCTGGAGACCCCAAGGAAACCAGAAACAACCTTTCTGTTATTTCCTGGTTTTTAAAATAAATCTGCTTTACCAGAGCAGAATTCAGAGCAGTTTCTCTCTTAAAGAAATAATACAGTCTTTGTATGTAAGCTTTTGATTTCACTGAAGAAAGAATTTTTTAAAGTTGAAGGATTTCCTGTTACTATTGGGTCATAGATTCCTAGTATGAAATCTCTGATCTCGAAGTGAAATTGTACAGTTTTTGTCTCTAGACTTGTAATTTGGTAAGTCATTAAGGAAAAATGTATTCTAAATCTGGAGTTCCCAATATTTTCATTATAAAAAAACCCATTTAGTTTCATTTTTAACCCCCAAGTCTTATGTTCTGAAAAAATTATCTTCATTTAATAATCCTTAAAATATATTATTAAATACTATGTATTTTTCCTTATCATGGAATAGCTAGTGTAACAACATAGTTTAAATTTTTAAAAACAGTTTTGCATAGCTTGGACAGCCATTTAGGGCATGGTACTAATTAATTGGATTTTTCACTCACTCACTCAGTGTTAAGTGTGTAGTGATGATCCGTTGTGGTTACTGGTGAGAGCACAAAGCTGCTGCCCTTCTGATTGCAGAGAGCTGGATGCTGGCAACACTTACGGACGTCCCTGGCCGGTTCTCTAGAATTCACGAAGGGAGATGTAAAAGCCTGTGTGAACTTCATTTTATAAGGCTTTTTCTTTCACTGAACTAGAAAGCAGAGTACTGGGTATGAGGAAGAAGAAGAATTATATATTTGGGAAAATTACCAATATTTCAAAGGTGCTTCCTTCACCTCCTTTTTAAAAAAGATGAGATTAGCCAGGCATGGTGGCACACACCTTTAATTCCAACATTTGGGATGCAGAGGTAGGAGGATCACCATGAGTTCAAGGACACCCTGAGACTACATAGTGAATTCCAGAATTCCAGGTCAGCCTGGGCTAGAGTGAGACCCTACCTTGGAACCCCCCCCCCCAAAAAAAAGGTGAGATCAAATGTTTGACTGAAGTGTTTTCATGATTATTTTGAATCTATAGATTTGAGCCAGTAGTTAAATCCATTTCTCTGAAGTCTGTTTTGTTAAAGGAGCAGCCTGTCAGTTTCCAAAAAGGGCCAAGGGTTTATCTGCACCTTACCTTGCATGGAGGTCAGTAACAGCGGCCGCTCTTGAGCTCCCTCCATCGTCCTGTGTCTCTAACCCATCCTCACAGCAGGCCCCATTCTCCTTGCTTCCATGTGCACCCATTGCTGCTGCTCCTGACTCCTGGCCCTGCTTGCATCCTGACCCTCCATCCTTTGGCTCTGAAGCAAGCAGACCACACCTGTAGCATCTTTGCTTACCTTCCGACCCTTGAGCCCCATGAGGCCACACCTTGCCTTCCTCTTCACACTGGCTTCTCATTTTCTTCTCATTCTTGGCCACACTGGCCTTCTGGCCATTCATGGACACAGTAGTGTCTGTTTCCACTGGCTATTGCTCTTTGCCGTTCACTCTGCTGGAAGCTAGGATATCCACCGCCACCCCAGTGCCCACATGGCTGGTTCCTCATTGCTTCCAGATTGATCTCTGCTCAGAGTAAAGCCCTACCAGAGGAGCCTTGCCCGAGCAGCCCCGCCTCCATGGCTCTCTAGGTCTCGTCGCTGCATTTATCTCAGTTGGATCTATTGTTTAGTTTTCGTAATTTCTGTCGATCTTTTCCTCTGGAATGAATGTGTGAAGTGAGGATGAGGTGAGTTGATTCCTCTGCTGCATCTCCTTCCTGTACATGGAGTAACTCCCACCATGAGTCAGAGCTCAGTAGGATTTTATTATGGACTGGGGCTGAGGCTGCAGCTCAGTGCTTGAGCACTTACTTAATGTGGGGGGCGGGGGCTGGGTCCAATCAGCACTGAAAGATTACTGTTGAATGGATGAATAAATAACTTAATATACTCAGCGGGGCGTGGTGGCTCACGCCTTTAATCCCAGCACTCAGGAGGCAGAGGTAGGAGGATCATCATGAGTTCAAGACCATTCTGATACTACGTAGTGAATTCCAGGTCAGCCTGGGCCAGAGAGAGACCCTACCTCGAAAAATAAAAAAAAAATACACAATTTAATATATTTACTTGCATATTTCTATTAGTTTACTACTAAATTTGATCCAAGTTGATTTAATTTCCAAATAAAAGTGTGGTAAGAGAATAATCATTATACTCACAGACCTTGAAAGCTTTGAGATATGTTTGAACTAGTAGGTATTATGCTGGTTTCATAACCATATTCACAAAATACAGGAGGCCATATGTTTTCTGCAGTCACTTTTTTTGAAAGGAGAATCCTGCTGGGTTCTTTACAAGGGGGAGTTGGCATACCCACCTATCACTCCTTTCTGTTCTGTAGGCATCCTCTTGTTTGAACATGACCATATGCCCGCAGTGCAGGCCCAGTGCAGTGATAGATGCCCCAAACTGGCATCCTCTGCCGACTTCATCACCTTCTGAAGAGAAAGGGTGGATTTCGGGTCTAGTTCTGTAGGTCCCAGTTCTTGACTGACTGGCCCCGTTGTGTGGGCTCATGGTGGGGGTGTGTGACAGAGCAGACTTGCTCCCTTCTGGTAGGGATGCGAGAGTAAGAGAAAGAACCGGGTGTATTGCCTTCATGTCCCCTTCCTCAGGACCTGGACAACCCCCACTACTCCCCAAGTCTTAAAGCTTCCCCTACCTCCCGATAGAGCCTCACTAGGGATCTTGGGTCAAGATTGAAACATGCGGCCTCCCTAGTTCTTTATTGATAAAGTGGCCTCCAGCCACTGCAAAATGACTTCTAGTACATACGTCACCATGTGCATCTGGCTTGCATGAGTACTGGGGAATTGAACCTGGGTCCTTAGGCTTCACAGGCAAGCACCTTGACCTCTAAGCCACCTTTCCAGCCCGAGCGTTTTTAAAAGATTCATTATGCACTTTACTGAACGCACATATCCCATGTTGGTCATATTCCCTTCCAGTTATACTCTGTTCCCTCTTCACTGCCCCCATTCCACAGGGGGTCCTCCTCAGTAGCGTTATTGATTCTCATTGTGGGGTCTTCAATGCACCCGTCAGTCTCTGTGGGAGGGGGGAGGCAGTTCCTCAAACTACACCTTTCTACCCTGTGGCTCTTAAAATCCTTCCACCACCTCTTCCACAACGTTCCCTGAACCTTGGTGGGCATGTGATAAGTCTCTTTTACTGATAATCCCTCTGCAACCTCTGAATTTCTCTTGTGAGTGTCCTGTGTGTCTATTGCCATCTCCCTGGAGCAAGGTGTCAGGCCAGCAGTGAGAGCAGTGCCATGTTTAAATCACCACTTCCTCTGTCATGTCTCTTGTGCCTTATCTCACGCTAAGTAAATGGCTTTCTTTTTCTTTTTCTTTCTTTTTTTTTCTTTTGTGAGGTAGGGTCTCACTCTAGCTCAGGCTGACCTGGAATTCATCTCAGGGCGGCCTTGAACTCACGGCAAATTTCCTACCTCTGCCTCCCAAGTGCTGGGATTAAAGGTGTGTGTCACCATGCCTGGCTTTTGGCTTTCTTTTCTTGTCATGTTGTGGTAGGAAAAAAGAAGCTAAAAGTTGAGCTGATTCACTGAATTACTGTAAGAGTTGACTGCTGAGGAGCTAAACTTATCTTTGTTAGCAAATGACACAATCCCGAAGAGAGAACTGTCCAGCAAGGGCCCAGAGGGACGATATGAAGAAAAGACATGAAAATAAAATCTCAGCTGGGGTCCAGAGCTTCTTTTGAGAGCTATCTCAGGCTCTTTGGCCCGTAAGTAAATAAACTCCTCTACTTTCACTCATACTAACATTAAAGTGATCTCTCCAGAGAAGTTCTGTAACACCTCTGGTGGATCTTGCTTCTCCCTAATATTTGCTGTCACCTGTAATAAACCAACAACCCAAACCGCAGATTCTCTGAGTGAAGGTAAGATGGATTAAAGCGGGTGAGCATAGGTTATCTCTAGCTTTTCTGTTTGTTTTTCATGGTGGGGTTATCAAATGTATACACACATGCATATATATGTCTGTGTATACCGTGGCAGTTTGAATTAGGCGTACCCTATAAACTCATATGTTCTGAATGCCAGATCCCCAGCTAGTGGCAATTTGGGAATTGGAGCCTTGCTGGAGGAGGTGTAGTGTTGGGTGTGGGATTATGGGTGTTACAGCCAGCTCCCTCTTGCCAGGGTTTGGCACTCTCTCATTTGGTGATGTTCCAGCTGCTGTGGCAGAGGTGATCTGCAGTCTCTGGTCAAGCCATGGCTTCCCCTACCATCACGGAGCTTCCCCTCGGGTCTGTAAGCCCAAATGAACAACAGTCCTCCCATAAGTTGCTTTTGGCTGGGTGCTTCGTGCCCGCAGTGAGAAGGTAACTTCTGCAGACACATGTGTGGCTTTGCTTTTGAGACAGGATCTCATTCTGTAGCCTAGACACACTGAGCGCTCACTCTGTAGCTCAGCTGGTCTTGAATCTATGCCCAACCTCAGCCTCCCAAGTGCTAAGATTACGGTTAAGAGCCATTATGTCCAGCTTTACGTAGGCTTTTATTTTTATTATTTATTTATTTATTTGAGAGCGATAGAGAGAGTGGGTGTGCCAGGGCCTCCAGCCA
This sequence comes from Orientallactaga sibirica, assembly GCA_036365145.1. NCBI lineage: Eukaryota > Metazoa > Chordata > Mammalia > Rodentia > Dipodidae > Orientallactaga > Orientallactaga sibirica. The sequence continues at coordinate 618,358 of JAEOAD010002712.1, forward strand.
CTGCAAATGAACTCCAGATGCATGTGCCACCTTGTGCATCTGGCTTATGTGGGTCCTGGGGAATTGAGCCTCGAACCGGGGTCCTTAGGCTTCACAGGCAAGTGCTTAACTACTAAGCCATCTCTCCAGGCCCCACATATGCTTTTAATGTGGGCCACACTAATATTTAAACTGAGAATGTGAGGAAACGGGCATCTGCTGACGAGGGGTGAGTGGGCACCAGCCACACTTAAGCAGCCTAAACTCCAATCATTAGCATTCACTTACCCAGTCAATAAATGAGAGTCAGCTGAGGCTTAACATGAGACTTAACTAGTCTTGATTAACGCAACGGTATGTCAGGGCCCCTGCTTGGGTATAGTTATGGTTCCAGTGGGGACATAGAGGCCACAGTGCTCATGTAGGTCCCAAGTGTCCATGTCCCAAGATGTGGTTGACTGAAGATAGTGAGAGACAGGCAGGATTCTGTACGGATCACTGAGAGCATTAAAGATCACAGTCAAGCTTCAACCAAGGTCCTCACAGCTGGCAGGAGTTCCTGGGCCTGATGTGTCACTTGTCTTTTGGTTGTAGAAGTCTAATTTTTAGTTTCTTGTTTCCGGCAGGTATGTGAGGGTTGGGTCCAGCCTGGTGCTTTCATAAGAGCTCAGGAATGCCTCATTGTTGGGCCTAGTCCTGCAGGAATCGGGGGGGGGGGGGAACCGATCCCCACGCTCAGACTTCCCATCCACCTCCATCCAGTGTCACAGTCACCCGCCGAGGATCTTGCTGTAATGAGTTAGAATGGGTTGGATTTATAGTTTTATCCTAGTCTCTAGGGACATATAATTAACTAATTACTTCCATTGCTTCATTCATCTGTCAAACAATTATTAAGCCCGTAGTCAGCATTTCCTTCTCGTTCCTGGGACATGACTTCAGCCACAGGAGCACACATGTGAAAAATGAAAAAGTAAGTGTGACCTTTGCTTATGGGCCCCCAGGAAGAGCCCAGGCCCATCCAGAGTGTGCTGAATTTTCTGCCGGTTTCCTTGTGTCTTCAGTGAACTGCCAGCTCACCATATTTCAGACTGATGCTCTTACTCTTTGCCACAAGCCTGGCTTCTAAGCAGAAAGACAGCTCTCTGGACAGTTGACTCACGCACTTCCAGGGGTAATTGAAGCTCCCTTTCCCACAGTGGATGGTGGGTAATGTTATGAACACATGATTTTTCAGGGCAGGCAGGTGTGCATTTGGAGTGGATGAGTCAAGACATTTATGACCAGCGTAAGAGGGATGGAGGCTTCCAGCCATGCAGCTGCGATTTGGAGGAGTGGTTTTGGCTGGCTCATGAGCACGCAGCTTTGGGAACCTTCATCTGTCTCTGTCTGCCCACTATGAGGACTCTTCCATGCGGCCAGTCCCTTCTTCCAAGCCCCACTTCTCAGCTTGGTAGCTCAAATTCACAGCCCACAAAAAAGGAGTGTTTCTGCCCGTTGCTGAAAGACAGCAGTCTCTTCATCCCCCTCTTCTTGTTCCTCTCCCTCTCTCACTACTCCTTCCCCCTCTTCTCCTCCCCCTCCTCTCTCCGTCCCTGTCTCTGCTGTGGATTGAACATTATGGAAGCGTGCTAGGCGAACACTCTTACCACTGAGACACACCCCAGGCCAAGACAAAAGTTTCCTTAAGCCTCCAGACTTGGTGTGCAATGGACTATCCTCATAAAACTCTTTGGAACCAGAATCTCCCCTGTGTTGCTCAACTGGTCTTGAAATCCTGCTCTCAAGTGATCCTCCTGCCTCAGCCTCCTGAGTGTGAGGACTACGGGTGTACACCACCACACCTAGCCATTTGTGAAACTTTTGGAGGTTTCTTGCATATTGTAGTCATTACATGTAACAACTTTACCTGGAAGAGACAGGTTTCCTTCTTCTCCTTCCCTCCTTCTGTGTTGGTCAGGATTTCACGCACTCAGACACATTTATACTCACCGAGTGTCCAGATGCTGATGTTGAAAGGGCCCTGAGGAAGTCTTACAACATCCTGGGCAGTGCCTATGTGGTATTAAGGGAGACCTTGAGGTGGACAGTATTGTGGAGGCTGCAAAGGGGTTCTGCCAGCCTGGGAAGGACCTGAAGAAAGAAAAACTTCCCTGAGGCTGGAGGGTGCAGATGGCTTTGTAAATAGAGAAGACTAGGTGAAGGTGTGACCACCGGGCAGGGATGTGGCCATGGCTGGTAAGCCCAGCTGAAGGCTCCAGTGTGTGCGGAAGCCGGACGTAGAAAGTAGCTCTCATTGGATGATGAAGAGCCTGTTTCAGGACTTTTTCCTTATTAGGACTACTAGGTATTTTGTTCTTTATCCTTTTCTAAAGATAAAATTCATATAGCATGAAATCACCATGTTAATTATTTAAAAATATACAATTCAGAGCCGGGTGTGGTGGTGCATGTCTTTAATCCCAGCATTTGGAAGCAGAGGTAGGAGGATCACTGTGAGTTTGAGGCCACCCTGAGACTACATAGTGAATTCCAGGTCAGCCTGGGCTAGAGTGAACCTTATCTCGTAAAACCAAACATAAATAAACAAACAATTCAGTGGTCTTTGGTGTTTACATAGTGTTCGACTGTTTCTGTCTAATCTCAGAACACTAGCAAGCATTTTTCTCTTCTCTCTTCCCCGAGCTTGAGCACCGCTGATCCACCTTGCCATCTCCTGGGCTTTTTCATATAAGTGGGATCATACGAAATGTGGCCTTTTGTGTCTGGCAGATTAGTTAGCATGATGTTTTAAAGTTCAGCTAGATATGTGCTAATAACCCCATCCCTTTCTTAAGAGACAGGTTTCACTCTGTAGCCCAGACTGGCCTTCACCCGTCCTCTTGATTCAGCCTCCTGAGTGCTGGGATCACAGCCAGCCTCTCCATGTCTGAGCTATTGAGCATTTCACTGGATGGGGAGAGCACATTTTCTTTATCTGCCAGCGGGTGGATGTTTGGGCTGCTTTCTCTCTTCTACAAGTTTTCTTGGGAATGTCTTTTGTTTTCCAGGGTTTTTTTTAAATGGAAAAAACGTTATTTAAAAATTTACAAAATCCCCTCCTACCACCCTCTTTTGTCTCCCCTCCTTCTGCACCCTCTCCTATTGAGCCCCTCTTCTTTGCAACTACTCCCTATGCTCTTGAATGTAAGTTCTTAAATTTTCTTGAGAATATACCTGGGTGAAGTGGACTTGCTAGGTCATATGATATTTCTATGTTTAACTTCATGAGAAAGTCTAAAACTGCCTTTTAAGTCTCTGGAGATTTTAAGACAGATTAACATAGATTCAGGTTTCATTTCAGCACCAGTAATACGGTAATTGTTTTCTTTTCTTTCTTTCTTTTTTTTTTTAAATTTTGACTTCTGCTACCATTCTTTCCTTGTTCATATCTTCGTAGCCACAGCTCCTGAGGCCTCTAGCTGTTTCTGGCCCCGTGGATAAGACTGCAGGCAAGGCCTAGGTACCCAGTGACATGGAAGGGTCAAGCAGAAAGAAGTGATGTCAGTCTATGAAGTGTTACAGAAAATGAGTTTTCTCTTTTAAATAACCCCTGCTGCAATTACAGGCTATTATTAGGGAATTTATTGTTCTAAGCTGTACTTGGATTCCCTGTAATTTGTTATAATGAACTCGGGAGTTCAAGAGCAAGCAAGGGTCAAGTTGAGACCTGCCTTTCTCTTTTGCAACCCCTTGCCGCCCTTGGCCTGGTTGATTTTTGTTCTTCCTCACTTGTGATTAAGGCCTGTGTGTGTGGGGGGTGGGGGGGGGCATTTAAACAAACATTATCCTTTTTCAGGGAGGAATTGCCAGCCTTTGAGTCACTGAAACTTAAGCAGTCTTTATAAGAAGCCCGTGACTCTGGCGAAGAGAGATATTCATTGATCAGTGCCTGTTGAAGTCTGAACTCTGGCCAAGGAAATCTTGCCTGTGTATGTTTGGGAGTGCTCATGTGTTTCTGTTTTCACACATGCACATGTGTGAGCTTGTGATGTGGAAAAGGCCAGGCAACAGTCATTCCTTTTAAGGTCTTCATTATCACTTCCAGCTTCAACCCTCTCCAGCGGTTGCTTTGTCTTTTGGGGCTGTTGTCATTTTGTATAGTTGGAGAAGTACTGGCTGTGAAGTCTGTTGCTATAGTTTTAATTAACTGTCCACTTGGACATTTATTAAATATAAAAGCTTTTACACAGTGCACGAATCAAGTACCAAGCACATGATTACATGTTAAGTGTCACAAGTTAGAATTGTATCCCAGGGTTTTGAGGATAGAGGGGCGGGTGTCAGGGGAGACAGTCAGGTTTGTCTGGTTGCTGGCCCACACACCTCCTGTTTATCTGAACCTGGGGGACAAAGCAGTGTGGGCCACCTTGTCTACTCTCTCCATTTACAGCTGAGAACACCTTTGGGAATGCCCGGAATGTGTTTCTCCTGTTGCTATCTATCCCTGTCAATGTAAGATTTAAAATTATTCCCCTTTGCTCCTCTGTGCCCCAGGAATCCAGGACAGCATGTTCCCTGTCCCGTCATTGGCCACTTTGCCAGTGGAGAAGCTTTTACAATTGTTTCTTATGTGCACAGATAGCCTGAGCCTGGAGAGATGTTATCTGGGGCTTTGGTGCACTCTGCACTGTTCTGGGAGAAGTGAGTTCCAGAACATCCCAAGGCTGCTGTTGGTGGATGAACTTTTCTGGCCAGGAAAGGGCACTTTTTAAAATCCTGCCCTGCTCCAACAATTATGACAGCGACAAAACAATCTTCTTCCCTCTGTCTTTCAAACCCCACAGTGTTATGTAGGCTTGAAAGACGGAAGAAGTTGTCACATCTCTCACGTGGGGAGAGATAACTTGGGCCAGGCTGGATTTGAGCTATAGAGAACCAAAGGGCGTGTGGGAGTCAGGTGACTGCTGGAGGCACAGGCAGCAGTCAGGGCTCACTCAGTGCTTCCTTCACCTGGTTTTAATACTGAAGGAGTGTTTTGTTCCCTCCCAGCAGGAGTAGAGTTAGTGACATGTGGTTTTAACACTGGAAGATCCTCTGACAGCAGGTGTAGGGTGAGATGTGGACCATGATAGCTTAACAGATGTTAGTGAAGCACTGCAAAAAGGAAGCTTGAGTAACGCAGTGGTCCAGACCATGGAAGCCACTCCATGGAGGGGTCAGCAAGGACTTGGGTGACACAGGTGGTGAGTGGCATTTTGCTTTAAAAAAAAAAAAAAACTTTGCTGGGTGTGGTGGCGCATGCCTTTAATCCCAGCACTTGGGAGGCAAAGGTAGGAGGATCACTGTGAGTTCAAGTCCACCCTGAGAATACAGAATCAGTTCCAAGTCAGCCTGGGCTGGGTGGAACCCTACCTCGAAAAACAAAAACAAAACAAAACAACTTTGAGAGGGAGCGTGAGTGAGCGAGCACTCCACGGCCTCTTACCATTGCCCTTGCAGATGCACTCCAGGACCTGCCCCACGTGGTGTGTCTGCTCTATGTGGGTCCTGGGCCATCAGACTGTGAAGCAAGGGCCTTTAACAGCTGAGCCATTTCCCCAGCCTCAATTTGCTTTTCACAATGTTTTAAAGAGCACAGGTTGGCTTGAGGGATGGCTTAGTGGTTAAGGCGTTTGCCTGCAAAGCCAAAGGACCCAGGTTCAATTCCCCAGAACCCACGTTAGCCAGGTGTACAAGGTGGCACATGCATCTGGAGTTCGTTTGCAGTGGCTGGAGGCCCTGGCATGCCCATTCTCTTCCTCTTTCTCTCTCTCCCTCCCTCTTTTTCTCTGTCAAATAAATAAATAGAAATAAAATATATTTTTTTTAAAAAAAGAAAACAGATAGTGAGGCGCCTATAACCAGAGATCCCATGCTAGGTTTTACATGTTTTCCTGTATGCTTTGTATAATGTGGTTACACTCATCATCCCTTCCACCTCTGTGCGAGGAAAGTGTACTGTTCTAGAGGCTTTGCCAGCAAAAAACCAAATCTGGAGGGACTATGGGACAGGGGTGAGTATACCCTGGGATGGGTTTCTAGAAAAGCTTCACATCTAAGTGCTTGCGTGCACACACACACACACGAGGAAGAGACCTTCCTTAGAAGCCTGAAATCATAAACATCACGCGCAGTGGTGTTTTCATTTTCATTTTGGGACCTCAGTGAAGTGAGGGATGCTGCTGCTGGCTGGGAATCAGGTTCCCTCTGCTCGTCCCTGTGGCCGGCCGGTGCCTGTGCCATCTGGCTTTGCCTTAAGAAGCAGTGCCACCTTGGGAAGCCGTTCTCCTCTCAGCACCAGCCTGCTGCTGACAGGAAAGCTCTCAGCTTGGAATTTCAAGACCTCCCTGATGAGTGTAGGCTCCGCTGTGCTGCTTTAAATATGAGCCCCACATTTCTGTGACTCTCACAAACAGGCTTTTCCTTTGGACACCTCACCTGTCCACCTGAGGCAGCATGTCATGTTGTCCTTTGCCCATCACCCAGGAGCTGTGGTCTCCTCCTTCACACAGCAGGTCTCAAGACCAAGGGAGACAGAGATGGGGACCAGCCTCTGCTCTGAAGAGTGCTTGCAGTGACGGCCACATTGCTCCTCCAGTGTTGGCCCAGCACTATGGCCAGGAACATGAAGTGGGTAGGTGGAGGATCTCCTCCAGGCAAGCCTTCCCAGGTACTGGAGCCATCTACTGCGCCTCCCATCTCTAGCCTGATGAATGCAGACATAAATGTTCCGATGAATTCCTCACAAGCAAATCACAGCAGAGACAAAAGACCCTCTCAGGCCCTCCTACCCACAGAACGTTGTTATATGATTTTGAAAGTCTACCACTGTCAGAAATACCAAATCCTCTGTTGATTTGACTCAGGGTGGCAGTAAAGATCCCCACCCCCAAAAATCTAAGAAGAAGGAACTTGGAAAGGTCACTTATTTTCTTCCCATAGGATGGGAACATTTCCAGATGGATGAGATCTCCAGAGGGGAGATCATAGCATCTGTCAACTCTAGTAACAATGATTAGTGGAATCCTTTTCTATTTCACTCAGAGAAACCTGCATTTAAATCAACAAATAAAAACAAATCTTTGCTTTCAGTTAAAGTCAAAACAAAAAAATGGGGGCTGGAGAGATGGCTTAGTGGTTAAGGCGCTTGCCTTCAAAGCCAAAGGACCCAGGTTCTATTCCCCAGGACCCACATAAGCCAGATGTGCAAGGTGGTGCATTGCATATGGAGTTTTTTTTGCAGTGGCTGGATGCCCTGGTGCACCCATTCTGTCTCTCTCTCTGTGCCTCTCTCTCTCTCTCTCAAATAAATAAAAATAAAATTTTAAAACTGAAAAGAAAAATCTTGCTAGTTTAATTCAACAGGCAAAACTATGTTCATTTCTTAGAGAGAGAGTGTGAACTGCTCACCAGGACCAGTCACCGGGTCTCAGCAGTGTATTTGCTGCTTCCACGTCTGGAATATGAAAAATACTTAAAAATTTTCCTTGTGAGCTTAAACGTTCAAAGAGGATCTCTTTGGAAAGCTGGCACATTCTTTCCTGGCACAGAGATTGGTGTTTCATTTCCCCTCCACCCAGAGCCCTGACAGGGTGGAGCAGACATCCATGAAATTGCATGTTTCCACAACAGGATTCAGTTTTAACTTTACTACTGTTACGATTGAATCTCTCATTGAAAATAAGCAGATCCCAAGCCTTCTAAAAATAGAATTCCAGCTCTGCCAGTTATTTTCTCTTCAGCAAGCCTTCCTATGGGACGCAAGTTTTGTATTTTACAGTGCTTTTTGTGCAGAGGTCTGCCTACCAACCACTCCCCATGGGATTCTGAATTCGATTCCAGTTTCCACAGTCTCACCATAGCAACAGCCTCATCTTGTGATTGTGGTCAGCGCTGTGGGATTCCCGCTGCCTCGATGCCCTGGCAGTTTGAGTGGCTTCTAGGGGAGAGCCCTCCACTCTGAAGCTCTTTATCCCAGCACAAGCCTATGTTGGGCTACATGCAAGGAGCATTCTAGTGCACTGTGCTGTGAGGAAGGGTTCCCTGTTTCCTAGTGTGGGTCAGATCTGAAATAGAACTTGTCAAGAGCACCAGGCTGAAGAAAAGAGCTGTCGCCTTGCTGGATCCTGTGGGCTCCTTGGTGAGTGGTCTGGACCCAGAGCAATCTGTTGGTAAAGAATCCTTGCAGTTACCTCCATCCCCAAGGTGAAATGTAAAAAGGCTGTGGCTCTGGCAGATGACTGGAGGCTGACATCTTGTCATGTTTCTTCTCTCATATTCATACATGGTACCAGGGGCCCGGGGCACCCATCCCTGTGACCACACATCCCGCCCTCCTGCTTCCTGAGCGCATGTTTATGCCCACTGGTCTCTCTGACTTGAAGTGGAGGGAAACTACTCAATACAGGAGGAAGAGGAGTGAATGCCACATAGAAGGAATTCAAACACGGCATGCTTGTGTCAATGCAAAAGACACAGCTCTCACATCAAAGGGGATAAGAGACAGTTTATTCTGGAGCCAAATGTGAGTGACCATGGTCTGGGAACACAGATTTAGGTTACTCCGATTCCATGTTCCAACGTGTTAACAATTTCATGAAGGTTTTATAGTTACAGAACAAAAGGAAGTCTTAAATCAAGGCACGTTTCAAATTCATTGGCTGACCATCAGGTAGGCGGGTTACAGCAAAGCAGGAAATCTCCACCATGGGCCTCAGATGCTATCTGATGACACTCTTAGCCCTTGGGTTGGTGGAAGCTGGGGTCTGTTCTTGCATTCCAAAAAAGGACCACACCTGATCAACTGATAGTCAACAGGATGAGTTAGTTCAGACACAGAGGTGGGCAATAGATGGCTATTAAGGGGCTAAAGGGAGCCCAAGGTGATTTGGCTCGGACTTGCAACATCCCATCTCTCTGTGATCACAGGAGCTTTATCAGTCCATTCGGCCTTGCTGGAAGTAGGTGCAGCAGATAGAGCTGTTTCTCAGGAACTTTAGTTCACATTTGATAGGAATAGTGAACTTCCTTTTGCTTCCCTGCCTTGAAATTTTTGTGTTCTGGCTTGTTTTGAGAATCCCCTTATCCCTTTTTCTTTGCTAACTTTTATGGTTCTTTTCTGCCATGAAATTCTGCTTGTGGACTCCTGTGGTTGGGTTCCACAGGGAAAGGCACAGTGGGACCCTATGACCACAGGCTAAGTTCTTTCCTTGTCACTGTCTGCTCTTGTTCTTGGAGTTTGGAAAGTAGGGTCTTCAGATTCTAAGTGCTCATCTTCAAAGATGTGTCTGCGTTCATAGAGAACTCTTGGCACTTGAAAGAGGTTTTGATAACTTAAGGACCCTCCTACTGGCTCGGTTCACCCATCTAAGCACTGACTGGGTCATAAAGATGAAAGCTGTGGTAGTTTGAATATATGGCCCCCAATATATTCAATGTTTATTACTTTATAGTTTTGCTCAGTGTGCTGTGTGGCTGGTTGGTTTTTTTCTTTCTTTCTTGGTCCTGTGAAGGCAGGCCAGCTTCTTCTGCCATTATGGAACTTTCCCTGGATCTGTAAGCTTCAATAAATAATATCCCTTCCTCCATAACTGTGCCTGGTCTGGAAGTTCATCTCAGCGAACTTGAAGCTGTCTGCTACAGTAAAGTGGTACCAGGAGTGGGGTTGCTACAAAAGCTCTCCCACAAAAAGACTCCCGGGGTCTTCCCAGCTCTCTTGAAGAGAAGGTTATCTGGAGTGAGGGAGGTACTGTTCCCTGGAGAACTGGCCCAGGGACCCACATGGGCCAACAGATCAAAAAGCAGGAATGAGTTTGGGGGACCATCAACAAGATGGTTGAGAAGGGAGGGCAGTGCACACAGGAAAGCATGGTGGTGTGCCCTGTGTTAAGAGAAGTGCCCTCACAGGAGACGCACCAGTACTGTGCATGGTTCATTAGCGCTTTTGTTCTGAGCCAGGGTCCTGCTGTGTAGCCCCAGCTGGGCTTGAATTGTCATCCCCTACTCCAGCCATCCCAGTGCTGGATTAACAGTTGTTAACAGGCTTGGTATTAGTTTTTAAACACAAATAATTTTATTTATTTAAAATAGGGCTCTGTTGAAATATATTGAAAATGTATTTGAAGTAGGCTTTGCCTATTGAGAGGGCGCATGCTGATTCAGGTGAAGGCCGTAATGGGAAGTATGTTTATGAGAACTCCTGAGGAGTTAGGTAGCTGTGACTGGCCACACGCAGACTTGTTCTCTGGTCATGATCCCTTGGGAGGGGAGCCAGGCACATGGCTAGCGCCATGGGAGTTCATGGGGCCAGCCTTATCTTGCTTTGGAGGAAACATTTGAAAATATACCTGAGTGGGCGACCTGACTCTAGTGAACAGGGGAAACAGGAAACTAGCAGGTATTCATGTAGCCTGTTTTACTGTAGCAATGCAGGAAACAGGAAGTGAGCAGAGATTTGAAACCTGTTTTACTGCAGCAGTAGAGGATGCTTTGGTGTTGGGCATTTTGATATATTCTTGTAAAGCTTCTTTAAATTCATATAAAATTGTTGCTTTAACATTTTAAAATTTGCAAGCAAAGAGAGATAGGGAGAGAATAGGCATGCTAGAATCTCTTGCCACTTTAAATAACCTCCAGATGTATGCCTTTAACCACTGAGCCATCCCCCCAGCCTCTTTAACATTAAAAATATTGTATTTCAAAGAGAAAAGAGAATATGAATGAATGAAAATGGGCACACCAAGGCCTCTAGCCATTGCAAAAAATCTCCAGATGCATGTGCCACGTTGTGCATCTGGCTTTATGTGGGTACTGGGGAATTGAACCCGGTTATTAGGCTGTGCAGATAAATGTCTTAACCACTGAGCCATCTATATCCAGCCCCACCTTTTACTTTTTTTTTTTTTTTTTTTTTTTGGTTTTTCAAGGTAGGGTCTCATTCTAGCCCAGGCTGACCTGGAATTCACTATGTAGTCTCAGGGTTACCTGGAACTCATGGTGATCCTCCTACCTCTGCCTCCCAAGTGCTGGGATTAAAGGTGTGCACCACCACGCCCGGCCTAACATTTTTATGTGTTGTGTTTCTGTCCTATGAAGAATGAAGGGCAAATCCTGACTGCCCCTTTCCTGCCATCATACAAAGTTATCAAAAAATTGCCTTTAAGAAACAGATGCTGAAAGAGTACCTTTGATTTCACATTGGTCCTTCCTCATGTTTCCTTCTTACTAATTTGTGTACCTTCGGCAATAGGAGAACTGGCTTTTTGTTACTAGCAAAAGACTTAAGACCTCACATTTGTATGTCTAACCTTTTCTCCTGAGGGCTGTGATGTAGGTAGTTAGAGAAAGCAAGGGCTCTGGTGATGACAGTGAGCTAAAGGCACAGAGTGCTCTCGGGACTCCAGATGGTGAGGGCCTCCAGAATGGACAAGCGGGTGACATCTCAAAAACCTGTGTGTTATATACACTCATTAGTATGGCTCAATGATACGGGTATGAAGCAAAATTGAATGTTGAAACCTGAAAAAGGATTATGAATATATCAGGTGAAAGATTGGGCAGGAGTAAAAAACAGAGGTTATTTTTCTAGTCCATATTGTTTAATTTTAAAATAGATAAAATATCTTTGGTGTGTGTCATCTATGTGTACATACATGTGCCTTGTCTACATGTGTGTGGAAGCCAGAGAAAGATGTCAGGAATTCTTATCGACTTACCTTCCACCGCCTTTCCCTAGACAGTCCTCACTGAATCTGGAGCTTGCTGTGTGTTGGTTATGCTGGTTAAACAGGGAACCACAGTGATCCTCCAGTCTCCCATCTCCATCCCCTTCAGTGCTGGGGTTACAGGCATGGATGGCCATGCCTAGCTTTTTATGTGACTGGTGAGGACTAAACTCTGGTCCTCATACTTGCCCAGCAAGCCCTCATGCCTGCTGAGCCTTCTTAGCCCCTAACAAGTATTTTTAAGAAACTCAAAGTAGGCCGGGCGTGGTGGAGCACACCTTTAATCCCAGCACTCACAAGGCAGACATAGGAGGATCACCATGAGTTTGATGCTACCCTGAGACTACAGAGTGAATTCCAGGTCATCCTGGGCTATAGTGATACACTACCTCAAAAAACCAAAAAGAAAAAAAACCAAAAACCTCAAAGTGTTTACCCTTAGGATTTGAGTCTAAGATTTATCCACCAATGGCCTACATGGCTGTCTTTGCCCTCCCTGATAGACCCGCAAAGCCTGGGCGGGAGCAGAGAATCTGAATCCTTCTCAAGCAGGCGCTAGAGCTTTGTGTCCTGATCCCGGTGATGTAGCAGGGGGAGCCAGAAACAATTACAGTTCACTCCTATCTCTAGGGAAATTGGGCATCAGGTAACCTTTGGTTCCCCCAAACTAGGGTGTCAAAGTTAGGTTAAAATACCATGCAATGATTACTATGAGCAAAAAGGTTGTATTTTTTAGAAAGTAATGCAAGAAAAATGTGACAGTGAGCCAGGTGATTGTTTTAAAAGGGAATCAGTGTCCTTGGAAGAGGAAGTGAACATGATTTGTGACGTGAGCTCATCTATGAGTGTGACTTTATTAGCCGGGAAGCGATGAACGGCGTCAGCTTCTGCTTAGAGGTTTGATGTTGTGCAGGCACATTCTATCTGTGCTTTGATGTTGTATAGGGTACATCCTGTCTGTACTTTGATGTTGTGCGGGTACATCCTGTCTGTACTTTGATGTTGTGCGGGTACATCCTGTCTGTACTTTGATGTTGTATAGGGTACATCCTGTCTGTACTTTGATGTCGTGTGGGTACATCCTGTCTGTACTTTGATGTTGTATAGGGTACATCCTGTCTGTACTTTGATGTTGTGCGGGTACATCTTGTCTGTACTTGATGTTGTGCAGGCACATCCTGTCTGTACTTGATGTTGTGCAGGCACATCCTGTCTGTGCTTTGATGTTGTGTGGGTACGTTCTGTCTGTGTTTTGAGGTTGTGCAGGTACATCCTGTGTGTACACTGAGGTTGTGCAGGTACATCCTGTCTGTACTTTGATGTTGTGCGGGTACATCCTGTGTGTACCTTGATGATGTGCAGGTACATCCTGTCTGGACTTGATGTTGTATAGGGTACATCCTGTCTGTACTTTGATGTCGTGCGGGTACATCCTGTCTGTACTTTGATGTTGTGCGTGTACATCCTGTGTGTACGTTGATGTTGTGCGGGTACGTCCTGTCTGTACTTGATGTCGTGCGGGTACATCCTGTCTGTACTTGATGTCGTGCGGGTACATCCTGTCTGTACTTGATGTCGTGCGGGTACATCCTGTCTGTACTTGATGTCGTGCGGGTACGTCCTGTCTGTACTTGATGTCGTGCGGGTACATCCTGTCTGTACTTTGAGGTCCTGCGGGTGCATCCTGTGTGTACTTTGATGTCGTGCGGGTGCATCCTGTGTGTACTTTGAGGTCCTGCGGGTGCATCCTGTGTGTACTTTGATGTCGTGCGGGTGCATCCTGTGTGTACTTTGATGTCGTGCGGGTGCATCCTGTGTGTACTTTGAGGTCCTGCGGGTGCATCCTGTGTGTACTTTGATGTCATGCGGGTACGTCCTGTCTGTACTTGATGTCGTGCGGGTATGTCCTGTCTGTACTTTGAGGTCCTGCGGGTGCATCCTGTGTGTACTTTGATGTCGTGCGGGTGCATCCTGTGTGTACTTTGAGGTCCTGCGGGTGCATCCTGTGTGTACTTTGATGTCATGCGGGTACGTCCTGTCTGTACTTGATGTCGTGCGGGTATGTCCTGTGTGTACTTGGAGGTCGTGCGGGTGCATCCTGTGTGTACTTGGAGGTCGTGCGGGTGCATCCTGTGTGTATGTTGATGTCGTGCGGGTGCATCCTGTGTGTATGTTGATGTCGTGCGGGTACATCCTGTGTGTACTTTGATGTTGTGCGGGTACATCCTGTGTGTACTTTGATGTTGTGCGGGTACATCCTGTGTGTACTTTGATGTTGTGCGGGTACATCCTGTGTGTACTTTGATGTTGTGCGGGTGCATCCTGTCTGTTCTTTGAGGTTGTGCGTGTACATCCTGTCTGTACTTGATGTTGTGCGGGTACATTCTGTGTGTACGTTGATGTTGTGCGGGTACATCCTGTCTGTACTTGAGGTTGTGCGGGTACATCCTGTCTGTACTTGATGTTGTGCAGGTACATCCTGTCTGTACTTTGATGTGAGGGTACATCCTGTCTGTACTTTGAGGTTGTGCACGTACATCCTGTCTGTACTTTTATGTTGTGCGGGTACATCCTGTCTGTACTTTGATGTTGTGTGGGTACATCATGTCTGTACTTTGATGTGAGGGTACATCCTGTCTGTACTTTGAGGTTGTGCACATACATCCTGTCTGTACTTTTATGTTGTGCGGGTACATCCTGTCTGTACTTTTATGTTGTGCGGGTACATCCTGTCTGTACTTTTATGTTGTGCGGGTACATCCTGTCTGTACTTTGATTTTGTGCGGGTACATCCTGTCTGTACTTGATGTTGTGCAGGTACATCCTGTCTGTTCTTTGACGTTGTGCGGGTATATCCTGTCTGTTCTTTGACGTTGTGCGGGTACATCCTGTCTGTTCTTGATGTTGTGCGGGTACATCCTGTCTGTACTTTGATGTTGTGCGGGTACATCCTGTCTGTACTTTGATGTTGTGCAGGGTACATTCTGTGTGTACGTTGATGTTGTGCAGGTACATTCTGTCTGTGCTTGGCTAGTTGGAAAGGTTTTAATATTCATTAACATGGGAAGTGAAGAATTCCAAATCATCTGGCCTATTTGTGATCCTGCCCTACCAAACTTTCGCATTTCAAAGGCAGTGTGTTTCTAGAACCTACCTGGAGCACGTCACATCTTTTGCTAAGATGACTTCTGTCTGTGAAGCCTGCATGTCCTGCTGTGTGTACAAGCTTGCATCTTTGTTGTGGGAATATATCCCCAGTGTGTGTTTTAACGTGTCTGTTCCTCTCTTTCCATGACAGGTATCAGTATTACCTGCAAGTCAAGAAAGATGTGCTCGAAGGTCGGTTACGGTGTACACTGGATCAGGTGATCCGACTCGCTGGCTTAGCCGTGCAAGGTGAGACATCCACGAGACGCTTCTGTTCTGTTTGCTTGTGGCGCTACTGGTCTCAGAGGAAAAGCTAGTGACCGAATCCCTCCCTGGGGCTCCCTTCTCCTGTCAAGACATCATGCACATGTAAATTAGTGATTTTTGTGGCATAACAGGACAGCAACTTTCTCGGAGTTGCTTGCAAACTGCTCGTGCTATATAATTACAGTTTTTTTTTTTTTTTTTTTTTTTTTTTGGTTTTGCAAGGTAGGGTCTCACTCTGGTCCAGGCTGACCTGGAATTAACTATGTAGCCTCAGGGTGGCCTCGAACTCTCGGCGATCCTCCTACCTCTGCCTCCCGAGTGCTGGGATTAAAGGCGTGCGCCACCACGCCCGGCTTAATTACAGTTTTAATAAAAAGCAACAGCAGTTTTTAACCCTGCCTTTAAGTCAAGCTACATTTCAGAGTCTGTGGACCATTTCCTCACAGTCCTTCCGGTGCACAATACAGTCATATTTTGTAGTTTGATGCCTTGAATGTGCTATGGCAACTCTGGTCATAGCAGTGTTAACCTGTATTTTATCAGTCATCATAATAGAGTTAAAGGGATAAGTTTAAATCTATGATGGTAGTATGTCACAACAAATACTTATTTGAGAATACTTGTCTTTCAACCTGCCCTATTTTGATTTATCAGTCCATTTTTATATTCACTACTCTAATCCATTTACACATATACAGATAAAGAGCGATAGACCAAGACAAAGAAAGAAACAGAGAGACGGTTTAATTGCATTTAGCCCTAATGAAAATAAAAGAGAATATAATTTTTGAAAGAAAGCTGATTCCCCTTTCCGTCCTTATTTTCTTGGAAACCGAGCTAAGTTGTGTGACCTGGGCAGCAGAGGCGTTCTTGCTGCGTGGATCATTCATCTAGAAGCTGTGAACTGAACTTTCCGCCTCACACTTGGGCCTGAAGTTGAACCCTTTGGTTTACCTATCTGGGAAGGCTGAGCCCCCTGACCTATTTGCTTCTTGCATATTAGTGTGGAGCTCTTCTTACTCTTCTAAGGATAGAAATGTCCAGTCACCCTGCATCCCACCTGTCCACTTGTAGACCGAGAGGGAAGAAGTGGGGCCTGTTGGAGTGGGGACACAAGGGTGGTGCTGCTACAGCAATGGAGTAGATCGGACTAAGATCTGGTGTGTACCTCATCTTCAGCCAGGCCTTGCTTCTTTTTTAAAAAATTTTTTTATTATATTTATTTATTTGACAGAGAAAGAGGGAGAGAGAGACAAAAAGAGAATGGGCATGTCAGGGCCTCCAGCCACCACAAACGAACTCCAGATGCATGTGCCACCTTGTGCATCTGGCTAACATGGGTCCTGGGGAATTGAGCCTGGGTCCTTTGGCTTTGCAGGCAAACGCCTTAACCACTAAGCCATCCCTCCAGTCCCGGGCCTTGTTTCTTTAAAAGGCTTTCTTTTCTTTCACTGCATGTGCTCTTTCTCCTCTCATCACTCATTCATCAGGGTCACCATGGGCATCCTGGACGACCGAAGACCCTTGAGGAAGCTTGAGGTCTCACTCTGGACTCCCTCGTCACTGGGTCTTTGAAGGCAATTGTTCTGCCTGATGAAATCTCAGTTTAATATATTCCTGGGCTGGAGAGATGGCTTAGCCATTAAGGGACTTGCCTTTGAAGCCTAAGAACCCAAGTTCAATTCTCCAGTACTCATGTAAGCCAGATGCACAAGCTGGCTCATGTGTCTGCAGGCCCTGGTGCTCCCATTCTCTCTCTGTCTCTGTCTCAGATAAACAAAGTATTTGAATACACACACACACACACACACACACACACACACACACTTCCCTAAAAACTGTTGGGCCATTAGACACCTCCTCTGAAACAGGTGTTGATGAAAGGTGGCCCGGGATGATTGAACTTGAGTCAGGTTCACAGTGACTCATCCCTGCTGTTCTCTTGGGCCCCATCTGGCCGATGGTCAGCGTGTGATTCTTGGTAGCCAGATCTATCCCGTCCAGCACTTCTCCATGGTAACCGTCCTCATGTCCTTGCAGCCTCTTGTTCTGCATCCAGCTCTACCAGACGCCAGGTCTTTTCCTGAAGTCAAGATTCTGTGTGTGTGTGGGGGGTTAGTCTTTGCAAAAGTAAGGAGAGCATGGCCAAGGGGTTGACATGTCCATGAAGTAGGCTCCATGGACTTTCCCTTGTGTGTGCTCCATTGTGAGATGGCAGCAGGACAGGACAGGCAGACACAACTCCTGGCATCTTGCAGCATGTGGAGTTGCACAGAAGGTCGCTGGCCAAGGGTGATTTACAGCGGGAATTCCCAGCTGCAGATCTCTGAGCAGATGTAGTCTCTATATTGACCTTGAGTTAAGAAATTCCCTGCAGATAGGGCTGGTATACCTTCAACAAACATGTGGAACTTTGGTGTAGCATCTTTAAATAGCTGTTGGAATTGCTTCCACATTTCCCATTCTTTCTGAAAAGTTGGGTGGTGGTGCATGTTGATGGTTACAGTTGCTAGGCAGAGGTGCTGACATCAAACACATCTTGGCTATGTTCGTGATGCTGCAGGAATAGGAGTAGACAGATGCATGTGGTGACAAGTTGGTCCTGTTTCATGTCGTCTAGAGTTTCATAGGATAACTGCTACCCTCTCCCACCTTTTCTTCTCAGCTGATTTTGGAGATTATAACCAATTCGATTCCCAAGAATTCCTCCGAGAGTATGTGCTATTTCCTATGGTAAGTGCAATTCATTTTTTTCTTTATTAATTTTCTACCTTCTTTTGACATTTAATTTACCCTTTGAAAAATCTTGTACAGTTTTGCATGTGCTCCCTGGGGAGGAAAGTCCACATGCTGATAAATTGGGACAAATTTTACAAAGTACGAAGAAAGTGAAGACACTCCTTCACGAGATACCATCCTGATTTCTTTTTCAAACAGAACCTTGATAGCATATTGAAATGACACAGTTTTTGTGAGTTGATTTTATTTATTTATATTTATTTATTTATTTTTATTATTTTTTTTGGAGAGAGACAGAGAGGGAGAGGGAGACAGACAGAGATCGGCGTCCAGCAGTGTCTCAGCTGCTGCGAACAAAATCCATATGCATGCGCCCCCTTGTGGTCAAGTGCGGCATTGCGCCCTTGTGTCACTGCATCTGGCTAAACATGGGACCTGGAGATTGGAACCGCTGGAGATTGGAACCAGCGTTCTTAGGCTTAGGAGGCAGGCGCCTTAGCTGCTAAACCATCTCTTCAGCCCGTGAGTTGATTTTATAACTGAAATATGACTAAACTTATCCATTCTGTTTTTTCTTCCTGGAGCTTGTAAATTTTTTATATATACATACAAAATCATGTAGTCAGCAAATATAGTTTTACTTCTTCCTTTCCTGTGTAAATACCTTTTAGTTCTTTTCCTTTTTTTTTTTAAAAAAAAATCTTTTTCTTGTCTGATTGTTTTGGCAAGGACTGCTGGTTCCGTGTTGAGCACAAGTGATGCGTGTGGGCTGGATATAAAGCTCACTGGTAGAGAACTTGGTGAGAGTGGGTAGAAACCAGTCCAATGTATAATAGCATTTAAAAAACCAAACAAAACCCTGAGGCTACATAGTGGATTCCAGGTCAGCCTGGGCCAGAGTGAGACCCTACCTCGAAAAACCAAAAAAAAAAAAAAAAAAAAAAAAAAAAAAAAAAATACCCCAAACATAGGAATCAATAAACTCAAATTCAGGTATTGAAAACTTAAGATATTGATGACAGACATTGAAGATAACACACATGGAAAGATATCAGAACCAATATTTTTAAAATGTCCATAGAACCCAAACTATTCTATAAATTCAATGCAATCCCTATCAAAATCCCAACGTGAAGAATCACAGAAATAAAAAACGAACCTAAAATTCATAAGAAACCATAAAAGGCCTCAAGTTGGCAATACCATCCTGAGTCAAGGAAAACCAAGGCTGAAGGCATCAAGTTGCTTGGCTACAGACCATGTCATGAAGTGTAGTGGGGTGTGCCGCACAGCGGACCCTGACGTCATGAAGTGTAGTGTAGCGTGCCGCACAGCGGGCCCTGACGTCATGAAGTGTAGTGTAGCGTGCCGCACAGCGGGTCCTGATGTACAGCAGACCCACTGACCACTGGAAAGGAATAGAGCCCAGAATGATCTCTGCATGGGCGCGCTCCATTGCTTTTTGACAGAGGCCAGGAGTGCATATAAGGAGGGAGAACAGCACCTTCAATAGGTGGTGTTTGGAAAACTTGGGATCCACACAAAAAGGAATGAAATTGGGACCTTACCGCGCTCAATATCAGCTCCAAATAGACAAGGTGCAGGCCTGAGGCGTTAGACCTGCTAGAGGAAAAGCTGCAGGACATTTCTGGGGCACATGATCCCCAAAGTACAGGCAGTGAGAGCAAAATAAATAGGATTTCATCGGTCTGAAGAGCCTCTGCACAACAAAAGAAATAGTGTACAGCTTGGGAAGGTATTTGTAAATCATATAAGATAAGGGACCCGCACTCAGTGAGAAGAAAACAAAAAAAGCCTATTAAAACCTGGGCCCAGGATTTGAACGGGCGTTTCTCAAAAAAAGACCTGAAAGGCAGCAGACAGATGAAAACCACGTTACTTCACTAATGCCAATTGAAGTTGCTCCTGTTCGGATGCTTGTTATAAATAGAAGTAAGATAACGTGTTAGTGAGGATGTAGGGGAAGGGGACCGTGGTACAAAGTTGGTGGGAGTGTAAATTAGCAGGGTCATCAGGAAAATGATGGAAATGCCTCAAAAAATAGATTTTCTTAATACATACATATGATGATTGTCAGTAAAATTAGACGGCCCCTGTGTGCCGAGCCCTCCCTGTGCCTTCAACACCTGCAGCAGGCAAATTCCCCTCCTTTCTGTAGTTTTTAAAAATATATATATTTATTTTTATTTATTTGAGAATGACAGAGAAAGAGGCAGAGAGAGAGAGAATGGGCACACCAGGGCCTCCAGCCACTGCAACGAACTCCAGACGCATGTACCCCCTTGTGCATCTGGCTTATGTGTGCACTGGGGAATCAAACCTTGAACCAGGGCCGGGCGTGGTGGTGCACGCCTTTAATCCCAGCACTTGGGAGGCAGAGGTAGGAGGATCGCTGTGAGTTCGAGGCCACCTTGAGACTACATAGTGAATTCCAGGTCAGCCTGAGCTAAAGTGAGACCCTACCTCGAAAAATCAAAAAAAAAAAAAAACCACAAAAAAAACAACAACAAAAAACCTTGAACCAGGGTCCTTTAGGCCTCACAAGCAAGCGCTTAACCGCTAATCCCTCTCTCCAGCCCAGTGTTGCTCCTTTCTGAGCATGGCCCAGGCCTTTGCTGCTGTGCCCTGCAGCCGTGTGTCTTTGAGGTGTATGTCTGCTCCTCAAAGAGGCCTTCTGTGCCCACCACTTCCTGTTGAGTCCCATTTTGCCAGTTGAAATGCCAGGTGTATTTCACCTTAAGGCATAAACTGTGAAGTAAAAATGGCTGTCCCTGGGCTGAGTGAGGGCTGAGGCTAGGTTTAACCTCTGGGCAATTTGTCGCCTGTTTGGTAGCTCCAGGCTCAATGAGAAGAGTGGAAAGAATGAGCCTGTTAGGGGACTTGTTTTAAGAAGACTAGAAGCAGCCCCACGTGCTGGTTCTGGTTTTGGAAATATCATTCACCGCCTTTTTTTTTTTTTTTTTAATTAATTGTTTTTTCCCAAAACACTAGTCTGGGTAACTAACTCCTGAGGGATGAAATATCCAAGACTTGGCTCCTATTCTCAGGAGGCCAGAGTGTGACTGGGTAAATAGGAAGTTTGCAAAGCCATGGTGCCACGCCAAAGGTCGGGAAGTATCATTGCAGTTTGATGTGGGGAGTGTCCACATGTGCCGGGGGTGGGGGGGAGGGAAGGGTGGTGGTGTTGGAGAAGGCTCGGAGGCCAGTAGAGTGTATGAGCTGTCGTAGAAGACAGCGGGTTTGTCAGAGGCTGAGAGGGAGAGAGAGCAAAGAATATCTGGACAGGAGGACACGAGGTGTCTCAGGTGTTGGGAGAGTCTGCTCACCAGTTTTACTACAGCTCAACTGGGTTCCAAGGGAATGCTGCTGAGGAGTCGGGTTGCCTGGCTTCCTTCCAAGGTTCTACCCAGCCAGACCTTTTTGTGGGCAGACAGACACTGGCTGAGGGTCTGTCGTGGTGGTCTGGGCAGCTATGGCTCATGGGAGAAAAGTGCAACAGCAGGTGGCACAAATTGGAGGGTTTTTAGTTTTTGTGCTTTTGGAAAACAAGTTTATTTTTAAACTTACATCCAGAATTAGCTCAGTAATCGCAACACAGGTGAGTCACCTCAGTGGTTTCTACCTAGTGCATAGTCAGAGGGTCCCGAGAATCCTTCTTCTCCTGAAGGCTTTCCTCCTCTCAAATCTCACGTTGGCTTTGGGCCACAATTCTCTCCCACCAATGGCTGTGGCTTCGACTTGAGCAAGATCCTCTCCAAAAGTGACTTGCCAAGGAGTGCAAAGTTGTCCACCCAACAGGAGAGCCTTCTTCAGTGTTTACTCCCCCGCTCCCTCCCTCTCTCCACACACACGCTCCCTTTCTTTTCTCTCTCCTTCTTTCTTCCTCTTCCTTTCCTTTCCTTTCCTTTCCTTTCCTTTCCTTTCCTTTCCTTTCTTTTCTTTCTTTCTTTCTTTCTTTCTTTCTTTCTTTCTTTCTTTCTTTCTTTCTTTCTTTCTTTCTTTCTTTCTTTCTCCTCCTTTCCTTACTTCCTTGCAGTGCTACTGGGGATTGAACCTAGGGCTTCATACGTGCTAGATAGGAACTCTACTATTGAGCTATATCTCCGGCCTCCTTCCTTTTAAGATCTATATTATTGTTACCTTATACATGTACATTATGGGTTTTTTTGTTTGTTTGTTTTTCAAGGTAGGGTCTCACTCTAGCTCAGGCTCATCTGGAATTCACTATGTAGTCTCAGGGTCGCTGAGACTCATGGCAATCCTCCTACCTCTGCCTCCCAAGTGCTGGGATTAAAGGCGTGCGCCACCACGCCTGACAGGATATTATGTATTTTGATCTTATTCCCTCCTAGGCACCCTCACTTCCCTCTCCCAACCTTGCTTATTTATGTATTTATTTGAGGGAGGAAGAGAGGCAGGCAGCTAGATAGAGACTGAGCACAGCAGGTCCTCTGGCCACTGCAAACAAACTCCAGACATGTGTGCCACTTTGTGCTTCTGGCTTACATGGGTACTAGAGAATCAAACCTGGGTCCTTAGGCTTCATAGGCAAGCGCCTTAACATCTAAGCTATCTCTCCAGCCAATTCTTTTTATTTTGAGACAGAGTCTTACTAGGTGTCCAGGCTGGCCTTAAACTTACCATGTTACCTGGCTAACCTTGAACTATCATGATCTTCCTGCCTCAATCAAACATTGGCATTACAGGCCTACATCATTAAGCCACCTATCTGATAGGTTTTCAATAAAAGCCAAAAGTTTTGAGCTTAACATCTACTCATGGCTGGCACAGCGCACCATGGCCAAGAGTGTGCCAGCCAGTGTGACCACCTTCCCCGCAGCCCACATGGACTGTCTCATCTCCTCCTGGGGCCAGACACCAACCATTTCTGGACACGGTGGTGAATTCAGGCATGGCTTAGGGGCACGTTCTTATGGAAATGAAGTATGGAAGGGTTCTATGAACTGGACATGTGAGAGGCAGGTGGGAAGGAGGCCGCTGTTGGCCCAAAGGTCTTAGAGTGTTAGAGCGTCACATAAAGCCACCAGTTGTCTGAAGGTGGCCATCAGAGCCGAGGAGGAAAGTGAACTTTTGAGACAAGTCTAAGTGAGGGTGCAGTTATTGTCCTTATTAGTGTATGAGATGAGCTTAGTTGGTCCATAGCCTGTTGGTCCAGGGTTAGAGAAAGTCTTCCTTAGTGTTCCTCCTTCTGTGGCAGCAGCATCAGCAGCTGTGAGGCCGTTCACTACCTCGTCAGTGCCTCGCAGCCAGCCTTCTCAGACTGGCACGGCCCTGCCCACCCTTCCTCTCAGAGACTAGCACAGTGCTACCATGTGCAAAGGGCTGGTGGTCTCCACGTCTTTTCTCCCTTACCTTGATGAAGACATTTGTTGCGTGCCGATCGGCCGTGACTAGTTTTGGGTGCTGCTGGGAGTAAGACCGTGCATGCGTCTGCGGACGGGGCAGTACTTGTGCTGATCAAAGCTCCGTGAAGGAGTCAGCAAGGGGCTTTGGACCCTGCACCTCCTGTAGGAGAGAGTACCTCCTGGACTCCAAGCAGAGCGCCTACTTACACAGCCTGGGCTTCATATTGCTCACCAGTACACAGACAAATGTGGATATCATCATTCTCACATCTCAAAAGTGAGTTTTGGGGCTGGAGAGATGGCTTAGTGGTTAAAGTGCCTGCAAAGCCTAAGAACACCCGTTCAAACCTCCAGGTCCCATGTTTAGCCAGACGCAAAAAGTGATGCAATGTCGCACATTCGCCACAAGGGGGCGCATACATCTGGAGTTTGTTCACAGTGGCTGAGAGGCCACAGATGCGCCCATTCTGTCTTTCTCTCTGTGTCTCTCTCTGTCTCCATCTGTCTCTTTCTCTGTCTCTCTCTGTCTCTCTCAAAAAAAGTGAGTTCTTAGCTATATTAACTGCATCTTAAGTGCTCATCAGCCACCTAGAGGCTGTTATGTTGTAGAGATTTGACGGAACCGTTACTGTCTCCCCCCCACAACCCCCTCCCCCTGAGTCCCACTAGACGGTGCTGAAGATAACCTAGCAGAAGGTGGTTGCTGCTGGTGCACATGTCTGAATCAGTGATAAATATTCCAGATTTTGGCCCATAGCTGCTTTCTTTCTTCTCTGCTTACACCGCCCACCCCCCCCCCATCCTGGATATGCCATACTCTGTGGAAATTTCACAGCACAGCTTTTGAGCAGGGCTGTGTTCACATCTGGACTGGAATCCTTACTGGCAGGGCGGCCTGGGGCAAGTTAGCTGACTGTCCTGAGCCTCCGTTTTCTCCTCCGAGAGTTAAAAACCCCATCCATGCCCCATTGTGAGCATCAAGTGCATGTGAGATGCTAACTTGGCTCCGTTGTACACTGATCACCTCTGTTTATACAAACGTGTATGTTGTGCATGTGTGCGTGGAGACCAGGGGTCAATGTCAGGTGTCTTCTGCCGTTAGTCTTTATCCTGTTTTTTGCGACAGGGTCTCTTGCTGAACCCAGAGGTCACCCGTTCAGCTAAACCAGGTAGCCAGCAAGCCCCAGGGAGCCTTGTCTCTGCCTCCCCAGCACTAGAATTGCAGATACACATCTGATGTTTTGCACAGGTACTGGGGTCTAAACTCAGGTCTTCATGCTTGCATACGAGTTGATGGAACCATCTCCCCAACCCTTATTAATACTTCGTTATTTCTCATTATGTAGCACAGACCTGAGTGTCGAACATGGGGACTGTATCTGCATTTTGATATTTAAGCACATAGGACAGGCAGAGGCACAAATTATCACCAACCAGTTTTATAATTGAAATCTGTTGCTAGTTACTATGAAAGTTACCTGTTTGTCTAGTGAGTTCCAGTCAGTGAACATGTATTGAACACTTACTGCATGAAAAGAATGCACAGTTGTCCTTGTGATCATTCTCTTCAGAGATCTGCAGGGAGCTGCTACCCTCGAGGTGCCCAGATTGCAGCAGAGGAAGAGCGGGAAAGGCCTTTAGACAAGAAGGTTACTGCAGAAGACATGGTGTAGGCAGAACACTAAAGAGGCCTGCGTGCCAGTGGGAAAGCAAGGTCTAGGGGAAGAAAGGCTTGCATCCAGCCAGTGGGGGAGGGGAGAGAAAGCACCACTGGAGGACAGCGGCATCTGAGGTAGGACCCAAAAGATGAAGTGACATTTCACGTAGGTTACTGGGACTGAGAGTGGGCATGAGCTTAAAGGAAGACATAAAAGCTCTTTGTGTTAAGAACAGCAGTTTGCTGGAGGCGCCTTATACCCTTGGGGGAGGAGGTCTGGAAGGGAAAGCTGGCTCCCATCGAAGCGTGGTCCAAGTGCCAGGCCCAGGTGTCAACCTAATTGCGAAGGTAGTGGGAGCCATGGAAAGTTGGAAACCTTCGGCCCGGATCCACTGGCTCTCCAAGGGAAGCAGTGCATTCCTTTGATGGGGGAGGGAAGGCAGGATGAATGGCCCTGTTTGATCTTACAAAGTAACTGAATTTGTCAAATGCATTTCTTCAGCAGAGAGAACAAAGTTAAGTACACAGGGTGCTCCACAGGTGGGCGGCTGTGTACAGGCATGCACTCCATTTTTCATTCACCCAAAGGCTGTGCTTGCCCAGCTCTGTGGGGCACATACCTCAGGGGGCCCCGGGTGCAGATGGAGGCCATTGAGTTAAGCACAATAGCAGAGGGGGGTACCTTTGGATTTTTTCTTTTAAGATAGGAAGTGGAGGTTTAATGGAACCCTTTTGGTTTTTTCTGTTGCCGCAAGCCCTTCTGTGGCTTTTCAAAATGAGTCTGTGGGTTTGATTGCCCCATGAGCGTGCAGCACATGGCTACTTCTCAGCCACGCAGCACCTTTGTGATTCCACAGCAGAGAGCTAGTTCTGGCATTGCAGACCTAAGACATCTCAGTGGTCTTCTGATAGGAAACAGCAAATTAATCAGTAATCATGAAAAATAAGAGTTCCCCTCATTCCTTGTGTCTTCTCCTCAGTTCTCTGCAGACCTTGAAAGCTATAGAACTCCCAGAACTTGCAGAAATACAGAATTTTAAAGACATACTTACATCCTTATATTCCAGTTTAAAAAATCCTGATGCCTCATTGCTATTGTTTGAATACAGGATGCCTTTTTTTTTTTTTTTTTTTAAAAATTATTTATTTATTTATTTGACAGAGAACGAGGGAGGGAGAGAGAGAGAAAATGGGTGCACCAGGTCCTCTAGCCACTGCAAACAAAATCCAGACATGTGCATCCCTTGAGTGTCTGGCTTACGTGGGTCCTGGGGAATCAAACCTGGGTCCTTTGGCATTGCAGGCAAACACCTTAACTGCTAAGCCATCCCTCCAGCCCCAGGATGCTTCTTAACAGTTATGACGAGTCCATTTTGGGGAGTAGCATTTTATCCATGAGTAGTTAAATTGGAGGCAAATCTTTAGATAAATGGCATTGTAGTTGCAAGAAGATGAGGGGATATGTTTGAATTCTGCCACAATTTCAGCCTAAATCCTGCACTCCAATAGTGTGAGCTTCAGGGTGACCATACCAGGACACCACCCAGAGTCCCCTCTGCTTGTCACCTGTAGAGCTCGGAGGACAAAAGTGGACACCTGTGCCCTGGATGTGTCCACTCATGCACGCTGGTTGGCCACGATACTAAGTGCTCTGACAAAAGTCTTGAGAAGTTTCAACCATCACAACCATCTGTGCCCCTGTGACCAGAGGAGTGAACTGTTCCTTTGTGTGAAGGGAATTAGTTTGCTGTTATTTTCGAGCTGAACAAAAAGGTCTGGCACAGCCCATTCCTAGGCTCAGTTTTGAAGGCCTGGAAGCTCACTGTTCTCTACCCTGATCATCAAAAGTACATATATACAGGGCTGGAGAGATGGCTTAGTGGTTAAGGCACCTGCCTCCTAAGCCTAAGAACCCGGTTCCAATCTCCAGGTCCCACGTTTAGCCAGATGCAAAGTGACACAAGAGCGCAATGGCGCACTTGACCACAAGGGGGTGCACGCATCTGGATTTCATTCGCAGCACCTGAGGCTGCTGGCATGCCCATCTCTGGCTTCCTCTCCCTCTCTCTCTGTGTCTCTCAAAAAAAAAAAGTATGTATATACAAAGCACACAATTTGCAACTAAGAGTTAGGCAGGTAGGGAAGGAAGTAAACAGAAAACCCCACTCTGCCTGGCCCTGCTGACGTCACACCACAGCCCAACACTTGTGGAAATGTGGCAGGCTGTACTGAGGTGCTCTCTGAGGGCAGTGGCAGTGGAATCATAACTGAGTGCCTACAGCGTAGCTCACACTTCACAGAGAGGAGGGCTGGGAGGGAAGGCTCACAAGGGACAGTGAGGCGGGAGTGTCCACGCCCCTTGACCTGAGTGCTTTCTGATCTTCCAGGATCTGGCCCTGGAGGAGGCTGTTCTGGATGAGCTGACCCAGAAAGTGGCAAAGGAACACAAGGCCCGCAGGTAAGGTGGTGAAGGCGAGGGGCCGTTGGCCAGCACGGTCCACTGTCCCCAGACCCACAGTCTTCATCTCCCTACCCACCCCTGGCCTGGGTCCACGTGCCTCCCATCTCCCATCATATGAGTGGGGTTCTGTTCTGAGAGAGGAGGATGGAGTCCTGAAAACACCACACATTCCTCTCCTTCTTCCCTCCCACCCTGTATTCCATCCATCCTTCCTTCTTCCCTCCGCCCGCCATCCATCCATCCTTCCTTCCCTCCGCCCACGTTCCATCCATCCTTCCTTCCCTCCGCCCACCTTCCATCCATCCTTCCTTCTTCCCTCCCACCCTGCATTCCATCCATCCTTCCTTCTTCCCTCCACCCGCCTTCCATCCATCCTTCCTTCTTCCCTCCCGCCCTGCATTCCATCCATCCTTCCTTCTTCCCTCCAAATAAATTCCATCCATCCTTCCTTCTTCCCTTTTATTTAT
Source organism: Orientallactaga sibirica (assembly GCA_036365145.1). Classification (NCBI taxonomy): domain Eukaryota; kingdom Metazoa; phylum Chordata; class Mammalia; order Rodentia; family Dipodidae; genus Orientallactaga; species Orientallactaga sibirica. The sequence continues at coordinate 646,206 of JAEOAD010002712.1, forward strand.
TTCCATCCATCCTTCCTTCTTCCCTCTGCCCACGTTCCATCCATCCTTCCTTCTTCCCTCTGCCCGCCTTCCATCCATCCTTCCTTCCTTCCTCCGCCCGCCTTCCATCCATCCTTCCTTCTTACTCTCCCGCCCTCCTTCCCTTTTTTCCCTCTCTTCCTTTCCTCTTTCTTCCTCTCTAGTCCCACCTGAAACTCAGTGAACAGTCAGTCAGGCTCTCTTGTCTGAGCCATGTGCCTTCCCAAATATCACCTCCAAATAAATTCCAATAGCTTTTTAAAAATTTATTTTATTTATTTGAGAGATAGAGAAGGCAGAGAGAGAGAGAAAGAGAGAGAGAGAGATAGGATATGGGCATGCCAGGGCCTTCAGCCACTGTAAATGAACTCCAGATGCATGTGCCAGCTTGTACTTATGTGGGTACTGGGGAATCGAACCTGGGTCCTTTGGCTTCACAGGCAACCACTTTAACTGCTAAGCCATCTCTCCAGCCTCCTAATAGCTCTTTTCTGTTTTCCCCCTTTAAAGAACGGTAGAAAATCTTCCCAACCGGAATTGGTCATTGAGGCGTGTGGGGTACTTAGTGTGGCCAATGCTGGACTCTTTTTAAGTAATACACCTTCCTCTTCCTTTTGAGTAGAAGGCCACAGGGACGCCTCCCATAGTACCGAGTCCATCTTCACAGGGAGAGTTGCTGTCCCCAGAGACCAGGGCTTAGCCACAGCCATCAGGACGGGGGGTCTGTCACGCGCTCACTCATCTCTTCCCCTGCTCTTCTCTCGATCACAGTGGCATCCTGCCTGCCGAAGCTGAGCTGATGTACGTCCACGAAGTGGAACGCTTGGATGGGTTTGGACAGGAAGTCTTCCCGGTGAAGGTGAGTGCCATGCCCACCTTGAACCCCCTTCCTCTGCTCCATCCTTGCCTCACCCCCACTCTAGCCCCACCCCCTCCCCTACCCCTGCTCTGCCAAGTCAGTGGTGATTGCTGTCTTAGTGCCACATAACAGTAATTGACAGGTTCACTGTTTTGTTCGACCAGAGATTTTTGAGGCTAGTCTCCAGAAGAATATTTCATAAGATAATCATTGTTGGACAGGTGTAGTGGCCCACCTGTAATCTCAGTTGCTAAAGTACTTGCCTTGCATGAGGACCTGAGTTTGGATTCTCAGCACCCACATCAGTGCTGGACAGGTGTAGTGGCCCGCCTGTAATCCCAGTACTCAGCAAGTGGAGATCTGGCAAACTGAGTTCTGGGCTTAAGTGAGAGACCCTACTTTAACAAATAAGGTGGAGAGCAATAGAGGAAGATACCCAACATTGACCTTTGACCTGTACATGAATGCACACACATGTGCCTATACACATGCATGTACATCACACATATGGCAAAAGAAAAAACAGGCTACCATGTAAATGAGCCCCACATATCAGCTCACCTTTTACCCTGAAGGCACCAAGGCTGGATCTGGTCTTTGCTGCTGAAGGGCCAGCGGCTGCCTCTTACCACACTAATTCTCTCTTTGAATGGATACCGGGTAACATTTGCTGAGGCCCAGGGGGATTCCCCACATGCAAGGTGGCTGATCTCGCCAGCTCTGGAGAGTACTGTGCAGTGAGTTTGAAGCCCCTTGGGTGTTTTCTGGAGCCCATGCCTAGGAACCTGCTAAAGCACATTGCATCCTCCTCCTGAAAAGTAGGTGTGGTTGGGGGGTCGTGGAGCATGGGCACTCAGAGCTGAGCCATAATCCAAACTCATTTCTTCCCTCTCTGCTTCCCAACTTTTCAAAAACAAAAAAGAAAGAAAGAAAGAAAGAAAAAGATTTATACCAGAAACCTAACGCAGCAGGCACTTCCCAGTGATTGTGGAGATGCTGGCCGTGTCAGTGCACACGTTCTGCCTGGCCCGGCGCGGTGCCTGCTTTAGGCGTGCTCGGCCGTGCGCTTGTAATTTGCCTTAATGAGAATGGCTCACGTGCATCAGGCGGAATGGTGCAGGGTGGCCGCGGCTTGCAAAATGGGCTAAATTGGCTCCCTTTTCGATCTGTTTAATTTTCTTTTGCTTCTCTAATGGCCACCCTTCGAGGGGTTATAATCCATTTTCCTTGCAATAATGCCTCACAAAGCCATCTGCAGCCCACTTACATTTCAGCAGCCCATATATAGTCATGATACTGTGGGTCATTGAAAAATCAGGAAACTTTCTCCACTTCTACCAAACTGAGTTGTCAGTGCCTGGAAATCAGCATTTGTTGTTCTTGTTGACTTGTTTTTTAGTGATTGTGGACTTTGGGAAGGAGGAGCGGTGGTGGTCAGGTTGAAGGTTGATGCCCTAATAGGCTCTTCTGTGGTGCCAGGGGGAGCAGTTTCCTGCCTCAGTGTGGGGGCCCAGCAGCGCTGACTCACCGACAGGCCCGTGTAACTTGGCTGTGCTGCTGGTTTTCCCCCACGGCTGTCCCTGACTGAGGTGACCACGTATCCATACGATGCCTGGTGACCTAAGGATGGTGGGTGGGAACAGAAGACAGGAGGGATGGTGATGCGGTTAACCCTGTACAAATTAGTAAATTCAGACAGCAGAGATTTCAGGGACAAACTGTGAGAGGAGCGGCAGGGCCTGTGGTATATAAGCGTCCACGCCCCAGTGCAGTGGACAGCGTGTCCCACAGTGTCCCTGAGAATTGTACTCCGTTTGGGGCGGCCTTTTCCATGAGTGCTTCCTCCAACTTTCCAGTCCACATCCGGACAGGCGTGTCCTTCCTTCTCCTCCATAGGCAGCGCATTCTCTGCCCAGGCTGCTCTCTTAATGGCACAGCCCGTGGACTTGAGGACGGTGCTTCTAGTATGGCCGAGCCCCAGTCCACGCTTTGCTTGGTGGCAGGCACAGCCTTGGGTTTTTTATCCAGTGCACGACCCCCAGTGGCCTGGGTTGTGTAGCTACCTTGGACATCCTTTCTGTGTTGTTTTCTGTCGTTCCTTCCCCTGGGAACTGCCCTTCCTGAATCCCCTTCATCCCAGACTCTAATGTGGACCTACTGGCAAAGTCCCAGGAAGTCTTTCTGCAGATTTTCCCTTCCCCTTCTGTCTCCAGCCTCCCACCCTATTTCTACGCATGCACATTTTTCTGCGGCATAACTTACCTTCATCACCAAGACAAGATCTTTCTTCTCCAGCTCATGGCACCCCTCCTTAAAATCACCATGTATCGCAGGCTGGCTTCAAAGCCTTGATCCTCCTGTGTCTACACATGAGGCACAGTATGCCACCCATGTGTGGGTGGCAGCCACCAGTATGGGTGAGAGACAGTTTGGTACCTATGAGTGGGCTGTAGCTGTCCTTACAGGTGAGAGACAGTCACTGGGCTGCAGCCCCAATGGTACGAGCTGCTGGTGAGCCTCTGCATTGCAAGCGTCTGCGTTTTTAAATTGACAAGTAAAAGTCATATGCATTTACCACATACAACATGCATGTATGTAGACTGACTAAATGAAGCTAATTAACATGTGATTGTCTCATAGACTTGGCATTGCATTAGGTGCCAACATTTCAACTCTATTCTCAGCAGATTTTCAAGAATAGAACATACTGTTTCTTCCTGTAGTTGGCATGTTAGACAATAGATGCCTGGAATTTGTCCCTTTAATCTGACTAAAGTTTGTATCCTTGGACCAGCGTCTGCTCAACCCCTTTTTCCTTCGAGTCCTTGCTGACTGCCATTCTCCTGTCTCCTCTGATGAGCTTAGTCTTCAGATTCTCCAGCTAGAGAACTTCGGTGTTTGACCTCCTTGATGCCGTAGTCCCCGGGCTTGTGTGGCTTCAGATGACAGGATGTCCTTTGCTATGATGACGTAGAAGGCTGTTAGGCACTGCTCACACTGTCCCTTCTTTACCCACCCACCCCCACTCACACACTTCTTTTTTTTTTTAATTTTTTTTTTATTATTTATTTGAAAGAGAGAGAGAGAGATACAGAAATAGACAGGTAGAGAGAGAGAGAGAGAGAGAGAGAGAGAGAGAGAGAGAGGGAGAGAATGGGTACGCCAGGGCTTCCAGCCACTGCAAACGAACTCCAGATGCATGTGCCCCCTTGTGCTTCTGGCTAACGTGGGTCCTGGAGAATCGAGCCTCGAACCGGGGTCCTTAGGCTTCACAGGCAAGCGCTTAACCGCTAAGCCATCTCTCCAGCCCCACACACTTCTTTCATTCATTCGCTGACAGACTCCACTGGCTGTTGTGAATGGTGCTGCCACAAACATGGTCGTAGCAAATCACTTCTGTTGATCTTGCACAGGACAGTCACGGAAACAGTGTGCACCTTGGCATTTTCTTCATGGGGATTTTTGTGAGAAACAGAATTGGAAGACAAGCCGTGATGTACAGGTAAACTCGCTCCCCGGAGACAGCAGACGATGCCAGTGGATATCGCTATGCGAATGGACCGGCCTGCAGTGCTCCTCACACAGATGAGATGAGTCCTCCTCAGGGTGACTTGTGGTTCTGAGAAATGTGTCTTACTTCTCCTGGAGTCTGGACTAGAGGGAAACACTTTCTTTCCCCCAGACTGCAGGGGAAACACTGTTGAAACCCACTGAGTAAGAAGTGGGGCCCGCTGGTGAGTGTGGCTGGATCCAGCTCTCCTGTCAGGTCTCCAGAAAAAGAGGTTACCCTGGGCCAGTGACAACCAGACCAGCTTCCTGCCCTGGCCTGCTTCCATTGCTGAACCACACGTGCTGGAAGAGCGCAAAAGTTTATATGAACAAAAGGGGATTGATTGTAAAAATGTATCGTAAGCAATGTGTCTAACAATAATGAAGAACTTGGAGACCTTTTTTAAAAAAGTTTTTATTTATTTACTTATTAGAGACAGAGAAAGGGGGAGGGGGAAGGTAGGGAGAATGGGTGTGCCAGGGCCTCCAGCCACTGCATGTGCCACCTTGTGCATCTGGCTTACATGGGTACTGGGGAATTGAGCTTTGAACCAGGGTCCTTAGGCTTCACAGGCAAGCACTTAACCACTAAACCATCTCTCTAGCCCCCTTTTTATGATTATTTAATTTCCTTTATTATTTCTTGGACACTTTTACCCTCTTTACTACTTAATACAAGTAGACTTTTTCCAGGGCTGTGGTGAAAGTTTCATGCCTATGAGTTGCCTGTTGTTGTTGCCAGTGGGTACCATCATGACAGTGTGCCCAGCATGGATTGGAAGAAAAGCTTTCCTGGGTGTCCATCTGATAAACAGTTATGCCTCTAGGCCTAGAAAGACAGCTCTGGGGGCCTTTGGATGGGACGCTGGGCTCCCTGCACCAGCAGTTAGGACCATCGTGTTGAGACAACGAAAAGTGTCCTGAATGGCTTTCCATCCCCTCGGTTCCCACCCGGTTTTCATGCGTTCTTCCCCCTTGTTCTTTGACACTGGGATGAGTACAGAGGTCTTTATGGTTTAGAGGAAGCTTTTGAGTTTTGGATGTACTCAGTCAATTCCCTAGACATGTGCAAAGTACAAATTGAATAAAATATGTAATTCTGTGCAGGATTGGCAACTGTAAACCTTTTGCCCACTTACAGCCAGCCAGCTCTTTGTCCCAGAGCAGTCTTGAGTGAGATCAGTGCTTCTGTGTCCCAGGAGCCCCACACGCCAGCTGCTGAACAGGGGTAGAAGGGCACCGTAGTGTGCAGACGTCCTGACCATGGGCCTCTTACACATAGAAACTGCCTCCCGGGCTTTGCACTTACCTTGAATTGACTTCTGCTCTAGTGTCCTGTTCGTTGTTCCACCGAGGTGAGGTCCTGGGTCGAGTGAGGAGGGTCTCGTGGAGTTCTGAGGGAATGAGCTTGAGGAAAGACAGCAGAGGTCTCCTTCTTCTGGACAGTCACCGAGGAGCAGGCAGCGCCACGCCCGGGCTCTGTGTCGGTGGAGGAGTAAGGCTGGCAGCAGGCTGGGCTGAGCATCTTCGGAACACACTCTTTGAGAGTGGACAGATGATGGGGCGCTTTGGAAACCCCAGATCAAGAACTCATCCATCCTTGGCCAAGGGAATGGCTGTGGCTGAGTCAGGCTCCCGTGGGTGTCTAAACTGTCTCTGCTCTGAGTGAGAGCCAAACAGCTGCCCATCTGTCCTAGAGTGGCTGCCCAGGAGAGAGGCGTCATGTTCGCTGTTGTCTTGGCAGTGCTGGAGAAGCCTTGTGTGTGCCGGGCAAGTACTCCACCAGTGAGCTCCGTCCCCAGCCCTACTTGTCATTCCTTCAGTGTTCTGAGCAAGAGACTGGGCTCTTGGGACATGGGACATGGAACACAGAGAGACACAGTGTTTCCACCAGGGTGTGGACCCTGTGGTCTAATAGGATCTCATGTTAGGTCTATTCCCAGATGTATAAACGCATGCTGCAGTGTGATAGCGTGGAGAGTATTCTAGCAGTTTTCCTCCAGATGGGGAGTGAGGAATGGCTTCCTTGAGGAGGGACTCCAGAGGTCAATCTTAAAGGAATTATCTCAGCAGGGGACAGTGGAAATACAGTGACCTTCTGATCACAGGGTGGAGGGATGCTGATGCCCTGATTTGGGGGGCTGTAAAGTGGAGGAGCAAGTGAAAAATAAGCAGTAAAAAGATGGCTAGGAATTGGCTCCACGTAGATTGGGGAACAGCTTGTTCTCATTTTGAGCATTGTCATTGTCATTAGTGGGCACAGTAAGCAGCCCCAGGGTTTCGGGTGGTCTGGGGAGTGCAGAGTCCACTGCAGCAGGGTGTCCACTGTGCTGCTTCCACCTGGTCCTTGCAGCCACGTGACTTTGTAACATTTTGCACTTTGGCCATCAGAAAGCGTAGGGATCATGAAAAAAACTTCAGGGGATGGTCACAAAAACCCTTTGCAAGTTTTACTCATAGCTAGTTGTAAAGAAATCTGTTTTCAATAGAATTTTACCTGTGTGAGTTGAAGCATATTGCATTTCTCCTTTGAGATGTAACATTTAGCTTTTTTAAAAAAATTATTGTTTATTTATTTGAGAGCAACGGGGGATGGGGAGGAAATGGGCATACAAGGGCCTCCAGCCACTGCAAACGAACTCGAGATGCATGTCCCCCTTGTGCATCTGGCTTACGTGAGTACTGGGGAATCAAGCCTCGAACTGGGGTCTATAGGCTTCACAGGCAAGTGCTTAACCACTAAGGCATCTCTCCAGCCCTACAATTAGCTTTTGAATAAAAGAAAAAGAAAAATATTTAGGTTATAATTGTCAAGTCAGACCTAACTGTAGCAGGGTGCTCTTTGTGCCCAGCGATGACTTGTGGGCCATCTGTGGACAGACCCAGTTGCATGTCTTCCTCTGACCCTTTTGCATTCCTTTGACCCAGGTGGAATGATATTGGCAATGTGACCCACAGCAAGGCGGCCATCCTGGTGGAGCTCATTGACAAGGAGGAGACCGCCCTCTTTCACACGGTGAGCCCGGTGGTCCTGTGCAGCTGTGCAACTTGCCAGCTATGTGTCCCTGGCTCATTCTGTCATAAGATAATCAATGTGTTACTACACATAGCAGCTCCATGCCTCCTTTCATGTATGGAAACACCATGTACAGAATGCCAGCCTTTCCCACTGGCCTTAACTCTGGGATACAGGCTGCTCCAACACTCTTTATATATATATATATTTTTTTTATTATTTATTTGAGAGAGAGAGAAAGAGATACAGAAATAGGCAGGTAGAGAGAGAGAAAACGGGCACGCCAGGGCCTCCAGCCACTGCAAACGAACTCCAGATGCGTGCGCCACCTTGTGCATCTGGCTTACATGGGTCCTGGAGAATCGAGCCTTGAACCGGGGTCCTTAGACTTCACAGGCAAGCGCTTAACTGCTAAGCCATCTCTCCAGCCCTCCAACACTCTTTTTATGTTGGGTGCCACATTCTGTGGTTGTGGCCTAGTTGTGTGGCCTCCTTAGTGACCCTTCATTATGTTACTCTGAGTTTTCTTTTACTGGCTGGCCTGGGGTTTCCATCCCGTTACAGCCTGAGCTTCCTCTGGCCTCCGCTGACCTATGGAGTCCTTTGTCCAACAGAGCAGCGTTCTCACCCCTCACCGTGCACCCTACTGACCGATGCTGGTGTCAGCTGTCTTGGGTCAGCTGTCCTGAAAGCACTTGGTTTGGAATTTAGGTAAAGGTGTGCCAGGCCATCCTCCTTGGCTATAGAGGATTCTTTCTGCCATTTTGGGGTGAGTTTTGGTGGTACACTGCCATTGAACTCTCACAAGTCGATTTGCTTCCTGTCCCAGTGTATGATTTTGACTTGAGATGAAGGGAGAGGGGGAGGAGTCTTTGCATAGAGCAATCATTGTGAAATGCATGTCTAATCAAACAAATGTTTTTTTTTTTTCTTTCCCTCCATCTCTTCTGTTCCAAGGATGACATTGAAAATGCCAAGTATATTTCCCGGTTATTTACTACACGGCACAAATTTTATAAGCAAAACAAAATCTGCACCGAGTAAGTAAGCATTGTATTTCCTCTCACTCCATGGCCCAGTCCAATTAAACCATGTGCTTTATCAAGGTTGTAGATCACTATTTCCATGTGCTCCTTCTCTTTGATCCTTCTAGAGCCAGAGAAGTATGCTAACACCGGGCCCGAGGGAAAGAGCTTTAATGATGAAGACCGTAGTCTATGAGCCTACAGAGAAGGGGATCCACAAATTGACCGCAGTTGCTTAACTGCCTGGATGGGTGGGCCACATCAGTGCCTTTCTAGCCCTCGGCTCTGAGTTCGGAAGAACCGAGCTGCTCCCAATTTGCCAGGGTGCCCCTCCGTGTCAGGCGCAGATACGTTCAGAAGTGGGGAGTGGAGTGATGAGCCAACTTGAAAGGGGAGATGCTGCTGTTGCGCTCAGCCCATTTTGCTCACACAGTTGGCTAACCCTGCGTGCGCTCCTGGGTCGTGCCATCTGACTGCAAATGAGAGGCCAGGGTAATTAGGGGAAGATTTGGAAGGCACTCAGAGATGGTATGAGTCTGTGTGTCTTTTTAATTTCGTTCAGAAATAAGGATGGTGCAGAGGAGTCTGATCAGGGCGCTTCCTCGTGGCCTGACCTCGGGGACGGCGTGCCGGGGCCCACTCTGCGCTGTCTTTACTTCGGTTACCTTCAAAAGATGTCCCTCAGCAGAGCACATTCGCCGTTCATGGTCCCCAAGGTGTTTAATTTTCACTCAGAGAACGAAAGGGATGTAAATATAAGAGACGAGCTGATTTTCCACTCCCGCGGGCACATCCAAGAGTGACAGGATATTGCTCTGCGGCAGGTGCTGACAGATAAGGCAGCTGCTTAGAACTGCATCCCCAGGTCAAGGCAGGTTTTTTTCTCTATATGGGGAGGCATGGCAGTTGGTCACCACTGGGTCCGACAGTACATCTGTAGTGGTAGGCCTACCAGCAGAGGTGGTGAAGGTAGATCACAAGAGCTGGATGGCCATGGGTCAACTTAAAGAGCTGTGTCTTCTTACACATACACGGTGGCACATGCCCCATACCCAGTTCTACTCTGCTCTTGCCTTTGACGCTTGGGATTCGCCTTGACACAAGTAATAGTTCTATAGTTTACCTCTGTAGGTTCCACAAAAAAAAGCCCTGTTGACTGTACCTCACTGTGATCTCATTATAGATTCATTACAGTGTTTAGTGAGCGTATTTCTTTTGTGGTCTTTGAACATCACACGTTACACTGAAAACCAAGGAAAGCTTCTGCCTTTCCTTCCACTTCTGTGGCAACCCCTCCTTCTTTTTAACCTGACACAGGAGGTTCCTAACCTCTTCTCTCTTCCCACATACGCACTAAATTCTGTGTTCCGTCTGGGGCCTGTGGCATCCCAACAGTCTTCCTTTCCCTGTAGAGAGGACTACCTTATGCTTTCCTGGAGCTCTCCACTCTGTAACCCTGAAGACCGCTATTATAGTGTCTGCTGTCACAGAGCTGGTCCTTGGCCCCTGGAAGAATCACCCCCGTGAGCAGTTAGAAGATGGAAGGAACATGTTTGAAAAGATTGTCTTTCGCTATTTGTTGAAAAAAAAAAGTCCAACATTGCTATATGAATTCCATCATTTCATAAGAGCAAAGATATTTTATTACCAAATAAGTAGGAAGGGTAAATGCGCAGCAGAATAAGTAGAGTCCTCAAAGTTGAAGAATTTTCTTCACCAGATAGAAAATCGACATGCCTTGACTTTCTTTTTTTCCTTCATCTTCTTTCTTTTCGGGTAACACTGTGAGCCAGGGAAAACACCATTTGGGACTTACTTGATTTTAGTTCTCAAGAATTTGCTAATGCTCTCTGTTTGCAGTCATTCTTGTCTGTGTTTTTGTTGTTTATTGATCCATGTTGCTTCTCAGTCTGTAAGGGACCTCGGGGACGGGGACATGGCTCGGCTGTGTAGTGCTTGTTTAGCGTGACTGGGTTTGACCCCCTAATACTGGGAGTGCTAAAAGGGATGTGGTTAGATAAATATTTCTAGTTCATATTATCTTTATATGCTCACTTTGAAAAATTTCTGTTTTGGAATTTCATTTAAGTGGAAGGAAGCATTTAAAAATATTTTTCTTTTTGCCGCATAGTTTTTCTCATGAGAGATTTTATATATATACAAATATACTATGTAGTGTTTTATTGAAAACCCATGCATTGGGGAAGGGTTTTACCCTAGTTTATTTCTCTCATAGTATTTTTTTTTTTTTTTTTTTTTTTTTAGAAATAAGACTCCTTCTTTTAGTATTGGCAGGTAAAACTTCCTATAAAAGTATATGTTCCAGTCACCTCGAGAATAAAGCCAAGAATAAAAAGGGGTCATGATTGTTCTTAGCATCAGGGCTGGGGAAAAGGTGCTTGTCTCATAAGCATGGGAACCCCCAGTACCTATATATGGGCTGGGCATGGTGGCATGCCCCTGTAATGTGAGCATTGGGGAGGCAGAGACAGGTGGATGCCTGCCACTCACTGGCCAGCTCTAGGGCAAAGACTCTGTCTCCAAAAGGTTGGTCTGAGGGGATGGCTGAGACCTGAGTTCATATATCCCAGTAAATACTGGGTAGGCACGGTGGCCCACCTCTAATCTCACTGCTTGGAGGCAGACAGCAGGGCATCCCCTGAGGCAAGTTGACTAGCTCAGTGGGTGAACATAGGGCTCAGGATCCAGTGTCAGTAATTAAGGTGGGGCACCCAACATCAGCCTCTCGCCTCCACACGCGTACATACACAGGCATACTAGAAAAGATTGTTCTAAACCTTAGCATCCAGATGTGCCGTGTTTGTAAATATGTAAATATGATCTTGTCTATTTCCTCTTTGCTTTTTCCCTTATTTGCTTGGTCTTTTTAAAAATATATATATCTTATGAGTAATAATGGCCATTCTCATTTCTCCACTTTTCATGTAGACAGTCAAATTCTCCACCCCCCATTAGACGCCAACCCACCTGGAGCCGCTCCTCACTGGTACGTATGAATCTGTGAGTCATTAGTCAGTCTGGCTGTCATGGTGGAGGGCTGCTTTGCTGAGTTGAGTGGGAGTGACTAGGGTGAGGATAGAAGGCCATCAGTCACCTGCAGAAAGAGTGGCCAGTAGCCACAGCTGCCACCCACCTGCCTATCCATCCTCAGATTCCTCCAGCCCACAGCCCAGTGCTGTCCTTCCCACTGGCTCTTCTGTTCTGATTCCCCAAGGAGACGTGTCTTCCCCTGTAGATGCCATAGTCTCTTGTCCTCACTGCCACGGACAATGTCGAACCAACTAGTCAGAAAATGCTTTTTAATCGAATAAAAATTGTTTGTGTGACTAGCTACTGTTCTCAGGGTATTTAACAAAGAAGACTGGTTACACATTTTCTCATTTTTAGACTTTACCTTAACTTTAAATTGACCCACATTTTCCCCCTGACCTTTAATTTCATTTTTTTAAGGCTATTCTCCTGGTCACATGAATAAAGAAGCCCAACTTTATTTTTCATACATGTTCTGTGTTAGACTGTTGTATTTGAGGATTACTCAAGGATCATATAACAGACAAGAGTTGGTTTCCTTTAACTGTTTTGCTTGTTTCAACACAATTCTTTTATATTAGGTCATAACTTTTGTACATAGTCAAACATAGCCTGTTTTACTTTTCCAGCCAAACAGTTCCTTTGATTTGACAGATGGGAGCATCAAATAGAATTTTTCTCCATATACCATGTATACTTTGCACACATCTTTAACTTCTTTTTCAGAAGGAAAGGTTTGAGGACATTTTTTTTTCTGGAAAAAATGCATGACATAGTCTCTTAGAATTTTAGAGTTGAGTCACCATGTGATCATGTGGGAACTTCTGAGCCCACGTGGTTACTGCCAATCTCAGTGTGAAGACGGCGTCTCCCATGTCCTTTGCATTGCGGTTCTGGGACTGCCAATCTCAGTGTGAAGCACGGCATCTCCCGTGTCCTTTGCATTGCGGTTCTGGGACTGCCAATCTCAGTGTGAAGCACGGCGTCTCCCGTGTCCTTTGCATTGCGGTTCTGGGACTGCCAATCTCAGTAGGAAGCCCGGCGTCTCCCGTGTCTTTTGCATTGCGGTCTGGGACTGCCAGTCTCAGTGGGAAGAACGGCGTCTCCCGTGTCCTTTGCATTGCGGTTCTGGGACTGCCAATCTCAGTGGGAAGAACGGTGTCTCCCGTGTCCTTTGCATTAAGGTCTGGGAGGACTCTTCATGCTTTGCCTGTTAGCAAGAGGATATTCCTGCGTGGTACTGGTTTCTTTCTTCTTTGTTAATGCTGTTTTCTTCCTCTCAGTCTAAATGTCTTCATTAGTGAGGCCATCTTTCACTTATCCATGAGCCACTGAGAAAGTGCAGTGTTTCCGGCTGCATTGTGATGTGATCTTACCCTAATTATCCAGAAAAAGTCCAGGCAAAGCCTTGCCTTTCTTACTTGGGTAAGGACCACCTATGGGGAGCCATTGTCTCCGGCCCCCATTCTCCTGCCCTTTAGGTCTAAGGTCATTCTCAACCATTTCCACAAGTTCCTTACAGAGAGTGAGAGTAAGACCAGACAATGCATGGTGCCTTTCAGCTTCCTTGCTAATAACTTTCCTTGGTAATGGGTGTCTTTCAGCTTCCTTGCCAATTGCTGTTTCTCTCTTCTTCCTATACTATACTGCCTGTGTATGGTATTTGATTTATTTCTGGGTTATCAGATCTGGAGAGAAGTGGAAGAATATATTGGAATGAAGAAATGGATGAAATAAGGTTCATAGGATGTAGCTCAGTGGTAGAACATTTTCCTAGATTATGGAAGGTTCTGGATCAGTCAGTCGTCAGTACATACTTGATGAATCCAGACGCGGTATTTGGAAAACAGCTCTTGTTCTTTGCCTGCACATTTATCCCGTTCATAAAGTCACCTAAGTATCGAAAAAGTATTGAAAAGTAGGAGAGGTATCAAACCCCAATTGTCTTTGCCTTCCTTGTGTTTCTGTTACTGTGCATGCATTCTTCCTCATGCATTTCCTACGACAGCAGAGGAGGGGCTGGGGACATAGCTCAGTTGGTAAACTGCTTGCTGTGCTCATAATCCTGCTGCTGGGGTGATGAAGACAGGCAGATGGGGCTCACTGGCCAGCAGTATATCCTACTTGGCAACGCTCAGGTCAGTGGGACATACTGTCTCCAAAAAAGGGGGGCAGCATTCCTGAAAAACAATGCCTGAAGTTGACCTCTGGCTTCTAACCCCCCCACACACATATGAACACATGCACACACACATATACACAGATTTAAAAAAAAACATACAGCAGACCTATGAAAACTATTACTTGCATTATGTTTTGAGAATGCCATTCAAAAATCACTCCCGAAAGACACGACAGTATTTAGGAGAACTCGCCAATCTCCTTTGGTATCCGGAACTACTCTCTTAAATATTTAACGGTATTCATTTCTTCTCCCTTTCACTCTTTTGGATCTCTTCTCTTTACCTTCTCACACGGTTAGTACCTGAGATGTAGGGAACCCATCCCCTGGAGGGCGCTGAGGAAGGGTGACCCCTGCTGGTCTGGAGTGTCTTGGTTTGATCTCACTCTTTTCCTTGGGACAGTAAAGATAACACTACTAGAACTCTGAGGCCATCCTGTTTAGTGACTTATAAACTTGGTCCTCCTCCTATATCAAGTGTTTCAAAGTCTTGGCCTGTTGTGCAGCAGGAAGTGATCCAGGCTGGTCTAAATGTCCATCTTTAAGAGTCCAGCGGGAGGGCTGGAGAGATGGCTTAGCGGTTAAGTGCTTGCCTGTGAAGCCTAAGGACCCTGGTTCAAGGCTCGATTCCCCAGGACCCATGTAAGCCAGATGCACGAGATGGCACATGCATCTGGAGTTCATTTGCAGTGGCTGGAGGCCCTGGCGTGCCCATTCTGTCTCTCTCTGTCTCTCTCCTTCCCTACCTGTTTCTGTATCTCTCTTACAAATGAATGAATAAAAGAAATTAGAAAAAAAAAAAAAAACCCAAAGCTTTTAAGGGGGCTGGAGAGATGGCTTAGCGGTTAAGGCGCCTGCCTGCTAAGCCTAAGAACCCGGTTCCAATCTCCAGGTCCCACGTTTAGCCAGATGCAAAGTGATGCAAGGGCGCAATGCTGCACTTGACCACAAGGGGGCGCACACATCTGGATTTCGTTCACAGCAGCTGAGAGACTGCTGGCACGCTCATCTCTGTCTCCCTCTCCCTCTCTGTCTGTCTGTCTCTGTGTCTCTCTCCAAAAATAAATAAAATAATAAAAAAATTAAAAATAAAAGAGTGTAGCGGGAGAGCTCTGGCAGTGGAGTGTGGGGTCCAGGCTGGTCTAAATGTCCATCTTTAAGAGTCCAGCGGGAGGGCTTCGGCAGTGGCGTGGGAGGTCAATGGAGGACTGAATTTCCTGTCAAGCCCTTGTCACGTTTGCTTTTTGCAGTGGAGAGGGGATCACATTCTGGTTTCTATGTAAATTCACCGCCAGGCCCAGCTGAACATTACCCATACCGGTCCTGTTTGAACTTCTTGTGGACCATGAAGTAGGGTGATGGGCTTTGCTGGTACGCAGGCGCTGGTGGCGGGTGGGGGTAGCTTGCAACAGAAGAAAACGGGCTTCCTGTTTTCTGTGTCGCCGATGGCTTCTTACCCATAATACGTCTCGTCAGATCTATTTTTTGGAGGAGCCCACAGAGCTTGGTAAGGGTGTGAGAAAGTTGCTATTGAATAAGTGTACCCAGTCTCTCGTTTCTTCCAAACTTAGTCCAGGGTCTGCACGGCCTCCTCTTCAATGCTGTGTCTTCTCTTTCAGCCGAGGCAGCAGCCATACATCCTGCCTCCTATGCATGTGCAGTGCGGCGAGCACTACTCGGAAAGCCACACCTCCCAAGGTAACTCTGGCTGGCCCTTCCCTTCCCTTCCCTTCCCCTCCGTAAGGCCAAAGGTCGTGTACCTAGGAGCCCGAACGAGTCTTATTTTGAAGTCACGCCGACGCTTTTACTTTAACTCAGCCATCATGTCAGTCACTGTCCCCAGCAGTGTCATTTCTAAAAGGTCTAAAATATCAGCTGTGAGAATGACTATTCCAGCCACAGAAAAGTGTAGTAACAAGAGACTGCCGTGTGGTGTGTGCATGAGCAGAGTGGCAAGGGACTGCGCTCTGTGTGTGTGTGTGTGTGTGTGTGTGTGTGTGTGTGTGTGTGTGATGTGTGTCTCTGTATTCAGTATGTGGCGGCCAGAGTAGGGTATTTTTCTCTATTGCTCTTCCACTGTTTCCTTGAGACAGTCTCTCACTGAACTTGGAACTGCTGTTTTCCCTCACCTTGGCTGACCACTAAGTCCCAGCAATCTTACCTGTGTCTCCCTCACCACTGGTGTGGCCACGCCCAATTCTTCCATGGGTGCTGAGGATAGAACGCAAGTCCTCTTGCCTGCACGGCATGCACTCTTACCCACAGAGCCATCACTAGCCCCGTCCTTGGACTGTAATTCATTGTTCTGTGTGTTGACCGCTGTGACCGAAGCAGAGCCACAGAAGGAGTGAGGAATTCCACGGGCTGCCGGTCTGAATGAGCTGGCCATGCTACATGCTGGCCCTGTTGTTTTGTTTCTTTCTGAATGCTTAGCAGCCCCTTAGGTAAAGAGACCTTTTTTGTAGCTGGGCGTGATGGTGCACACCTTTAATCTCAGCCAGCACTTGGGAGGCAAAGGTAGAAGGATCACTGTGAGTTTGAGGACAGCCTGAGTCTACATAATGAATTCCAGGTCAGCCTGGGCTAGAGCAGGACCCTACCTTGAAGAGAGAAAGAGAGAGAGAGAGAAAGAGACCTTTTCTGTAGCAGAAAGAGGAGTCCAAGGACTGGGTGGTTTCAAGTGTGACACTTAATAAAACTGGGAACTTCCTGAGCCAAAACTCCAGTCCTGCTGCTGGGTTACACAGAAGAGGGTGGTTCTGCCTAACCTGTAGGTCGCTGCTAGGGTCTAGCCTTGGCACAGTCCAGAACATGCCTAACTTGCAGGTCTCTGCTAGGGTCTAGCCTTGGCATAGTCCAGAACATGCCTGACCTGCAGGTCACTGCTGGGGTCTAGCCTTGCTGATGTTGTGCAGTGTACATTTGGCTCTACGTCCCTGCTTGTTCCCATGCGCTGTACGATTGGTGCTTCTGTTGGCATTTCACCTGCTGCACAATTCTTCCGCTGAATATGTGGGTGGAAGTGATGGACTCCATTTTTTTTTTTTTTTGTGGAGAGAGAGAGGGAGAGGGAGAGGGAGACAGATAGAGATGGGCGCACCACCAGTGTCTCAGCTGCTGGAATGAAATCCAGATGCGTGCGCCCCCTTGTGGTCAAGTGCGGCATGGCGCCCTTGCATCACTTTGCATCTGGCTAAACGTGGGACCTGGAGATTGGAACCGGGTTCTTAGGCTTAGCAGGCAGGCGCCTTAGCCGCTAAGCCATCTCTCCAGCCCTGGACTCCATTTTTTTTTAATGGCTTATTTAAGTCACCCCATAAATGAGGGGGTGAGTTCTACCAAACTAGGAGGGTGTGAAGTTCATGTGTCTGTGTTTGACTTCTTGCAGACAGCATCTTCCATGGGAATGACGAAGCCCTATATTGCAATTCTCACAACAGCTTGGATTTAAATTACTTAAACGGCACCATCACCAACGGCAGTGTGTGCAGTGTGCACAGCGTCAACTCCCTCAGCTGCTCACAGAGTTTCATCCAGGCCTCCCCCGTGTCCTCCAACCTCAGTATCCCTGGCAGCGACGTCATGCGCCCCGACTACATCCCCAGCCACCGGCACAGTGCCATCATTGTGCCGTCTTACAGGCCGACCCCAGATTACGAGACGGTCATGCGGCAGATGAAGAGGGGTTTGATGCATGCCGACAGCCAGAGCCAGTCTCTGCGGAACCTCAGCATCATCAACACCCACGCCTACAACCAACCCGAGGAGCTGGTGTACAGCCAGCCGGAGATGCGGGAGCGGCACCCCTACACGGTCCCATACGCTCCACAGGGTGGCTACAGCCATAAACTTGTCAGTCCGTCTGACCAGATTAATGCCAAGAATAGCATGGTGACCAGTAAGCCAGGGGCCAGTGCCATCTCACACACGGTGAGCACCCCAGAACTGGCCAACATGCAGCTCCAAGGTGCCCACAACTACAGTGCAGCCCACATGCTCAGGAACTATCTCTTCAGGCCGCCGCCCCCCTACCCCCGCCCCCGGCCTGCCACCAGCACCCCGGATCTCGCCAGCCACCGCCACAAGTGCGTCAGTGGTAGCAGCCCAGACCTGGTGACCCGGAAGGTGCAGCTGTCTGTGAAGACGTTCCAGGAGGACAGCTCCCCCGTGGTGCACCAGTCTCTGCAGGAAGTGAGCGAGCCCCTCACGGCCAGCAAGCACCATGGTGCCGTAAACAAGCGCCACAGTCTGGAGGTGATGAACAGTATGGTGCGCGGCATGGAGGCCATGACACTCAAGTCCCTGAACATCCCCATGGCCCACCGCAACACTCTCCGGGAGCAGGGCCCACCCGAGGAGGCCGCTGGGGGACATGAGGTACATGGTCTCCCTCAGTACCACCACAAGAAGACATTCTCAGATGCCACCATGCTGATCCACAGCAGCGAGAGTGAGGAGGAGGAGGAGGAGGAGGAGGAGGCAGCCCCAGAGGCTGCGCCCCGGGTCCCGGGGCTGCGGGAGAGCATGGAGTACAGTGCCCAGCTGCAGGCTGCCCTGGCCCGCATTCCCAACAGGCCACCGCCCGAGTACCCGGGGCCAAGGAAGAGTGTCAGCAATGGGGCGCTGAGGCAGGACCAGGATGCCCTCCCCACTGCTGTGGCCAGGGCCAGGGTGCTGAGGCACGGGCCGGCCAAGGCCCTCAGCGTCTCTCGGACTGAGCAGCTGGCTGTCAACGGGGCCTCTCTGGGTCCCTCCATCTCCGAGCCCGACCTGACCAGCGTGAAGGAGCGGGTCAAGAAAGAGCCCGTAAAGGAGAGGCCTGTGTCAGAGATGTTCTCCCTGGAGGACAGCATTATAGAGAGGGAGATGATGATTAGGGTGAGTGTCCTCGCTCCCACGGCGTGGCCAGTAGGGAGCACGTGAGCTCGAGTGCTGCAGGATGGGGGCTTCAGGGAGGCAATGGTGATGTCACCAAACATTGGGTTTCAACCCTCCGAATACATGTTTCGTTCTCACTCACGGCTTCTAGCAGATGACCTTGGTATAAAGTGCTGTGAGTTCAGATGTGCTGAAGCAGTTCTCCATGCCTGCATTTTGTTGCTAACTCAGGGCTTAAACTTCTCATTGTATGAGCGGCTAGAAACTTGCCTTCATGTACCTCATAATGTTGTGTTTGAAGGCAACATTACTTTTTTGATTTTTTTTTTTTTTTTTTTTTGCAGTTAGTACAAGAACCACATCCCCACAGCTTTCTGCAGAACTCCATACATGAGGATAGTTTGCCATATGGTCTGAACTGTGATATGTGTAGTTTCAATTTCAGATTTCCTCTAAGTAGATGTTTAGTGTAAAGTCAAGAATATGATAATAATTGACCTATTCCTAAAGTTTACTGCTAAACTTTAATTCGACGTCAGTTTTGCTCTTTGCACACACTGGGGAGATGGACAGCGTAAAGAATGCTTCCTGCCCAAGCATGAGGGCCCCAAACCACCTGCCCTGATTTCCCCAGCACCCGCAAAAACACGTGCACATCCACTTTCCCAGTCCTGTGGGGAGCACAGAGCAAGAATCACTGGCCTGGTGGAAACAGTAGCTCTGGGTTCAGAGGAGATTCTGTCTCCAGGAGACTGCAGATGAGTGAAGTGATAGGGTGGATGCCTCACAGTTTCCTGTGGCCTGCACATGAGGCCGGGTCATGTGAGTGTACACACATCACACCGCACATAAACACGTTGACAAAAGTTCACACAATGTGCATACATTGTACACACATACATGTTACACTTAACGATGCGTTGCTGTATTAGTGTTATGAATAGCCTGTCTTCAGAATATGTACAATCCAGAAGGCTGGTTCTATTGTCAAAGCAAGACTGATTGGTCATGGATGCACTCATAGAACAGCAAAGGGCCGTGCTGGGTATGTAGCTCAGCTGGTAGAATGCCTGTCTTGCGTGTTTGAAGCTCTCAGTTCAATTCTCAGCACAACATAAAAACCTGGTGTGATGGCACATGCCTGTGATCCAAACACTGCAGTTCAAGGTTGTCCTGGGCTACACAAGACAGTCTTTAAAAAAAAAAAGCTGGGTGTGGTGGCACACACCTTTAGTCCCAGCACTTAGGAGGCAGAGTCAGGAGGATCACTGTGAGTTTGAGGCCACCCTGAGACTACATAGTGAATTCCAGGTCAGCTTGAACTAGAGTGAAACCCTACCTCGAAAAACCAAAATAAAAAAAAGCTGGGGAGATGGTTCAGTGATTAAAGGCACTAGTTTGCAGTGCCTGGTTCATTTCCCCAGTACCCACATAAAGCCAGATGCATAATGTGGCATACGTGTCTGGAGTTTGTTTGCCTGCCCATACTCATAAACACACATTCATGCACACACTCTAATAATATTTTTTATTTTAATTTTGAGAGAGAAGGAGGGAGAGAGAATGGGTGCACCAGGACCTGTAGCTGCAAACAAACTCCAGACGCATGCACCCCTTTGTGGTACATGTGTAACATTACATGCTTGCGTCACTGTGCATCTGGCTACATGGGACCTGGAGATTCAAACATGACTTCTTAGGCTTCGCACACAAGCTCCTTAACCGCTAAACCATCTCTCCAGCTCATAGAAAGAAAAGAAATAGACAAATGGACAGCTTTAAAAATTTATAAAATTTAAAAAACAAAGTGAACATATTTCTTCATAATGAGACCATTATTGGATTGTTGGAGGTGCTTAAAAGGGGGAGGGGCCTAAAGAAATAGCTCAGTCAATAAAACACTTGCAAGCAAGAGGACCAGAGTTCAGATCCCCTACACCTATGTAAGTGACAGGTGGGTGTGGCTGCCACCTGTAATGTGAGTGTACAGGAGGTGGCTGGATGGACTACTTGAGACAGCTCTGGGCTTAAGCGAGAGACCCTGCATCAGTACAGTGAAGAGGAGGAGGAAGACACCGCCTGCACTCAACCCCTGTCCACACACACACTTACTTACCACACCCAGGTTTGCCCATATTCACGCACACATGTCCTCACACCACACATGCAACAACAAAGCTCCATTACTGCTTTTCCTGGAAAGCTTCACTTCCTTACAAGAATCAAAAGGTTATTTAATTATGTAAACAACCAGATCCAGCCAGTCTTCATTCGTCACAGTGGCTGCACGGGCCTTCCTTCAGGAACTCCACAGTTCTAGTTTCATGTTTGACCCTTGACAGAACTTGACAGATCCCGTTTTTTTGTTCGTTTGTTTGTTTGTTTGTTTTTTGTTTTTTGTTTTTCATTTGAGAGAGAGAGGTGGGTGCTTCAGGTCCTTCAGCTGCTGCATACGAACTCCAGACACATGTGCCACCTTGTGTATCTGGCTTATGTGGGTCCTGGGGAATTGAACTTGGGTCCTTTGGCTTTGCAGACAACTGTCTTAACTGCTAAGCCATCCCTCCAAACTAGACCCAGTTTTCAAGTCTTCCAAACTTACCTTTGGAAATCAACCAGAAGAGAGGAATCCAGGGCCAGAGTGTTGCAGAAGCTAACTTGCAGGGTCAACGTTGCCACCTTGTCACTCTAAGGAAACCTCAAGAAGTCTCTGCCCCACCATCTCAGCCGTCCGTGATAGGTATAATGGGAGAGTTGGTATAGAAACACAGTGTTTCTCCTTTTTGCAAACTGAAAAGAAAATTGAAGCTTGTACCTGTGCCTCTGGGAATGTTTGCATGGGTACCATGGGGAGACAGCTTTCCCATCTTGGGGGGAAAGAAATCCATTGGTATAAAGAGATTTGTCAAGACTTCTTGGCCCCGGGTCACTTACAAGCCGCATTTGCTTCAAGACGTTATCAGTGTAAGCGTTCGGCCCAGTAGCTCCCCTTGCCAAGTCAATGCTTAATGATGTGCACATGGTCCTGTAACCTCTCCCCCTTCATTCTCATCCTCTCCTCTCGATACTCATGAGACAAATAGCCTGTAGCCAAAATCATGGCACTGGCTCCCTACTTGGAACAACCTGCATTATGACAAAGAAGCCAGGGGCTTTCTGCTGTTCTCCTCCATGTACTGTTTCATTCCATCCCCGTGGGCCACAGCAACTGGCCACATTTCATCTGTTAACTTTCTGTTCCATGACAGCACTGCCCGAGCCTTCTTTCCTTTCCCCACTGATTCTTCTCATCTCCCAAGTCCCATCCACTCGAGCTCACAGAGTGAACCTTAGCCAGTGTCCTGATCTCAGTGGCTCCAGGTACTCAAGATGATCCTTTGTCTCTTTCTTTTTCAAATATGTCATCTGACCCCTTGGCTTTGGCAGCTTATGCTCAGCTCAGAGCTTGGGATGTTTCTCTGTGCTTTTGCCAGGAGCTGGGAGTGGATGGAAGAGAAGGCTGCTGCAGCCTTCCTAGGGGCCTCTTGATAAGAGAACAAAGAAAAAACCTTAAGTAAATGGAACCTGGTGGGAGAGAAGAGGTATGGTGAGAATCTGCCCTCTGGGCAGAGCTCCCTGTTTCAGCTCTCATCTAAGTGATGGATGGTTCAGGCCGCTGCCTAGAATCAGGGCTCCTTCCCTCCTACTGCACCCTAGCTGCAGAGAGCAGAGCCTGCTCAGACCTCCCAATTGTCCTGAGTGTTGTCCCTGATTACAAAGATAAAGGATGAGCCCGAGCTTGGGCACTGGAGGCCCTATTCTTCTCTATGCGGGCAGTGACCCTCTCCCAGGAAAGACAGTCCCAGCCCCTGGTAGGGAGAAGTAGGAGGAAGGTCACTGCAGATCCCAGGTTAGTCTGGCCTACCTAGCAAGCTTGGGCATGCAAATTAGACACTGCCTCCAAAAACCAAATCACATAAAAGATTAAAACCAAAAAAAATCCTTTGAAACTTCTCACCATTCTAGTAAAAAATTATCTTTCACAAAAAAAACCCTAAAATTTAAGGCCAAAATCACGCCTCCCCCAGAAGCCTGCTAGAACAGATTCCACAACTGTTGAAGAAGGGTTCTTTCGGCCGCCCTTCACCTCGCCCTCCTCTGGGATGCACTTATGGTTGTCCAGGGAACAGGCGTGCTCTTCGTAGCATCCTTCGCACCAGGGTCATGCCCACTGTAGGTGATGTTGTGGCGACAGTGAGGCCTATGGAATGGTGTTCCTGTCACCTAAATCGAATCCTCTACCTATCCTATGCCATCCAGCAGCATCATGGCTCGCTCCGTCATGACACTCCCTGGGCAGTACATGAATAAATCATAGAATAAGGAAACAAGCTCCAGTGGCCGAAGAAGAATCCAGGCTACCCCTTCATCTATGGCAGCAGCAGCCTACTGCACTCTGCCTTCTCTGGTTTTCCGTCCATTCACAATTCTCTATATATTTTGCAAAGAAAATTCACAGCAAAATCCCACAATATGTGCTGTCTTATGCTAAGAGGTCTGCTATGTCACTGTTCCAACTTCACTTCCTTGGACTGATAACTTTGTAAGTGTTGTGGACACAGTGACCTGCAGAAAGGGTGTTCGTTGTTGGTTTTCATTTTCACCTTAGGTATAACTCATTTTCCCCAGACGGATCATTCTGAGTATGCAGGAGCGTGTGCACATGTTTAAAAGATGACTATGTTAATAAAGTATTTACTTTGGGAAAAAAAAAAGAGAGATCTGCAAATTGGTTTCTCTTCAGGTTCCATCAGAATTTTACCTCTTTTGCTCTGGAGAGATGGCTCAGCAGTTAAAGGCTCTTGCTTGCAAAGCCTGCTGGCTCAGGTTTGATTCCCCAGTAACTCATGTAAAGTCAGATGTGCAAAGTGGTGCTTGTGCCTGGAGTTCTTTTGCAGTGGCAAGAGGTCCTGGCACTTGTTTATTTTCTCTCTCTCAAATAAAAATTATTTTTAAACAAGAATTTTATCTCTTTCACACTCACCTGTTTCTGTGCTTAATGACGCCCATCTAGTCTTTCTTGAATGTCTAAGGCAAGGTGATTTTCAGGAGCTGTTTGTGGGGCGGCCCGAAGTGAATAGGTTGGTTTTTTCCTATGGTCACACAGGGTCCATCCCAGGTTGTCCCCACTCCAGGGTCAGACCGCAGGCATAGGTGAGGGCAGAATTTGTCCAGACCCATCCAGTGATTAAGTTATAGTCACTGGGAACCATAGTCCATCCCACTGGGTGCCATGGTTCCCAATGTATCATCTTTCTGACCCTTGCAGGACTAGGGTAATGGTGATTTGGCCGGAACACATTAGCTGTCCTCCTGAGCCTAGTGGTGTCCCGGGGACTGAAAATCAAGAATGAGGTTGACATCTTCCGTCTGCCCCTCAGGAGCCCCTCAGGAAAGCTGGGGTGTTTTCCTCTGTCATTCCCGTGTGATCTCACCATCCATGCAGCATACCCTTGACAAGTTGTACCCCGTTTTGTTCATGCAAAAGGCCCATCCTTGCAGTTGGATCCCATTATGTGTGCAACTCTGTTCCCCTTGTCCTGTCCTCAGCCCTTATCGTTCTGAAGTGTATTGCAAGAACCCTGTTTTGTTTGCTCCGAGTCCTGGGGCCAGGTGCGTTTGTTAGTGGCTCTGTTATTTATCTTGAGTGAATGAATGCATTGGGAATAAAAGCTCAGGGAGCCCAGGGAAGAATGGAAGGGGCTGTGTTTGAATTTGCCCTGCTCATGGTGATTGTCTGCATTCCTTGGCTGGGGAGTTTCAGATTTGGGGAGATTAAAGCACATTCCAACCTTCTGCTGGAATAAACAATGAGAACATGCCTTTTCTTGCTGCAAGAATCTAGAGAAGCAAAAGACGGAAGGCCTGGCAGCACAAAGGAGACCACTCATGATGGCAGCATTGAATGGACTCACGGTGGCCCAAGTCTCGGGGCGGGAAGACGGGCGACATGATGCCACCCGAGTTCCCATGGACGAGAGGGTAAGTGCCAGGCTTGTCAGGTATGTGATTCATCCTCCGTGCTCCAGATTCACGACCTCCCCCTTTGCCCAGACATGCCAGCACTGTTCTGATGAACCTATGCGTCAGTGTGAGATGAGGAAGCTCTGGGCCTGCTAAGTTGAGTTTCGGCACTTTGCCAACATCACCCTTTCTTCATTCTGGTCTCTACACTTCATCTAGTTGGTATGTGGATGCTTGATTAACAAAAGCCCCGCCCTGTGGGCTAGGGAGATGTCTCGGTGGGTAAAAGCTCTTGTTCCACAAGCCTGGCCACCTGAGTTTGGATCTTCAGAATCTACATAAGGCCAGAAGCACAGTGCTAGAGTCTGTAATCCCAGCATGCCCATAGAGAGAAAGGAGGTGGAGACAGGAGAATCCTGGCCCTCTAGGCTGATGAACACAGTGAGAAACAAGAAGGTGGAAGGCAAGGACCAACACTCAGGGTCATCCTCTGACCTCCATACGTATGCTGTGCGTGCACACCCCCTACTCACACACATCATACACACAACTTAAAAAAAGACAGAAAAAGCCTGGTGTGGTGGCGCACGCCTTTAATCCCAGCACTCGGGAGGCAGAGGTAGGAGGATCGCCGAGAGTTCGAGGCCAACCTGAGACTACATAGTTAATTCCAGGTCGGCCTGGATCAGAGTGAGACCCTACCTCGAAAAACCAAAAAAAAAAAAGACAGAAAGGCCCTTAGCAAGCTTGCTCTTATCCAAGTTACTCAGTTTCCTTTAGTCTATTTTTTTATACAAAGAGAAAGTTGGACAATTTCAGTAGCTCTCAGCTCTATGATTGTTGCAAACTACCGTTTCTTATAAAGTGGTCATTTTATCTGAGCATTTAGGGTGCTTGTGTTCACCTTGGATGGCCGTAAGATGCTAGTGACTTACAGTTACTGGGATCAGGAATTGTGAGAACTTTGGTTTTGGTTGGAGAGGTGAAGAAAGGGTCCTTTTGTTGTTGAACTGGGCTGTTAAAAGATTAGACCGCTGGTTGTATCAATTTAATGGCATGTCAGTAACATTAGGGTGTTAGATTCTGGCAGATACTCAGTATTAGAATGTTTATAGAGTCAGATGTTACTCCTGTTAATACCAAGTCATTGTAAGTAGTGTGGGTAATGAGGGAAAAAAGTAAGGTATTTTATTTGAGTTAATCCTCAGAGCTACAACTATTGATCAGTGAAAGGGGCTCAAAAAAGTTCTTGAACCCCAAACTCTAGGTTTGTTTCTAATTTTAATCAAAAAAATGAACAAAAAAAGACTGAGAAGGATACTTATTAAATTATTATATTTATTGGAAGAAGTTAAGAGCCAAGGAAAAGCACCCACGTGCCTAGAAACGCCACGTGGAGGGCCCGGGAAAACCATGTGAAAAAGAAAGAGAAAAAAATGCCGGGCGTGGTGGCGCACACCTTTAATCCCAGCACTCGGGAGGCAGAGGTAGTCAGCCCTAGCTAGAGTGAGACCCTACCTTGAAAAACAGAAAAAAATAAAAATAAAAGAGCTTCTGCCATGTGGGGAGCTGGCGGGGATAAAGAGCCCATGTGCAGAGTAAGGGCCAGGGGGCTCTCCCCTCGGCTCAACCCAGCTGGATGCCTAGCCCCAACCGAGGAAAAACTCACGCACAGCTAGAAGTTCCCAAGTGATCAGGCAGCTCAAGAGAGTGTTCCTTCCCTTACAAAGGTATTTATAACCTTACAGTGGTGGGCCCTGTCTTCTGGCTCAGGTGAACCAGAGGGACATCTGGTTGGTTAGGGCTAGGGGCTGTCTCAGGAAGAGGCTAGCCCTGATACCGAGTTCTAGGGCCTGAACTTGACCAATCACAATGTTTAAATGAAAGATCTCCTTCCCAGAAGGGGTCCAGGTTGTCTGTGGGAACTAGGCAAGAGATAAGAAGTCAGATCATCCTTGATTTCCAGCAAATGCATACTTTCCTGTCCTTTTTACTTTCAGGGTCCAGTCACCCTCACTGCCCCCCCCATCAGTATGCCCTTAACACTTAGTTCAGTAAAACCAGCTGTGGACATGCAGAAAAGGACATTTGTGTCTCCTTGTTAAAGACTTTCAACAGGCATTGATAATGAAAGTTCTATTGTTTTAGTTTTGCTTTCCCCAATTCCTAAAGATTTCAATTTGCAGAATGAGTGAGAAGTAAAATGGCTGTCGGACAAGTGGAAACAGCCGAGGGCTGTATTAGTTCTGCATCTCCCAGTCCTCCAACCCTTTGCCCCCTGAGCACTGAAATAAGTCTGGTTGGTTGATTGGAGTTCACAGAGCTGACATCTTACTTCCGTTGCAGTTCAGATCCCTGAAGAAGAAGCTAGAAGAAGGAATGGTGTTCACCGAGTACGAGCAGATTCCAAAGAAAAAGGCCAATGGCATTTTCAGCACTGCCGCTCTGCCAGAAAATGCCGAGCGCAGCCGAATCCGTGAGGTTGTCCCTTACGAGGAGAATCGAGTAGAGCTGATCCCCACCAAAGAAAACAACACGGGCTACATCAATGCCTCCCACATCAAGGTGAGAAGCACAGTGCATTAGAAGGCATAGTTGGGATTGCTGGGGACAAGGAAAATTCACTGGAAGAAAAAAAAAGTGCCTCCTGGCTTGTGCCCAGTTCCCGAGGGAGTACATTTGAGTTCTGATGTGTGGCCCCTTGGAAGGGACATTTGTGACTGCAGAGAGAAGGAAGTCTGGCAGCCTCGGGAAAGGCCTGAGGTCCCCTCCTGACACTGGCTCTCGTCCTGTTTCACAGGGGATGAGAGTTTTGGGCAGTCACAGGTGTTGCTTTCATTGTGGTTTTTTTTTTTTTTTAATCACTGTTTATAGCCAAAGAAACTGCCATTTCTTCCTTACATAGCACTATGATCCAATTTAGAGCCAAAGACCAGGTTTTCACGTGCTCTTACAAACGTGGAATAACTTACAAACGCTGTGACTGACACAACTTACCACGTTGGTCAGTGGGTGGGTGGGGGATTCTCACATTACTTACACATCTCAGTATTTCCTAGTTTAGCTAGACCCCCCACTAGAATTCAGAGCTATGGATACACGGGTACCTTCCCCAGGAGACCTGATAGCGTGGCATTTTATGTGGGAGAATGTGTCACTAGGCATGCATGTGTGTTGCGTGTTCGTCTTTGCAAGAGTGAGTATTCAAAACAGTGAACAGATGAACCCCAGGAAAGTCCTCAGCAAGCTGACGATGTTTTCATTCAGATCCTGAGACTGAGCAGAGGAACCTCGTCAGAGATGTGGGCGACACAGCTGCACAGCTGCACCCTGACAGAGTGTCTGTGAAAATCATGCAGAGCCATGCCCTCCTGGCCCTATCTCTTGGCCAAGGTTCTTCCCTTGTTTTCCATCTGCTGTCTGGAAACAGCTCTCACCGCATAAGTGATGCCCATGGGGCATGGTTACCCAAGATGCCTTTCCTTCTGCACCAGTCTCCAAGACCCACAGTTTGTCTGTGGGTCCAGGGTAGACATGGGTACATTTTAATAGACCCACTGAGCTTGCAGGAACTTGTACTTGTGATTTTAGAATAGGGCTGTATGTTTTGCCAGTGTTTTATCTCCTGGACTCCAAGCTGTCATTAGCATAGAAGAAAGATTTATTTGCTCCAGAAGTAGAATCACGTCTGTGAAATCTACCTCAGCTATGTGGCTGTTGTGTTTTGAATGTGCTTTTTAATAGCCTCCTGTCAATACTTGGGGGATGCTGGAAAGCCCCAGGCAATAGCATTCTCTGGAAGTATTTATGGGTCCTATATATTGGGTGCCAAAAAGGCTAATGTTTAAAATCACAATTTCACAGGCAAACCAAACTCCTAGCCAGTGACTACATGAATGTTATCTCCCACTAGTACTCGGAAAATGGGTTTTTCTTGCCAGCTTTGACCTCAACATGTCTTGTGTAGTGAGACAATAACTGACACTGTTTGTTCGAATCTAGTTAGTATAGAGTTTCATAAACTAAAGTGGGGGGGCATTTCAAACAATAATCACCTCAATTGTTTCTAGAACTCTCTGGAGGTCTGTAGCACATGAATTTGTAAAGCAGCCTGTCTTTGCAACACCGAGGCACAGGAGGGACACAAGGAAATCGAGAGTCCCTCCAGAGGCCCCCATTCCACTTGGCTAAGATGGTCGGCAGTGCTCGGGGCACAGCATCTTACTCACCGCGCTGTGCATAATGGCCATGGTGCTGTCCTCCCATGACCGTCCTGAGCTGTGGGTGGGGGGTGATACTTGTGTGGTCCCAAATCATCTTATCACTCTGATTCGTTTCAGTACTGTGCGGCACAAGGTGAAGTTATTGATCATTTCGTGCCATTGACCAGTGTGTTCATTACATTACCAGGCAAGGCATCCTGGGTGGGGTTGCACTGACAGCAGAGGTTTTTGTCATATGTTATATCAGAGTTGCAGGAGGAAGATATTACCCCAAAGGGGATGTTATTCCATGACAGATTTTTAAAAATATTTTATTTTTATTTATTCATTTATCTGACAGAAAGAGGGAGAGAGAGAGAGAGAATATGAATATAGGCATGCAAGGACCTCCAACCACTGCAAATGAATTCAAGACACATGCATCCCCTTGTGCATCGGGCTAACGTGGGTCCTGGGGAATTGAACCTGGGTCCTTTGGCTTTGCAGGCAAATGCCTTAACTGCTAAGCCATCCCTCTAGCCCCAGATTTTTTTTTTGTTGTTGTTGTTATTAAAAGGATTCCATAGAGGAGTGTTCTTCAAATGAATTACAGCGTGGTGGGGTTTGTGAAATGGATTTAATAGTCACATGCACTGTGTGTGTGTGTGTGTGTGTGTGTGTGTGTGTGTGTGCGTGTGTATGCTTGTGTATCCTTTAATGAAATAGAAAAAAGAACATATGAAGCCGGGTGTGGTGGTGCACGCCTTTCATCCCAGCACTCAGGAAGCAGAGGTAGGAGGATCGCTGTGAGTTCAAGGCCACCCTGAGACTACGTAGTGAATTCCAGGTTAGTATGAGCTAGAGTGAGACCCTACCTCGAACCCCCCCCCCACCCAAAAACACGATCGCATGGCTGTTGGAGTACATTGCGCAAACTGCACATAGAACTGTTGCTTCTGAAGCAAATCCTGGTGAGTTGTGCTCACCCACTACTGTGTACAAGTCTGCACGCACACATCTCCGTGCTTGTGCACGTCAGCTTTGAATGTGCCCTGTTTGCACATCCTGTGAGTTACAGGAAAAAGATCAGGTTAGTACTTTTTTTTTTTTTTTTTTTTTGGATTTTTGAGGTAGGTTCTCACTCTGGCTCAGGCTGACCTGGAATTCACTATGTAGTCTCAGGGTGGCCTCGAACTCATGGTGACCCTCAGACCTCTGCCTCCCGAGTGCTGGGATTAAAGGCGTGCGCCACCACGCCCGGCTCAGGTTAGTACATTTTGATAAGCTTGCCTAGCAGAAAAGTATTTTGATGCAAGGACATGTCACCTGTCACTCACCTGTCATCTGCTATTTATGGTCTTAGGATTTGTGATAATCATATTGATCCATTTGATCCTGAAAACATTACAGTTGAAGGTGGTCACACACGTTGGCAGAGGAGCCTCCCAGCCCGGGGTTCACTGACTGAGTCTGTCCTTGGTTTACAGGTGGTGGTCGGTGGGGCAGAATGGCACTACATCGCGACTCAGGGGCCCCTGCCACACACGTGCCATGACTTCTGGCAGATGGTGTGGGAGCAGGGTGTGAACGTGATTGCCATGGTCACTGCTGAGGAGGTAAGGGGCTGCCCAGCGGGGGGGGGGGCTGATGCTATTTCTCTGTGAACATTTTTCCTTTCAGTGTGCTCCTCTTCACGCTCATTTCCACGTAGATTTGTTTTCCCAGAGAAATGTACTGTCCTCTCTCTCCTCTCATTTCCACTTGGCTCCTAACTCTTCATGACATACTTCACTCCAGTGAAAACAAAGTAACCCCACATCACAGCAACCAAACTTGAGTTCATCCAGGGGACGCTGTGAGCCGCAGAGTGGCGGCCTTCCCAGGGGGATTCCGGCTGCTGTGGTAAACAGAGAGACCTCTCCAAGCCGGGCGCAGCCAGCCCGTGTACCACGGTGCTTATCAGCTGAAAGGGGACCAGAAGCTGCTGTTCCCAGAAATGGCTCTATTCTTTGGGGAGAAAAGAAAATAATTCTTTTTTCTTCCTTTGCCAAGCCAAACACAGTTTTTTTTTTTTTTTTTTAAATGTTGTAGCTGGAGAACTTTCCTGGTGTTGTATGAACTGGCACACCCCTGCCTCAGTCCTGTCAGCTGGGAGCTTGTTGCCGCTGCAGGAAAAAGGGTTGTGTTTTCTCTCTTGTCACTCTCGAAATGCTTTTAACCACCTCTTTTTTGATCCTTTCATGTAATTCCAACTTAGATTTTTGAAGTCATGCAAGGAACTAGCTTCTTGCATTTTTACCACCATCTATAGTGGTGTGAGGCCCCCTTCCCTCTTGTTCAGGGACCAGGAGCAGAGAGAACTGGAGCAAAAAGAATAGACCTGTCCATCCACTGACTGCTCTAGGTTGCTTTCGGGAACAGCCTATGAGCGGATGGAGGTGAGGACACCTCAGACTCACTTCCCAGAGAGGCTTCTCCTCTCTGACCTTCCCCCAAAACGCGCATTCTCAAAAGCAGTGAAGTCTCTAGACTGCCTTCGGTGCCATATAAGGTCACGTCATGAAGGGATTCATTCAACTGAATGAGAAGTGCCACCTGTGCTGTCCTCTGGAGCAGGGGTGATGCAGGCACCCTCCTTGTCACTACGGAACTTATACCCGAGTGGGGCGGACAGGAAGTAAGTAGATGATGAAAGCTCACGTCGGCGTGAGTCTTAGGGACAAACAGAACAGGATACCGGGAAGAAGTGACCCTGCCTTGGGCCTAGTGGGGGCTGTGGCCCTTGTGAAGCAGCCTTCATAGGGGCAGAGTTGAGTGAGCTGGGGCACAGCTTGGGACTTGTTATCTCTTCAAGCACAGAACCGATCGAGGCTCCAAGCCATAATGTGAATTTAGGATCTCAGCTCAGACTGCTTTCACAGGATTGGTAGATAAAGAGGACTATGGGCTTCTCACATTCACTGGATCCAGGCGAGCTCCCAGTGTCCTTCCAAGTGGGCTCCTGATGGGTGTGTCTAAACGGTCACTAGGGTCTTGGAGTCTCGGCCGTAGCTCCAAGAACCTTCTTCCTGCCACCCAGCCCCTGCCCTCCATTTCTTCCTCAGCCACCACCCCCTCCCCACTGCAGTGATTTCTTTTTCTCTTTCTTTCTTTTCTCTTCTTTTCTTTCTTTTTTTTTTTTTTTTTTTTTTTGGTTTTTCGAGGTAGGGTCTCACTCTGGTCTAGGCTCACCTGGAATTCACTATGTAGTCTCAGGGTGGCCTCGAACTCACGGCGATCCTCCTACCTCTGCCTCCCGAGTGCTGGGATTAAAGGTGTGGGCCATGGCCCACTGCAGTGATTTCTAAAGCCTGCAAAACCTCAGAGGCCTTTCCTAAGTGGCTGATGATGGATAGTCCCAGAGAAGAGCATAAAATTCAGGGAGAGAGACTAATCCCGTAACTGATTATCCCTTTTCTTTTTTAATTTTTTTTTATTTGAGAGCAACAGACAGAGAAAGAAGCAGATAGAGAGGGAATAGGCATGCCAGCGCCTCCAGCCATTGCAAACTCTAGATGCATGTGCCACCTTGCCCATCTGGCTTACATGGGTCCTGGGGAATCGAGCCTCAAACCGGGGTCCTCAGTCTTCACAGGCAAGCACTTAACCGCTAAGCCATCTCTCCAGGCCCTGTTCTCTTTTTTTGTGGTTTGCTTGTTTTTCTTGCTTTGAGGCGGGGGTCTCACTGTAGCCTGGGTTGATCTGGAATTCACTTTGTAGTCCCAGTCTGGCTTTGGACTCACAGTGATCCTCCTACCTCAGTCTCCTCAGTTTTGGGACTAAAGGCATGCACCCCCACACCAGGCTTTGTTCTCTGTTTCAGTTGTCGGTTGAACTCAGACCACTCAGCCACACTGAACGAGGTGTCAGCAGTGCGGGGCATTAGAAAGAGCACTGGCCTGACGTCCCAGCGAGCAGGAGATCCTGGAATGACCACTGGAATCTGTTGTCCTGCTGGAAACCTTACATGGTTTTCCATCCTCTGGGCACTGGCATCCAAGCTCTCTCAGGGAAAGCAAGGGTTTTCCACCTCCTTGCCCACCACACTGTGGCCACTGTGCAGATCATTCTCTGCCTTGGACACATCAATCTTGTTCCCCTCTGGACTTTTCATTTGCTCGGCTCTAAGGTTCCCATTGACATGACTATCACCGTAGCTGTAATTAGCATCCGTGGAAATGTGGAGGCCAGGCCCTAATGGACACTGCATAGGGCCCCGAGGAAGCAGTGAATTAGAAGATGCTGTCCTCAAAGCTTCAGATTAAGAGGATATGAATTTCCCCCAACAAATTTCCAAATTTGCTTTTGTGTGTGATTCAGGAGGACGGACGGACCAAAAGCCACCGATATTGGCCCAAACTGGGATCCAAGCACAGCTCAGCTACCTACGGCAAATTCAAGGTCACCACAAAGTTCCGGACAGATTCTGGATGCTATGCAACCACAGGCTTGAAGGTCAAGCACCTCTTGTCTGGGCAGGAAAGGACCGTCTGGCATTTGCAGTACACGGACTGGCCCGATCATGGCTGCCCAGAGGATGTCCAGGGATTCCTGTGTAAGTTTCTCCCAGCCTGTGCTTTGCCAACTGCATTGAATGATCTATCAGTAAAATTAAAATTAAAGGGAACTTGGGGTGCTTTCTCTTAAGTATGGGGAGTAATTTGACCCATCTGACCCTCAGCCCTGGGTAGAACACATAAGAATCATGTATCCATCACCTGTATTCTGTTTACCTTTTATGCAGATAAGTAAAGGCTACGATTCAGTCATTAGTTCTGCATTGGTTCAGAACTTCAGCTCTTTGTCACTTCGTAACTAACACAGGAGGGTGTGAGATTCCATCTACATGAGGAACTCAGAGCAGGCAAATCTAGAGACAGAAAGTAGAGTAGGGCTGGAGAGATGGCTTAGAGGTTGAAAGCACTTTCTTGCAAAGCCTAATGGCCATGTGAATGAAGTGCCTCGAGTTCATTTGTAGAGGCAGGAGGCCCTGCCCTGCCCCCCCCACACACTCTCTCCCTCTCCCCCCTCAAAATAATAATTTTTGTTTTGGGGAGAGAGAGAGAGAGGAAGAGGAAGACAGATAGAGATGGGTGCTCCAGCAGCCTTTCAGCTGCTGCGAACGAAATCCAGATGCGTGCCTCCCCTTGTGGTCAAGTGCGGCATTGCGCCCTTGCGTCACTTTGCATCTGGCTAAACGTGGGACCTGGAGATTGGAACCGCTGGAAATTAGAACCAGCGTTCTTAGGCTTAGGAGGCAGGCGCCTTAACTGCTAAGCCATCTCTCGAGCCCAATAATTTTTTTTAAAGAAAGTAGAGGCTGAGAGAACAGGAAGTCAGGAATTACTCTTGGATGGGTACATTTGGGAGAATAAAAACGTTCTGGAAATGATCATGATGGTGGCACACAGCATTGCTAATGTACTCAACAGCAGTGAATAGCCACAATGGTAAATTTTTATGTGGTATCTCTTACCACCACCACCACAAATCAGAAGGAAAAAAAAACCAGAGAAATGGAACAAAAGAAACTTATTTTTATTCTCATAAAGGCTTCACTCTCACAAGCCCTGGAAAGCCCGACAGTGCTTTCTCACAGTGGTGGTGAAAACACTAAGAAGCATTGAAATCACTCTGCAGGTTTTTTATAAACAATTTTTTAGATTTTTTTTTTTCTGATTTATTTATTTTTATTTATTTATCTATCCGAGACAGAAGGACAGAGAGAGAGAGAGAGAGTGTGTGTGTGTGTGTGTGTGTGAGAGAGAGAGAGAGAGAGAGAGAATGAGCACACCAGGGCCTCTAGCTACTGCAAATGAACTCCAGATGCATGCACCACCATGTATATCTGGCTTATGTGGGTCTTGGGGAATTGAACCTGGGTCCTTGGCCTTCTCAGGCAAGTGCCTTAACCACTAAGCCATCTCCGCAGCCCCCCTTTGCAGTTTTTGAGACTCAGATGTGCTCAGAAGACAAGCTCAGTAGTTTACACACAATTTTCAGAATATGGCTATTTTGAAAGCTAATTCCCCAGAATATGTGAAGTCCATTATTTGAAAGAGCAGCAGTGGGTGTAGCCCCGTGTGCCAGGCGTTGGCACAGTCTCTGAGGACCTGGGACTCCAGCCCAGGAGTGAGGTCTGATTTCACCTCCCGCATGTCACCCGTGGCTGCCTCCTCCTCCCTCCCACATGGCCCTCACTGTCCCGTGTGGAAAAACCTCGTTCCTCACCACAGGAGAAGAGGGACCTTTTCACCTGACACCTTGTCTTTTTCCACTCTGACTGCCATGAAGGACACACTGTGCACCTGTTGGATTGTCAAAATCATAATTTTATTCTGGTAGTTTTGGAGGTAGGGTGGAAGAAGGAGAACAAAGAGAGTGGGTTTTCTTTTTCTTTTTTTTTTTTGAGGTAGGGTCTCACTCTAGCCCAGGCTGACCTGAAATTCACTATGTTGTCTCAGGCTGGCTTCGAACTCACAGTGATTCTCCTATCTCTGCCTCCCGGGTGCTAGGCATGAGCCACCATGCCTGGCTTGACAGTTGGTTTTCAAAACCTAAAATAACCATTTTACAAAGTTCCATCAGAAGGAACCCAATGCATGCTTAGTACTGATTGCTTTACGTTAGATGAAGACCATCCTTCAGTGGTAGGACCCTGAACGCAGGAGAAGACCCAAGAGCGGGCCAGGGATGAGCCTAAAGTCAAATGGCCAATTATGTGCAGCTCGGATACCAGGGAGAGAGGTGTCCTCACAGCTCTCTTCCTAACCATACTCCTTTTGTTTCTGTTAGATAATCTTTTACTAATGTACTTGTTAAAATCTTTTCTAAGAGGCTAAACATGGAAATCACATCAGCAGATTTCCCATGACTGACTGACAGCTCTGATGACAGGTAAAGTTTATCAGATGG
This sequence comes from Orientallactaga sibirica, assembly GCA_036365145.1. Classification (NCBI taxonomy): domain Eukaryota; kingdom Metazoa; phylum Chordata; class Mammalia; order Rodentia; family Dipodidae; genus Orientallactaga; species Orientallactaga sibirica. Next base: position 681,943 of record JAEOAD010002712.1, read on the forward strand.
TCAAAAGTACAGTAAGAAAGATCTTTCAATTGAAGCCATTTCAGGAATGCCAGTCTAATTACTGAAAGGTACAAGGGTGTACATTGATTAATGAAGTGAATATTTTTTTTTTTGAAACTTGAAGCTGTTGTGCTCTGCAGAACCTTAGAAATGCTGGCTTTCCATGTCTGCTGGGTTTTTTTAAAAATAGTTTTCTTTTATTAACAACTTCTATACTTACATACAAAAAAATGCATTATATTTCCCTCCCCTCCCCCCATTCTCCTTTAGAACTCCAATCTCCATCATATCCCCTCCCTCTCTCCATTAGTCTCTCTTTTAATTTGATATCATCATCTTTTTCTTCTATTTTGAGGGTCTTGCGATGTATTGCTAGGCATTGCAAGGTCATGGATATCAAAGCCAATTTCTGTCTGGACAGTTGCATTGTAAGGAGTCGTACCCTTCCTTTGGCTCTTCCATTCTATCCGCCTCTGCTGGGTTTTAAGTAAATCAGAGGACCTGGCTGTGGCCTGCCGAAGCCAGAATGTCTGTTCCCCTGCAGAAGTTTTCATTGAGTTACTATGTCACTGATTTTATTGGTCCCTTGATGGAGGAAGTCCTTCTCAACATAGTTTCTCAGCATTTTGAATAACAACCTTTTATTTTGCTTCTTCAATTTAGCTTTAAAAATAAAAGTTATTTCTTGTGCGACCCTTTTGTCAGAACACTCAGTTGCCTGGTATCTTTTCCCACTCATGGAAAAGTCGCAAAGATCTTTCCACGCACAGCACTCGGCTCCAACAACCGCCCTTCCCATGCACAGCACTTGGCTCTGAGAACCGCTCTTACACCCAGCCGTGCAGCTAGGACTACCACGACCTCTGTCATTGTCCTGAAAGCGAGAATCGTGTGTCTGTTTGCTAAACAGCTTCCAGTGCGTCCACCATTAGACAAGGCTGTAGAGTCCCAATGCTTAATATTGGGTGATAGGTGCCTTTAAATGACTAAAATGGTGCAATGTGATCTTTGCTGTTCCTCGTCAACAGCTGGAGTGTTCGCTGTTGCATCAGGACGAGGGCTTCTGTATTATCTAGAGCCTTCAAGCCTGCCTCTCCCCCGTGATACTGCACATTCTCGATCACTGATTTAGATTTAGTTCTAGTGTTTGGATTATCTGAGGATTACATGCGTAGACCTTCCCTTTTTCCATAACTATGAAAATAAGTCATTAGGCTCATGTTCCTATAATATTTGCCCTGCTGGGCTCGGCCTGTGCTGGAAGGGGTGGGTGTGTCTTGAACCCTCTACCCCTCAGGCATGCCGCTCCTAGAAACAGAGCTCATCTTGAGTCCATGCTGAAGAGCAGATTCCTCAATGTCTATTTTACATCTGAAAATGAAGTTAAGCCTTGGTTGACATTCACTCTGGTGAGGGGAAGGGGGAAGGGGCAGATGGCTGCTCTCTCTCCACCAGAAATTGGCTCTGACAGGCGGACGTTTCAAGGGGACTTAGCGGCTGTTCTGATCCCAGTCTGCTAATAGTAGGAATTGCTGTAAGTAATGTCTAGAATCATCTGCTTGGGGGACTTAGGGATTTGCAGAGGGGAAACAATTTAATTTTTTTAAAAAAGAGCTATTTAATTTAAAGAACAAATTCTCCCGTGGACTAATTGACTCCCAGATGGTCCTTTCTGGATCCAGGATGTTACAGCAGGTCCCAGCCAAATAATTAATGTCTTGTAAGAATTGTAAATTGTTAACATCTTAAAAAAAAATTCACCATCAGTCCTGATGCCCCCACCCTCGGATGCAAAGCCGGGTGACCCTTGCATGACGAGACTTGCATTTTGTCCTGCAGCCTACTTGGAGGAGATCCAGTCGGTCCGGCGCCACACCAACAGCATGCTGGAAGGTACCAAGAGCCGGCACCCGCCCATCGTGGTGCACTGCAGTGCAGGGGTGGGAAGGACGGGCGTGGTCATCCTCTCTGAGCTCATGATCTACTGCCTGGAGCATAACGAGGTGAGTCCTCCCCTCCTCGTGGGTCCCTCCCAGTGCTCCCCTTTGGTGACAAAGCTTCACCAGGGCCACCTTCCCCACGCTTGATCACCTCTCTGCTGAGCCAGGACACCTAGTTGAAATCCACACCACAAAGAAACAAGAGCGTGCACTCGAGTGTTCAGCCAATCTGAGTGCAGTCGGCAGCCACTCCTAGAAGTAGCCAGTCCAGCTCCCTCGTGGTTACTTTCCACGGTGAGTTGTTTTGTCACAGTGTAATTCAGATCTGTCTTGTCATTCTAGGATTTGTGTCCGCCCACGTCCAGGGTGAACACATGTCTATGTGGGACATGGTTCTCACATGGGGGCATTTTCTTGGGTCTAGTGTGTCAGTTGTGGCACAACAGAGCAGTGTGGAGATTGCTACCAGCTGCAGTGCTGTTTGCCCTGGCTGGCTGTGGCTTTCTCCCTGGAGAAGTGGCTGCTGAGCTTGCCCATGAGGAGTGTGGCACTCTAGTTTGGGAGTTAGACTGAGGATGGAGTTCCCCTGCCACTCAGAGATGAAAGCACACTTCTTCCACCTGTATTTCCAGAAGGCTGTACAGTCATAGCTTTTGTTTGACTTTTGCAGTGCTGGGGACCCAACCTAGGACCGTGCACATGCTAGGAAAGTACTCTACCACTGAGCTATGTCCTCAGCCCCTCTTTTTGTTCTTTTAAAAAAATTTTTTATTTATTTGAAGGGGGGCAGATAGAGAATGAGTGCACCAGGGCCTCTATAGAACCACTGCAAACGAACTCCAGGTGCATGTGCCACCTTGGGCATGTGCTTATGTGGCAACTGGGGAATTGAACATGGGTCCTTAGGCTTCCCAAGCAAGTGCCTTAACTGCTAAGCCAACTCTCCAGCCCATCTTTTTGTTCTTTTCTGAGACAAGGTCTTCCTCTGTAACCCCTGATTGAGCTTCCTGGGCCTAGGCCTAGATTGATGAAGAGCTTTCATTTTTTTTTTTTCAGTTGATCCTTATCTCTGCCTTGTGAAGGAGCCAAACACAGATGAGAGAACAGGCCCAGAAACAATTGAGTGGCTTACTTAGCTCTTCAGGCTTATAGCAGTGGTACAGCAGCCCTAGTGGTGCCCTGTCTTCACTCCATCTCTACAAAGCCTCTCGGTTCTGCTCAGTTTGCAAACTGCGCAGCAAGGAAATTCTAGTGAGGGTGCTGTAACGGAGGCATAGATCTGCTGATGGACATCTGTACTGATGGCCTCTGTGGTTTAAAAGTCACCGTGACATTTTGTCATGTTGCAACTTGTAGGAAAATAGTGCTAAATTTAAAACACATCCAAAGGATTTTTTAAACTGCTACCTAGAAAAGTTCATTTTAAAACTCTTCAGTCCGGGCTAGAGAGATGACTTAGCAGTTAAGGCATTTGCCTGTGCAGCCTAAAAATCCAGGTTCAACTCCCCAGAACCCACTTAAGCCAGATGCACAAGGTGGCATATGTGTCTGGAGTTCATTGGCAGTGGCTCTGTAGAGGCCCTGGCATGCCCATTCTCTCTGTATCTGCCTCTTTCTCTCTCTCAAAATAAATAAATATATATGTATATTTTGAAAACTTCAGTTTGTACATAGGGATGACATGCTGCTAGCAGAAGGAAGCCACCTCGGTCATTGTCTAATGTGCAGGAACCTGGAGAATCATTTGTGATCACATGGTAGACATTTTAGTCTTTTCTGTGACTTTTATGGCTGCTTTGTTTAACACTGGATTCCTTATTTTTGGTTTTTGTTTTCTTTTGGTTACAGTGGATTTCTTTTTTTGTTTGTTTTGGTTTATTTGTCTATTTTGTTATTGTTGTTCTTGTTTTTGAGATAAGGTCTCCCTGTGTAGCCCAACTGGGCCTTAAACTCATGACCCTCCTGCCTCGTGAGTGCTGGGATTACAAGTTTGTACCACTACATCTGGCCACATGGGCTTTTTGTTGCCTTCCTGTATCTTGTCACTACGAGAAGTGTCTAGAAATTTCTACTAAGTGGTACCCTCTACTAAGTCCCAGTGCTCGTAGGCTAGGAAGGTGGAATAAGATAAAGTAGGATCCGTGTCCCGGGACTTGAGCTGCACGGTGGGCTCCAGCGAAGGCCTCGTCACCCCCAGCCCTCTCCAGTGTCTTTGCCCTCTCTCTGCTCCATCTGTGTCCCCTTCCTCTGCCCACCTTTTGGGCATAAAAGCTTTGAGCTCTTTCGGGACCCATCAAGGGTTGAGAGTCCCTCCATGAGGTAGTGATGGGAGGTCCCGTTGCTTACCACACTGTTGGTGCAGTGTGACATAGGCTGCATGTGTCAGAGCCAGCATGTGTGGAGTGAGGGACTCTGCCAGCAGGACCTCCCGTGGGCTCAGTGAATCTAAGAATGGTTAAATTCCCCATGGCATGTGCAAACATCTTAGACTTCCAGTACCCAGCTGCATGCCAGAACATTCTTTGCTGGTATGTGGTCAGTCCTAAAAGAACTTCTGTTCCTATTGATATGCAAAGATAGCAGGATGACTCATGTGTTTCATTTCCTTTCCCTTGGCACAAATATAGCCAGCTTTATCTGTTCTCTTTCCCATAATTGCTATTGGTAGATGGTCAGGGGAAAAATTTGTTCCAATGGTGTTTCAAGCCTGGGTATTCAGATCTATGCCCTGCTTGAGGAGAAGAGTAAATATATTTAGTTTGTTCATTAAACAAAGAGTTTTTTAATAATTCAGTTTTTATTTATTTGAGAGAGAGAGTCCAGGAAAGAGAGAGGGAGAAGGAGAGAATGGATACATCAGGGCCATTACAAAAGAAGTCCAGATGCAGGTGCCACATTGTGCATCTGGCTTTATATGGGTACTGGGCACTTCAACCTGGGTCCTTAGGCTTTGCAGGCAAATGCCTTAACCACTAAGCCATCTCTCCAGCCCTAAAAACGATTTTTGACAAATACATATGAAATCATGTGTCCCATTTGTCTCCTATCCAAACTTAACCTGCTTTTTCTGACAGGTGGAATTATTGTATTTTATTCTATATTTTAGCCTCTAATTCTTGGCGTTGTCAATCACTGAAGTGGCTTTTCTTTTTCCTAGACTTTTTCCTTTTAGTCTCATTCTTAACAGAAAAGTTGACCATAAACAGGGAAGGAAGATGCTTCTGGCTATGAGGGTAAAGATGAGGGCAGTCTCCACTCTCCCAGGACACACTCTGATGCCTTCCCATGGTCCAGAGTGTCAGTGGCAATGTCTGCCTGCCCTGCATGTGCCAAGAAGTGCTTGTGTCCTGGTGAGCAGCTCTCTCTGCCCCCTAGCTGTGGCTGCCTGCCCTAGCTAGAGCTAACAAAAACTCACACCCTTGGTAGCTGTCTTGATCCTGGTACTACTTGTGGGGTGAGGGCACAAGATGATTTTCAGCAGGAGTGAGCAGGTGTCCACTGTCTTGGCATGTCCCTGGTTGAAGGCCGTTAACAGCAGAGCCTGTGGCCAGAACTAAGACAGCTGAGACCTTTCCATGGAGGACCGGGGTCATCTTCTTTGCCATATCAGAAAATCCAGGGTCTTGCAGGCCAGGTATTACAGGCTATTGGGATGAGGGTGGGGGGAGGGTGGAGGAAGAGGTGGGATGGAGTAGGAGGTAGAGAAGGTGGCAGAGGAAGGAGTAGAGATGGAGGTCATGAGGTGCCAACAAGAGAAATAGCTAACTTATGGGGCTGGAAAAATGGCTCAGCAGTTAAGACATTGGTCTGCAAAGCCAAAGGATCCCAGTTCGATTCCATAGGACCCAAGTTAGCCAGATGCACAAAGTGGTGCATGCATCTGGAGTTCGTTTGCAGTGGTTGGAGGGAGGCCCTGGCGCACCCACTCTCTCTCTCTCTCTTTATCTCTCTCTCTGCCGCTTTCTCTCTCTCTCAAATAAATAAATTAATTTTTAAAAAGAGAGAAATAAGCCGGGCATGGTGGCACACGCCTTTAATCCCAGCACGTGGGAGGCAGAGGTAGGAGAATCACCATGAGTTCAAGGCCACCCTGAGACTACATAGTGAATTCCAGGTCAGCCTGGGCTAGAGCGAGACCCTACCTTAAAAAACCAAAAAAAACCAGAGTGAGACCCTACCTCACAAAAAAAAAAAAAAAAAAAAGAGAGAGAGAGAGAAATAAGCTGGGCGTGGTGGCACATGCCTTTAATTCCAGCACTTGGGAGGCAGAGGTAGGAGGATCACTGTGAGTTCGAGGCCACCCTGAGACTACATAGTGAATTCCAGGTCAGCCTGAGCTAGAGTGAGACCCTATCTCAAAAAACTAAAAAAAAAAAAAAAAAAAAGAGAGAGAGAGAGAGAGAAATAGCTAACTCAAAGTGGGCATGATAGCACACACCCTATACACCCAGGAGGTTGAGGCAGGATGATAAGGCCAGCCTGGACTACAGAGTGCGTTTCCCCAGCTGCATAATGATACCGTGTTTCGAGCAAAGAAGAAGAGAACTAGCTAACTTCCCATACGCGGCGTGTACTACAAATCTTTACTGCTCCAAGAGCCTTGCGGGACTGACTCAAGTAGCCTTCACCTTGACAGTGCAAGGTCAGTCCTGTCAGCGCTCTGATGCCACAGGAGAGAAACTGAGTCCCAGGTGAAATAATAATGAGCCCCTCCCCCACAGGCAGTCAGATGTAGAGCTGGGGTTCAGCAGACAGAGCTCTCCCTTGGAAATACGTGGGCCCTGCCTCTGTCCCAGCCTTGCGCTTCGGTCCCCAGTGTCTTCTGTTCACGTGGCACATCCCGACAGCTCACTGTGGAGGGTAACACAGGGAGACCCCTTCTCACTTCTTACCATCAGAAGCTTATACTCCTAACCCTGAGCTAAGCTCTATGTTTTCTTTCTTTTCTTTTTATTTTTCTGACCAATAATTGGAAGATCCACGTGCCTTTTTTGGCTTCTTACTAACCAGGAACTTGGCTTTGTCCCCAGCTGGGTTTTGTGCCCTGTGCTGGAGCACAGCCAGGGCTGGGATTGTTTTCAAGGTTTGAAGGTCACAAGGAAGGCATGCATCTGAGTTTGTATTCTGTGATCTTGATGCCTGCCTCCTGGGCGCCATGTGTCCTGGGCTGAGCTTCTGGAGCAGTGGTTACATGGCCAAGGCACCACGCAGACCCAGCCTGTCTTGGAGGGTGGACATAGTGGGGTTGAGGAGACTCCAGGGCAGCTGAAGTTGATCCAAGCACCACGCACCCAGCATCTTAACTTCCCTTCCATCCAAGGGAACGCTGTTCCCTAAGAATTCACACACAGGCAGTCTTGCTTAATACTCAAGATGTGTTTAATTAAAGCCCTTTACTGCAAAACTTCCAGGGCTCAAACTGTCTTGAAACATTTTAAAGGCTTGCACTTAAGCATCCCCTCCTGCTATGGCCCTCCAAGGAAGCAGGGTGAAGCACATGGCACTGACAACGAGGACTAACGGGGGTGCCCTAATTAGCACCAAGCGCTTCATCGCCATCCCATTCATTGTTTTATCCTGTGGTACTGGTGAGCATGTGTGCCTGATCTGGGCAAGGCCACAGTGTTTGAGGAAAACAGTTTTTTTTTTTTAATTAACTTATAAGGTCTCAGGTTTTCTTTATGACTTCCTGCCTACTTAGTTCAGGTTGGTTCTCCCCTCCTCCTCTCCCTGTGTCGTTTCCGCTGCCACTTTCATATTCAGTCTCCCCACCCACCTCTCTTAATGCCTTTCTTCTGTATCACAGGCTCCTTTCTCGTGTCCTGGCCTCTAACCTGCACTTGGTCCCAACTAAATGCAGATATTTAACTGTGAGAAGCCAGGATCCCCATATAAGAGGGAACAGGCAGTGTTTCTCTTTCTGAGCCTGGATTTCCTAACTTACTAAAATATCTTCATGCAAACTGCATACTTCTTGCTTGCTGAAAGTCTTCATTGTGTATATGAACCGCGTGTTTGTTATCTGCTCACCCGTTGAAGGACAGCTAGGCTGATGCCATCTCTGCTGGTAGCAGAGCAGCCGTGAACATGGCAGTGCCTCTTTGGTGGGGTGTGGAGCTCTTTGAGCATATACCCGGGAGGGAAATGCTTGGTCATATAATTCTATTTTTCTTTTTTTTGCAATGCCTCCACACTGCTTTCCATAGTGGCTGTACCAGTTTTCACTTGTGCCAATAGTGAATAAAGGTTCCCAAGGAAAGCATTATGTTCTTTCTGTGACAGATGAGGAAACTGAGACCCGAGTTGCCTTAACGCCCTTCACTGGGTGCGATGGAATTGCTGCTCTGTGGCAGTTGAGCCCAGCAGACTTGCCTGTAGTTAAAATATCACACCAGTGACCCCTGGTGGCCGGGTTCCCCAATTGCTGGTACAGTCTGAGAGCTTAAACCTAGTTTGTTGCTAGGCATAGGAAGTGGGTGAAGGTTTTGGTAGAGAGAGTGAGGAGGTGAGCGCCCTGTCTCGGCATGTGCACCCTGCCTCTTGCCTTGGCGAGGGTGGAGGTGGCCACGATGCCGAGGGGGAGGTGGTGAGGAGGTGAGCGTGCCGTCTCAGCGTGTTCTCCGTGTCTCTTGCCTTGCAGAAGGTGGAGGTACCCATGATGCTGAGGCTCCTCAGGGAGCAGAGGATGTTTATGATCCAGACCATCGCTCAGTACAAGTTTGTCTACCAAGTCCTCATCCAGTTCCTCCAGAGCTCCAGACTCATCTGATCTCCCGGATCCAGCTCCGTCCTGCAAGGGGCATCAGCTACGGACAACATCTGCTCCCCCAGCTCGGAGCAGATGGCTAGCAGCGGACAGGAGCCAGAGTTCCAAGCATCATGTATTATTTTATATGAGATAATTTATTTTTTCCTCTTTGGAATAACTTTTGTGAATATTATAATGCAGTTTTCACATTAATACAGTTTTATGTTTGAACCACATGTTGACTGATCTGCAGGTTAAGCCATCAGAAGGAAGGTTGTCTGTGGGACATTGTGGGGACAGAGGGAACATAGAAGGGACATCTCTAGTGAAGTTGCAGCCAGATTGGTCATGCACCCTGAAACTCATCAGCTTGTGAGTTTTCTGTCAAAAATGGCAAGAAAAAGAATTCATCTTGAAATACAAGGCGCAGAGCCAGAGCCCTTTCCACACTTCTCCGATACTGTGTGTGCTTGAGCCTTGCTGGATGTCACTTTCCTCTCCATTTTCTGCCCTCATTCTCAGGAATGTCTCCCGCTCCCATCCCCTGGAGCTCTTGTTAAAGCTGGATCTGCTGGAGAACACCTGCTGCTGCAGGGCACTGGGGGCGTCTTTGGGTCTGTGCTGGTCTCTGCTGCTTCTTCCTGTTTCTCCCAGACCTTGGGCTGCTGGTGCTCCAGGCTGTCTGTCTGGACAGCTCTGCTGCTGCCTCAGGAAGGCAGAAAGAATAACCAGGTGAAAAGGGAATGGAAGTGGATGGGGCCTTGATAACAATTCTGATTTGGATATGTCGAGTGTAGTGGATAGGGACCTGTGGATGGAGGTTTTCTGTCTATCACTAAGTCATTAGAAAGGTTATAAAGGAATCAATTGAGGAAACGTACTTCAGAGAGCTGGGGCCCTGGCCCTGGTCACCTGTCTATGACCCCCCACTGTGCTGTTTATCTGCAGGCTTTGGCTGCTGACACCAGAGATAATCACACTTAGGGCTTTTTTTTTTTTTTTTTTTTTTTTTTGGTCTGGCCTCAAACTTGATATGTAGCCAAAGAGGACCTTGAACTTCTAATCTTCCTACCTTTACCTCCCAGGTGCTGGGCTTATAGATGTGTGCATCCACCACCACCACACCTGGCCATTCTCCTCTTGAGGAACAAAGGCAGAATGTGCCTCCCCTCCACCACCATTTTCCTTTTTTTTTTTTTTTTTGGTTTTTCAAGGTAGGGTCTCACTCTGGTCCAGGCTGACCTGGAATTAACTATGTAGTCTCAGGGTGACCTTGAACTCTTGGCGATCCTCCTACCTCTGCCTCCAAGTGCTGGGATTTAAGGCATGCGCCACCGTGCCCGGCTCCACCTTTTTTCTCTATATAACTCACCAGCTGGTCAGTTATTGTAAACTAGTCTCAATTTGAAGCTAAGTTTCCTATATCTAGTTTTCCTGAATATAAATTTTAACTTAAGAATTTTTATTTTATCTATGTGTGTATGAGAAACAGACAGACACAGATTGAGAGAGAGAATGAATGAATGAATGAGTGAATATGGGTACACCCAGGGCCTCTTGTCACTGCAAACAAACTCCAGATGTATGGGCCACTTTGTGCATTGGGCTTTGCATGTGTCTTGGGAAATTGAGCGTGGGCTGGTAGGTTTTGCAAGCAATCGCCTTTAACCACTGAGCCATCCCCAAGTCTCTGAATATAGCTTTGCAGTTGAGGTTTTGTTGGACTAACCATGCAGGACACCCATGTCCTTACTGCTATGTTTGTGTTGGTTTTTCTCTAAGCCAAGACAACAAAGAGTGGCATTGTACCAACCAGAAGGAGTGTGCTTTTGTGACTGCTTATCCCCACATACTGTCCGGTGCCCACGGAAGCAGGTTCCCCATTAGCTCCTCTGGGAGATGGACAGCCTGCTTCCCCTCTGGCAGTGGTGGTGCTGATGGTGATGGTCTTAGTAGTATTTCAGAAGTGGACTCAGTATCCCAAGATGGAGAGCTCCCCCCTCCCCGGGGAGTGTAACTACAACTGAGCTCTTTCTTAGACGCTGACAGGCTGTCTTCTGTGGCACGGAGCGTGTCCTCACTGGGGAAGGAAGAGTGGCTTTCCTTGCCTTGGGGGCTTTCATCTTTGGAATATTTTTTAAAATATTTTATTATTTATTTACTTATTTGAGAGAGAGAAATACAGAAATAGGCAGATAGAGAGAGAAAGAATGGGCACGCCAGGGCCTCTAGCCACTGCAAACAAACTCCAGATGCGTGTGCCCCCTTGTGCATCTGGCTTACATGGGTCCTGGAGAATCGAGCTTCGAACCGGGGTCCTTAGGCTTCACAGGCAAGCGTTTAACCACTAAGCCATCTCTCCAGCCCCCATCTTTGGAATATTTTAATAGTTGGTTCTGTCTACTGGCTTGTTGTGTGATGAAGAATGTCAGCGTTTGCCTTTTGTCTCTGAGCCTGTGTGTGGGAGAAAGTCTGATGTGGGCAACAATACATCTGAGTTCTTTTTGAGTTCATCTCTCACAGGCCTCCTTTTAAATGCATCCACTGTTCCTACCTATGCCAGCAAAACAGGCATACATACACACACAAGGAGGAAGTAGGTTTAATATCCAACTTCCTAGCCAGTGTTTGTATTGAAACCCCAAGGAAAACATTTGTAAGTCTCCCCTCTCCCCCCACACAGTATTTCATTTTAAACACCAGGGCTCTTGGTTCTTCGGCACATTTCATGTCCCTTTCCCCACCTCCAGAAATGCCCACCATCTCCTGATAAATTGTCAGCAGCCATTCACAGTCCTTCCAGTAGCATCTGCATAGTAATTGCCCAGAGATGCTTTATATCTGGGAAGTGTGCCAAGGAATAAACCTTGAAGCAGAGTGTATTAAATTAGTTATCTAGTTAGAGCCTTTGGAGCAGTTTCCTGACCACGGATCAAGTCTGAAGCTGGAGCTGTCAGGGCTATTGCTGCAGTTTGAACATGAAGTGGGAAAACATTAAAAGTGGAGGAAAGAAAAGATCCTATCTCACCGCCAAGTGGTCAGCCGTTTCTTGGCCTCTGGGTGTGAAGTATTCCAGTTGTCATGTCTTCTTTCATTATGCTCATTTGCGTATGGGGACCTAAAGCCTTTGTCCTTGCTCCCTGTGGCCCCGGGTCCTGGCTGCTGAGTATGAGGTCTTCACTCTTGTGGTAGAACAGGGTGGGGCGAGATGACTGGCCATGCCAAGGTGTGTCCCACTGAGCTCTGCCTGGTCTCTGGGGAGATCCGCTTTGGAGCAGGACTGCCTGGCAGCGTGCACAGGTGGCTCACATCTGCGCACAGTCATCCCTAGACAGGAAGTAAAGGAGGTGCTGAGCAGCTGGGGACAGGGATGTCAAACCTTGATTGATTTATAGGAGTGAAGACAAATGAGCTCCTCTACTCATCTGGAGGCGAGCCACATGATCAGGGAAGGTGAAACATTACCACATAGAATATGTATTGAGTAATGAGCTTTCAATGTAATCAGCCAGCGTTGAGAGTTTCATGTCCTTTGTGGATATAGATTGAGAAAGAGAATTCTGCTGTGGTTATAAATCTGTCATTGTTTTCCTGAGTTTCAGACTCTCCAGCCTCCTCTGTCAGCCTGCATAGGAGGTTATAGTAGACTTCTGGGGAGGGTCCTATGGGGATAAACCAACAACTCCCACACAGCCTTTCTCCTGCCTACCTTCAGTTAACAACTCCAGTGCATAGAGGAGGCCAGCATTTCTTAACCAGCTCAGTACTTTTTTAACTGAATGTGAGTTAGTCCATGCAGAGTTTCTGGACATTGAGGGTGTCATCTGTGAATAGAGAAGCCTTATACAACCGACCTAACGCACACGGTTTGCTTCTTCCCCTTGCAGTGTAGATCCCAGCATCATGTGTCTTTTCTCCAGGTGAGGGCTAGTGGACACAAACGTGCAGTGGGCCACTGGCTCTTTGTGATCCTCACTCTGGTGACCCTTGCTTTCCCTGCTACGAGAGTAGCCATCTCTCGGCACAGGTCATAGTGCCCCATTGACGTGGTTGATGTGGCTAGGCAGGATTGGCCGGCAGACATGCCCGCTGGGGACTTTTCAGGTGTCCTCTCTTGATGGGGTAGCTTATTGGTCCACACCAGCTGGCCTCAGTGCAGCCATTCTCTGTGGATCCCAAAGTTGTCCTCAGCTAACCTGCCAAGTGTGCCTTCTCCACCCTTCCTCTTCCAATCTGGCCGACCGGGAAGGCAAGGTTAGTTATGGATTTCCATTTAGAGAAAATGCGCCAGTCATTTCCGGGGGGGATGGGCAAGAATGCAGAGCCACTCTGGAGTAAATTCTCGGAGCCCAGTTGGCGCAGACCATGTTGGTCCTCGTTCAGTCTTCATTTCTCCTCCGTGTCAGGAGTAACTCCACTGGGCTCCTTGAGCCTAAGAAATCCCCTGACATGCCAAGTCACTGCAGGTGGCCCTTTGTTGGAACTCGGGTTTGACTAAAGATGCCCCACCGTTGTTCCATTATCTCCAGTGGTCTCCATTAGGCAGCCATTGTGCTCAGTCAGTGCCCAGCGAGGAGGGGTGCTCTTCCATGGGAGCGGAACATTCTCCCGTGGCCTACAACTTGGTAGGTGACAACAGACGTGTTGGCTCCGTGAGATGGAGCGAATCTCACGTAGCCCTGCAGGGTGGATCTCGGAGCGGAGCGGGCGGCAGAGCGGGTCTCGTCTTCACCTCAGCTCCCGAGTCCTTTAGGGGCAAATGTCTTAAGCTGGTGGGTCTGTTGACAGTGACAGCACTATGCCCAGCAGTGTCCTCACACTCTGCCCAAAGGCAGCAGCTGCTCTGCAGATAGGAGTGTCTGGTCAAGCTGCCCCCACACTCTCAGCTTCCTTCTAAACTTGGATAGGTGACTGCTTTCCTCCTCTTCCTCAGCTTAGTGTAGTGCATTTTCTTTCTTAAGGTGAAATTAAGATGTTCCCTATTTGTTTATGGGCCAGCCCTGGGTCTCCAGCATCCGTAAAGCTCAGAGACCAGAGAATGTATTGCTGTCTAGTGTCATAAACGGGAGGTAGTGGGTCAGTCTCTGCTGTTCAGTTTTGTTCACACTCCCCATTATAAAACAAATTAAGGCGCCAGATGTAGCAGTGCATGCCTTTAATTGCAGCACTTGGGAGGATTGCTGTGAGTTCGAAGCCAGCCCGAGACTACAGAGACTGCAGGTCAGTCTGGGCTAGTGAGACCCCATCTTGAAAAATGAAAATCAGTATTAATCGAGGGATATTTAGTTCCAAGGCAGGAGGGCTGGAGCTAATGGCAGGCTGAAGGGGATAAGTGGTGCTTAGAAAGTGACTGTTTGCTGGGCTCTGCCAGCAGGAGCAGTCTTTCCAAAAAGGCCCCGAAGCTTGTCCAAAGCAGAGCTGTGCACAGGGAGAATGGAGAGGAGCTGAGATCAGTCCCGAGGTTTCCTTTATTCACAGTATTTTGAACCTTGCGATGTACCTGCTATTCCCTGCCTCCCTTTCTGGGATGTTGGGATTAGAAACCAGAAGGGAACATCTTGGGAAAGAAGGTTCTTGCAGTGTTGGGATCTTGTTCTTCCTGACTCCTAAGTGTGTGTGTGTGGGGTGGGGGGAGCTTGGGGTACAGCCCTGGGCCTTGTGCATGCAAGCAAGTGTTCTACCACGGAGCCAATTCCCGGGTCCTTAGTCTGTACTTTGAACTGCCCTCTTAGCACAGGTAGGACTTGGTGACTGCTTGTGATGTGTGGTTGGTGTGTGTGTCTGGATCTGCTGCTGTAGCAGCCTCCCCTGCTATGCACAGCCCCTCCCCCCCCCACAGCCCCAGAGCAGAGGGCTCTGCCCCTGGGCTCATCCTTAGCTGTTCTTGCCTGTACACCCTTGGTACAGTCATGTACATTCTGAGCACAAAACCTGGGAGGAAGGGAAGTAGATTCCTGTTGTATTAGAGGCATAGATGGGACCATCATCTTCTACATAGGTCTTTGCTGATCTTGGATCAACTCTATAGCGCACTTTCCCCAAGATCGCTACTTACACCTCTACAAAATACGCACATAGGAATTCTAAATTTAATTCTCCAACGATGAAAGTTTCTATTGCTTAGTACCAGAAAAGGAAAAGATTGATATCAGTCCTGCTGGGAGCAATGATTGTGGTAGCCCTGTCTGCTTGTTCTGAGGGGACCTGCTGTGATTCTGAGTGGCAGTGTTTGCTGTGGTGGCACGCACAGACTGACCTGTTTCTGGCTGGACTGTGTTCATGTTATGAGCAGACTGGCCACCAGGTGAGGCAGGCACATCTCTGGGCTGCCCAGGAACCTCAGAAGTGTGTTGTGGTAAGTTATCTAGAACACGCTATTCATCCAACCCCTGTGTTAGCCAATTTTTCCTCCCCAACCTCTTCCTTCAAAGAAACAAATGCCATCTCATCTGACAAAGGGTTGACAGGCCAACACAGAGGAGTTGGACCCGGGATCTGTCTGTGCCTTAGGGTGGAACATCTTGCTGAAATCTCAGGAATGCTGCTTTAGGTTAGCCAGGTGACTCAGGGCTCAGGTGCCTGGTGTTCTTGGCATCTCTCACGGGCCTCCCTTGGCTGCAGCTCACTAATAAATACCTTCATCACTGAACTGAAAACTGTCCTCAGGAACCTTTTATTTCAAGTTGAACACTGTAAAGTTTTATTGCGTTTCCTTTGAAGTTTCTTGCCACTGTTTGGGGTCCTCAAATTCTTTGACCTTGTCCCTTTCAGACACAGGGTTGCCCTTCATTAGAGATGGTTCTCTATGTGTGCCCTTTATTCTAGTTAGCCAGCGTGCTTGGAGATACTTTTAAGTGGGGCTGGCACCTGCAGATGACTGTTAAATGTGTACCCTTGTGTAGTGTGTGTCCATCAACTAACAGGTGACTCTGCTTTGTCTCACTGGACTGTTGCTATTTCAGTATTTTGATGCTTTCTTTGTTCTGTCTTTTGTAAAATGTTGTGAATTTTGGTATCCTTTAAAATAATTGACATTTAACAGATTTTATTTTGAAATAGTGTACAGACAAGTCCCCAACTTAGAAACCAGTTTATTTAGGGTTCTTGGGTGAGCCCACGGAAGCCTACAAACTTCCAACATGATTGTAAATACTGGCTGTGTCAGGTTTGGGTGGCTTTTGTAGGCTAATCTGAAAGAAATGCATTCCAAGCTGGGCCTCAGACCCTGAGAACACTGTCCACAGCAAGCAGCCAGTCACTGCTTGGCAAGATGGAAGCTGACTCTTTCCTCATCCACTCCAGTTGCAATCCGGGAAGATGGACTGTGATGAGGGGACATTCCCTGAGTCGGAGTGATGATATCAGTAGTCAGGCCAACTGTACCAGACTCCCTATCAAGTTAGTGACACGAACAGTCTTAAGGAAAACTGTGTGCTCTTCTATATGCCATTCCCCATCAGTAAATAAGCTTATGCTTGCCAGTTTCTCACACAGCTCCGAGGTGTAGGAAGCTGACTTTGACAGTATTTTTGCACTGTTTCTTACCTGTTTTGATAACGTCTTGTTTAGATAAGGGTTCTCACTGCCCTTGTCATTGATGTAAAATGTTTCATATGTGCCTTTACAAATGTGAGATCTTTGTTCTAACTTTTTTTTGTAAAAGATATCTATTGATTTCCATATGCAATAAACCTTTTTTTGAGAGAGTCTGTTCTTGCGTATTTTATGTTTGCATGAGTTTATCCTACTTACATCCCTGGTCTTCAGATTATTTTCATAGCCAAAGGCATCTAGGAAAAAAATAGGCTTCTTAGGTTTTTTCCCTCCATGATGACAATTTACTAAAAAACACAGAATCGTTACTCATATTCCTGCATTCATTTTCATTTTCATTTTTGTCTCAGAGAAAGTCACCAAATATATCTATACCTTTACAATTCTTCTTTAAAACTGTGAGAAGGACGTGTTGGGTTTCACATTAATTAAACCCGCTTTGAGGGAAACTTTAGCCAAACTGAGGAACTTGCCCCATTGTGCAGGCCTTGAGTATCGCTGGCTTCAAGGCAAGACCACTCCACCAGTCACAGTGAGGGCGATCAAAGGACAACCCCAAAGCTTCTAAAGTTATTTTGGAGGGTTAGACATGGAGAATTGTCAACATTTCAAGAGAATGCAGAAAGATTTCCAAGTTTTACAGTGTAGTAATAATTGAGTATTTTTGTTTTTAAGAAAATTTGTTTATTATTTATTTGCAAGCAGACAGAGAGAATGGGCATACCAGGACTTCTTGCCACTGCTAATAAATTCCAAATGCATGTGCCACTTTGTGCATCTAGCTTTATGTGGGTACAAAGGAATCAAACCCAGGCTGTCAGTTCTTTGCAAGCAAGTGCCTTTAACCGCTGAGTCATTTCTCCAGCCCTGTGAATATTTTGGGCGTGTATGTGTGTGTATACATGTGCATACATTTGGAGGCTAGAGAGAATGTCAGGTGTTTTCCTCTATGTATCACTCTTCCACGGTGTTGCCTTGAGAGAAGTCTCTCACTGAGGTACAGCTGCCATTTCAGTCGGTATGGCTGTCCTGTGAGCCCCAGAGACTACCCCCCAGTCTCTGCTCCCCCCAGGATGGGTCACAGACCTGCACGCTCATGCGCAGCTGGGTATGAGGCTGGTGACGGGACTGATGCTGTCTTGGGCCTCCATGCTTATGCAGCAAGTGTCACAGGACTGAGCCACCACCCCAGCCCTGAAGGACGCTTTTGCTGGCACCAGAATAGACCCATGGATGAAATGAGTGAGGACGGTCCTCCGAGGTCTCAGGGAATCATAGCAGTGTGGTTGCAAACCAGCAGAAGGAAATGAATTATTCAACAAGAAACACACAACTCACTAGCTAGTCCAAAAAGAATAATGTGTACAAGTGCATTCCTTATTATTTTGGTTTTTCAAGGTAGGGTCTCACTCTCATCCAGACTAACCTGGAATTCACTATGTAGTCTCAGGGTGGCCTTGAACTCTCGGCAATCCTCCTACCTCTGCCTCCCGAGTGCTGGGATTAAAGGCGTGTGCCCCCACGCCCGGCTGCATTCCTTATTATTAAACCATTCCAGATAGACCAAAAACTCAATTTAAAACTTTTATTCATTTAGGAGCTGGAGAGATGGCTTAGCAGTTAAGGCGTTTGCCAAAGGACCCTGGTTTGGTTACCCAGGACCCACATAAGCCAGTTGCACAAGGTGGCACATGGGTCTGGAGTTCGTTTGCAGTGGCTGGAGGCCCTGGCACTCCCATTCTCTCTCTCTCTCTCACTATCAGTCTGTCTCTGTCTGCTTCTTTCCCTCTCTCGCTCTCTCAAATAATTAATTAAAAAATCTTTTATTCATTGAAATATGAAGATATATTCCTTCCATAAGTGTCATGAAAAATAGACAGGCAGGGTAATGATAATTTCAATAATGATGAAGACCTAATATTCCCCTGAGCTCATAAATTGTGGAAGATATGGACAAACAGCAAAACAGGCAATGGCCACTGTGGTATTCTAGAAAGATCTCTGCTCTTGGTCTCTGGTTCCTGGCACACAACTCAGAAAACACTTGGAATTTCGTGAGTAGTGAAAGCCATGGGGGGCGGAGGCATGAGGTGGAGAGAGAGACAAGTCATGAGGGGAAGTTATAGAAGGATTTCTTGTTCCAGGTAAATATTACCCCTCCCTCACCCCGACTCTGCCTTCCTTTGCACCAGTAAAGCAACTCTTGGCAGAGCCCTGGGAGCTCCAGAGTGGTAGCTCATCTCTAGACTGAACTCTCGCTAGGAGCTTGCAGCATTCAGCTCTACACCCCAGTTTGTGGTAGTGAAATAGATTAATTGCCTGTTTAATGTATTCTCCAGAAGATGTTCAGTGGAGGTTGCCAATTAAAATGTTTTTAAGGGCTTGAGAGATGACTTAGTGGTTAAGGCATTTGCCTACAAAGCCTAAGGACCCAAGTTCAACTTCCCAGTGCCCACATCAGCCAGATGCATAAGGTGACACATGCATCTGGAATTCATTTACAGTGGCTGGCGGCCCTGGAGCACTCATTTTCTCCCTCTCCCCACCACCCTCTGCCTCCCTTTCTCAAAGAAGGAAGGAAAAAAGGAAGGAAGGAAGGAAAGGAAGGAAGGAAGGAAGGAAGGAAGGAAGGAAGGAAGGAAGGAAGGAAGGAAGGAGGAAGGAAGGAGATAGATTTAAAAAGAAAAAACACCCTTTTTAAACCAGGCATGGTAGCACATACCTTTAATCCCAGCACTCAGGAGGGAGAGGCAGGAGGATAAGTTCAAGACCACCCTGACCCTACACGGAATTCCAGATCACCCTGGGCTAGAGTGAGACCCTACCTCGAAAAATAAGAAAAATAAATAAATAAAAACCTATTTAAAAAAGAAAGGAAAAAGAAACCCTAAAGAACAGTGTCTGGAGAACATGTGACTTATGAGCAGCGTCTGGGGTTGTGGAGGGCACCGCACCCCAACTCCAGACAGCAACAGCTCCTGTGCTCATCGCTCTTCCACACCTTCCTCTTCATCTGCCTCTTGTGTCCTTCATGAGGACTGGGTAAGTAGTAAGTTCATGATTGCCTGGAGTGTGGGAGCCTCTGTAGCTAATTATCAGCCGCAATCACACATGGGATTATGCCCAGACAGAAAGTGGGGTGATGTCCCAGTGACCAGCACCTGAGGCAGAGTCCCTGGGGACCCAGCCCTTACACACAGTGAGTCTCGGGACACAGAGCTGGTGCCTATGGGGTGGAAGAGTCATAAACCCACACACAGTGGGTGTCAGGAAGGTCCAGTATCAGTTCTCAGAAACAGCTTATAAATACATGTAAAAGTGCCCAACCTTACTAATAAATGCACATAAAACATTTCATACCATCAGACTGATGAAACCCTTTCAATGGTGATCGACTGTTATGAGAGAAAGCAAAAAGTTTTATTCTCTAAGGAAAACAGTCATACTCAAAAATTTAATGCCGGGCGTGGTGGCACACACCTTTAATCCCAGCACACGGGAGGCAGAGGTAGGAGGAGTGCAGACAGTTCGAGGCCACCCTGAGACTACATAGTGAATTTCAGGTCAGCCTGAGCTAGAGTGAGACCCTACTTCAAAACACCAAAAAATAAATAAATAAAAATTTTAAATTTTTTAAAAAATGTTCTATTTCATCCTGAAATTACATTTCTGGGATCCACCCCCTCCAGCATGTTCTCACAATCAGCAGAGTCTGATGTTGAAGAGGAGCCACTGTGCCACTGTTTGGAAGAACCCCAAATTGGGAAAACCCCTGTGTATGCACACAGGAGAATCCGGAGGAATTCTGACCCGTGCAGTCCACCTTTGAAAGGAAGGAGAAGTCTAAAGCTTCTCAGAAGCAGATAGAGAACCGGGGCAGGCAGGACCATTCACAGAAGCAGATAGAGAACCGGGGCAGGCAGGACCATTCTGCCTTTGTCTTTCTCGGGGTGTTGCACAGAAGCCTTCTATGGGCATGGGCACGGGAAACAGGACCTTACAAAGCACTGTTTGCGGTGACCCCACCTCCAGCATGAGGTGGGGAGGAGAAAGGACCCGTGTGTTGTCTTTCACTTCTGTTCGCATTAATTGAATTTACTGATTCAACCTTTTATAAAACCAATGAAGATGTTTGCCTTAATTCAACTGACGATTAGCTACAGAATATGCAGTAAATGAGCTCTTTGTGTATGTTATGTGCATACACGTGTGAGAGAGTGTGTGTGTGTGTGTGTGTGTGTAGGCCAGAAATCAATGGCAGGTTTCTTCCGCAATTGCTCTCCACCTTATTGACTGAGACAGAATCTTTCACTGAACCCAGAACTCTTAGATCTGGCTAGTCTAGACAGCCACCTTGCTCTGGGGATACATCCGTCTCCACCTCTCAAGAACTATGACTACAGCCGGGCGTGGTGGCGCACGCTTTTAATCCCAGCACTCGGGAGGCAGAGGTAGGAGGATCACCATGAGTTCAAGGCCAGCCTGAGACGACATAGTGAATTCCAGGTCAGCCTGGGTCAGAGTGAAACCCTACCTTGAAAAAAAAACAAACGACTAAGTGCATGCTACCATGTCCAGCATTTACGTGTGTGATGGGCACTGAAATCAGGTGCTCCTACTGGACAGAATGCATTCTACCCACGAGAGCCACCGTGTGCGGTCACTGAGACGCCTGCGTGTGCGGGAGGGAAGGAGGAAACACCGGAGCAATGACTGTTCACGCTGTGTGCACGGCAATGACAGAACTGGAAGGTCAAGCTACCAGCTCTTCCTCATTTCCTAACCAGGAAATTCCTCTCTTGGTGCACAAGACACTTGGCTAAGAATCACCCCTGCTGTTGTGGGAAATTTTCCCCCTGGGGAGACATGGACACACACCTTCACCCAAAATAGGGCTGAGATGGCAGACCAAAGTACGACTATACCAACACCAGTTCAGTGAACCAGTGAGTTTACTGGGGGGTCACTTACAGAGCACATGGGAATATGGGGCCCCCAAAGCAGACTCTGTGACAGAGAGTCCTGTGTCAAAATGACCCCTTGGCTGCTCCTCCCTCAGCCTCAGGAGGAGGGCTTCCTTACAGAGCCCAGAGCAGCTGCACCCTGGAGAAGTCTCATTCCACCCTGATTGACAGCTCCCTGTGGCCACTTCTGGACGTGAGCCCCCAGAGCAGCACTTCCGTGGGGCTCAGGGTATCAGGATTTCCTCCGCAGATGCTCCTCCCTCAGCCTTGGGTGAGGGTTACTTTTACAAAGCAGCACTTGGGTGGGGCTCACTATACAGGGATCACCCCCCGGGGTGCTCCTCTTCTCTCCCTCAACCTGTGGTGGGGGCGGGGGGGTGAGGGTTTAGCCCACAGCGCACGGAGACTCCAAAGAAACAGCTATGTGGAGGTCATTGTGCTGGGATTACCCCTGCAGACGCTCTTCCCTCAGTCTTGGGTGAGGGCTAGCTTACAAAGCATGGAGCTCCCTCTTCCTAGCTCTTTTCCTCTCTATAAACTATCGCCCCGCCTCAGGTCATGAGAGCTTGTGCGTTATTGTATACAGCTGGTGCAGAGAGGGGGTGCCTAAGTCTCAGGTGGGGATCTGATGACCCTCCCCTCCCCTTCTCTGGTGAGTTGACCAGCTGCTTTTGATAAAGCTAACAATAGTTGTTGACACCTTTCAATGCGAAGGAAATTTGCCACAGGACACCTGCACCGGGCTCATGCCGGGCGCTTCAGCACAGGAGCTGCTAACACACTCCTGCTCGCTGGCCGTGGGGTAGAGATCAGCGTTTGCTCACAACATGGGGTTGATAAGGAAAGAAAGTTTTTCTTCTCAAGCTTACCCTAGACTCTTTACAAACAAGCGAAGTAGCACACAGAACCACTGATGGAATGGGAAGGCGCTCTCAGACAAACGGAGCATACACACAAGAAAGTGCGGCAGCCAGAAGACAGGAAAAGGTCGGGTCCGGCCAGGCATGGGCACCCAGGTCACCTGACTTCCACCAGTCACTGCCTTTTCTTTCTTGAACCTTCTCCCTTCTTCCTGTTACCTTCCGTCATGGGCAGTACTGTTCTGTGTACGTGGCACAGTATGAAACTGTCTGATCCTTTCCCAGAGGACAGCAGGGCTCCTGGAATGAAGGAGACCAAGCTTCCCAAACCACATGAACTTGAACTCCTCCCCACAGACTGAAGAAAACACAAGCTTCAAGTCATCATCTCTTTTTATTCTTCTGTCACCCCAGCTCTATTCAGGACATTCCAATGGGCATGAAGGGGAAAAATAATTGCATTTTAAGAAGACCATCTGCCCAAAGTATATCATAGTCCATGAAACCATGCCATTACCTCTGAAAAAAGGGAAGCGTCCGAAATGAGTATTAAAGGTTAAAGATTAATGCCAACCTCGAAGCAGGACATGTGTTAGGCTTCAGGACAAGAGGTGTTTTCTCTGAAGGTGGAGAAAGACCAGAGTGCTGTATCCGCTTCAAGTACTCCAATCCCCCCAGGGTTCGGAATGAAAACCGACATGTTCCGTGGTGTCAATGGCCTTGGATTTCCTGTCTGATCTCAGAGATGTACGGATGATCCTTGCCGTGAGCTACTTCCATGATGGCAATGGCCTAGGAAAGACAGAGACGCAGGTGTGAGCCCAGCACTCACCCCTCCCCTGGCACCTGGCCGGGCACAGTCCATGCTGGCTGTCTCCCGCACAAGCCTGCTCTCGTGGTCTAGCTTCTGGCTAACAAAGGGACATGGTTATCTGCTAACCAACCAGCCACCCCGTCCTCATTGCTGAGTAAAATATCCTGTTTGCAAAAATACTCAGGACAAATGACTCAGAGCAGCTCAGTTCGTGGCATTCTTTTGCCCCACTATTCTAGATGTTTCTAGACCAGTGGACAATTTCCAATTGTGATTGGACTGGCTGCTGTTCCCTCTTCACTTCAAAGGCAATGGGCATGTTCTCTGAGAGGACAGCCCACAGTATCAACAGAAAATTTCATGTTGAACTTGTACTTCAACCCAGCCAGGCCCTGAGCCTTCTATCTGGGATGTAGGCTTCACCCCATGCTCCCACAGTCTCCTGGAAAGCTTTGGGCAACATGGAGGACTAGTCCTCCAGGTCTCCTTATTTATGCATTTAAAGTGTGTGCATGTGTGTGTGTGTGTGCACACGCTTGCACGCATGTGTGCCTGTTGCACACGTGTGGAGGCCAGAGTACATCAGTGTCCTCTTCTATCACTTCTCCACTGGTTTTCCTTGAGATGGGCTCTCTCACTGAACCTGGAGCTGCTGTTTTTGTTTTGGTCAGAATGATTGACCAGTGAGCCTCAATGACTCTCCAGTCTCCACAGGACTGAGGTTACAGGCATGCACAGCCATGCCAATCTGTTTAGGTGGGTGCTGGGAAGTCAAAATCTGGGCAAATCAGACCCTCATGCGTGTGTGGCAAGTGCTTCTGCCTCCTGCATCACCTCCCCAGCCCCTGGCCGCAATATTTATAAACAGACTCTTTGCAGGAGTAAATCAACAGACTGACCCTGAGGTTACACTCATTATTAAGTCATGGAAGAACAAGAAGAGTCTAGCTGGGCATGGTGGTGCACGCCTTTAATCCCAGCACTAGGGAGGCAGAGGTAGGAGGATCGCTGTGAGTTTGAGGCCACCCTAAGACTACATAGTGAATGCCAGGTCAGCCTGAGCTAGTGTGAGACCCTCCCTCAAAAAAAAAAAAGAAGAAGAAGAAGAAGAAGAGTCCAGGCTGGAGAGATGCCTTAGTGGTTAAGGGGCCTGCCAAGCCTAAGAATGCCCGCTCGATCTCCAGGTCCCACGTTTAGCCAGAAGCAAAAAGTGATGCAAGGGTGTAATGCCACACTTGCCCACAAAGGGGCACACACATCTGAAGTTCGTTCACAGTGGCTGAGAGGCCACTGCTGTGCCCATTCTCTCTCTCTCTCTCTGTCTCTTCCTCTGTTTCTCTCAGAAAAAAAAAAAAAAAAAAAGAGATGTCTGGAGAAATGGCTTAGTGGTTAAGGCATTTGCCTGTGAAGCCAAAGGACCAAGGTTTGATTCCCCAGGACCAACATAAGCCAGATGCACAAGAGGCACATGCATCTGGAGTTCGTTTGCAGTGGCTAGAGGCCATAGTGTGCCCATTCTCTCTCTGCTTGCAAATAAATAAATTAAAGTTTTTAAAAAAAGGAAAGAAAGGGGCTGGAGAGATGGCTTAGCAGTTAAGGCGCCTGCCTCCTAAGCCTAAGAACACTGGTTCCAATCTCCAGCGGTTCCAATCTCCAGGTCCCACGTTTAGCCAGACGCAAAGTGACGCAAGGGTGCAATGCCGCACTTGACCACAAGGGGGCGCGCACATCTGGATTTCGTTCACAGCAGCTGAGAGACTGCTGGCGCGCCCATCTCTGTCTCCCTCTCCCTCTCTGTCTGTCTCTGTGTCTCTCTCCAAAAATAAATAAAATAATAATAATAAAATTTTTTTTAAAAAAGGAAAGAAAAAACAAAGAGTCCATACACAAGGGCAACACTGAGCTCCTGGAAGGTGCCAGCAAATGTGGGTGGCAAATGCTGTGGGGTGAGGGTGGAGGTTATGTTTTGCCAAAGCTTCCAACTCAGGAAGACCTCTACTGAAGTAAGGCCCACCATGAGTCTCCTTCCTCCATCCGGAAAGCCTATCTTGTTACTGTGAGGAGGGGTGCAGTGTCACCGGTAATGGGTGATGGTGATGATGGCTCAATTCATTTCAGAGACTGCCCCACGCCATCCTAACACCAAGCAGCTCTCTAGACCCAAGATCCTGATTTCAGAGCAGGCATCAGAACCTCAGTCCCAGGGGGCAAGTGGAGAATCCTGCTCCCAGGTCCCCCAGCCTCCTGCTTCTGTGGCTTCCCAGGGGAGGGGTGGTGCCTTTCCTCCCTGGCCATGGCTCAGCAAGTGATCACAGGCTGCCCTCTTGCTGTGTGCGCCCCTTTCCTTATGGGAGGCCCTGGCCTACACTACCCCAAACCCCATCTGTTGAAAATATCTCCATGAGCCATGGCCAGAGGGTTAGTCCAGGGCTGGTCACCCTGTATCCTGCAGCCACTGGCTTCCCTGAGAACAAGGGAACAGGCTAAGTGGACCCTACTGGCTGACCCCAGACACACCTTCTTCAGGGCTTTCTCTCCTGCAGCTCTGTTCTCCAGGCCCATATACAGTCTTCCCAGCTTCAGCCACATGGAGGCCACGTTGAGGGAGTACACTGGGTAGTGCTTACTGGAAGAAGAGACAACAGGCCACTGTCAGGGGCTGCCCGGTGGCCCCAGAGCCTTTCAAGTCTTGGGCAGTGTGGGATGGGTCAGTACTGACACCGTCAGAGATGCTGTCCATGGTTTGCACTTGGTACATTTTACTAACGCCACATCAAAACTGCTGGAGAAATCCTGCTCAAGTGTACAGAAACCCAACGCTCAGTCCGGCCCAGGTTTCTCTTTCACTTCTACTCAGAAAAAGACACAGGGAAAAGTGTTTTCATAAACATCTGTGTATGTGGTACTGTGGTAGTTTGAATATATAGCCCCCAATATATTCAATGTTTTATTACTTTATAGTTTGCATCTACAATCACCTTCCTAGAGGCAATGTCACTGGGGGCCGGTCTTAAGGTGTGGTGATGGTTTGAGATTCCATTGTAAAGATATGCAAAGTGTGCCTAATGGGAGTTCCTGAAGTGTGCTGGGCTTTGGGCTGTAGTTTTGCTCTGTGTGCTGTGGTGGCTGGTTGGTTTCTCTCTCTGCTTGGCTCTGTGAAAGCAGGCCAGCTTCTTCTGCCATTATGGAACTTCCCCTGGATCTGTAAGCTTCAATAAATAATATCCCTTCCTCCATAACTGTGCCTGGTCTGGAAGTTCATCTCAGTGAACCTGAAGCTGTCTGCTACAGGTACGCACCTATATATGTTCAGGGTGCACTGTACGTGCCTGCATGTGAGGTCAGAGGACAACTGTGGGACATATACGCGCGGGTACGCCATCCACCTCCTTTGGAGACAGGGTCTCTCATTGGCTTGGCGCCTACTGTTCAGGCCACACTGGCTAGCAGTGAGCCCCAGGGTTTTGCCTACCTCTGCCTCCCCAGCACTGGGATCATGGGCACTTGCCTGGTATTTATGTGGGTAGTAGGGAGTAAAGTCAAGTCCTCACGCTTGCAAAGCCAACACGTTACCAAATGAACTGTCTCCTTAGCTCCTAGGTATCATATTTTAAGGCAAGTTACTCCTTGTATGAGTATGACAGATTTCCCTCTCTTGAAAAACTATTTATTTATTTATTTGTTTACTTATTTGAAAGAGAATGAACCCAGAGCCTCTTGCCAGTGCAAACAAACTACAGACACATGCACCACTCTGAAAGTGGGGACTAGGGAATTGAACCCAGCCTGGCACACTTTACAAGCAAGTGAGGTGCCTATAATGGCTAAACCATCTTCCCAGCCCCATCTTTCACCCTAAGATAAATGCACGCATGTACACACATGCACCTTTACAGTGTCTTAAGGACCCAGCTTTCTGCACACACACGATGAGTTAGTTGAGCACAATCCTATGCTGTCTGGAGCACAGGGAGAACACCTCCAGTCTTAGCCTTTCTCTTCGCTCCAGCTCACGTTCCCTCTCTGCTTTGTACTGAATAGTTTGCCTAACGGGACCTTGTTTAAGACAGAGCCATTTCCCAGGGATGGCTTAGAATATGTTTGTGTCGATGTGTAAGAGGTGCTTATTACAGGCTAGACTGCTCCACCCTGTTTATCCCAACACCCTTCCAGAAGAGTGAATTCTTGGGCAGGAGGGCAGCACTGCCTGGGGTGAGTCCTGGGTCCCACTGTCCCCCACAGGAAGAACCGCTCTCCAGGAGGGCCCACAACACTGCGGTGCTGCCTGCCTGCCTGCCTCTCCATTTGCAGACCTCACACAGGAAGGTGTGCATGAGGCCACAGGACTGACTTCCTCAGTCCTGGAGCAAGGAGACTGTGCTGGTTCACACATCTTTCCAAGAGCAGATTTTCAGAGCTGTCTTCCCCAGGCTCCCCCTGCTGGCTGTCTAGGGCACAGTGGCGTAAGTGGACTTGGTGGAAATGAAGAGCAGACACCAACTTTCCAACCCCCAGTCTTACAACTGGAGGGGGATCTGAGGGCTTCTCAAACCATACTGCTGGGATACAGGGAGCTCAAGGTCTGATGCCCAGGGGTCATGACTCAGTTGGTCCAGAGCATAAACCATAAATGCATGCTGTGCAGGCCTTGGGGAACCCTGCAGTGACCAGATCCATCTACACAAGGCCTTGGAGGGGCTGGTCAGAGGCAGATGAAATGCCATGACTTCTCTCTGTCACGGAAGTTTAATAACCCTCTAGGGTGGGTTATTTCTCTGTGGTAAGTCATTATTAGTACAAATTAAAACCCATCTTATATTCCTCAAGTCTGGGAAGGAGGCATTGAACACCCGTAGCCTACCACTGATCCCAAGGTTTCCACAATGTGGAAAGGCAGAAAGGGATGGACTGAGTAATTATGGAAAAGCAGAGTCCTGAGCTGGAGAGATGGCTGAGCAGTTAATGTGCTTGCCTGCAAAGCCAAAGGACCCAGGTTCAATTCCCCAGTATCCATGTAAAGCCAGATGCACAAGGTGGTGCATGCTTCAAGCCTGTTTGCAGTGGCTCAAGGCCGTGGTGCACCCATTCTCTACCTATCTGCCTCTTTCTCTCTCTCTTTTAATAAGTAAATAAATAAATTTTTTTTAAAGCACTCTGCTGAGCACCCCTCCCTCTTACCAAGTCATCAAGAAGCAGTAGGTGGGATCAGAAGCAAACTGGTGGCTTTCTAATACTAGCCCGAATGAGCCGCTATGGATCCAGACTCCATCAAGCCCGCATACCCTCACTCTGCCTCCCACATGTCTCCTCAGGATGGTGAGAGAGCGGACCTGGCTCAGGGGAGCCGAGAACCTTGATGTGGGGTCGGAGAAGGAGCGGCTAGCACGGCCCCCTACACTGTCCAGTTCCACTGTGCGCCAGGAGGGTCAGAGCGGCCCTGATGATCACCTGTAGGGCTTGATGATCTTCTGTCCGTAGCGCAGGGCTCCCTCCCAGTCCTGCGTGTACAAGCACACGCCCATGGCCTGGTACATCATGTGCAGCATGTACACGTTGCTGTCCTCAAACAGAGAGCTCATCTTCTCCTGGCTGAGCTCGCAGATCTCAAGAAGCTCACTAGGGGGTGCTGTGGTGTCAAGGACGTGAGCCACCACAGAATGGGTCCCTTCCTGTGCTGGCTTCTGGGACTTATTTCACACACTCTACCCATCCCCTCATGCCCTGGGGAAGTAAGTTACGGAAGGCCCAGCAGAAGTAAAAGGACTTGCAATTTTCTTAGAGAAATGAACTAGGAAAACTGAAAGATCTCACCTGCCACTTAGTTCACGTAGTGAATGTTAACCACAACCCCCACCTCGCACCCTCAGTTCTGATGTAAACCATGACGACTGGGACCCAACTCCTCAGTGCTGCGACGCCCCCCCCCCAACCTAGGCAAACGTTGTAAACACAGAAAGCTAAGCCTCCAGCCTCTAAAAATGCTTAGTTTTGCACGGATGTGTGCGCACACACAGGGAGATCGAAGGTTGATGTTGAGTGTCTTCCTGGCTTGCTCTCCACTTTGTTCCTTGAGACAAGTCTCTCACTGAACCTGGAGCTCACGGACTTAGCTGGACAAGCTTGTCAGCAACCCCGGGGACCCGCCTGTCTTCACTTCCCCAGCACTGGGTTATAGTACCACCACACCTGGCATTTTACGTAAGTGTTGGGGATCTAGACTTGGGTCCTTATGCAGCAAGCACTTTGCCATCTCCCCAACCCTCAAAGTTCTTTATTATAATGTTTTTTTAAAGTATCTCAAGGGGCCTGGTGATCCAAGCCTAATTATTGCTACTAAGAGACTGAGACAATAGGGTTTCAATAGGGTTTGCCTGGGCTACAGCAGAGTTCACGGCCAGACTGCGCAGCTGAGTGAAAACCTGTCTCAAAAAGAAAAAAGGACTGGAGGTACAGATCAGTGGCAGAAGAGAAGGAAGGAAGAGAGGGAGGGAGAAAGGGAGAGAAGGGAAGGAAGGGAGGGAGAGAGAAAGGGAGAGGAGGGAAGGAGAGAAAGGGAGAGGAGGGAAGGAGAGAAAGGGAGAGGAGGGAAGGAACGAGGGAGGAAGAATGGGAGGGCCTTTCTGTAACTTCTTTCACTGGCTTTAAGTTCCACTTCTTGGATAGAAACCCGGTATCTTCTCAGATCCCAGGGAAGCAGTGCCATGCAGTATAGGAGCATGGGTCCTGGCGTCGGCTGTGCCCCAACAGCAGTGTGTTATCACTGTTTCCTCATCTAATAGGTGGCCATAGTCAGTACTGGGCAGCGCCGAGCAAGGCTCTTAACACTGCGCCCGTGCACAGCTGAGAGCCCAACACCTGAGGGTCGCAGGGGCTGTTCTTCGTGTTTTTCCACCTCGCAGGCTCCCGACCACACTAGGCAAATGGGAGCAACAGCATGCTAAAACAGAGAGTGACACCTCGCTGCGGTGCTCCTCTGCCTTCCCACACGGACCACGAGTCTTCCTTCCATTCTCGGAACCTCACACCCCTCTTTCTCCTGCTCCCTCTTCCCAATTTCCCACCACCTCCTGTGGGCGAGGGACAGAATTTCCAGTGACCCAGCTGTAAAGGATATATTTGTAGTGCTTGGCCCTGCGGAATTCCTCGATGACATTGCGTGCATATCTGACCATGTCCCGGATGGCTTCTGCCTTCGGGGGGTCGCTGAGCTTCCGGATTTCCACCTTGGCCTTGTCCTGATGAAGATGTCCACCGTGTGAGGCCGACCTTCCCAGGGAAACCTCTCAGTCCATACCCGTAACCTGCCTTTCTAAGGCTACCACAGAATGGAGGAAATTGGGCACTGGACCTAAAGGAGATTCAGTGCTCCATTCCCTTTTTACAAAAATAAAAGTGTGAGCCGGGTGTGGTGGTGCACACCTTTAATCCCAGCACTCCAGAGGCAGAGGTGGGAGGATCTCCATAAATTTGAGGCCACTCTGAGACTACATAGTGAGTTCCAGGTCAGCCTGAGCTAGAATGAGACCCTACCTCAAAAAATAAAAGTGTGAATTTTCTGGACAATCTTCCTTCGGCAGGACCCTAAGCATATATTTTCTGTGGGTCGATGTTGTGCTTTCTCATCTATGAGTCAAGACAGAGCACAGGATACGGGCTAGCCTTGACAAACCTTAAGGTGGGCAGTGCAGGGCTGGGAAAACCTTGGACAGCCTGAGTGTGGTTCTCAGGCCCCTTCTCCCTTCTCTTTCTTTGGGCAAACCCTTCTCATATCTGCGCAGTAGATCAGCAATGCAGGCCTGGCCTCCCTAGATTCCCTGTGCCTGTCTGCCATGTGGGTTCAAAGGGCCAGAAACGCATCAGGTGAGGCCCAGGAGCTGGGTCACAACAGAGGTCCTGGGATCAGTCTGCAGCTTGCACCCTTCCCCCAGTGGGGAGCCGACCTTGTCCTTGGGGATACTGACCTTTTCCTTGGTAGTGCACTCCTGGCACTCACAGGTAAAGAAATAGGAGTCTCTTAAGCGATCATTTCTGTCTTCTGTTGGGTAGAGCAAGTCAATATAGCTGGTAAACACCTAGGGGTTGAGAAGCGCAAAGCTTCAGTCTTCCACGGAAAACTCCATCCCTGCCATTCATGACTCCGCACACCTCTGAGGCAGGATTTCAGGAATGGAGGACAAGGAGGGAACTGCGTGGGCCTTGCTAAATAGTGCTGGATTTCTGAAGGTGAGTCTGGAATAATAGCCCACCTCCCTGTGGTGGGGTCTATACCATGAGTCCCTAGCCCCAGGAACTGAGGAGTTGAAAGGATCCTCACTTCCCAGAGAGCAGGCTGTGGGTCTGTCCTTGGACTCAGGAGCAGCTGCTAGGGCTTCACTGGACAACTCACCTCAGAGTGGGGTCCTGCGGTCTCTGCGTGGCTCTTACTTATTTCATTCAAAAAATATATTTTATTTATTTATTTATTTATTTATTTATTTATTTATTTATTTATTTATTTATTTGAGAGAGGGAGACGGAAAGGCAGAGAGGAAGAGAGTGGGAACGCCAGGGCCTCTAGCCACTGCGAACAAACTCCAGACACGTGCGCCCCCTTGTGCATCTGGCTTATGTGGGTCCTGGGGAATAGAACTGGGATCCTTAGGCTTGGCAGACAAACGCCTTAACCACTAAGCCATTTCCCCAGCCCTCATTTTGTTTTTTGACCTGGGACGGCTTTGTGTCCTTGCTGACATCTCTGTGTACCAAGCGTGTGCAGGGGACATGGACTGTGCATATACTGGTCTGTTTCTCCTTTCTCAGGTGGCATCAGGTGGAAATGGAACATGAGCTGGGCGAGGCAGCTCTGAGTGGCCCAGAAGGCAATGCTGGTAAACAGCCTCCACACACTCTGCCATGACTTCACCCAGCAGATAGCTCCAATCCTGCTGGTCAAGTAACATGGGGCGTCTCTCACTCAGAGCTCATTATTTCGCCCAGCCTTGCTCTTACAACAGAGCCTGTACCTAAGACTTGGAGCAGATGGGGGAGGCAACTCTTAGCCTATGTCCGCTATCTACATGGGGATGACGCTGCGCACTGGTCCCACACACTCAGGCGCATTTGCCTGAACAGGAGCTCCCAAGGCCGCCAGCATGTGGGCCTCTGGGCTCCACCAGGAAGGCTGGGGAGAGTGTAGGGCTAGGTGTGGAAGTAGCCAAGACCTCTCCCAAACCAAAAGTTAGAGTTGGGCATGCCACGGCTCCTTTGGGGTCCTGAAGAATGGGCTCCATCACTGACTTTTCCACACCAAAGTCACCACATTTAAGATCTGTGGGAACGTGCTAGCAAAGAGAAACAGCAGTCTGCCCTGCTTCCCTTCCTTCACAATGAGCATGTGGAAAGAGCTGGTCCTAGGAATGAATGGTGGGCACGGTGCAACACACAGAAGGTTCCAGAAGATGGCGACAAAGGCCACCCCAGCAGCACCACTCAGGGATCAAACAGTCCAAGAGAGCAGCTCATCTTGAGTATGCCCACAGCAATATCGAAGCCTGGCCTTCTATCCCATCACACTAATTGTTTTAACAAAGAGGTGTCAGGGTCATGTGCACAAGCCACTTAGACATCCCAGAGCCTGGCTCCAAACTGGATACTCTCCTCACGTTATACTGAGCAAGGGCAGGAAGGCCAACCTGTATGTGCACTGAGTTTTGGGGCCAAGCTCAACTGTGCACCAGTTAAAACTTTCCAAAGAAATAAAAGCATTCATCCTTGAGCTCTGACAATTATATTTAAGCTTAAAATATGTAGACATGCTCATTAAAACAGCATTACAGATTAAACTGAAATCGAACCCAGAAAATGTGACTGCAGCTTCTAAAATCCACGTGTCCTACAAGGAATTTGCTAAGAGCACAGAGCGTCCACAGAGCGTGTCACTAGCTCATCTGCTCCCTCCATGCGCTGTCCCGCGGGGTGGTCACATGATCATAGCAACAGAGAGAAAAGGGGCTTGGTGAGCAGCTGACAAACGCTCTGTCTCCACCTCCTTGGGGCGACTCTTGCCCCAAACTGCCTCTATGTCCCCAATCAGGGCCCACACCTGGCCACCTGAGTTCCATTCCTGAAGAGAACCATGGCCTGAGGGAAGACATGTCCCTGGAACGGTGTCCTTCAGCCACTGAGGGCTGCCGGATCTCTGTCAGGTAACAATACCCCACCCTCTGCAGGCAAGAATGCACTGGTCAACTGTCTGAACTCGGGCACACAGACTATAAATCTTGGTTAAGAACTTAACTCAAATTTATTTACTGTTTTTTTACTGACCAAAGAAGGATATGGCACCATATATCCATCATGGGACTCTAATCCCACCCGCAGATCCCACCACGGGACTCTAAGCCAGGTCTCAGATCCATTCACTCACCCCAAAGGCCTAACGTAGGGTAAAGACAGTCAGACTAACGGGCAGTCCCCACAGCCCACAGAGCCAAGTGAGCTGACACGGGTCTGTCTGCAGACTTTTACGACACCACACTCCCTCTTGGAACCCTCTCTTGGTGCTCGAATGAATGGATGTAATTAGACTTGCTTCCGTGAGCATGGGCGAGGGGTTATTTACAGGAGTTATGAGCAACTTCCCAGTGGCTGCGGCCCCAGCAACCACTCAGGGACAATTGACACCCCCTTTAATGACACTGTTCAGCCACTGCAGTGCACTTACCTCCTCCCCTGGGTGGATTTCCTGCACGGCTCTGACTTCAGCCAGGGTCCCCTTGTAGGTCACAATGACATTGGGACAACAGCTGTGATTCATCAATGCGACACTGTCAATCAGAAGAGAAAACCCAGTTTTCTGAATGGTATGGGCAGACTGTTGAAACGGTTCACTGCCTGCCTGTCTGAGATACTGACACTTTGGAAGACATTAAAAGTATACGGAAGTCACTGAGACCATTCCAACAGGATTCCCTGTGTGCGTTTATAACATCTGGCATCTCAAAGTTTAACCGTATTGAAAAGTGAAACTCCCGATTCAAAATGGTGCTCTCTAAGGTATAAATGAAAACCACATTAATACCCCCTCTGGATAGATGCAGGACCCCGCCCCCACCCCACGGCGACCACACAACACAAGCGCAGTGTCCCGTGCAGGCAATCTTTGTCTAAGTGGGCCATTTCTTGTGTGCTTTCTCCAGCTGCCTGAGGGAGAGATGGCTGTGATCCCCCGAGGGTCCCCGGGAGCGCCTCAATCTCCTCATCTGGAAAATTGGGACATTGTCACTCCCGCTGCTCGTGTCTGCGTTTCAGGGATGTGAGGAGGAGTGAGAGGCTTGCCTAGGCGAGGTGCTGTGAGCTTTCTGATTATATCAAGGTCAAAGTTCTGAGAACAGAAATTTCTAAACTACAGGGGAAAGTGCTTCATCTCTGGAAATGCCGCCTTTGAAATCACAACACTGAGATGATTTCAGCCCGAGGGGATCTTTCCCCCAATTAAAAATGCCCAGAAACTGGGGCTCATGTGCTTGTGGGCACACATATCCATGTGTATAGCCCCTCGGAGCCCTAATGTCACTTTCCTCACCCTGAACAGACCAGAGCCCTTCTCCTGCTGGCCCCAAGGGTACAAAGACAAGGGTTTCAAGGACTACTGAAGACGTGCCGCCTGGGGGTAGCATGTCCCCATGGGAATGGCCCTCCTCTCTCTCTCTCACTTGCTCAAGGCCTGAGTGATTGGGTGGCTGGGTGTACCCTGGACAAACAGGCGACAGGGTCTTAGTCTCGGGTCTTATTCATGGGAGGGTATCTGCGGCTTTCGTGGAAGCTCACCTGGCTTCCAGAACACCTGCCAAACAAAGCACCTAAAGAAAGCATGTTCTTTAAAGCAGAGGTGGGTTTCTAGAACCATCTTGCAGAAGCATTAAGTCATCTCTTTCTGGGTAGACTCCTGGGTGTCTGTGTAAGGATGTGGGGTGGGGGGACTGTACTTAAGGCAGACAGCCTGAAACAATTCCTATATTTGGGATCACTGCACCCTCAGCCACATGGAGAGGGTGAGGTCTCAAATTCAAGTCTGGTATCAGTATTGAGACCTGCATAAGGTCCCATGCCTTTTTTCTCCTCCTTTTCCCAACTGCTACTCACTCCCAGAATGCATGTCTGTCCTCAGTGCAGGAACTCACCCTGCAGTTACGTGACGCTGGCCTCAGGGTCAGTAGTAGGACTTCCTTTGGTGTATGGGTGTTACATGTGTGCAGGTGGCCATCCTTGGGTCTACTGCCCACCTCTCTTGAGACAGGGTCTGTCACTGGAGCTCACTGGTTAGGCAAGTCTGGCAGGCTCTGGTCTCTGCCTCCCTGGCGCATGCCAGCACACAGCACTGAACGTGGTTGCTGGAGGCTCTGACTCGGGTACTTGTGCTTATAAGACAAGTTCTTCACTCACTAAGCCATCCTTCTGGCTCACTCTGACAGCTGCTCAGGAGACATGGACTTATTCCAGTTCTTTTCTTTCTGACCCCATTGATGCCCAGAGCCCAGCAGAAGCAGACACACACTAAGAGCTGGGGTACCACTACGGCCGATGAGAGCATTTCTTGGTGCACCTCACCAGAATCCCAGCGATCCTGCAAGAATGCAGTGAGCACTCGCCCTGTGGTGCAGTTTAGGATGTAGGGAGGCTTCCCAGCTCCATCTGTGGCACCGAATCATTCTAGAAAGGTCACTTTCCAAGAGACCAGGGCAGATCCATGCTTGACTAGCTAATTGGCTAGCCTTCTGGGAATTACTGGAATATTTTTGAAGTGGGAAGACAAATCTGAGTGTCCTTTGTACTTTTTCTGTAGTTCACTACCACCACTACTTAGTTTATTCTCCCTCCAAACTCCGCTGGTTTTGTACTGGAATATTCCAAAAGGGTTGCTAGACAAGATATTTATATATTCTGTACCCAAACCCTTGGTCAGCAATTAATGTCTCACTCTCAGCATCAGAACCCCAAAGAATTCAAGACCCACAGACCTGCAGAAGGCAGTGTTCCCAGCAAG
Source organism: Orientallactaga sibirica (assembly GCA_036365145.1). Lineage (NCBI taxonomy): Eukaryota > Metazoa > Chordata > Mammalia > Rodentia > Dipodidae > Orientallactaga > Orientallactaga sibirica. The sequence goes on from JAEOAD010002712.1 coordinate 717,847, forward strand.
GTGCAGACTGCTCCTTCTACGCACGCTATCAAGCATGCTTTAATAACAGCTCTCTGCCTAGCAGGACGTCACCACCGCCGTTCTATTAACTACCACCTTTGGATCCTTAAGTGTAGGGGAAATATTTTGAAATGTGGCAGATTAAAAAGCTGTCTTAATTCACTTGGAGTTTCATGTCTGCCACATGCAGACAGGTAGGTTATATATAAAAAAATCAAATTAGTGTTAAATAAGTACAAAGAAAAGAAATGAAGTCAAACTCAACCTACTCAGGAAATATCGCAGATCCCAAATGAGAAAGCTCTTCATCTTCAATGGTGAAGCCGTTACAGTTAACCTGCAAGGAGGAGGAGGACAAAGAGAAGAGACCAGCTAGCGCTCCCCTGCGGGGAGGGACCCTTTCTGTGGCTTCAACCCTCTCCGGATTAACCAGCCTGTTCTCAGTTGCTGGTTTGGAAACTCTTTCTTGTGGCCATGACATCCTTTGTTCAAGCAAAATGTATCCATCACCTGAAATGTCAGCAACGGGCAGAACTTGCTGGTGTTGAAGCCCCTCTCAGATGGCCCACCCACCCATCCGCAGAGTGGCACGAGAACATCAAGAAGCCTGGCACGCACGTATGGGGTCAGCCCACCCGGGGTGCACAATCTAGTCCCAAGGAGGTCACAGGTTTTCTGTGTGTAGAACCTGGGTTCCATTTCTGAGGCTTCTGCCCTTGAAAAAGGAAGCACATAACCCAGCATCTACTCAGAAGGCGAGGGGGCAAACGTGAACGCCCTTGTCCAGCCAATGGAAAGTGGGCCCTCCTCTGGGAGGTGGAGGACCAGGATCTGGAGCTGGGGCGTTGCCTTTCGTGTTTCAGCCAGGTCAACAGCTGGCCGCTTTCCCAGGTGTGGGGAGAATTAGTACATTAAAAACATCAAGGGCAGAGCGGAGGAGATAGCTCAGTGTGTAAAGTGCCTGCTGCCCAAGCATGAGGGCCTGAGTTTGATCCCCAGCACCCATGTAAGAGCCAGCTATTTCAATGCACGCCTATAATCCACTGGGGAGGCGGAATCCCTGGGCTCACTAACCTGCCAGTTTAGCCAACCGATTAGCTCTGGGATCAGTGAGAAATACTGTCTCAGAAAATAAGGTGGTGGGCTGGAGATGGCTCAGCAGTTAAAGGCACTTGCTTGCAATGCCTTATGGCCCAGGTTTGATTCCCCAGTGCCCACGGAAATCCAGATGCACAAAGTGGTGCATGCATCAAGAGTCTGTTTGCAGGGCTGGAGAAATGGCTTAGCGGTTAAACGCTTGCCTGTGAAGCCTCAGGACCCTACTTTGAGGCTCGATTCTCCAGGACCCAAGTAAGCCAGATGCACATGGTGGGGTGCACGCATCTGGAGTTCATTTGCAGGAGGCCCTGGCATGCCCATTCTCTCTCTCTCTCTCTCAAATAGATAAAGAATAATTTTTTTTTTTTTAAAAAGAGTCTGTTTGCAGTGGTAAGAGGCCCTGGTAGACCATCCCCACTCCCTTCTCTTTCTCTCTGCTTGCAAACAGATAAAAATATTTTTTAAAATAATATAAGGTGGTGAGCAATTGAGGAAGACACCCACTGCTGCCCTCTGGCCTCCACACACAGGCAGGCACACACATGTATACATAAACCTGAACATGTACACCACATACCCAAATAAAATAATAAAATTAAGTAAATAAATAAAATCAAAATACCAGCTGTCACCACTCCAATCAGGCTGAAATGAGAAGCATGACTGCTGGCCCCTGTGTCCTGCAAATCCAGTCTCCCCACAGGCATTTGGTTCCAGGACTAATGTGCAGAGCACTGTGCACAGAAAGATAAATCAGGGCAAAATCTACAGCCGGGCATGGTGGTGCATGCCTTTAATCCCAGCACTCGGGAGGCAGAGGTAGTAGGATTGCTGTGAGTTCAAGGCCAGACTGAGAACATAGTGGATTCCAGGTCAGCCTGGGCTAGAGCAAGACATTACCTCAAAAAAACAAAACAAAACAAAACAAAACAAAAACCCAACAACAACAACAACCAGGCTTTTCTAAGGATATCAGGTGTCATAGGAGAAAATTAAGAAGGCAGAAGGTGTTCTTCCTAAGAACCTACAGCAAGCTGAGAGCTGGATGGGACTCGGTCTTTCTAGAAGATGCTTCTGAGGTCAGGGAGGATCTGGTGGACAGTCACAAAGTCAGCGGTGAAGGCTGATGACCGCATATCCTACAAGGTGTGTATGCTGACCAAGTCTGCCCCACTCCATCCCACACCTGGAGACAGGGAGGGCATGGCCACACCTCAGCCAGCAGACAGTCTTTGTGAAACGAGCCTCTCCAAGCACCTCCTGCAGCCAGACAGTGCTGGGCACCACCTACCAGCTACCTAACGAATGCACACTGTCACACCTGCATGAATGTAACAACCCATCCTACAGATGTGGCAACTGAGGCAGAGGGTTCAAGGATATGTGAGAGGTGAGTGGCAGAACAGGAGTCAGAATTCAAATGAGGCATTCTGACAACAGCCTGCCTTCGTCACACTAGACTGTTTCTTCTTTCTGATGTGTGTATGCGTGTGGTGTGCACACGTGTGTATGCACGTTCGCATGAGTGTGCAGGTGCACGTGTGTTTGAAGGCCAGCGGTGGATGGTGAGTGTGTGCCTCTATTGCCTTCCACTTAATTGCTGAAATAGGGTCTCTCACTTGAACCCAAAGCTCACTGATCTGGCCAGTCTGGCTAGCGAACTTGCTTCGAGGATTGCCTATCTCCACCTCCCGAGTGCTGGGACTACAGGCTGGCTGCCAAACCTGCACAGCATTTTCATGGTGCTGGGGGTCCAAACACAGGTCCCCCACTTCACCAACTGAGCCATCTCCCCACACCTGACCATATGTCTTCTAAGTGTTAGCATTTAATTGTGACTATGGTCACTTCACATAAAAGCTTAAATGGTCATTTGAAAAGTCATGAAAATCTTGGTACACCTTGAAGCTAAGCTATGGTAACAGATTTCACTCTCCCGAGGAGAGGGGGGAAGGAGGAGGATGAGGGAGGGCAGAAGGGGGAGGGGAGAGGAGAATGCAGAGAAGAAGGGGAAGTGGGAAGGAGACAACCCCAGGGGCTAGGTATGTCTAAGTAGAAGGTGGCCCACTGCTTTTGGCTAACTCCAAACATCCTGACCTGTCTATCACTGCCACCTAAGCAACGGCTACCAACCCAGTGAGTTAGGGAAATGAGGATTCCCCTGTTCAAGAAGACATATCAGCACGTGAACTCTGCACCCTGCACATACTGGCCAGGTCCTGAAGCACGGTGGATGATCTCACTCTGGATTCGGACATGCTTCTCCGGTGAATGAATAAGAATTTATCAAGAGTTATCAAAACAGTTATGGGGACTGAGGGCTCCCAAGCCCCTTGAGGACCTGGGTCTTACTTCATGGCTCTGCAGTCCCTAGGTTGCAGTGGGTCCAACTGGGTCAGCTTATGACTGCAGATTCCTTCAGGTCCGGCTCTTTGTCCCCTCCCTCTGCCCCTCACTGCCGAGGCGTGAGCGTGTTTCTTCATAAGCGGCGCTCCTATCGGCACAGGGGCCGTTCCTGTTCTTTCAAGGAGGCGGTGGTGATGTTTAAGGCCAACTGCACAGCACATTGCCAGCCAGCTTCCTCCCTTCTGAGCTATCCTCAGAGAAGAGCACTGAGCTTGCACATTAAGAAAGATGCATGGGCCACAGTCCTTCTTTTTCAAGTCAAATCAGGCGTAAGAGCTTTGCAAGAAGCTATTCTCATAATTAGCATTTAAACGAGATGGAGGCTGCATACCAAAAATACACTTCACAACCATGCCAAGGTTCCCAGAGATTAAAAGACACCTCACCACCGTCAAGGGGTGCTGTCACCTTCAGCTGCCAGCTGCTGCTGAGCTGTGTGTTAACCAACAAGAGCCTCCTCTGGACCAGCGGGAGGAAAGGGCAGGGAGGTGGGACAGCAGACACGCCACTGGGGACTGAGGCAGGGCCAGTTAGATTTTTCATTGGGGATTTTGAATACTCCTTGAATTCACACATGAAAGGAATGATGTGTGTGTGTGCGCACCTGCAATCTTACCACAATTTTTTCAGTGTAAAGCCCATATGCAAGTGCATAGACACATGTACATGTGTGTGCTCACGTGTGTGTGTGCATGTGTATGTGTTTTTCTTTGAGGCACAAATGTCCCAGATACAAGATTTTCGAAGTCCACATTGCAAAGACTTCAACTCCCTGTTACCATGCACACACGAGCTGCTGAGACCCAGCACGCTGCCTCGCCGTGACACACAGTCCGGTATCTCCCGTCAACGTGGAGAAGTCCTGCCAGCCCAGGCACTATGTTAGAGGCAGCATTCTCTCTGCCCTCGGCTTACTTTACTACTTTATTCTATCACTGTTTTCTCAACCATGTCTCGTCCAGTTTTTCAAAACATTCAAATCACTTCTTCAGTTTTTCACGTTCACCTAAACCCAGCACCTTTGATGCTTATGAAAGAGTGGTTAAAAAAAAAAAAAAAAAACCCAGAATGAGAATAAAGCTGTGCATGCTCTTTATTACTTCTACCTGAACAATTCATAACTTGAACTCCTTTTACAAGGAATAACCTTTTTTCCCCCCGATTATCAGTCACACAGTTGAAATACATCTTCACAACATTAACTCTATGAAAGAGTTCAGTGAATTTCCTGAACTGGGGAAATGGCTCAGTGAATAAGCACATGCTACTCCCGCATGGGTATCTGCATTTAGACCCCAGAATCCACACAGAAGCAGGGAGCTCTGGGGAGCACATGTGCAAACCCTGTAGACAGAATGAAAGGAGGCAGAGGCGGAACTTCCCGGAAGCTTCAGGGCCAGCCAGCCTGGTGAACAAGGAAGCAAGCACAACACAGCAAGAGCCTCTGCTTCAAGCACGGTGGAGGGCGAAGACCAACCCCACAAGTTGTCCTCGGACCTCCACTCATGTACTGCGGTATGCCTGCACCCACACTCACACACGTGAACATACCCCCCCTCCACACATCACATATACAGATAACAACAACAAAAAAAACCCATTAACAGAGTTCCACTGGGGCTAGAGCTGGAAAAAGGGTAAACTTTACAATGTGTGCTTTTTACCTTTTCCTTCTAGTACTTTTTTGAATTATTTATTTATTTGTAAGCAGAAAGAAACAGAGAGGAGAAAGACAGAGAAACATTGGGTGTGCCAGCGCCTCCAGCCACCACAAATGAAGTCCAGATGCTGGGCCAGTATGTACATCTGGCTTTATGTGGGTCCTGGGGAATCGAACCAGGGCAGTTAGGCTTTGCAGGCAAGTGCCTTAACCACTGAGCCATCTCTCCAGCCCTCTTCTAGTATTTTTAAGTGATACATTTTTTTTTTTTTTTTTTGCAAAAACTCATGAAATCACTCAGTGGGGAAAAACAACAACAACAACAATTTTCCACAACTCAGAAGGCCACCAACTATGAATTCCCCTGTAATGTTTGGGCACGCATGTGTACTTTTACAGAATACAACTTTTTGTTTGTTTGTTTGTTTGTTTGTTTGTTTGTTTGTTTTGAGGTAGGGTTTCACTGTAGCCCAGAGCTGACCCAGAATTCACTATGTAGTCTCAGGGTGGCCTTGAACTCATGGCGATCCTACCTCTGCCTCCAGAGTGCTGGGATTAAAGGCATGTGCCACCACGCCCAGCTTATAGTAGACAACTTTTCATCCTACTTTATCTGGAATGTTGTATCAACATTTCCCCACATCTCTGAAACATAATTGCCAGATATGGTGGCACATGTCTCAGAAGGCTTAGGCAAGAGGATTGCAAGTTCAAGGCCAGCCTGTGATATACAGCAAGACCTTGTATGCAGCCTTCACAATGGTGCCACTATTTAATCAGACATCTACTGCTGGCCATTCACAGTGCTGCAGTATATCCTCCCTCCCTTCCTTATCTTCCTTCTGTTCTCTCCATCTCGCTCCTTCCTTTCCTTGGCTTTAAACGGAACCCTACAAGAAACCTCTCGCGTGCCATTTTCTGTTCAAGATCTTTGATTACTTCCCCAGACAGCTTCCTGAAATGGCAAGGCTGAGTCAAAGCCCATAGGTGATCTACGCTCTACTCTAAGACAACGCATAGAAGCACTCCAGGCTCTCTGACATACTTTGACACAGGCTCTGGCAGGGAACAATGCTATCTGTGCAAGAGTGGAACATTCCAGCTTCCCTCTCTGGGAAAGTCACCTTCAACCAGACACCCAGCTTTGAGAGCAATATGCAAGACCATGTGAAGGATGGAGGCCAGACATGTTGGGCCTGGTGACTGCAGGAAGCCCCTGACACCTGCCTTTCTCTGTCTTGACAGCACTTATGCTTAGCTCTTCCAGTAGCCTAGTGTCTCATTTTCCAAGCATTTCTAAGTTGCTTTTGTTTAGAGGTCTCTAAGTTTAAAAAAAAATATTACTATGTGAGAGAGACTGAGACAGAGAGGAAGAGGCAGAGAGAGAGAGGAGAGAATGGGCACGCCAGGGCCTCTCAGCCGTTGTGAAGGAATTCCAGATGTGTGTGCTCCCTTGTGGGCAAGCTTGGCATTGCGTGCTTGTGTCACTTTATGTCTGGCTAAATGTGGGACCTGGAGATCTTAGGCTTAGCAGGCAGGCGCCTTAACTGTTAAACCATCTCTCCAGTCTGTCTCTAAGTTTTTATTACAGTAAATTTTAGAAAAGCTACACTTCTGGAAGATTCCTAAGCAAGGATCAGGACTGACTCTTGCACTTGGACCCGCAGGTTTTCTCTGTCTCTCCTCCCTGCCAGGCAGGGCCTCCTCTCGAGACTTCTGAATATTCTTTGCTTGGTGGTCATTATACAGAAGGAATTGCACCTGTCAGAGTGCAATTTAAGAGAGGAAAAGAGAAACTAAAGTGAGAACTGCACATCATCATTGCTTTGCAAGGATTTCAATGTGTGTAGCACAACCAGAGCACTGGAAACTCGTGGCACTCACGAGCTCTCTCTGAAACGGAGGTGAAGGCCCCAGTGGCCCCAGACCAGGAAGGACCTTTCTCTCCTCAGGTCACCTGGAAAGAGTGTGGTGACACAGGGCATCCTTACCTGGGCAAAGAGCACCACGAGGCTGCTGTGGTCGGGGAAGTCAAGGTGCTTAGAGTAGAACTGGTGAAGGGCGGCAATGTCACTCTGAATCAAAGCCCTCTTCTCGTTATCCAGCTTCTCCAGATCTGTGAAGGACAGAGCCATGATCCACCCTGGAGAAAACCCCGGCTCCTGGGATGATGGCTCTAGTGGGTAAGATGGCTTGCTGTGCCAACACGAAGACCTGAGTTTGATCTTTAGTACTCATATAAAAAGCTGGGTGTGACCATGCATGCCTATAGCCCTGGCATTGTGGGGGATGGAGACAGGAGGATCACTGGGGCTTACTGGATAGTAACCTGATGGGGAAAAAAAATGACAGATCCAGGTTCAGTGAGAGATTGTCTCAAGGAAAGAAAGCAATATCCTCCTCTGGCCTCCACATGCATGTGCACTGGGCATGTGCACCTGCATGCATCCATGTGCATAACACACACACACACACACACAGAGAGACAGAGAAAAGCCTGAGTTCTTCCTTCTATAAATGGTGTGAGGGTTCCATCCAGTCGAGCACCCAGGAAATGTCTCCCCATGGCTTGGTCTATCTGACAAGACTCTAGGGAAGAACAGAAGTCACCTGGGACATGAAATCTCAACTGCCCTTGGCAGTGAGTTCAGGCTGAGCCTGAGACTCAGCCTTGGTGCAGTCAAAAGTCTCTCACTTGGCCCTGGAACCTGTGCCACAGCCAAACAAGTAGACGGCCCTGATTTAATGCCTTTCAGTGCAGACATCAGCTGTTTCTGGGACTGCAATTCAGCAAAGATCTGAAGACACTGAGCATGCCAGGAGAGGCAGCAGGTGATGGCTCAGGATATCATGGTTTAATCTTGTGACCTACCCCCCTTAATTATTTCCTAATAAACCTGTCAGCTTGGAGGGAAAAGAACATTAAACATATTTTTCAAAATAGCATACAAGTAAAAAAAGAAACTAACAATTTAAAAATTACCATCCCGGCTGGAGAAATGGCTTAGTGGTTAAGGTGCATGCCCGCAAAGCCTAAGGACCCTGGTTCCCCGGTTTGATTCTCCAGGTCCCACATAAGCCAGATGCACATGGTGGTGGTTGCATCTGGAGTTCGTTTGCAGTGGCTAGAGGCCCTGGCACACCCATTCTCTTCCTCTCTTCTCTCTCCTTCACTCTGTCTCTAATAAATAAATAAATGATTTTTAAAAAATACCATCCCTAGTAAGTGGACAAATTGTCCCTTTCTGCCCTCAATCCTGCGTGATCCTCATTAAATTTGTGGTTAAACTAACAGCACACCTATCAGAGAAAAACTTACGTGACTCAAACTCTGCCACGGCTAACAGCGTCTCCGAAGGCGTTCTCTCTGGATGGATTTTCTAGTGGTCAGGGAAGAGATCACACAGACATTAACACCACGCCTCACACAGCACTTTTACTTTATATCTGAGTGAAGACCAAGGAATGAATGATTCTCAAAAAAGCAAAGAAGCTACCCAAGGAGTCTGTACGGGGCTCTCAGTGCCCAATATCCACATCCAAAGAGCTTATTTTAAAAGCTTTGAAAGTGTCCATCGTGTCCCTAACACCCTGTCCTACTATGCACACAGTATGTCAGAAATGCTTGTTACGGGAAAGAGAGGGGCCAGACAACAACTTTTAGGACCCTGACTTAAAAGGACCGAGTCCACAGACAAACCAGCCTATTTATCATTTCTCCTTGTAAAAAGGAACAAAATCAAACCCCCCATCCATTTTACACTTTCTTTAAGCATAGGCTAAAATGATCTCAAATTCCGTGTTTCAAAAAGAACAGTTTCTGTTGTATCCGCGAGCCCAGATTCACTTGAAACGTGTGCCTGGCTTTGTTCTAGACACCCTAAGAGGAGCTAACAATAGTAAACCCACTAGGCTTTGAGAACATGAATAAACTTGGTGTTGACAAGAGTTCAAAGGCAGTGCTCAGGAGCTGGCCCCAGGCCTGGTCTTTGTAATCTGGCTATTCAATTTGGGGATACAGGTGGTCGTCAGGGCGCGCTCACCTCCCTAGTTAACATGTTAAGCTTCCCCTTGGTATTAGGGTAGCCTATCTCCCTGAGTCCTTTGCAAGTTCCCAGAATACAAATGGTCTGGTTTTTTTAATCACCCAGTCCTGTCAAGATGAAGAGAGAGCCAGGTAACTTTTCATTTAACGGTCGATTAGTAGCAGTAATTATAATGCGGATTGAATGGCATCAGTATAAGCTCATCACAGCGCACAGAATGCTCTCCGGGGGTCAGACGTTGCCGTGGCTCATGCCCACAGCAGACCTTTCCTCGCACAGGACGCACTTCTGCAAGATGAATGACTCCTCTTGCTCGGGGACGTCTCTCACTCAGGACAGCCCATGACCTTCTTCAGAGTTCTTAATGCACCACTGTCCATAACACCCGTAAGGCAGGGGAAGGAAGAGCCAGGAGATGGTTCTCGCCAGATGTGCACGAGGCTACAACCGCATGGCCTGTTTACCCTGGCACCTCACTGCCACACTGCTTCCCCATATCCGCTCTTTTTTTCAACAACTCTGTAAATGTCCACACAGCTGTTGTGAAGGATCCGAGATGTCCTTCTCCAGGGAGACAATCCTGATGTCTGGATCTCACTCTGCGGACGAGCCCTGAACTGCTCTGCTCTGCTCTGCTCACTCTGAGCCTGCGTCTCACTTTCAGCGGCCCCTGAACCTAGCGGAACACTATGGGATGATGACCTCAGAGTTCCAGAATGTCCTACTTCAGTTTACACACTCAGGATCCTAAACTTGGCCTGAGGACAGACATATGGTAATTATCACACTCACATTCAGCTTAAATGGAAAAACGAAAACAAAATACATTAGATGAATTGGGAGCTGGTGCTGGAGGCGCAGGCAGGTGTACTTGTGGAAGCACAAGGATGAGCTTCCGGCTACTTCACAGCACAGAGGCCTTGCCCGACGTCTCTACTGACGCAGACAGAGGTGTCCACGGGTGCATGCTCCGCAGGCTTCCCTAAGCACCTAAGGACAAGCCCTCTGGAATCTTCCATCCTCTTTTGAGTCTGGGCCTTCAGAGACAAGATGTGTGCGTCTCATGCTCGGGAAGGCCCTGCCATAGAGGGAAGGTCTTGTATTGCCGTCGGGGAAAGTGTTGGTACCACTAATTCCCACCTCGGGTTTCTCTTTCCTTCCCCAGCACATGTTTCCACTGTTCCACTCTCTTCTCTGCACATGCCACCATCCTCTTTGAACCCTCTGAGTCCTTGTCACCTGTCTGTGCAACACAGCAAGGAGACAGAGGAACGAACGGGACCTCACACAGGGAAGGGGACCGAGTGGCTCTGCGTATCAGAAAGCATCTTCCGGCCCACTCCCAGTGATGCGCTCGTTATTTTGGGGTTAGGTTTTTTTATGCTGTGAGACCACAATCATTTTATATAAAACAATAGGAACAGGAGCTCTGAGTTTAACGGCCACGGCCATGTTCCTGGTCTGGGCTAAGTGATGTCCTCGTTGCATAAGGCAGACGAACCAAGCTCACTCCCGCAGCCGGTGCTGACCCTCCCACACGGATGCGATGGCAGAGTGCTCAGCACCCCCGAGCAGCCCAGTTCTGTGACTCGTCTTTCTGATCTTTATAGAATGCAGTGAACATGACGCCATCTCTCACCTGTTTGGCCAGAATCCTCGCCGTTAGCCTGACTGTCTCCGAGGGGTTCCAGTTGTCCCCGAACACAACCATAGGTGAGCACTCCAGCTTGTGCATGGGCCAGTCTTCTTTCTAGGAAGAATTTTCAAAAAAAAAAAAAATTGTCAGCCAGACGTGGTAGCACACGACTTTAATTGGGCATTCGGGAGGCAGAGGTAGGAGGATCGCTATGTATTTGAAGCCAGCCTGAGACTACACACTGAATTCCAGGTCAGCCTGGGCTACAGTGAGACCTACCTCAAAAAACAATTGTCAACACAGACACAGATACACACACAGACACACACACACACACGGAGGGGGGGAGAATAAAGTACAAGAAGAGAGGATGCCATAAGCTCCCCTAGCTAAGGTCAGCTAAAATGTGTTTTATCTTGGACAACACTGGGTGCTTACAAAAGCTAGAGATAATATCTTTTAAGACAGATCCCACTGTCTAATCTGGCACAGACAAGCTGGTTGAAAAGACAAAATCTACTTTGTGGGATATATATGTGTGTGTACGTCTTAATTTTTTTTTTTTTTTTGGATAGGATCTTACACTGTATCTCAGGCCTAGAACTCACTACAGCCCAGACTGGCCTAGAACTCTTTGACAATCTTCCTAAGCGCTGGGACCACAAGTATGGGCCACCATGCCCAGCTGCTTTACATTTTTTCCACCCAGCCCTCATCTGTCCCTGCAGTTCCTGGAAACCCCAACACCACACACGCTTCCCACCCTCTGCATGGCTGTCAGCTGCAGGAGTGGTCTGTGGTCTGGGCCACTGATAGGCTCTGCTCCTCACTGTCCTGTGGCTCTGGTCTCCTGTCAGGGCAAGCCACCCATAGGTGATTTCAGGGCCACTGACAACCTTTACAGGTGACATCTTAAAAATGCACAAATGAGGACTGGTCAAGGGCCACAGAGAGACTGGCGCGGGCGCCAGACTGTTCCGATTAGGAAACTGGATTAGCAAATTAGTATTCCTTCTTGTCAATCTTGAAGCTTCCATGCCAGGCAGAGAGGTAAAGGGCATGCTGTCATGGCTAGAGTGGAGATGTTTTTCATGGCGATGGGACGGTGGAGGAAGGAGAAGGGCTTGAGGGTGTGAGTAAACAGTGGCTGACACCATCACTGGCTCTCATTTGAAAAGGACCAAACAATCATGGTGGCTGGTGGCATGGTGAGGTGAGAGGTGGCGCCCCAAAGAACAGACAGCAACAGGACAGCAGCGGCAGTGGTGGACGCTGACAGGGATGAGGCAGGGGCTTAGCAGGAAAGGTCAGACCATGCATGCACACTGATGGGAGCGCTCGGACACGCTCTTTGCACGATGAAATTGGGTCTGTCTTGTTCTGCCCTCGGATCTCCAGCTGAGGAGCTGGCAAGTCCATTCTTCAGAGGCCCAGGCCCTGGGCGCTGTGCTCCCAGTCTGGCAGTCACTCCTGTGTGCCCTCAGCCAGACTCGTTGCTTCTTTCACCATGACCTTCTGCCAGGTTACAGCCCACGCAGCTCCTGCCACACTTGCTGCATGCCTGCCCTTGGACCTGGTGGGCACTAGACAGCCAGCAGAGAGACCCTGCCACAGCACAACTTGATCTCAGCTCAGAACCTTGAATTGCTTCACGCCAAAGGCCAATTCCTAAGGACCTGCAAACCCACAGGGACGGGCACCCCCCAACGCCTCTCCGTGACCACGGCAGTATCTTGCTGTCCCCTGAACACCCCAAGGCTGGATCTCGCCTCAAGTCCTGTGCTTTCCTTGGGGTCTAGGCCCATCTTCCCTGGCTTTCTGCATGGCTCCCTCCCGCTCACATCTCTGCTCCTCCATGGACCCCTTCTTGAGAAACCTGGCACGAGCACCCTGCCGGGAACAGCCATTCCAGTCACCCTCCTGCCCCTTGCTTTTCACTTACTTCTTCCCACCTGGCATATGACTTTTTTTAAGTTACTCATTTTTTCCATCTTTATACAAGTATACAATGTATTTTGATCTTGTTGCCCTTAACAGCCCTCTCTTGTCCTCCCATCATTACTCTTGTTTTTCATTAGTTTCCATCTTACTTTTATTCCTTTTATTTCCCCCATTTTTACCTAGGTTAGGGTTGCTTGCATGCTCACAGGTGGAAGGTTTTTACTGTGAAATGGGCAACTACCAGTGGGCACACCGCTGATGAACCTGACTCCCTCTCCCAGCAACCATTAGCTGTCTTTAGCCTCTCCGGGAGGTGTGCGGTCTCAAGTTTCTTCCCCTGTCTGTCAGTGGTAACGCACTGACAGACTCAGGCTTGTGCAGGAAACCACAGCTGCTATGAGTGTGATTGTAAAGGTCACAACATAATTAGCACTTTCTCAGGGCCTGCTGCCCCATTACAATACAAGAACCTAGCGTGCTTGGTCCAGCCGCAACCCCAAGACCTACACCTGAGCTTGGCTTACTAGACCCTCAGTGGAGCTCCAGAGCACGCCTCCCCAACTCTCCTTCTCTGCATCCCAAGAGGAAATGACGTGCAATATCAAGACTGATTGACACAGTACCTGGAACAACCCTCGGGGGCTCAAGTTCAGTACCAAAATGCTCTGTGGAGTTAAATAACACTGTGCCCAATATAACCGAGAGCAAGAAGAAGAAATGACAAGATATGCCCAAGGGAGCAGGGGATCTGGTTTTTTGCCAGAGTCTAAAATGAGAGCACAGGGATAAGGCAAAGAGGTTGGGGGGGGGGGGCAGCTCCACACAGTCAGGAAGCTTCCTCCTGGCCAGGGTGACCACAGAGCACAGACAAAGAAACAGAAGGTCCAGTACAGCTAAGGGAGTTGGGGACCACCCACTGGGACGGGGGCAAGAGCACACTGTGACCTGGAACCAAGGAAAAGCTTAGCTGAAGACAAAGTCAGCCCCAGCAGGGCTTCTGGGTGGTTGGTCTGCTGAGTCATGGGCGGTTAATGACAATGAACCCTTGGGGGAAAGAAGTTTTAACATTTATTTTAACTAACTTATTTAGACACAAAAATAACCTAAAATTCATGTTTATATACATCACGTTGACATTATGTTGTGACTGTCTTCAAAGGGAAGGGGTGCTAACTGCTAGGACCCTCCCACGGAGGAAAGCAGAGCACTGACACAGGAGGACCCCGGGTCTGGGGCCCTGGGGAGACTCACATTCTCACCCTGCTCTGCAGCACAGCAGCTATGTGATGCTACACAGGCCACTTAATCCCCATGTGCCTGTCTCCGGGGCTGTAAATAACATGATCCCTGAGTCACTTAACAGGTTCAGAAGTATGGTTTTACACCTCCCAGCAGTGATAATCAGGCCCAGTGCATGAGGACTATCAACACATAAAGGATCTTGAGGCTGCAAGCCGGGCATTCCTACGCACAGATGGGGTCCTGGGGAGACAAGCTAGCCATGAACAGTGCCTGGCACACGGTCCGATCCCACCCAGCACTCTAATTTCCGGGCTCACTCAGTCAGTCATTCACTGACCGCGGGGAGGGATGGGGGAGGAAGTTGTTGCCTCCACTGGGTTTATGACCATGTCAGAACAGAAGCACGAGGAGAGAGTAAGACAGCAGGAATGAAGAATTTACCAGAATAATAGTGATTCACCTCCATTTTAGAAAGTGATGAAAGATGTGAATTAAGGAAGAATGACAGAGGTGTACCACTGTGTGTTGTTTTTAAATATTTTTATATATTTATTTTCAAGCAGAGAGATAGAGAGAGAAAGGGCCGCTAGCCCACTGCAAACAAACTCCAAATACGTGTGCCACTTTATGCATTTGGATTTATGTGGGTAGTATGGACTCAAACCTGGTTTGTTAGGCTTTGCAGGCAAGCACCTCAACTGCTGAGCCATCTCTCCAGCCCTTGCTCGGTTTTAATTAAAAAAAAAATTTTTTTTTTCTGTTTTTACAAGGAGAGAAAGCATTGGTAGAAATATCAGACAAGTTTTGAGTGTTTTGTTTCCTTTTTTGCAGTGCCAGGATCAAACCCAAAGCCTGGCACATGTTTAGGTAAGCTTCTCCCACTAAACCCTACCCAAGCCTTATTCTGGGGGCATGTGGTACATTTCATTCTATCACAAGGACAGTCCTCAACCACGCTGGGCAAAAAGTTAGGCTGGCCAGATGAATAAGAATGCATTTCATGAAGTAACAGTTTTGTTTTATTTTTAATATTGGCAGTTTTGTTGAATACAGTGATTTTACAGCTGTTTATTTTCTTTCAATTTTTCTAAAGATCTTTTTTTTTTTAAAGCTACTCTCTTTTTTCTCAAAATTCAAGCTCATATGGTTGCCCTGATTGCAATCCTTATAAAATTTTATTAGGGCTTAGTTTCCTGAAAAATAACACACATGCACAGAAAGGATTGAGACACGAGACACTCTCCCCGAGGAGACATTCCTAGCAGCTTTCTCTCAGGGCCGAGGCACTCATTGTGCTTGGGGTGTGCACCTCCTGACTTCACATGATTCACATGAGCAAACCTAAGCCATCAAATCTATATAAAGTTAAGAGATGGCTGGTTGTTGTTTTGAGTTAGATGGCTTTTTTTTTTTGGGGCTTTAACTGATGGCTTTCAAAAATATTTTTATTTATTTTTTACTTATTTATTAGAAAGAGAAAGAGAGAAGGCGAGAGAAAGAGGCAGATAGAGAATGATCATTGCCAGGGCCTCCAGCCACTGCAAACGAACTCCAGACGCATGTGCCCCCTTGTGCATCTGGCAGATGTGGGTCCTGGGGAATTGAACCTGGGTCCTTTAGCTTTGCAGGCAGACACCTTATCCACTAAGCCATCTCTCCATCCCTGATGGCTCTTTTTAAACTTGTAGTTCATTTTCAGCCAAGATAATAAGTGCTGGGCACGACTTCCATTTTTGTACATGGACAAAAGTGCTTCTAGAGGCTTCAAAAGTCGTGAAACTGTTTTGTGGCGCACCTGTATTTCCAGCTCTGGACAAAAAGACAGGTCATTGTGACAGCCCATTTCCTGCTGAACAAAGCCCACTCTGCCTTGCTGAAAACGAAAACTGGAGTCTTGCCATGCAGCTAGCCCCCTTTTTCTGTCTTCTTTTTTAAATCTTTTAAATATATTTTTAATTTATTTGTTAGAGAGAGCTTGCTAGAGAGAATTGGTGTTCCAGGACCTCCACTGCAAACAAACTCCAGGTACATGCGCCACCATGTGCATCTGGCTTACATGAGTTCTGGGGAATAGAAGTTGGGTCCTTAGCTTCACAGGCAATTAAGCCTTAATGGGCTTAAATAGACATCAAGTCATCCCTCCAGCCCTTCTTCTTTTTTTTTGGGGGGGTTCTTTTCAAGGCAGGGTCTCACTTTAGCCCAGGCTAGTCTGGAAGTCACTCTGTAGCCCCAGGTTGGCCTTGAACTCCCATCTCACCCTCCTGAGTGCTGGGACTAAAGGCATAGGCCACCATGGCCAGCTTGCAGCCCCCTTTCTCTGACTCTAGCATTGGGGAGCAGGGGTCCAAATGTGTTAATGAAGCTTTGAAAATCAACATCACCTACTTGCACACGGGTAGTGGTGATTTCTTAAAATTCAAAATAACAAGAAAATGCCACAGCACTTCCACTTTGCCCCTCCCTGGTCTCGGAGAGGAAGAGAGGAGGTGGACTTCACCATCTGACTCATGGAGAACCCGGTGCGGAGCCACCGTGTCTAGGAAGGGGAGGGCTCTGTGCTCCCACAGAGGAGAGCCGGGCTGGACTCTCGTCCACCGCGTGTCTTCCCACTGGTGGGGCTGATCGGTTACAAAGCAGTGCTCCAGGTTGAAGACTTCCAGGCGTGGCCAGGAGACCATGGTGATTGCACCCGGGTCTCTGGCTCCACTCACCACTGCCCCAACATGGCAGGACCTCTCACCTGAACCCAGAACTCACTGGTTCAGCCAGTCTAGGGAACCCCTGTCTCTACTTCCCCACCAGCACTGACATGGGTGCTGGGGATCGCAACCCTGGTCCTCACACTGACGCTGCAAGTGCCACCCTCCCAGGCCACACAGTGTTCTTATCTACTGATGGATTGGACTGTGGGCCCTCTCCATGCCATCTCCACCATCTGTGGTGTGACAAAGACCATCTGCAAACCTCAGGTGAGTGAGGCTACCTTTGAGAAAGGCTCGGATAATTAGCTCCAGGGCCACGTTTTCTGCAGTGGGGAATCCCTCCATTATCTTCCTTGCTACTGCTCTTATTTTATTCAACACGTGAGACTTGGCAGAGCGTCCACTGTGAGTCCACCCAAGCACCTCCTTCAGTCCTGAGTATGCTTTTCACTGTAGCAGATTCCTCAATTCCTCCCTAACAAGGTCCTGTAAGGAGCCCTGGTCCTGCCCTCCATTTCTACCCACGTATTGCTCCTAAGCTTCCATGCCGGCTGTCCTAACACACTGCCTCTTGCTTATCTATTTCTTCAGGGCAAAGGTTGAAAACGGTCCATGGCCACGAGCCTTCCACTACAGGAGACAGATGAAACGAGAGGGAAACTTGCAGGTCAAGCTGTGTCATCACTTACCGAAGGTACTCTGGTCATGAGAGAGGGCATTAGGAGCCCAGGGCTGCAGAAGCATTCCCCAGGGGCTGAGAGATGAGCAGAGCAAGCTCTCCCGCGGAGGGCCATCTCAGCTTGAGGTACTGAACAGTCCCATCCTCCAGTGCTTGCCTCCACCCCAAGGCTCCTGGTCTCACTATGGCCCAACCACCCAGCCAGCTGGTGTTCTGGGAATACTGTGTGGAGAGTCAAAGTCCTTGATGGACAGTAATAAGGAGGCATCCTCACGTGAACAGAGTGAGGTATTTGATGAATGTGAGCCAGCCCCAAATGAGCTTTGAGTCTGCAAACCTGGAAGACCAGGGCCTCGGGAACCACACTGGACACCTCAGAATCCCAACACAGACCACAACAAGCCACCTATTGGAACACGGGTCAGCGGTGTCCCGAGGAGGTGCAGGGGCACGGCCTCATGCACATTCTGAGGACCTCTGTTGTTGAACTGTCCCCAGTCACTCAGGAGCATTCAGACTCATCACTGGGGCCCTGGTGATCTCAGAAGCCCACCATTCCCTCACGTAGAAAAACAAGTGTAAAATCAAAGGTGTGCTCTTGGCTTTATTCTTTGCATAAAGCTAAGCTTCCATCCAGGCTGCCACTATTACTTACGGCAACCCCTCACAGCTGCGCAGAGCATCATGGTCCACACCAAACTTTCATGCCCATCCAACAGCTTGGTTCCTACAACTCTTCAATAAGGTCATGGTCATCTTCTGTGCATATTTGAAGAAAGTCTGATTCGGGGCCTTTACCCTGACGAACTCTTAGAGCTAGAAAACGGGGTCTCAGGGACCCGCCAGTTGGCCCTGTCTTCCTACTGGTCTGAGCTCCATCACCCAGACTGTTCATGACCAGCTGGGTTTGCTTCTCTGAGGAGCTTGGAGGGAAAGGCTCAGGACACATGCAGAAAGACCGTAAGGGCCGGAGGACAAGAAGGACAGTGGATACCATCGTCTGGACACTACACAGCCACTGCACTCATGAACAGTGGTGGTGACTGGCACAAGACTTGGTCCCTCCACATTCCCTCTTAGGCGGGTGGGAACTCATAAGGCCCCACACCTCCCTGAGGAGCTACTGGTAATTAATGTTGCTGGGGGAGAAGGAGTCTTGTTCCCCAATGGTATGGCCATGGTCCAATAAATAACCCCCAATCCCATGCTCATGCAAGCAACCACGATTAAATGCAGTCAGTCACAATAAAAGGACATCAAAGTAGGAGGGAGACAAGCTGGGAAGAGAGGATTTAGCAAAAGTGGGAAGGGGAAGGAGATAAAAGAGAGTAATTTTTATTTATTTATTTATTTATTTATTTATTTATTTTTTGGCGTCTGTGAAGTACGCCCTCCTCCCTTTCTGCCATCATGGCACCTGTGAAAACTCAACCACAAGCCCCACTTGTCCGTCCACTGTCACTCACGAAGTACGCCCTGGGACACACAGGCAAGGTGACAGTACACAGGGGCATCTAAGCCAAAGGAGTCTTGGTTTCCCAAGCCAACACGTCAGAGTCTGCTTCACCCTGGCAAGTGTCCCTTTCCCTGGCACTCTGCTGTCAGATGAAACACGGCCTTAGCAGTGCTCTGAGGCCAAGAGTGCCGGGAGGTGACAGGGAAGAAGTGAAATGGTGGTAGTCTGAAGTACAGCAGGAGGGGCTCTGGGGTGGGGACAGGGATGTATGACAGTAAGTGTAGAAAGGTCACAACCATGAAAGGTGCACCTACAGAGAAATGTTCCCTGTCACTTAGAGCCGCCCAACAGCACCAGCATTTCCCACAGTGTGGTAACAGGGTCCCTTAAAAGGACAAAGAAAATCAAGAGGCCAGAGAGCGAATGCAGGTCAGATCAGAAGGTCAGAAGTTCCTAACACACCCAGCACACAGGAGACTAGGAAGCAGGTCGGGAACACAGTGTATTCCTGTAACTATGCAATGCATGCATGAAAGCGTTTTGTGCAACTGACGGTAACTGGTGGTTACTCTAATGGCTCTGGGAACACCATAAGACCATCCTGAGGGTCTCACAACAGCCCCCTCATTTGCCTTCCCGTTCCCATCCTGTAGGATTCAACCTGAGACTTGCCCAGACTGCTCCCAAGGCACTGGCTTAAGATGCTCTGTTTGTGCAAAGCCTGTGCCAGGGGCTCCCCTGAGCCCAGCTGCCATCAGACCGGGCTCTAACAGCCCAAGGGTGGAAAAGGGGTAGTACCCTCCTGCTTTAGGGATTCCTAAAATTATAGATCCACAACAAAAATGTAGATCCTTTAAAGGCAGGATTTAATGTGTTCCGCTTGTCACCTCTGCATCTTCCATCTACTGATGGTTCCTTGGAGGCAAACCAGCAATCCTGTGTTATCCCTGCCTGTGCCTCAGTTTCCCTTGGGTCTTTCCCACCACTCCTGCTTGTGGCCACAGACTGTGGCTGCTTATTAGTCCCAGACTGCACACGCACACACAAGGTGGGACTACGGCACTTCATTTCCACTGTCAGTTTGATGGGACTTAGAATCATCATGGAAACAAAAATCTGCACATGTCTGTGAGGGAGTTTCTACATTAGTTAACTGAGGTGGGAAGACCCGCTCTAATTGAGGAAGAACTACTTCACGGGCTGGGGTCCTGAACTGAATAAAAAGAAAGCCTGCTTAGCCGGGCATGGTGGCGCACACCTTTAATCCCAGCACTCGAGAGGCAGAGGTAGGAGGATCACCGAGAGTTTGAGGCCACCCTGAGACTACATAGTTAATTCCAGGTCAGCCTGGACCAGAGTGAGACCCTACCTCGCAAAAAAAAAAAAAGAAAGAAAGAAAGAAAGAAAGAAAGAAAGAAAGAAAGAAAGCCAGCCTGCCTGCTCTGCTTCCTGACCGGGCATGCAGTGTGACCAGCCTCTCCTCACGCTCCTGCCACCTCGACTGCCCCGGGGTGGACTGTGCCTCCAACTCTGAGCCAGATTAAACCTTTCCTTCCTTAAGTTACTTTGGTCAGGTATTTGTCGCAGCAACGTTGAAGCAGGCCAAGACAAGGACAATGGGGGGCACTGTGACCCCAATTTCCATGGGAGAGAAAACCCTCCCTGCCAGTAGCCCACCACCTACCTGACATTCCGCATTGCAGTAGAATGCCTGCTTGCATCTTCCGCATTTCGACAATCCTTCTTTCCTTAAAAACAGAAAGGGCACTGTAGTGGCAGAGAGATAGGAAGAGATGCATTTGAATAAACACTGACAGAAGCCAACTGATAGGAGCAAAGAGCCAAGGTTCACCTCCCTGACCCCTCCAAGCACATCTTCCTCAAGGAGTTTTAGGCCAGACTCAGGCCTTGCAGCTGAGGTGGTGAAAGGGAACACACACTAGTGCTTACACGGCCATCACAGAGCTCAAGGGCACACACTCTGACTCAGCGACCCCCACCTTGGGAGCCTGGCTCCCAACTCCACCTGTACTGTTATTAGTAAGCCTTTTGAGCCAAGTCAAATTCTCTTATGTCCTGATTTTCTGGTGTAATAACAAGAAACAGAAATCAGCAAAAGCACGTGGGAGGTTTGAGCCCAGGCTGTAGGAGTTACCCACAGCTCTGCTGCAGGTAATGCCAGTACAGGACAGCGCTCCGCTTACACCACAGGTGATACAGAGGCGGAAGCCAATGCCATCCACCCAGAAAGCGCACGTTAAAAACAAGCCACCCAGAGGGCTGGGGTACAGTCCTGAATACGCACCACAGAATGCAGCTAGAGCACGCCCACCCTGTCACCATACAAGGCCTGTGGTCTGTTCATCGCTACATAACGTTCCTGGTTCCCACAAGGAACACGGACGGTGCTGCCTCCCAACTGCTAGTCCCTAGTGTGTGTGACAAGCCAACGAGCCAAAACGGTGGAGAAATCAACCACACACTTCAAAACTCTTAATTTAGGGCCTGGAGAGATGGCTTGGTGGTTAAGCGCTTGCCTGTGAAGCCTAAGGACCCTGGTTCGAGGCTCGATTCCCCAGGACCCACGTAAGCCAGATGCACATGGTGGCACATGCGTCTGGAGTTCGTTTGCAGTGGCTGGAGGCCCTGGCATGACCATTCTCTCTCTCTCTCTCTCTCTTCTTCTTTCTCTCTCTGTCTGTCTGTTGCTAATAAAATAACAAACAAAAAATTAAAAAAAAAAAACCTCTTAATTTAGTGCTTGCTTCAGCAACACATATGCTAAAACGATTCAGAGACGATTAGCATGGCCCTGTGAAAAACTTAATCTGGGGCTGGAGAGACGCCTCAGAGGGTAAAGTTCTTGCACACAAGCTTGAGGTCCCCAGCACACATGTAAAATCTGTACTGTGGTATGCAGCTGTAAAACCAGCCCTGGAGGCAGAGCTAGGTGGATCCCTACAATCGCTGGTATGCCATGTCAGTAAGCTCTATGCTCAGAGACAGATGTCATCTCAAAGAATAGAGTACAATTGAGGAAGCCACCCGACCTTGAACTCGGGCCTCTACATGCACACGCACACAATTGTGTACACATACTCCCATACGTGCACACACACACATACGAACACACACATACACACAAATTTAATGTTTTGTGAAGTGAGGACTGGCCACATTGTATAATTCAGAGCAAGATCTATAAACCTGCTGTTGAGCAGGGGCTTCCTGCAGCTTCACGGCTGCAGGGTCCCCTCCCTCCGCCCAGCAGGGCCGACACGGGACATAGAGACGCGAGCACCGCAGGCTGCAGACCCTCCCCTGCTCCCCCAGTCAGCAGTCGTGACCAAACCTCTTCCACGCAGGAGAAAGTGGTCCAGAAAGGCCACTGTGAGACTGAGGATGGCAGGGCTGGCTTTCAGACTAGGGACCGTGTGGGAGGAAGGCAGGTCTTGGAGTCGAGACATAAGTAAGTGTTCCAAGTTTGCACACGGTTCAAAGGGGAACTCACTAGTCTAGCTAAGCGGATTCTCAGCCTGAATTACCCCAAAGGTGCCTGTGAGGGACCCAGATCTGACTCCATGTCTTGGAATGGGAAGCTCAGTAGATGCTCCCACACACTTTATACGGTGGCAGGAAAGGTCAGAGGGGGCACGCTCAAAAAAACAACAGTGAAGTGACATGTCAACACCTGGCCAGCAAAGTGCCTGGGGAGAAATGTCAAGGGGCTGGAGGGCAGAGGGAGCCAAGCCAGGGCTCTCAACATTCCTTCCAGAAGTGCGTGAGCAAAGGGAGAATGGGTAGGGAGATGCCATCCCATTAACATGGCCTTCTGAAAGCCATCTTAGTAATTTGTGTTTCTGTTTGTAGGGAAACAGGTCTGAGACCTCCTGGAGAATTTGATAAACATTAACTTTGTTCAATATTCCGTTTTCCCCTTCCCCCTCAAACCAGAGAACTGTATAAATTTTCAAGAACTCATGAGACACCAAAGGTCATCTTCCCAACACCAAGCATGCTGGGCACGGGAGCTCAGCCCGCAATCCCAGCACCTGGGAGGTGGAGACAGGAACATCAGAGGCCAAGGTCATCTTCAACCACAGAGGAAGTTCAAGGCCAGCCTGGGGTAGATGAGACCCTGTCTAATCTTTCCGTGAAATAAAATGAAATAAAATAAAATAAAACGTCTGAAATAGAACATCTGAAAACACAGCTAAGCTCCCTCACGCAGAGAAGGAAGCTATCACAGTGGAAGACAGACTTTTTAGCTCAGCCACATATGGAATGGAGACGTCAGGACAACACAGTGTTTGGTGAGCAGGCAATGCGGTCACCCTGGGAGCAAGACTTATGGTTATGGCTGCACAGATCACCAAGAGGAAATGCACGGAGACCAGGACAGAGCTCCAGGGGAATCTCACTGAGGCAGTAATCTCCCCAAGGCCAGCTTTTATTAGGACCAGCGAGTCACCAGGTCCACCAGCCACAAAGCACAAAGGACACGAAGAAAAAGCAAAGTGCTCCATGATGTCAGGGGTTCCAGAGACCCTTTCACAGAGCTGTTGGGTCAAAGTGCACCATGAGCTGGCCATGGTGGTACAAGGCAGGAGGGTCAAGGGTTCAAGGTCATCCTCTGTTGCTCAGTGAACAATAACATCAGAAGAAAAAAAAAACCCTCATACCATGACAACTGCTTGTCCCCACTGCCTCAGAGTAACACTGCAGACGGGACAGGTACCAAGGAGACAGGAAAGTAAAACTTCGGGTTCCTCAGTTCAAAGTAAATTCCAAAGTACCCACTGTCCTGGGACCCAGTGTGTTCTTCCCTGTCACACTCACAGTAAATGGGGATGCTGGAGCACAGATGAACGTCACTGTCGCTTTTACTGAATCTTGATTCCTCACCATACATATTTTTAAGATTTTATTTTTATTTATTTATTTATTAGAGACAGAGAGAGGGACAAAGACAGAGAGAGTGAGAATGGCTGTGCCAGGGTCTCTAGCCACTGCAAACGAACTCCAGATGCATGTGCCACAATGTGCATCTGGCTCACATGGGACCTGGAGAATCAAACTGGGGTCCTTGGGCTTCGCAGGCATGTGCCTTAACCACTAAGCCAACTCTGCAGCCCTCATCATAGATATGATACCATAGATATGGCACCACGTGGCTGGCACCACAATCAACTAGAATAGCCATTTTTTTTCTTGGAATGCTTTTTTTTTTTTTTTTTTTTTTTAAATTTAGAAGAGCAGCTTTAGACAAACTGTGGGGCTGTGGCTATTCAGATGTGAGTACTTGGCAGATAGATTATTGAAAGAATGAAGCCAGTCTGTCACTTCCAGGAAAACAATTTTTGTTGCCAATGATAAAATCTGAGCCTCTGAGCAAAAATTAGAATTTTAGAGACATATATCTGTCACCCTAAGCTTGACAGTTTCTCAACTCCTGACAGTTTTCCAATGAGATGGGTAGTGATGTTAACAGTTGTGCTTTTTAAATATGGTTCAATGAACTCGGTCAACTTTTGGGAGATTCACACTGTTCAGTGATGTCTTAAAAGGATAGGGGATAGGGTGTAGCTCAGTTGGAAGAGTGCTTGCCTAGAATGTACAAGGTCCTGGGTTCCATCCTCAGCACAGCGTAAACCTGGCATGATGTTGCATGCCTGTATAAAGAGAGGAATCAGAAGTTTACAGTTGGGCTGGAGAGATGGCTTAGCAGTTAAGGTGTTTGTCTACAAGACTAAGGACCCAGGTTCAATTCCCCAGAACCCATATAAGCCAGATGCACAAGATAGTGCAGGCCTCTAGAGTTGGTTTACAACAGCTAAAGGCCCTGGCATGCCCTTTCTTTCTTTCTCTCTCTCATAAGTGAAGAAATAAAAAAAATTTTTTTTAAAAAGTAAATTAACTGGGTGTGGTGGTTCACACCTTTAATCCCAGCACTCTGGAGACAGAGGTAGGAGGATCACAATGAGTTCGAGGCCACCCTGAGATTGAATTCCAGGTCATCCTGGGATAAAATGAGACCATATCTCAGACAAAAATAAAAAAGGAAGTTTAAAAGTCATCTTTAGCTACATAGAAAGTTCAAGGCCAGGATGGAGAGATGGCTTAGCAGTTAAGCAGTTACCTACGAAGCCTAAGGACCCATGTTCGACTCTCCAGATCCCACATAAGCCAAATGCACAAAGGTGAGGCACGCACAAGGTCACACAGGCCCACTAGGTGGCGCAAGCGTCTGGAGTTCGATTGCAGTGGCTGAGGCCCTAGCACACCAATTCCCCCCCCCTCTTTCTAAACTAAAAAAGGAAAGTCCAAGGCCAAGGCCTACCCTGGGCTACATGAGACTCTGTCCTGAAAAAAAGTAAAAAAAGAAAGAAAGAAGGAAGGAAGGAAGGAAGGAAGGGAGGGAGGGAGGGAGGGAGGGAGGGAGGGAGGGAGGGAGGGAGGGAGGGAGGGAGGCCGGCCCTGGGTTCAGTCCCTGACACCACACACAAAAATCTTAAGTATGGCTAAAAGACTATATTTGAAGTACAAGATAAACTAGTGGATTCTAATATTATTCAGACTGCACATTGCAATAACCTTTAAATGATATGACTTAATGAGTTTTAATGTTTAAACACAGATGATCCACATTTAACCAAAGAAGTTACTGAAATACTCTTGCCAACTCCACATGATGGAAGGCTGGGCCTTTGCCACATATTTTAACAAAAAACCCAAGACCACAGACTGATCGCAGAAGCCCATGTGAGAATCCAACTGTCTTCTATAAATGTAGCCATTAAAGAAATTTGCAATGCTGCAAAGCACTACCATTACTGAAGCTGGGTATGGTGGCCCACACCTCTAATCCCTGCACTCAGAGGGCTTGAGACAGGAGGATCCTGAGTTCAAGGTCAATCCGGTATACATAGAGAGACTGCCTAAAACCAAAAAAATCAAAACATTATTTTAAATTTTTTTTATTTTAGAAAATGCCCCTGCTCAAAAGAAAACTTACATTAACAGTAATGGTTGTTAATTTAAAATGAATACTTAAGGTTTTTTGCTTTACTTTCAAAAGTGATAAACACTGATAGAAAAGAAGAGAAGGCCCCTCCCTCTTTCTTCCTCAGGAGGAACTGAGTGAGCATCAAGGCTGCATCACACCCTCCAGGAACCTGGTGCACTTCCCACTCAAATGTCAGGAAAGTGCCCGGGACCCATGGAAATGCTACATGGGTGTGGCAGCCTGCCTGCAGTCCCATCACCCTGTCGGGATCCCTGGGGCAAGCTGCCTGGCTAGACTAGCTGAATCAGCGAGCTCTAGGCCCTACCAGAGAGAAAGAGAGAGAGAGAGGGAGATGCTGTCTCAAGAAATAAGGTGGAAACTGATCGAGGAAGACACCCAATGTCAGCCTCTGGCCTCCACACCTTCACACTCACACACACAGGAGGAGAGGGTGAAGTTGAGTGTCTGACAATCCATGGCTGAGGAGTCTTCATTCAGAGGTCTGCTCATATTCACCGTAGAGACAGGCACTGACATAAACTCTGGGCCTGTGGAACACAGCGCTGAGGCCTGGAGAGATGGCTTAGCGGTTAAGGCGTTTGCCTGCAAAGCCAAAGCATCTCGGTTCGATTCTCCAGGACCCACGTAAGCCAGATGCACAAGCAGGTGCATACATCTGGAGTTCGTTTGCTGTGGCTGGAGGCCCTGGCATGCCTATTCTCTCCCTCTCCCTTCCCCGCCTCTTTCTCTCTCTCAAATAAATAAATAAAATACATTTTTAAAAAAAGAACACACAGCGCTGAAACTTCATTTGCAACATAAGGGGATCCAAACCATCTAGAAGGTGTGGGGAAAGGCTGGGCCAAACAGAAACAGAATTTCCCAAAAGCCCATCAAGCAGCAATGACTGTCAAGGGGATGGAAGTAAAGGCAGGTTATGAGTGAGTCACTGGTCACTCTCACGGCGGTCCTCAGCCCTGGCTGGCTGAGGCAAGGCCCATCCATTTTGAGCTTGTTCTACACTGGGGTATTTGGGCTCCCAGGAGGCTCCAGTGTTTCCAGAATGCAGAACGGGATGGTGGTGAACCATCAGGACTAAGCAGCTTACGGTGCAGAACTTGCTGGAAGCGCTCTGCAAAGCACACTGTTGTCAGCATGGCTCTTCTGAAGAATGCATGGTTCCCACTAGATGCATCAGGTGTCAGTCATCTGAATGATGTCTGTTCAGATCAGAATGGACTGCTGCCCCTCCCCCAGTGTCTCCAAACATGACAAGAAGTATTCTAGAAGCCAGGAGCAAATTTTAAGAAAGAAAATCTGAAGCCGGGCATGGTGGCTCACGCCTTTAATCCCAACACTCCGAAGGCAGAGGCTGGAAGATCCCCATTCGAGGTCACCCTGAGACTACAGAGTGAATTCCAGGTCAGCCTGGACCAGGGTGAGACCCTACCTCAAAAAACGAAAGAAAGAAAGAAAAGAAAGAAAGAAAGAAAGAAAGAAAGAAAGAAGGAAGGAAGGAAGGAAGGAAGGAAGGAAGGAAGGAAGGAAGGAAGGAAGGAAAGATGGAAAATCTGTTTTCTTTTCCCTTCTGTGTCCTGATTTACAAAGATTTGCTGGGGTAACAGTTCCGGGCGGGCCTCCTGCTAAGGTACTGCTCTTCCAACCTACCCATCTCAAATCTTTTTCTCCGTTTTGGTGCTTGGCATGATGCCGGTTTGGGGTCCTGGGCAAGTGGTTAATACTTTCTGAACCTCGGTTCTGTCCTTGGCATAGCTGGAACCTCGCGGGTTTGCTATGAGAATTAAATGTGCAAAGTCCTTGAGACCCTGCTTGGAACGTGGCAAATATTTAATAAGTGTTGGGGACTTCTATGGCCCCTCTCACGAGCCTACTTGGTGTTTTATTTTTTTTTACAGTAATGTCAATTGCTGAAATGCCATCAATACAATATCACTCAGACTTACAGCTACAGGATTTATGTGCCTGAAGCCTTTGTTTTATGGGCCAATATCTAGCCTGCTGTGACTAGAAGGGCTCTGTGAACTTAAGAACCGTTCTCTCCACAAAGGGAGAAACGTCATAAGCAAATGCAAGCATTTGTGTATCAGTGACTGGATGAACATCAGAAGACGCGCACCACTCATTCTGTACCAGAGGGGAGACACTGCGATTACTTTCCTCGCTTTTACAAGTTGGAGGCCGACAAGATGAACAAGTTGACAATGTAATCAGCACGTCCGGCTAGTTAAGGCTGTGGCAGGTGCTGTGGTCTGAATATAAAGAACTGGATTCTATTCGCTCCTGACTTTCTGTTGCTAAAACGAATGCTTACTGGGTTTGGCCATGAAAGAAAATGATACTGGCATACAGGGCGCTTGCAATAACAATTACTTTTAACTAATGATGACAGAAGGAGGGACAGGATGCTCGGCAGCACAGAGGCAGTCCCAGCAGAAAGAAAAAGAGAGTGGTTAAAAAAAAAAAAAAAAAAAAAAAAAAAAAAAAAAAAAAAAAAAAAGCCCAGCAGCGCAATGTAACTTCAGCCGAGGTTGAAGCAAGACAATCAGAAACAAAGTTAGCTCCCGCCCAGCGAGGGTGCGCCCACGAGCAAGGCCTCCAGTCTTGTTGGAGAGAAATAAAAATCGGAGGGACTGTGGCAAAACCCTATTATAACCCTGGTCAGGGGACAAGGATAATACTCGGGCGACAGGGTTTTGTGTAACAGTGAAAGGTGCCCCCACATCACTTTAATCCAGATGCTCAGCGAAACCGGGCCCACATGCAGCGGGGGGCTTCTTCCCAGAGCTGATGAACCTTCGCCTCGGCACCAGCTTTGTTCTGAGGCTTGTTAAAAGTTAGAGCCCGCATCCTCCAGGGGAGGCAGGAAATATTTAGGGCAGCAAGGGAGCAACTAATGGGTTTTCCCAACTGTTGGAATTAAAGTGTGATTTACAAGGGAGAAGATGGACTTGGAGATCAAGGTAACAACTGACTCTGCTATAAAAGGGGGACATTGGTTTTTGGATTTGTTTTCGTGCCAGCTTTGGCAAAGGTGAAAACTGTCAAATTCATGAAGCTCACAGAGGACCTTAAATTACTCTTTGCTGCTCCAAAACTTCATCTTGTATCCCTAACACCCTCAGAAAGGTAAAGGCTACTTGAAGAACAGATGTATGCTCTTTCCAAGTTTCATTTTCTAGATCTTTTCACATGTATGTGTGTAGTGTGCAAGAATGTTCATGTTCATGCAGAAGCATGCGTGTGCATGCGTGTGGAGGCCTGAAGTAGATGTACAGAGCCTCCCTCAGTTGTTTCTGCTTCATTCTTTGAGACGGGGTATTTCACTAAAACTAGAACTCACTGATTCAGTTACATTAGCAGCCAGTGACCCCAGGGATTCCCCGTCTCTGCCTCCCCAGTTCTGAGATTAGAGTCAGACCACCATGCCTTACATCTCACATGGGTGCTAGGGATCCAAACTCAGATCCATTTTATCTTTCTCTCTATCAAATAAATAAATAAGTGAAAATAAAATAATAAATATATATTAAAGCAGTAAGTAAAATAAATGAATAGATGTGTGGGCGGGCTGGCTAACTTAGGGGAAGCCTAAGAGCTGCAGTTTCAGCTGGATCCTTCCCAAGGGTGCACGGATTTAGTGTGTGAGGCCTTGCGAGGAAGAAGGCTGAGGAGAGACAAAGAGAGGACGCTCAGGCAATGGCCAGCAATGGACAACAGAGTGATGAGGCAGGACCCATGGAGAAGGAGGCAGCTGCTTGGAAGGGTGCTGGAAAGACCCCTCCCCACGCTGAATTCACAGTCAAATAAAAGCTGTCATCAATCCCAATACTCAGAAGGCAGAGGTAGGAGGATCACTGTGAGTTTGAGGCCAGCCTGAGACTACATAGTGAATTCCTGGTCAGCCTGGGTTGGAACAAGAGCCTACCTTGAAAAACAAAACAAACAACACACATAAAAAAGGCTGCAGGGGCTGGAGAGATGGCTTAGTGGTTAAGGCACTTGCCTGCAAAGCCAATTCCCCAGGTTCAATTCCCCAGGACCCGCTTAAGCCAGATGCACAAGGTGGCACATGTGTCTGGAGTTTGTTTGCAGTAGCTAGAGGCCTTGGAGTGCCCATTCTTCTCTCTCTCTCTCCTTCTTTCAAATAAATAAATAAAAATAATTTTTTTTTAAAAAAAGGCTGCAGCCATGGAGATGCCTGATGACATGGGAGGGCACTGTACAAAGAACTGGACTGTCTGCACTTTGTCCTCAGCAAACAGGGACTCAGAGAAGGGTTCCTGAGGAGAACTGACTCAAAGACCACAGACGCTGAGACAAGCAAATGAGGCCTGTCCCAAAGACTACTTTAGTTGACAAGATGCAGAAATGACACTGTTCATTCCACAGATATCTACTGAAGTCACCGTGCACCAGGCCTCTTGCTAAGGGGCTACAAGATGTTAATCCCAGCTCTTGCACTCAAGGAGTTCGTGTGACATGTGCAAGAAGCTGTGTGAACAATGATGAAGGGAACTAATCCAGGCTGCAGACCGCTCAGAGAGCAAAGTGTCCTCTGATGATTCAGAGAAAACAAGGTGGCAGCGGGCTCCCATTCCTGCTCTGGACATAGAAAATATTTACTAGCTGCTGTCTTGTGTCAATATCATAAATGTCAGTTCAAACAAGCAGATTGTTTCCATACCTTCCTTGTTGACCAGAATGCTCTTAAATTGAAACAACAGTAGAGGTTTTATTTAAAGTGATATTTAGAACTGTTTACTGTAGGCCTAGGGAGATGGCTCAGTGGATAAAGTTACCCGCCAAGCTAGTGTGAGGACCAGAGATCAGATCCTCACACCCACCTAAATGCTGGGTGGGCATGGCAGCCTGTTTGTAATCCCAGCCCACAGGAGGCAGAGACTGGGGAACCTGGGCAAGCGGGCTGGCTAGACTGGCAGAATCAGCGAGCTCTGAGGTCAAGTGAGAGGCCCTGCCTCAGTAAATAAAGTAGAAAGTGACTGAGAGAGACACCCAAGAGCCAACCCCTGGCCTTTATACCGCCCACACGTGCATGCACGCCTGCTGGATCAGTTTCTCTCTTGTTGCTAGGACAAAATACTTGACCAGAAGCAGCTCCTTGGGGAAGGAAAGAAATGACTTCGGGTCACAGCTCCAGAGGGTAGATGGAGCCTGGGTGGGAAAAGCATGGTGGGAGCAGGAGAGCGTTATCACATCACATCATCATCAGGAAGGAAGTAGAGAGGGAGAGAGGGCAGGGTGTGAGGCTGGGTTATAAAAATTTGCCTCCCCCCAAATGGGACACTTCTTCCAGCGATGCTCCACCCCTAAAAGTCCCATAACCTTCCAGAACAGCACCACCAACTGAGGATAAATACACAACCCACGAAGCCAGGCGTGGTGGCGCACGCCTTTAATCCCAGCATTCGGGAGGCAAAGGTAGGAGGATCGCCATGAGTTAGAGACCACCCTGAGATTACACAGTGAATTCCCGATCAGCCTGGGCTAGAGTGAGACCATACCTTGAAAAACCGAAAAATTAACCCCCAAAAATATACAAACCACAAGTCATGGAAGACATTTCACATCCAAACCACCCACCTGCACACATATGTGCCCACAAACACAAACATGCATATACACACACACCCACTACAATCACACACACACCCCCACACACAAATGCAGAAAGAGAGAAATGCTTGCTCCGGAGCATAGGCAGGCTATATTTTACTACCTTGCAAAGTAGGTCCACAGAGGGCTGCTGTCTCCTTTAATACAAGGTAAGGATGCTACCAATTCCTTCGACTTGTGGACTGTGGAATCCAAGTTTTTTTTTTATAGTGTTTGTAATCATGAGCTTGGGGGGAGGGGTTAAACCCATAGTCAACAAGAGTGTATGGCATGACCACCACAGAGCACCACTTTTCAAATGAGTAAAATAACCCTTTCAAAGCTGTCTATTCAGCTTCTGCCAGAAGCTCACGGAGGACACTGGAGGAAAATATAAAGATGAATAAACTTGACTATGAACTGAGGTCTCCAGGAACAACAGCAGCACCTCTATTAAAGACTCCGCGGGGCTGACTGTGTGATCAGAAGCTGATGACGTGGTACAGCGGAGCTCCAGAGCTGACTTATCCTGGGCTAGCACGAGGCCCCTAGATAGCCCACTAGTTGTCCATGTCTGTGCCTGACCTGGCATGCTTGTGACGATCAGGTGAAACCTGGAATGCAGGAACTTAGCAGACCACAAGCTTGTATGAAGCCCAAAGCTAAGAATGTCAGACAGCATGAGGCCTCTAGCAGATTCCCCCTTTGCTGTAACCTGCCTACTTGATATTCCCACCAATGTATTTTTTTTTTAAGTTTTACTTATTTATTTGAGAAAGAGGCAGAGAGAGATAAAGACAATGGGCACCCCATGGCCTCCAGCCTCTGCAAATGATCTCCTGATGCATGCACCACCTTGTACATCTGGCTTATGTGGGTCCTGGGGAATTTAACTTGGATCCTTTGGCTTTGCAGGCAAGCACCTTAATCACTAAGCCATCCCTCCAGATCTCACCAATGCATTTTATTTTGTTTATTTGACAGAGAGAGAGAGAGAGAGAGAGAGAGAGAAGCAGCTAGAGAGAGAATGGGTGCCCCAGGGCCTCTAGCCACTGCAAATGAACTCCAGATGCTTGTGCCCCCTTGTGTATCTATCTACCTTATGAGGGACCTGGGGAATTGAACCTGGGTCCCTAGGTTTTGCAGGCAAGTGCCTTAACCACCAAGCCATCTCTCCAGCCCCACCAATGTATTTCAAAAAGTGACTTGAGGGCTGGAGAGATGGCTTGGCAGTTAAGGTGCATGCCTGCGAAGCTTAAGGATCCCAGTTCCATTCTCCAGGTCCCAAGTAAGCCAGATGCAGAAGGGGGCGCATGTGTCTGGAGTTCATTTGCAGTGGCTAGAGGTCCTGGCTCACCCATTCTCCCTCTCCCTCTCTCAAATAAATAAATAAATTTTAAATAAATAAATAAATAAATAATTTTTTAAAAAGTGACTTGGTTTTGACTTTCTTTTGTTCTAAAACTATAAAATCTTCATGAAACTTTTACATGTTGGAACACAGTATCTGGGTTAGCCTGAATCCATGTTCCCAAGCTTCATATTTGGCTTTTGCTCCCTCGAAGATGAGAGCTGTGCTTTGAGTTAACACTATTGAAACACACCCTACTGAAATACCAGGGAAATTTGTTTCTTCTCAGCTCTTTATAGGAAATGCTCCAGAAATATATTTTTAGATATAGTTTTAAAAAATAGAGTGCTTGTCTTTGGGGATTTTTGCCATGGGCTCATAAAGGCCCTGAGGTGTGCTGGGCACAAGTGGTTATCACCGCAAACAGCAGCTGTCACACACTGCAAATGCGTGGAGCTGACGGGTTAGATTTTTCAGGTGGTAGATGGACAAGCTTCCTATACAAACGTCACCACAGGGAGAAATTTCGCCCAAACCAGAGCCAGTGCCTCCATCTGTGAAGAGTCTTTCCTGGTACTCAAAGATGGGAGAGAAAAAAGTTCTTCCAGTCTCAAAACATTTCTGTTGGTGTGTGGTGTGCATGTGTGTGCACGTGTCTGTGTGCGTGTGAAGGCCAGAGGTACCTTCCCAGTCACTCTCCCCTTATGAACTGAGGCAGGGCCTCTCCCTTGAACCCACAGCTCACTGATTGGCTCGAAAGCTTGCCTCAGAGCTCCCCCTATCTGCCTTCCTAGTGCTGGGGTTCCGGGCAGGCTGCCACACCCACCTAGCCTTTACAGTGGTGCTGCGGAGTTGGACTCTGGGATTCCAGCTTATGTGGAAAATATTTTTAATCACTGAGCCATCTCTCCAGTTTCTAATTTTCAGTTTTGTCACAGTTTTTTTTGTGTGTGTGTGTGTGTGTTTTTGTTATTGTTGTTGTTGTTGTTTTGTTTCTTGTTTGTTTGAGGTAGGGTCTCACTCTAGTCCAGTCTGACCTGGAATTCACTATGTAGTCTCAGGGTGGCCTTGAACTCACGGCGATCCTCCTATCTCTGCCTCCCGAGGGCTAGGATTAAAGGCTTGTGTCACCACAGTGGCTTTTTTGTCACAGATTTTAATTACTTCTGTCAAGTGCCAGAACATGAAATCCTTGAGACTTACGTGGTCTGGATGAACACCAGCACTGTGCTGGGCACCCAGAGTTGTTCCCATGCAACTCCTTGGCCGGGAGTAGTCCAAATCTGCAAGCGTGGTGTGAGACTCACTTCTCCAGGGAGCATCCTTGTCTCTATGGTGACTGCTGTCCCCTGGGCACCAGTGCATAGCTTCCGTCAGAACCTACTAGCTAATACACAGAAGTGTCCTTGCTGTTAAGGTGAGCATTCATTTTGCTCAAGAAGCTTGCCAGAAACCAGCACTTATCTATTCTCATCTGGTCCCAAAAAAGCTCACCCAATCCATTTTAACAATATAATGCAGTATCTCTCCTTAGTCATTTAACCCTTCCACTTCACATACAAGAGTTAACCAGATTTTATGTTAATAAATTGGCAGGAGGAGGAGTTCTGTTCTATTTTTAAATTTCATTTTGAAGATGAGAAGGGACACAGCTGGAGTCTCAGCACATGCCCTACAAAGACAAGTTGATTCCTGCACCTTCAAGACATTTTGTATTATTTTCTTGCTAAATTGCATATTCCTGCCCTTCTGAGCAGTCTTGAAGAGATCTGATTTCCTTCGGTTCTATTGTGTCTTGTGAACGCCTTTGCAATTGAAAAGGAGACCACGGAGGGTGGCAGGCACAGAGTCAGCAGAAGTGACACAAAGTGAGCTGTGTGGCTTTGTGACTGGTTAGCGCGCTAATGAGGCCAAGGTCATGGGTTCAACCCTGAAAAGGTAGGTACTTCAGTCAATTCCCTGCCAGAGAACCGCACCCCTAAACTACTAGAGATTTTCTCTGGAATCCAAAGATGTAAGAGGGCTGGAGATGTGGGTGGGAAAGGGGCAGGGGAGGAACAGAGGCTCCGGGTGCAAGTCCCAGAGAGGGCAAGAAGACCTGGGCACCAGTGGCCTCCCACCAGCCCCAGAGGGGGCCATCCTTGGAGGGGAAGCACTGCATAGCCAGGCTTCCCCAGAAACAGGAGCTCTATCACAAAGTCACCGAAAAGCAGGGTGCCCTATTCTAGATCCAGCTACTCCCTATTTCATTCTTTATAGTATAGTAACAGGAAAAAGAGGAGATTAACCTAAACCTAAAATAAGTCAAAAACACTGAAATAACATTCACATTGTCTGGATAATTTCTCCATTGTTTCAAATTCAAAAACGGGCTAAGTTATCAGGAATCCTGGGTTCTCCTGAAGACCAGAGTAAGGAAAGCTAGAGTGCAAAGCCTCAGTCTCACAGAATGAGGCAGTTTAGGGTGACTGTCTCCTGTCCCCCCCCCACCCCCAAGTAAAAAGGAGGAATGTCCTTGAGCCTGCACTGGCAGGAGATCAGAGAAGGCCAGGCTCTGGTCTCTCTCTGGCCTAAATGAGTTCCCTAGAACTGTTTTTCCATAAACAACCTAACTCCCTCCCTGGGAAGAGTTTCCCTTTCCTAGAACTCAGATTCTTGGAAGCATTAAATCTGATCCAGGTTTTGTGGTAGGTTAAACTCGGGCCTAAAATTTGGTCTCATGGCTGGTTAGCTCAGCCCCCACTCAGAATCTATAAATCACCCCAATATAGGTTACAGTGAGAGGGAGTCAGGTAGTTTACTTTGGTCGTTTAGGGTGACTGGGCCCCCGAAAGTAAAAAGCAGAAGTGTCCTCTTAAGTCTGCCCTTACAATCTCGACTTTACTAGAGATCAGGAAAGGATTTCTCCTCTTCTTATTGTAGACCAAAGGAGTTACCTAGCTCGGTTTTCCCATAAACAACCTGAGGTCCCTACCCCGCCCAAGGAGTTCCCCCCTTTTCCTAGAATTTAAATCTGATCCTGGCATTGTGCCAGTCCGAGTCCACACCAATCAGTTCTCTCTGAGACTCATCTGAGTCTGGGGGTAAAACCCACCACAGTAAGATTATATAGAGACCCTTGGCAGGTAGACAAGCCTCTGTTTCTGGCTGTTCATCTTTCCTAAACTTCCAGGTTCCTATCCTGACAACCCCCACCCCCAACTCTCACATGGGCTCTCTACCCCCTCCTGCCCTCCACATGGCAGGAGCTTTCTGCCCTTTCTTCTCTAAATCCCTTTCTTATAATTTAGGCCCAGGCTCACTTTCCACATGGGCTCTCAGGCCATATGGGTGTATCCATTTTCCCTTCCTTGTGTATTCCTGAATACAATGCGATGGCTTATAAATTATCTTTCTCAGTCTGGTTAATCCAATTCTTTGGTTAAAACAAAAGAACTCAGGGTTGGGAGTTGAAGCACTTGTCCTGACTCAAAAGTTGTCCTCTGACCTTCACAAACGTGGTGTGGTATGCCCTTGTGTACACACACACACACACACACACACATTAAATAATTAAGAAAAAAAAAATCAGGTGTGGCAGCACAAACCTGTAACCCCTGCACTAGGGGGCAAAAATAGGAGGATGCCTGGGCCTCCCTGGCCAGCCAATGCAGGCCAAGTGGAGAGCTCTAGGCCAGTGAGAGATTGCTGCCAGAAAGAAAGAAAAGAAGAAAAGAAGAGAAAAGACAAAAGAAAGAAAGAAAGAAAGAAAGAAAGAAAGAAAGAAAGAAAGAAAGAAAAAGGTGGGTGGTATTCCTGAGGAATGACACTCTAGGTTGTCCTCTGGCCTCCACACACATACACACACCTGTGCACAAGCAATTACACACACACACACACACACACACACACACACACACAGAGCAAACACTAAAGTATGTGAGCACCTTGGAACTGGAAAGCCTTTCTGACGGGCTCCACCTGTGTAGACGTGTTTCAGTATTTTTACATTTAGTTTCAAATTCATTGCAGATACCCATCACCACTGCATGTGACCAAAACAGAGCAGCTGGTATTTGCTCTGCATCAGGGTACCAGCCAATGGTGATGCCGTTAGTCAACAATGTCCTGTACACCCTTCCCAGTATCCCTCAATCCAACCCCAGTACTATGGCTCTGAGATTATAGTATCTTATATAATATCTAATTTACATATAATAATGGAGTGGCCAGCAGAGCTCATCAGACAAGAGACCAGGTTGGCTTAATGACTTACTCAGGCGGAGGGGTAACGTGGCACAGAGTTTACACGCTGGCCCTCGGACTAGCTCAGCATGGTGGGTAGTAGAAAGCTTAGAGGTCAAGTAGCAACCGGCCACAGATAACTATCAGACAGGCTGGAGCCAATATCAAACCCAGGCTATCTGACACAAAGTCCCTGTTTTGCTAAAGTCTCTAATCAATGAAAAACTTGAAATACTGAAAGTAATATGTAAAATGTCCTTATCTAATATACAGATAGACAACAGTTTTTTGGCGGCAGTGGGAATTAAACCCAGGGCCTCATGCAAAGTAGGCATAGTCTACAACGGAGCTACATACCCACCAACAGCTATGTAACTCGTCCTCTATGCTTTATTTGCTTGCTTATTTTGCATGTTTGTTGGGTGTACGACAGGGTCTTGCTAAGTTGTTCGGGCAGGTTTTGAACCTGCTCTGTAACATGTGATCCTCCTGCCTCGGCTTCCCAAGTAGCTGCACTACAGCACCCTGCATGGTTGTAGTTTTGAACGTAACTTTTTTTTTTTAAGTTTTTTTTTTTTTTTGAGAGTGACGGAGAAAGAAAGAGACAGAGGCACAGAGAGAGAGAGAGAGAGAGAGAGAGAGAGAGAGAGAGGGAGAGAATGGGCACACCAAGGCCTCCAGCCACTGCAAATGAACTCCAGATGCATGCACCACCTTGTGCATCTGGCTTACATGGGTCCTGGGGAATCAAGCCTCGAACCGGGGTCCTTAGGCTTCACAGGCAAGTGCTTAACTGCCAAGCCATCTCTCCAGCCCTGAACATAACTTTTGAGAGGAAATCTGTTTTATCTTCATCTTACTGCTAATTTAATAAAAATATGTCTAACGGAACACAAGTCTGATTTTTCACTTAGAAGGTTAAAAAGTTAAGAACAGTTGAAGGCTTTTTCCCCTAATTCTCAGGGAATAGTGTCACAATAGCTGGAGTCACACCAGCCATAAAGGGGAGGGGGACAAGATCAGTTCTATTTCAGAAAACTAAGAAAATAGCATTAGGAGTTCATGGCCATTAGTATGATTAAAACTTAGTAAATAAGGTGGGGTATGGTAGTGTAATCCTTTAATCCCAGCACTCAGGAGGCAGTGGTAGGATTACCATGAGCTCGAGGCCAGCCTGAGACTACATAGTGAATTCCAGGTCAGTCTTGGCTACAGTGAGACTCTACCTTGAAAAAAAAAATCCATTAACTAATATTTTACCAATTTAGTTAAGCCACAGGAAACACAAGATGAATATAGCTAGGGAATACAACTGGGGGACATAGGACACGTGTCTTTATAAGTGCTCATAACAGGCCATCTTCACACAAATATTTCAGCTTTGAAACAAGCATTAAGTGAAGCAGACAGAATCAGGGGAACCGAGCTCCCATGGCCTTCCAACATGTGCCACGCTCAGAACAAGCCACCAAGAAAAACTATATCCTTGCCATGAAGTGACCCACGAGCCAAAGAATAACAATCAAGAGGGAGATGTCAGCCCCCATCCCGGAGCCACGGGCAGGTTGACTGCGTTCCAGATGGTTCTCCCTTTCTGAGGCCAGTGACATCAAGAGTGAAGGCACATCCAATTTCGTTTGAATATATAAATATGTCTTTAAATAGCCTGGCATAAAGTTAAGCAATGACCAACATGTGCACGCACACACACACACACACACACACACACACGAGCATGGAGTGTGTGTGCGTGTGTAAAATGCGCCTGGACAGGCAGCCCTCTGATAGTACACAGATGAGCATGGAGTGTGTGTGCATGTGTAAAATGCACCTGGACGGGCGGCCCTCTGACAGGAACAGCTCTGCCTGGAAGTCATCGATATTTTTAGGAGTTGCTTCAGCAGCTGAGGCAAGAGCCACATCTTCCTAAATGTCACCATGCGCCAAGCTGAGAAAATGTGATCCTAATTTAAAACTGCCAGAAACCAATCTCTGAATGTTCCTGGCAATCAGAAGCCTATTCCATCGAGAGAATCTCTCATTACTTTTAAATGTATAGAGTATGCATACTCCTGAAGAAATTGTGATTTCCCTGCAAAATAAGTTAAATTCTGATAGAATGGATATGACCTGAAAAATCTCAGGTGGCTCACTTATCTAAGTGATGTTTGCACTCCACTTCTAGCACAAGGAAAGATTGGGGGAGCTTTCATTCAGGAGTCTGGGTCAGGGACCTGCATGCAACCCCATTTTCAGAATGCTGCCCCTAGTCCTTGGTGGTCTCCCAAAAATATGTACATGTTCCCCCTCAACACATATGGACAGATTTGCCCTCGGTCATACACAAATACTTTACAAAGAAAATTATATTCAATCTATTAGAGTGATGTAGTCCAACTTAATCAATTTTAATAGAAATCAGAGAGAGCACTGAGATGTGTGTAGGTGAAGGGTGTTATTTCTTGTGCAAGGGTTGATTTGAAAGGACTCTTTGGGGACAGGGAGACAATGAACCATAGGTGTTGACAGAAGTCCCCCTAAGCCAAACAGAAAGGAATGAGGGCACACTGGTCCCACCCCACTGTTGTGACAGCCCTGGAACGGGCAGTGAGGCTACAGTTAGCTACAGAAACAGATGTCAATCAGAAAAACACAGGGAGACGGCAGCAAACGTGACATAGGGCAGAACTATTTAGGAGGTTATAAGCACTGACCTTATATTAATATTCTAAGTTGTGCAAGTGTGTATGTGTGTGTGTCTGTGTGTGCATGCATGTACAATCTGAACACTCCCACCCAACGTGGAGATGTAATGCAGGGAGGGAGGGAAGGGAGGGTTGGCAGCCAATACATGAGTCCCTACTATGCAGGCTTGCCTCACACCATGGCTTCCTGGAAGCACGGGGACCCCTGATGGAGGCTCCTTCTGTGTTGGGTGACCTCCTTTGCTCTCACCACTGCAGACACCCACACTGCTGCCGACTCCCAGACACAGTGAGGCTCAGAAGATCAAGGGACCAGTCGTAGCAGCCTTTTTAACTTTGGGAAAACCCAATGCTCACTTCACTCAAACGTCGCAAAGTGGTGCCATGACCCTTTAGCTCTGGGCTCACCAATTCAAAGAGCCACATCACATACAGCCCTTCGGCTGCCCACGGTATGATTGTGCGTCTACTGCCTTTCCAGGTCCCCCCACGCGGAAGACAGTCTGGCAGGGAGTCAGGGCAAGATGACAATGATAGTCAGCCTTTGTCCCTTCTTTTGCTGTCTTATTGTAGAATGAGGCACACGTCTGGGAGACAGAGGGCTTTGGAGAGCTCTGGACTCCAGACCTGGACTCAAGAGACACCTATAAGACCTCAAGTAGCCTGAACGTGGCACAGCAATCTCCATTTCAAAGATGAAGAAACTGGGGTTCAAAGAAAGTGAAGGCCGTGGAGGACCTGGGACCGGCTTAACTCCAACGCTGGCCTGCCTCAGTAAATGTAATGACACCTAAGGAGGTGGGAAATGGGCAGTGCAGAGGCAGGCCCCACTTGGGCCCTTTAATTAGAGGTGTGTGTATGCACAGTCATACTTACTTTCTCTTTGGACTTCAATTTTCTCAGAAGTAAAGAGAAGGGAGGCCAGATCGGGCCGGTGTATTCAGAATGTACCTTTCAGGTCCAAAACTGCCATAAGGCTTTCTATGTGTGGAAATATATATATATGGATTTATATCTTTTATATGATATGGACACACACACACACAGTACATTTGATATGTTAAAAATTCAATACCAGGTCGCTAATTCCCCTGGTGATCAGTTTTCCTAGCCCCAAGTCCGGATGATACTGGGTCTCAATGGCGAAGTCCCCCCCCCCAACACCCCAGAATTTGGGTGTCCCGTTGGCATCCCTCCTAAAACTCAGGGCAGAGTGAGAACTAAGCCCCAACGAGTCATCAAACGGGGCTGAACACCGGGCGAGCAGCACAGGCGACAGGCGACAGTCGGTGGCGGCGGCGGCGGCGGCGCCCTGGGGCCGGTGAGCGCAGTGGGCAGCGCGGGCCGGGCAGGACCCTGCGCCCCGGGGCTCGGGTGTGCGCGCGCACGTGTCCCCGCGAGCCGCGGCCCCGCCCGCCCCGTCCCGTCCCTCCGCGTGTCTGTCCGTGGGTCGGGCGCTAGGACCCCGCGCCCGGCTCCTACCTGGAGAAGCAGCCGTCGCAGTGGTTGCCGCGCTCGGGGACGGTGAGCACGCAGGCGTAGGCCGGGCACGAGAAGAGCAGCTCGCCCACGCGGAAGGGCCGCAGCGCCCGCAGCCCCCGGCCCTTGCCCGCGCTGCAGAAGCGCTCCAGGCCGCCGCGGCCCTCGGCTCGCATGGCGGCGCCGGCCGCGGGCTCCGCGCTGCGCTGCGCTGCGCTCGGGCTCGGCTCGGGGCTCGGCGCGCGGCGATTGGACGCGGCGGCCGCGCGGGGAGGCGCCGGGAGGAGGGCGGGCCGAGGACGCCCGGGGCCGGGGCGCCGCGCGGGGACCCCACCTCCCTCCCGGCCTCCCCGCCCGCAGCACGCGCAGCCCCCGGGACGGAAGAGGCAGCGCCCCGGCAGCCCCGGCGCCAGGCCTTCCAGGAACCGGCGCTCCCGGGCGGACCGCAGTGCGGGCAGGCGCGGAGTGACGCGGGGTGGAAGCCGGGCTGGGGCCGCGGGGCTGGGCCTGCACATCCGCCCCGTGCGGGCTGGGTTCCTTCCACCGAAGCCGAGAGGCGGGACGTTGACTGCAAAGCCTGCGGGGGGAATGCAGCGGGAAGCGCCTCCAGGCTGCGGTGCCTGCTCAGTTCAGGACAGATCGAGCAAAAGGAAAGACGATGTGTGATGCGGAGTACAGCCTATGATCAGGGGAATTTGAGACGCTTCAATAAGATTATTTTATTGACGCCAAAATGAACCAGCCTTCCTTCACGGAAAAGACAACTTGGTCATGGGTTCATTTATCCATTTTTAGCAAGCATGGACTGTGGGCTACTCACTGGGATAGACTGTGATATTCCATATATTCTAATCCAGTCAATTCCCTTAGCTATTGAGTATTAGGAGCCAGACATTGTGCTAAGACATTGCAAGAAAATTGCAATACCAGGAATGAGATACTTCCAGTGAGTTGTTGGTCAGGAAGGCCTCCCTCCCCAAAATACAGGCTATTGCCAAGACTTGTGGTTGTCTATGGGAAGTAGATGGCAAGGCCCTGTTACTGAAGATGTCTGATGCTAGGAAGTTATACACAGAGAAATCAAGCTGGGGCTGAGCTGGAAGCCTCCTCCTTGTTCACTGGCTGTCATAAGGCTGAAAATTGCTATGCAGCCTGTTGGGGGAGAAAAGTCACCAGTAGTCTTAACCAGTGGTGAACCCTGCAAGCTACACCCTTGTCCAGCCAGGCAAAATGTGCCAAACCAGTGCAATGGTGGCATGTCTGTTATGGGGGAAACCAACTGCTGGTTGGATTTGAAGCCCACTGGGTGAGAGGGAGTTCATGGCTGGTCCTGAAAACCTAAGTAAAAGCCTATAGTAGGTGGGTGTGTAAAGAGAGCAAAATGTTGTGTTTTTCTACGTTTCTTTATATCAAGCTTAGAGACATATAGAACTCACTTCCTTTAGGAGCTCATAAAAGAGTGGAATGAGCCAGGCGTGGTGGTGCATGCCTTTAATCCCAGCGCTCAGGAGGCAGAGGTAGGAGGATCACTGAGTTCGAGGCCACCCTGAGACTACATAGTGAATTCCAGGTCGGCATGGGCTAGAGTGAGACCCTACCTCAAAAAAAAAAAAAAAAAAAAGAATGGAATGAAACACTTGCTTAAGCAGATGGGGACTGAAGATAAACAGGACGCTCTGCTGGTCTGAATAGTATTACCCCGGGCCTGCATTGTTGAGCAAAATCCTTAAAGGCAGATAAGTGGGGCATTTGGAGACTCTTCGTTGCAGGCCTACCTCACAGCCCCCAGGCGTTTCCTGTAACTGACCAACAGACCTGTTCACAAGTTCTTTTTCCTTTTTTTCTTCCCTATAATCTAAGAATAGAATGTCCCTGCTATAATACACTGAATTCCCTTTTATGTTTAAAATTACTTTTATGGCTGTAACTGTAACATGTGAGTTATGATTTAACTCCCATCCTGTTTTTGCAATAAACATTTTGTAGTTTTTTTTTTACCAATAAAAGCTGACACTGAACAGTTCAGTTTGGGGTCTGCTCTCAGAGCTCCTGCGCTCTTATGTGCAGCCCCAGGTCGGTTCACACTCTGCACTTTGTGAGTCAGTGGTCTTACTTGTGCGACACCAAACCCCAGTACCAGTGTGGTGGCACACACCTTTGATCCCAGCACTTGGGAGGCTGAAGTAGGAAGATCATTGTGAGTTTGAGGCCACCCTGACACTATATAGTGAATTCCAGGTCAGCCAGGATTAGAGCAAGACCCTACCTCAAAAAACAAAAAAGGGCTGGAGAGATGGCTTACCATTTAAGGCACTTACCAGTTAAGGCACCCATGTTCAACTCTCCAGATCCTACGTAAGCCAGACACAGGGAGACACAAGTGCACAAGGTTGCACAGGCGCACAAGATGGCACCTGAGTCTGGAGTTCAATTGCAGTGGCTGGAGGCCCTTGCATGCCAATCCCCCCACCACCATAAAAAAAAAATTACAAAAAAAAAAAAAAAAGCCTCTGGCTATGGAGGTCCTAAGTCTGGGCGCGGGGGGCGGCGGGGGGGGGAGTTACTACTGTTGTTTGACTGAAGGATATATATATTACGCCCTCCAGATAGTTATGGTTTTGCCCGTATGTATGTGCTACTTTCTCATTTGGATAGAGAAGCTTCTCTTTTCAGATGGTGACTTCTAGGGTGACTCAAAACTCATTAAACTGTTAAAAAGCAGTGACAGTGGAGTGTTCAGCACTAAGTGAAACGTTTCCATCACATTCTTTTGTTTGTTTGTTTGTTTGTTTGTTTGTGAGATAGAGTTTCACTCTAGTCCGGGCTGACCTCAGACTCACGGCAATCCTCCTACCTCTGCCTCCCAAGTGCTGGGATTAAAGGCATGCGCCACCACGCCCGGCTTCCCTCACATTCTTGAAGGCTTAGGAACCATTGCAGAAAAAGTGGAGGAAAGAATGTCACAGCCAAAGGAAGGGCAGGAGTGCTTTTGAACTGGTCCAGACATCAAGTGGTTGTTGCTTTCATGACCTCACAGTGGCAGATACCACCCGACACAAGTCCTGCCTAATAGGAGGGCAAAGAAGAAGAGGAAGGAGTTGGAAAAA
The DNA here is from genome assembly GCA_036365145.1 of Orientallactaga sibirica. NCBI lineage: Eukaryota > Metazoa > Chordata > Mammalia > Rodentia > Dipodidae > Orientallactaga > Orientallactaga sibirica. Next base: position 762,219 of record JAEOAD010002712.1, read on the forward strand.
GAAGGGGTTCAGAAGAAGTGGAATACAGGAAGGGGCAAAAGAGGATGGTGGGGGGATATGATCGCAGGTATGTTGTGTATATGAATGGAGGTTCTTAGTAAAAAGCTTTAAAAACAAGCAATTGCCCACCTAGGCAAGTCTTCAGTATGTACTTTGGTTCTATGCTTTTGTTTCTTAGCATTCTGGTTCCTGGGGGCTCAAGGGTCAGCACGTTCAGCACATAATGAACGACATAGAAGTAAACAAGTGACATATATTTAGAATACGGCAGACAGTTTACTGTTTCAAGGACTCGCTGTGCAAACTGATCTACTTGTTGCTTTGTTTTAATGCCAAATAGTTTTATGCCTTTGTTGGGACAGCATTCCTCAGCTGAGGACCCAAGCAGTAGCAGAGCTGAGGTGCCTCTTGTCAGGTGAGGGGGTGGGGCAGCAGCAGATGGTGTCTTGGGTGGAGGTGACGGTCATATGAGAACACTGGAAAAGCAGTGGCCTCATTTCAGAAAAATCCCAGGGCTGAACTTAAGTGACTCGAAATGGGGGAATGTCGGTGAAGCAATAGCCATGAATTTAGGAGCTTCGGTTACGACGCAAGCCCAGTTTAAAACAAACAGCCAAGGCATGGCCCCCAGCCAGCCCGGGCAGAGCGATGACAGCAGCCTCCATGCAGAACATACTTGTCATCTGCCACTCTCTACTCACATTCCGTGAAAGAAGCTGACACACGGCCAAGGTCCGTCTACTTTCTCCTCTCCTGTCTGCCCCGTGACTTGGAGATAATGGCATTTGGGGAAGGTTTTTGAAGTGGCATTTGCTCCAGCCCAGAAGATGCTCTAATTCATGAGTAAAGTCATTCCAGCCACAGATTAACATGGGAAAGAAATAGCTCTAGCCCAGGAAATAAAGTCCTGCCAAAGAGGGAATGCCCTTGAACATGGACGCCACCCGTCCCAGGGTTGCTGTCTGTCTACATCTGCTTTGTGGAGCAGCCCACGAAGGAGCTGACGTGCAAAGACGTCTTCAGGTCCTCATTCCTGAAACACAACTATCACCTTCTACAGTTCAGAGGGCTCATGAAGAGCAGAGCTGGGGCTGGCGAGGTGGCTTAGTCAGTAATGTGCTTGCCTTGCATGGCATACGTGATACCCAGTATGCATGTGAAAATGCCAGGCATGGTGACACACAATTGTGATTCCAGTGCTGGGAAGGCAGAGACAGGAGGGTCCTTGGAGCTCCCTGGCCAGCCAGTCTAGTCCCAGGCTAATTTGAGACCTTATCTCAAAAACAGTGGGCAGCACCTGAGGAATAACACCAGTTTGTCCTCTGACCTCCACACATAAACATATATTCATGCACAAGCACATGCACACGCATACACACAAGGAGAGCAGAGCGGATGGTGATATCCAGGTGGGCCCTCCGCACATGTACACACACACACACACACACACACACACACACGGATTAAAGCTGATGAACATGACCTGGAATATCCAGGTAGTCTCAATGCCATCACTGGCCTCTTCTGAGACAGGCAGAAGGGACCAGAAGGGGCAGTAACAATGTACCTCAGGGGCACAGGGAAACTTGGTTGGCAATATGACAGAATGCCAGCAGCTACTGAAGCTAGAAAAGGCAAGGAAGGATTCTCCCTGAGCCAATGCAGGGAGCATAGCCTGCAGCCATCTTGAGTTGAGCCCAGAGATGGTGAGGTCAGACAACTGGCCTGTGGAACAATGACACGAGACATTTCTGAGTTCCAAACCATCCTTCTTGTCATAGTAGCCATGGAAAAGCAATGCAAGCTTTAATGGTACAAGTTTAACCAAATAAAATGTGATGGTTCAAGCCTTCAGAGAGGACCTGATATTTTAGCATCTTCTAGAAGGAAGAGTTAAGTTTTATGAGGGAAAGAGGGCTCTCCAATATGGATATAAGACAGTAGCTGTACAAATCACTGGGGTAGGAAAGAGTTTGACAACACAGGGAACAATTTTATTTAACAAGCACTTACAGAGCTCCGACTATTTACCTACCAGGCACACCTTTAAAGCAGCCTTATTTAATCCTCCTGAAGACCCGAGGTCAAATTATTTGTACAAGACTGGGAATATATGGCTCGTTCAGTGGTCACAGGCTTGCCTGTCACGTACAGGGCCTTGAGTGTGACCCCCCAGCACTGCAAAACCTAATTACTTGTCCAATCAAAGCTGGTGTGTCCAGCAACACGTGCATTCCCCGGACCACCACACCATACTGCTTCCCTGTTCACAGTCCTAGGCAGCAGCAGCACCTGGTGAAAGAGGCAGGGCAAGAGTGGCCCACAGTGAATTCATGTGCACAGGAATCAGATTGCAGTGTGTAGGCAACATGGAGCCAGAGAAGAATTTGGGCTGGCATGATCAGATTTCTGCTTTAGAAAGGTTGCCTGCATGGTTTGATAGGCAAGAACTTAGAAAGGGCAAAGGACGGAAGGAGCCAGGGAGGGAGAGAAGGGGGAGGGGAGTGATGAGAAGACAGATGATGCTGGTGTGGACACGGGCTGTGGCAGAGGTGAGGAGAAAGGGTATGGATTTAAAGAACATTTCAGGGCAGGATGTGAGGATTGGGGCAGGTGGTCAGATGGGAGAAGGGGAATAGGAGCCATAGAAAATATGCTAAGGGAGCCGGGCATGGTGGCGCACACTTTTAATCTCAGCACTTGGGAGGCAGAGGTAGGAGGATGGTGGAATGTTCGAGGCCAGCCTGAAACTACATAGTGAATTCCAGGTCAGCTTGGGCTAGAGTGAGACCCTGCCTCAAAAGAAAGAAGGAAGAAGAAGAAAGAAAGAAAGAAAGAAAGAAAGAAAGAAAGAAAGAAAGAACGAAGAAAAGAAACAAAAACCCCCAAAACACTAAAAAATAAAAAATAAAGAAAATGTGTTAAGGGGACTGGAGAGATGGTTCAGTGGTTAAGGTACTTGCTTACAAAGCCTAAGGACCCAGGACCCAGGTTCGATTCCCAGTACCCATGTAAAGCCAGATGCACAAGATGGTGCATGCATCTGGAATTCATTTCAAGTGGCTAGAGACACTGGCATACGCATTTATTCTCTCCCTCTCTCTCTCTCTCAGATAAATAAAAAACTGTTTTTTAAAAGAAAAGAAAATGTGTTAAGGGAGAAGTGACATTCCTTCCATCCAACCCTCAGGCTCACCTCCCTCCCGCTGTCAGCTCTGTGTTGACCATATAAGCAAGATCTTGCTAGCATCCAGCCAATTAATCTGCTCATCTGAATGTGTTTCTGCAGAAATTTAGAAAAAGCTAGCAAAAATGATGCCATGTTATGAGCCTCAACGACCATTGAGGTCATTAAAGTCCCTGAAAATGGCTATAATCTTATAATGTTGAAGCATTTTCATAAGATTTAATTAAAATTTTACTGTTACTTATTCTAAGTTTAATCAATAGCATTGAAGAAAAAAATTGGTTTTTTTGTTTTTGTTTTTCAAGGTAGGGTCTTACTCTAGTCCAGGCTAACCTAGAATTCACTATGTAGTCTCAGGGTGGCCTCGAACTCACAACTCACGGTGATTCTCCCACCTTTTTCTCCCGAGTGCTGGGATTAAAGGTGTGTGCCATCACGCCCAACAGAAAAAAAAAAAATTTTAAAGCTCTTGCCAGCTCTTCCTTCACAGTGTTTTTCGCTTAATCCTTCTTTTATTTCCATTCTTGGGATGTCAGCCCTTGGAGGCTCAATGTCTGGTTGAGTGTAGAAGTTGCCATGGTGGGTAAGAGTTTGTGATGTTAGCCAAGGATCACATGTTTCAATTCTATTTCCTTTATACCTCCGTGACTTCCTGTGCAGTGGGGTCAGCTAGGAGAAGAAATAATACTGCAGAATAGAAGTGAAGAGGCTCTTGGGCTCCCTGAGCCTAGGGTTTGGGATTGAAAAGTCCAAAATCTTGGGCCTGAGACCTCCATCAGGATGCAAGAGTAAGGGCTTCTGCCCAGGAAAGATCCTGCAGGGCTTGAGCAAACAGAGCTGGAGGCACAGACCAGGGGCTCTTAGGGCAAACTGGCTATGTGATGATCTGAATGTCTGTCTCCAATCCCCAAGTCAAAGGGTGAAACCCTAACCACTTAGTGGTGCTGAGTGGAGACTTTGAAGCCAAGCGTGGTGGCGCACACCTTTAATCCCAGCACTTGGAAGGCAGAGGTAGGAGGATCGCCATGATTTCGAGGCCACCCTGAGACTACAGAGTGAATATCAGGTCAGCCTGTGTTAGAGTGAGAATCTACCCTGAAAACCAAAACCAGAAAAACAAAAAAAGAGTGGGGATTTGGGAAGAGTTGGATCTTGAGGGACGGATCCTCAGGAGTGGGACTTGAACAGCCACCGGGGAGCTACTCAGATGTGAGGTGGATGGAAAGTGAATGAAGGGACATTTTTACTACTCAGAGAAAATGAGGCATTGCCCAGAAAGTGCCCCACTTCAATCATCATGTCACTGGGACAAAACAGCCAGCCAAAATCAGCTGATGGGAAGAAAGGATTTATTTTGGCTAACAGTCTCCAGGAGAACTTCATGGTGGCAGTGACAGCAAGGGTGGATGTCACCGCAGTAGGTGGAAAACAGCAGCAAAAGAGTGAGCCGAACAATGGCAAGGGGGACCTGGCTAGAACACCCCAAAACTCTCCCCCGGAAATACCTGCAGCAAGGCTCCACCTCCCAAATTGCCACCAGCAGGAGAACCAAGCATTCATGTCACATGAATTTTGGGGAAGATCTGATTCAAACCACCACAACTGGTTTCTTAAACATGTGATCATTCATTTGTCTAGTGTCTCCCTGTCACACACCACCGTCCTATTGTCACCACCCTGTCAGGCAATGCAAGAGGGGTGACTCCGCATGTTGAAGACCACCCGTCAGGCACTGCAGCAGGGATGGCTCCACATGTTGAAGATCACCCGTCAGGCACTGCAGCAGGGATGACTCCGCATGTTGAAGATCACCCGTCAGGCACTGCAGCAGGGATGACTCTGCATGTTGAAGATCACCCGTCAGGCACTGCAGCAGGGATGACTCCGCATGTTGAAGATCACCCGTCAGGCACTGCAGCAGGGATGACTCCGCATGTTGAAGATCAGCTGTCAGGCACTGCAGCAGGGATGACTCCGCATGTTGAAGATCACCTGTCAGACAGTGCAGCAGGGATGACTCCGCATGTTGAAGACCACCTGTCAGACACTGCAACAGGGGTGACTCCGCATGTTGAAGATCACCTGTCAGGCACTGCAGCAGGGATGACTCCGCAAGTTGAAGATCAGCTGTCAGGCACTGCAGCAGGGATGACTCCGCATGTTGAAGATCAGCTGTCAGGCACTGCAGCAGGGATGACTCCTCATGTTGAAGACCACCTGTCAGGCACTGCAGCAGGGGTGACTCCACATGTTGAAGACCACCTGTCAGACACTGCAACAGGGGTGACTCCGCATGTTGAAGATCACCTGTCAGGCACTGCAGCAGGGATGACTCCGCAAGTTGAAGATCAGCTGTCAGGCACTGCAGCAGGGATGACTCCGCAAGTTGAAGATCAGCTGTCAGGCACTGCAGCAGGGATGACTCCGCATGTTGAAGATCACCTGTCAGGCACTGCAGCAGGGATGACTCCGCATGTTGAAGATCAGCTGTCAGGCACTGCAGCAGGGATGACTCCGCATGTTGAAGATCAGCTGTCAGGCACTGCAGCAGGGATGACTCCACATGTTGAAGATCACCTGTCAGGCACTGCAGCAGGGATGACTCCGCATGTTGAAGACCACCTGTCAGGCACTGCAGCAGGGATGACTCCGCATGTTGAAGACCACCTGTCAGGCACTGCAACAGGGATGACTCCGCATGTTGAAGATCAGCTGTCAGGCACTGCAGCAGGGATGACTCCGCATGTTGAAGACCACCCATCAGGCACTGCAGCAGGGATGACTCAGCATGTTGAAGACCACCTGTCAGGCACTGCAGCAGGGATGACTCCGCATGTTGAAGATCAGCTGTCAGACACTGCAGCAGGGATGACTCCGTATGTTGAAGACCACCTGTCAGGCACTGCAGCAGGGATGACTCCTCATGTTGAAGATCAGCTGTCAGGCACTGCAGCAGGGATGACTCCACATGTTGAAGATCAGCTGTCAGGCACTGCAGCAGGGATGACTCCGCATGTTGAAGACCACCTGTCAGGCACTGCAGCAGGGATGACTCCGCATGTTGAAGACCACCTGTCAGACAGTGCAGCAGGGATGACTCCGCATGTTGAAGATCAGCTGTCAGGCACTGCAGCAGGGATGACTCTGCATGTTGAAGATCAGCTGTCAGGCACTGCAGCAGGGATGACTCCGCATATTGAAGATTAGCTGTCAGGCACTGCAGCAGGGATGACTCCGCATATTGAAGATTAGCTGTCAGACACTGCAGCAGGGATGACTCCACATGTTGAAGATCACCTGTCAGGCACTGCAGCAGGGATGACTCCGCGTGTTGAAGATCAGCTGTCAGGCACTGCAGCAGGGATGACTCCGCGTGTTGAAGATCAGCTGTCAGGCACTGCAGCAGGGATGACTCCGCATGTTGAAGATCAGCTGTCAGGCACTGCAGCAGGGATGACTCCGCATATTGAAGATGAGCTGTCAGGCACTGCAGCAGGGATGACTCCGCATATTGAAGATCACCTGTCAGGCACTGCAGCAGGGATGACTCCACATGTTGAAGATCAGCTGTCAGGCACTGCAGCAGGGATGACTCCGCATGTTGAAGACCACCTGTCAGGCACTGCAGCAGGGATGACTCCGCGTGTTGAAGACCACCTGTCAGGCACTGCAGCAGGGATGACTCCGCGTGTTGAAGATCAGCTGTCAGGCACTGCAGCAGGGATGACTCCGCATGTTGAAGATCAGCTGTCAGGCACTGCAGCAGGGATGACTCCGCATGTTGAAGATCACCTGTCAGGCACTGCAGCAGGGATGACTCCGCATGTTGAAGATCAGCTGTCAGGCACTGCAGCAGGGATGACTCCGCATGTTGAAGATCAGCTGTCAGGCACTGCAGCAGGGATGACTCCGCATGTTGAAGATCACCTGTCAGGCACTGCAGCAGGGATGACTCCGCATGTTGAAGATCAGCTGTCAGGCACTGCAGCAGGGATGACTCCGCATATTGAAGATTAGCTGTCAGGCACTGCAGCAGGGATGACTCCACATGTTGAAGACCACCTGGCTGTCCTTTCTCAGCTCTTTCCCCAAGGACAAGCTGGAGTCCTAGCTGTTCTGAGGATGTCTGCAACATCTCTTTCTATGACCATCTCTGCCTAAGAAGGGTTTATCTGTGCTAATGTCATACAGTCATCAGTTTTACACACACACACACACACACACACACACACACACACACACACGCAGAAGTCTCTCTTCAGAGACTATATATACATACATATATATCTCTTCATACATATATATGAAGAGAGAGAATATATATAAATATATATTAATACCATATACCATATGTTGGGCTGTGGAGATGGCTCAGTTGGTGAAGGGCTTTCCTTGCAAGAACTTGAATTCAATCCTCAAAGCCCCTAAAGACAGGCAAGGTGACTTGTGCTTTTTTTGTTTGTTTGTTTGTTTTTCAAGGTTGGGTTTCACTCTAGCCCAGGCTGACCTGGTGACCTGGAATTCACTATGTAATCTCAGGGCGGCCTTGAACTCCGACTGATCTTCTTACCTCTGCCTTCCCAGAGCTGGGATTAAAGGCATGCGCTACCATGCCCTACTGACTTGTGCTTTTAATGCCTGCGAGGCGGTGGGGGGGGTGTGCCAGGCTGATCCCTGGGGCTTACTGGCCAGCCAACCTAGCCTACTTGGCATGTATGACGTCAATGAGAGGGATCTTGTCTTGAAAAAATGGTGGACAACACCTGAGGAATGACATCCAAGGTTGTCCTAAGGCATGTGTGTGTGTGTGTGTGTGCGTACGTGTGCGCACACCCACACACACACACGTGACAGTGCTCTGGGTTTGTTTATCATCTCCTCAGTGGTGGGTTTGCTGTGCACCATCTTAGATTATGCAGTATTTGCAGTGTGACTGAAGTAGCGAAAGGACTAATAATGCTCAGATAGGTGGGGACACTCTGATTTCATGAGTGTCACAAGCTCACGCTTTCTAAGTAGCTCCTAGACTGACTACACTATATCCAAACAGTGGGAAATCATTTTATGCAGACAAATCTAGGAAAAGTGTAAAGAGATCGACATCAGTATCGATCAGTGTTATTCTGAAGTAGTCACCAGCAACTGCAGAGTTGGTGGGAGTGGGCGCTGTTTGAGGGGTGTATTGTTATCCCTAATCCCAGGGCTAAAGGTGTGGACACAGCATACATGTGGACGCCAGGGCCAATGGCGTCTCTCCTCTGCGTCTCCTTGGCAAGCAAAAGTTCAGACGTGGACAAAAATCGTCCTTGCTTCCAGCTGAAGTGCATGAAGTGTCCTCATGCATAATTCACAGTGCAACAGCATCTCGGCTGCACTGCAGCCTTTTTGCTAGGCAGCAGTAACTCCCCCTTAAAACTATTCATGCCAGAGGAAGGAGCAAGAAATCCAGAGAAATAGTGCATGCCTAATTCTCAGATCCTTGAGCCATCAGTCATGCTCTCATAATGTGGTCATGGGGCTTGGACTGACTTGGTCCTCATGATCCCAAGAATATAATAGTTCTGACCATATTAAGAAACTGAAACATAACAACCAAAAAAGACCCATTCCAGACATGACTGGTACTGAATGAGACTTAGAAACTTTAGCATTTGTTTCTCTGGAATGTCTCATTATTATTTTTGTCCACCAAAAATAATAGTAATTATTAATGAAAACAACAATGATGTACCGGAAAGAGCAAAGCTCAGAAGCCTTGCCTTGCTGAGCTCTCTCTCGCCTGTGCAATAGTGAGCCACGGGCACATCTCTGGGGAGGCAGAGTCATCTAGTGGCTGCAGGAAAGGGGCAGGAAGGGCTGCAGAACTTGACTTTGCGCCCAAAGGCCATGACCTTGAGCAACTCCCATGCCACCAGTTTTTAAGTGTTTTCTGTGGAAATCCAGGATGATTTTCTATGCAGGTAGAAAGGCTCTCCAAAGGAAAGGTGACGTGTGATTCTTCTGGTCCTCAGCTCTTCCTCGGCCCATGGGGAAGGTTTCCTTGTTACACAGGATTTGAAGACAACAGCCTAGGTTATTTCTTTCATATGAGAGAAGGAAACCCAGGAAGGAAAAAGGTAATCATAGCTGTGAGTTGAAGAAGAATCTATGTGAAAGGAGAATGTGGCCAAGAGCACTAATCCATGCAGAAGCTGAGCCTGGCCAAATGTCATCTCAATGTAGAAAAAACGCAACACTTAAGAAAAACTGGGGCTGGAGAGATGGCTTAGTGGTTAAGGCATTTGTCTGAGAAGCCAAAGACCCAGGTTCAATTTCCCAGGACCCACGTTAGCCAGATACACAAGGGGGCGCAGGCATCTGGAGTCGTTTGCAGTGACTGGAAGCTCTGGCACGCCATTCATTCTTATTCTCATTCTCTCTCTCTCTCTCTCCCCCCTTTCTCTCTATCAAATAAATAAATAAGATATATTTTTTAAAATCTTTGGCTTAGTTTTAAGTTGTTTTTTTTTTTCCCTAACAAGGGTTAAAAATTAGTAAAATGCCAGATCTGTTGGCACACACCTTTAATCCCAGCACTTGGGAGGCTGAGGTAGAAAGTTCACTGTGAGTTCGAGGTCAGCCTAAGACTACATAGTGAATTCCAGGCCAGCCGGGGCTAGAGAGAGAGATCCTACCTTGAAAAAACAAAAATAATAATAATAAAATTAAAAATATGTGTATCTGTAACCTTAAATGACTAGTATTAGGCAACTGCTTAAATTATGGCAAAGATCTCATATTTCCTTAAGCTGGAAAAGAGAATTTCTTCTTTGCTTGATGACAAATGAACTTACATATTATCATTAAATATAGCTAATGTAAGACCCAGATGATTACCTGAATTATTCTAAAAAGTAAATAAGTTAATCTGAATGAACTCTGAAGGCTACTTTTATGAAAAAACTGAGGATGCACCCCACTGGCTTGTGTTTCTGAAATGCAGCACTGAGCATGCATCAGATGAAACATGCATTTTCTTCTTACATTGATTCTCGTTTTCCTTTTCTGTGGAGAACCTGTCATATCCACACCATGGCAATAGCAGAATTGTTACCATGTACAGCTAGTCCATCAAAGCCGACTTCATAGATTTTCTTATATTGGAGGGAGGCTTAGAAGAAAAATATTAAATCAATAAATAATAGAGGTATCATACAAATATTACAAATAATGTGAGGCCAAAATATGAATGTTAGTTTGGGAAGCATGTAAGGGAAGGTGTCACAGTCAGCTTCACATTGCTGGGATGAACCTCCAGATGAGACATAGTTGTGTGAGGAAGGGAATTTATTTGAATCTTACAGATCCAGGGGAAGTTCCATGATGAAAGCTGGCCCCTTTCACAGGTGCACAGAGAGAGAAAAACCACAGCCAGCACCATAAGCAAGCACACTTCAGGATCCCTCAGGCAGAGCTCAAGCACTCTGCATACCTTAGGCTTGTATTCAGATTTGCTCCCAGCAACACCTTATGGCTGGACCATAGGATCTGCCCACAGTTACACCTCCTCCAGCCAGGTGGTTGGAGATATAATGCTTTAATAAACTCCTCAATCTACTGGGGGACATCCATTCAAATTACCATATCTGCCCCTGGCCCCAGTAGATTCATAACCATCTCACATTGACAATTGCATTCAGTCCAACTTCAAAGGTCCTCGTAGTCTTTACCAACTTAAGATAGTTCCAAAGTCCCAAGTCTCATCTGAGATTGAAGACTGTCTCTTAACTGAGTACTGTAAAATCAAACAAGTTATACACTTCCAACGTATAATGGCACAGAGTAAACATGCTATAAGGCATAACAAGGAGAGACTGCAACAATGCAAACTCAATAACCATCAAGCAAACATCAAACATCTGCAGTTCAAGTCTGATATCATAACCAGTCACTGACAGTGTCTGGATTTTCCAAATCCACACCCCCCCCCCAGCTGGGTTGAATAGCCAGGGAGAATTTCCATCTAGAGCCAACAGTGCTTCATGGTAGCCCTTACACAGTCCTAGTATATCCAAACATTTTCAGGTTTTCACTACAAACCATGGTATTTCTTTCAGTAGCCAGCCTCTTTGTCAGGTATGTCATGTCCTGCCTCATGCCATGTCTCAGAAATGGCTCCTGAAAACATGTGAACTTCATGACTCACCTCACACATTTTTCATGCTTCCAAAACCAATACTGGGTGTGCAGGACACAGCCATATTCTTAATTCAGAGACAAAATAAATCTTGAAGAGCAGGATCCTTCCTTTCAGTCAACTCCATTCAAAAATAGTTTGTATTTCTACCATTCAGTATTTCATCAGAAATCCTTTCCATTGTTTCAATGTAAAGTACTTGGGTCATGTTCCGTAAGATTGCTAATGCATTTGACAATAGCAAAACCAGTCTCTGTGCCTGTAAGTTTTAAACTTGTTTGAATTTCTCCAATTGTAAATCTTATATCTCTCAGTTCTATATCTTTAGCCAGGCACATCAGTTCAATTCAAATTTAACCCTTGATTAAAGTCTCTGAGCATGGGCAGAAGAACACAGCCAAACCTTATGCCAGTGTCCCAATTCCAACAAAGCTCTCTACAGTCATTCCTTCCCCTTAGAAAGTTCATAAGCAAGCCTCCAAATACAATTCTCTCTGCACTTACCGTTTTCAAACTCTCATCAGAATAGTCCATAAATCTTGGCTTACCTCTCTGAAGGCATCTCTAGTTGCAAGTACCAAGTCCATGTCCATTTCTCCAAAACAAAAGTTCCAAAAGACCAAAATCCACATGGACAGAGTCATTGTGCAGCAACAACCCACTCTCCAGTACCAATTCTGTCACGGTCAGCTTCACAGACCAGACCAGACACAGTTATGGGAGGAAGGGAATTTATTTGAGGTTTCCAGATCCAGGAGAAGTTCCATAATGATGGAAGAAGCTAGCCCATTTCATAGCTCCACACAGAGAGAAACACCATCACCAGCACCATAAGCAAGCTCACTTCAGTTGAATATGACCAAAGTACATTATATAAGTATATGGAATGTCATAAATAAGTCCATTATTTTGTACAAGTAATACATGTTATAAAATTAATTTAAATATAAAGATGTCTTGTATGTAGAAGAAAATAAAAAACAAGAGGAAAAGTAAGGAGAGAGAAGAGATGAGGAGAGGGGAAAGAAAAGAGAAGAGCTAGTGTTTGCTAGAATTATCACTGGCATGCTACAAAGTGGGAAAAATATTCTTCAGTGTACTATTTCTATTCTTAGGTCTGAACTGACTCGTCTTTCTAGGCACATAAAAATCTTCCTAAGGTCACCGGAATGATGGCGCCTCCCTGTAATCCCAGCACTTGAATAGCAGAGACAGAATGATTATGAGTCCCAGGCCAGCCTGGGCTACATCAGATGCCCTAATTGCAAAGAAAAACAATCTGACATCATAATGTTTGGAAGATTAAAATGTCTTTCTAGGGCCTGGAGAGATGGCTTAGCAGTTAAGTGCTTGCCTGTGAAGCCTAAGGACCCCAGTTCGAGGCCCGATTCCCCAGGACCCACATAAGCCAGATGCACAAGGTGATACATGCATCTGGAATTCGTTTGCAGTGGCTGGAGGCCCTGGCATGCCTATTCTTTCTCTCTCTATCTGCCTCTTTCTCTCCGTCTGTCTGTTGCTCTCAAATAAATAAACAAAAAATTAAAAAAATGAAATGTTTTTGTAAATTAGAAAGGATATAGTTTATATTCTTTTCAGTGTTTTAGGCAAATTAAAATTGCTAACCCTCTGTGGATCCCACCTTTTTTTTTTTTTTTTTTTTTTTGGTTTTTCAAGGTAGGGTCTCGCTCTAGCCCAAGCTGACCTGGAATTCACTATGTAGTCTCAGGGTGGCCTCAAACTCACAGCAATCCTCCTACCTCTGCCTCCCGAGTACTGGGATTAAAGGCGTGCACCACCATGCTCGGCTTTTTGTTTTGTTTTTTGAGGTAGGGTCTTGCCCTAGCCCAGGCTGACCTGGAATTTACTATGTAGTCTCAGGCTGTCCTTGAATTCACAGTGATCCTCCTATCTTGGCCTCCCAGCTGCTGGGATTAAAGGTGTGTGCCACAATGCCCTGGCATTCTACCTTTCCAAAACCATAAGTCTTTGGAGTTTAGATGCATGAATGTTGCATGGTATCACAGTGTCATTACAGAGAATACTTGTAATTATTCCTTATAGATTGTTGAATCTTTGAGTCAATTTAGAATAAGACACCTCAATGTCTTTTAAGGCCTAGTCATGGGCGCTTGTGTATATCTACATCATTTCATATGCCACACTAATGTGGATCAAGAATAAAAGGGCATATGCAATTGAATGAAGTAAAACTTTTTAAAGGCATTTAAAAAATATGTCTTGGTGCTGGGGAGATGGCTCAGTGGTTAAATGCACTTTCTTGCAAGCTGCTGACCTGGTTTCTGTTCTCCTCAGCACCTACATGAGCTGGATATAAAGTGGTTAATGCATCTATAATCTATGGCAACGGGAGTTTGAGCTGGGAGAATCCTGAAGCTACAAGAAGCAGTGGAAAGACAGATGGGCTCCAAAGAAGACAGAAGGAGAGAAGACACACCCCACGGTTGTCCTCTGATCCCCCCCCCACACACGCGAACCCAAACATACACACGCATAAAGAATATAAACAATTATTTCTGTTCTTACAACAATTTTCTTACTTGTGGAAAAGAGGTCAGGCATCTTTGTGCCGGGGTTATTAGGCTACCAGATTAAGCAAACATTTAATTCAGTTGAATTTAATATTTTCCTTTAAAATTTTTTCTATTTATTTATTTTATGAAAGGTGCGCCAGAGCCGCCTGCCATGCCAGCGAACTCCAGATGCATGTGCCACCTTGTGCATCTGGCTTATGTGGGGTCTGAGGCATCGAACCTGGATCCTTGGGCTTTGCACGCAAATGTCTTAACAACCAGTCCAGCTCTCCAGCCTTCATTTGTTTTCTTTGATCATAAATATTTTGTTTATTATTTTGTTACTCAGAGTATAAGGCCACACATTTTGTTGCTTTATAAGCATTGTATATTAATTAAATCAAGTTCAGTAAATATATATATATATATATATATATATATATATATATATATATATATATATATCTCCTGTGATTATAAGGGTAAAGCTTTTGTTAAAGGTTCTTCTATACTTTATGTACACATAAATATTCTACAACAAAATTATTACTGTTAAAATTGGTATTGTGTATGCCATCTTATTACCTACTCTTTCAATTAAAAATAGGTTGTAAATCTTCCTACCTCTGCCTCCCCAAGTGGTGGGATTAAAGGCGTGCACTGCCATTCCTGGCCTTCTAGTATCATTCTAATGGTATGTTATGATGTTCTAGAATATATCACATTCTGTTTAACTTCTTGGATATAGTTTCTGTCTACTGTTTTTCCCATTTTGGTGTGGAAATGGGTGTCTTTGTCATTGTTAAACCATGGCTTGCAATTTTGAATAAAGTGTTAGGCTAAGTCCTAAGAATTGCTGGGTAAAATATATTTGAATTGGTAAAACTTGGCAGATTGTATGGAACTGATACAAACGTATGTAATTACTGACTTGCATGTTTATTTGTGTGTTGTTTATTGGTGATGGGAGGAAAGAGAAACTGATGTAACTCACCGCACACCACTCTCTGGGCTTCACTTCCAGAAACATCGCCGCAGCTGACAGAGACGCCTTAGGTCAAGTCACCGACGTGGAAAAAGGGCACCACTGTGGCCTCTGGTCCTACACCCTCATCCTAGAGCTGAAGGAAGTGAGGCCACACTCTGCTCCCTACATGTCCTGCGCACGGTTTCCACGACTACACAGCAGCTCTCCTCTCGTCCCCGGATTCTCAAGGGACTTCAAGTACTTATTTATGCGTTGGCATATACATTTACTTATTTATTTAGAGACAGGGTCTCACTGTGTAGCTCAGGCCGTCCTTTAATTTATAATCTTTCTGCTTCAAACTGCCTGAGTCCTGGGATTACAGGCGTGTGCCCCCACTCCCAGCTACTCAAATTATTCTTTTAAATATCCAAGTAAGACTGAAGAATGGAGTGCAAAAGACTAATCCAGGTATTAACATATAAAGATCATCATTAATTTGATTATTGCTGCTGTTAACAAGATAGAGTATTTGTAAAATATTTGTGTTTAAAAGGCTTAGCTCAGAGCAATTTTCTAAAAGGTTGGCTTGTTACCTTTAGTTGGACACCAGTGGACACTGAGGGCTGTGAAATTCCACTCAATGACTCTTAAAGTTATTGATTTCAAAGAAAAAATATTTTTATGACTAATTCTAACAATGAACACAGATCAAAATGTGAGATGCAAAATGAAGTCACCAATCACAGCTAATTATCATTAACTTTTTTTGTGCCCTCTTTTACAAACAGATTTGTACTTTCTAAAATTGATCTATCTGGAAAGGTAGCATATAGAACTGTGTACTGTTCTATAATCTGATTTATTCCACTTCTAATTTACATCTTTACTGACCTGTGTCATAGTTTGTAATGACGACATGGTCTTTCTGCACTGTAATTTGTTCAGTTGTCCCCCAGCTTATGGACATTAGAAGTGTCTGGATTTTTGTCTGTCATTTTCAAGGCAGTGTCTAACTCTAGCCCAGGCTGATCTGGAACGTACTCCGAAGTTTCAGGCTGGCCTTAAACTCACAGCGATCCACTTACCTCTGCCTCCCGAGTGCTGCTACTAAAAGCGTGTGCCACCATGCCCGGCTAGGATTTTTAACTAGCCAAAATAATGCTACAACAAGAAATTTTTTAGTAGTCGTTGTTTAATATCTCTAATAAATAAGCTGCCTCTTGTTGGGAAGAGTTGCAGGTAGTATTTCTGGAGCATCTCAGTGTGCGTTCACATAAGAAAACCATCCACATCTGCCAATTTAGCTCAATGCTGGTGTGAATACTTTAATGGCTATAAAAATTCTTACAGGGAATTTGCTTGATTTAATGTTTTCAAACTTTTTTGAAACCAGAACCAGCACACCTTTAATATCAGCACTTGGGAGGCAGAAGTAGGAGTATCATCACTATTTCGAGGCCACCCTGAAACTATATAGTGAATTCCAGGTCAGCCTGGGCTGCAGTGAGACCCTACCTCAAATAAACAAAAACAAAAACAAAAAACCAGAACAGCTACTAACAATTCCCTTGTCCAATCTGGAAGAGAATTTGGAAAATGGTATTCTCTTTTTTATATATTTTATTTATTTATTTGAGAGAGAGAGAGAATGGGCATGCCAGGGCCTCCAGCCACTGCAAACAAACTCCAGATGCATGCATCCCCTCGTGCATCTGGCTTACGTGGGTCATAGAGAATCGAACCAGGATCCTTTGGCTTTGCAGACAAGCACCTAAGCCATCTCTCCAGCCCAGTATTCTATTTTTTTTTGTCTTGTTGAAAACCACTGATTAAGTATCTGTACCTACCTGTCAGTTTTTTAGGAGTTTTGAAGAAAATCTTGAGAATTATTTAGAGGAAAGATATATTTGAGACATTTCAGACAACATAGCTTTTGCATCAATTGCCAGATTGCTTCCAGAGTAAGAATATTTTAGTTTGGATATTTTGATGGGAACACTGGAGAGGGGTTTCATTTGTTTTAAATGATAGTTGTCTCATTAGAACAATTATGATACCTGAGCAGAAAATGAGAATGTGTGCTCTAGTTTTTGACTCTTCAATGAGATTTGGGGGGGGGGGAAGGGGTGGAATAAATGCCCAGAGGAAAGACAATAGATTGAGGAGGCAAGAATCAGGAAGAGAACAGAAATTAACAGGAATTAAGGGAGAAAGATAAAAAGATGTGAAATAATTAAAGGATGCCACTTCACAGAAAAAGAAGAATACAAAATTCTATTCATAATACATCAAAAACAGCCAGGAAAAAAATTAGAGGAGAAATAGAATAAAATAATACAGTATGGATTGAGTTCTTTCCCCCATCTTCTCTAATTATCGTTTTCATTTTTATTTTTAAAATATATTATGAAAAGAACAGAAATACTAAAGGATCAGACAAAATTAGGAGAAGAGAGGCTTATGGAGGAGGAGGAAGAGAGTGGTTGAGGCGGACAAAGGCAACAAATAGATTAAAGTGAGCGGGACAGAAGGGAGAACATTCCATTTGGCCTGGAGGAGATCATTAATGGCCCAAGTGCTGTGAAGTGGACAAAAGCCAGTCTGCGGTGGGGTCAGATGAGAGAAACGGAGAAGAATGATTTTTGTAGGACCCAGGATCACAATAATTCACACACACGTCCCCCTCCTCCAGACACTAGTACTTTAGTTCTGTTTTATCATGTGGGGATTTTGCCTATATTAGTTTTTTTTTTATTCCAGGAGCTGATAAATGAAAACCTTACAAAAAATCCTATGAGTAAGTTTCTTTGCCCTTATTTTATTGAACTGAAAAATAAAGACACGGTAAATTCTCTCTCTGAGCCGACCTGTGGGCTAGACATGCCACCACGTAGAAATCTTAATAATATACTCTGTGCATGCCGCTTAAAAACAGAAGAAGCTGGTCGCCCAAGGTCACTTCAGATGCTGTTCTCCCTCAGTGATTTTGTGTATATTTTATCCATAAAAGACAAATTATTATGAAAGGCGATGAAATATAGGTTTAAGAAACTCAAAGAACAAAGTGCATTCTTTGCTCTTTGAATTTCTTAAAATTAAGTTCTTAAGACTCCTGCTGCTTACCTTCAAACAAGCCACCTTGAAACTACTCTATGAAACCAGGTTAAAGGAGGAACCAAAGAGTTTCACTTATTTAAAAAAATAAAATAAAAGGAGAAGCAGCAGCAGCCTACGGGAGAGAGAACATTTAAGTCTCCGAGTAACCATACTTATTAACTACACTGAATGCCCGCGGTGGGTCTCAGGGGGGCAGGTGGCACCAGCTACTTTACGTTACAACTCAGCCAGAGCCTTCATTCCCTTGTAATTAAGGGCAAAGGGCCAGCCAGTGAGGCAAAGGGAAGCAATTATGTGGATTAGCCTGCGCCTTGCACATTTCTCAGGAGTTTGCGTGTTTGCAGTTGTGTGTTTGTTTGAGGCCCCTGAATAGCTCCCTTCGTTGTCAGTGCTGTAGGTCCATCCTCCAGTCATCAACATCCCTGACTCTTAAATAGGACTTGCTCCATTCAGGCAGGGCTGGAGGTGCTATAGGTGGCTTACCATACACTCTAGGAGGGTTAAGTCTCAGGTCCTCAGAAAGAGACCCTGAGATGACGTGGTTCCAGGACAGACTAGGTGTATGTGGGGGTGGGAGTGGGGGTGTGTGGCTTGGAAAGGGACACAGCAGTAGATAGCTCAGGCAATGTTCCTCAGGAGACAGCTGTGGCCTGGTGCATCAGATAGATCTGGGGTAGGCTTGGAAAGGGAACATGCTTTCCATCTGCTGCACGCTGATTGGTTGATGGCCTCCAGGAGTAGCAAGGAAGGTGTGGCGATGTGTGCGTGCTGCGCATGCATGCACGTGAGGTCCTTGAGAGCGGAGAACCGGCTGCACACAGAAGAGGGCCAGGAGCACCTGCGTCAGCTCTCACAGGGAAGTAACTGCTGGGTCTGTGACAGTCAAGGCCACCGAGTCTCACTCAACAACCTCAGACCTGCAAAAAGAATAGCAGGGGTTTGAAACTCTTCAGTCTGAGTCCAAAATCTATGCACTCACCCATCATGCTACATGGGACAAGAGCCTTTTTTTTAAAAATTTAAATCTTTTTTTATTGATAACTTCTATACTTACATACAAAAAAATGCATGATAATTCCCTCCCCTGCCCCCATACCCCTTTAAAACTCCAATCTCCATCATATCCCTTCCCTCTCTCCATTAGTCTTTCTTTTAATTTGATGTCATCAACTTTTTCTTCTATTATGAGGGTCTTGTGAAGGTATTGCTAGGCACTGCAAAGGTCATGGATATCAAGGCCAATTTCTGTCTGGACAGTTGTATTGTAAGGAGTCGTACCCTTCCTTTGCAAGAGTCTATTTTTTTTTTAAGTTTTATTTTTTATTTTTGGAGAGAGACAGACAGAGAGAGAGGGAGAGGGAGACAGAGATGGGCGCACCAGCAGCCTCTCAGCTGCTGTGAACGAAATCCAGATGCGTGCACCCCCTTGTGGTCAAGTGCGGCATTGCGCCCTTGCGTCACTTTGCATCTGGCTAAACGTGGGACCTGGAGATTGGAACCGGCGTTCTTAGGCTTAGGAGGCAGGCACCTTAACCACTAAGCCATCTCTCCAGCCCTGCAAGAGTCTATTTTTACAGTCTACCTTGGTATTATCAATTCATTTTCTAGTTTGCATAGTGGGCTGAGCAGCATAAACTATTTTAATTTGATTGGGTTTCTAAAAGTGCTAAAAGTAGGCATGATAGAAAATCAATGAACAATTTGTTGAGCCAAATTTCAGATCGATATCCAAGTCCCAGTGCAAAAGTGAGCTCAGACAACAGAGGACGGAAGCATGAGACTACTGGTATACCTTGAAGCATATTCACTCCCAAACTAATTTAACTGATGAGATCTGTTCAGTCCTTATAGAATTATGTAAAGTGCAATTCCCTAAGTCTTTAAAAAAAATTTTAAAATTTATTTATTAGAGAGAGAGAATGGGTGCACCAGGGTCTCTAGCCACTGCAAACGAACTCCTGACACATGCGCCACCTTGTGCATCTGGCTTACGTGGGACCAGGAGAACTGAACCTGGGTCCTTAGGCTCACAGACAAGCACCTTAACCGCTAAGCCATCTCTCCAGCCCCCTAAGTCTTTCTTAATAAGCTGCATTGGTGTAGACCCTATCTCTATGTTATTATACCAAGAGTTTAAAACAGAGACCCGATAAGTATCTGTGTGATCACCATCTTACTTCCCTTCATGCTTGTGTAGTTTATTTTCTGAAACTTAAAAATATTTGTTTTCTGTTGAAAGAGTTTGCTTTTACTGAAGGAATTCTCTTTATTTTTCTCAGTTAGAAGCGGAGTATGAATAATTCTTAGCTATCTTCTCATAATGCATAGAAAGAGGGCAAGTTTGTACGTGATGGTAAGTACTCCGTCAGGGAATTCTCCAGAGATTCTTAGGGTGGCTATGTTAGAACACAAATGAGCATGAGAGAACTGCAGAGTGACCTAACCTTCATTACACAGAAAATTCAGTAGAACTGGCTCAAAGTCAACACTGCCAGGGAGAGAGTGAGAGGAACAAAGCAAGAAGGGAAGCCGGAGGAAGTGGGGAAAGGCCTTCTTCTTGCTAATACCTGTGAAGGGAAATGCTCTGTGGGTTTCTTTCACACGAATCTCTCCAGTGCCCCATTATCATCATCAAGGAAGGGTGATAAGAGAGAGAAGGTCTCGCAGAAGATTTTTCAGATCCTAGATCATGAGAACTGTGGTGGTCATCCTAGCCTTGGGTGTTTGTGATTGAGCTTCCTACCTGGTCCCCAGGTGGTAGAACATGTGGGAGGTGGAGCTTTGCTGCAGGGGTGTATTGCTGGGGGCGGAGTCTAGCCCCACCGTGTGTTTGCAGTCAGCTCATGTTTGTGGTTCTTCCTCTGCCGTGGCTGTGTGATGAAGTGAGGCAGCTTCGTCCATCATGATGAAGTTTCCCCTCGAATCTCTCAGCCTGAAATAAACCCTTTCCTCCCACAAGCTGCTTCTGGTGAGTGTTTTGTCCCCACAAGGAGAAGGTAGCTGCAGTAAGAACTAACCCTTCTTTAGCGACTTACCAAGGGGCTTCTAGAAGAGTCTACGTGCATGAAGTCCTTAAATTTCCCACTAGCTTCATATGATAGATACTGATATTGTTTCCACATTACAAAAGGGGAAACCGACGCACAGAGAGATTAAATAACTTGTTCAGGATCATATAGCTAGTTAGAATGGAAGTGAGTGTAAGCTCAAATCATCTACTTTAAGGTTTCATGCTCTTACGTCAGCCCTGATCTACGCATCGAAAATGTTGAAAACTTGCTGGTGACATCACCCATCATAATTTGTAGCTTACTCCTGAACATTATGTAAATTTTTAAATTTGGGTCTCACTGTAGCCCAGGCTAACCTGGAATTCACTATGTAGTCTCAGGCTGGCCTCAAACACACAGCGATCCTCCTACTTCTATCTCTCAAATGCTGGGATTAAAGGTGTGTGCCATCATGCCAAGCTCAATTTTTATTTTTATTTTTGGTTCTGTAATATTCTTAATTTGAGAGAGAGAGAGAGAGAGAGAGAGAGAGAGAGAGGGAGAGAATGGTCATGCCAGGGCCTTTGGTTGCTGCAAACGAACTCCAGACACATGCACCACCTTGTGCATCTGGCTTATGTGAGTCCTGGAGAGTCGAACCTGAGTTCCATGGCTTTGTAGGAAAGCATCTTAACCACTAAGCCATCTCTCCAGCCCATGGTTCTATGATTTTTAAAAAGACTCTGCCCAGCCCTTGGGAAGTGCTAAACTGTAGAAGAAAATTCGAGTACTGCCAGGTGTGGTGGCACATGCCTTTAATCCCAGCACTTGGGAGGCAGAGGTAGGAAGGTTGCCATGAGTTCAAGGCTACCCTGAAACTACAGAGTGAGTTTCAGGTCAGCCTATGCTAGCGTGAAATCTTACTTCACAAAACCAAAGACGAAGAAGAAAAAAAAATGAAAAGAAAATTTGAGTACTGATAGCAAGAAACATATGCACAAAAGCCTTAAAATTGATATGAAATTCTGCATGCTTGGAGACTTGAAACAAGAGATGGTGGCCAGTCAGAGCATGGTCAGAACTGAAGGTGCTCAGTGCTGGTGGGAGCTGACGCTGGCAACTGCTTGCTGAAAAGTATATCCAACAAGTCTAATGTATCCACAGTTTGGGTGAGGCAAGTACATTTTGTGTGATATATTTAGTCTTCAAAAAGAGTTAAATGTAAGATTAGCTTTATTACCAAAAAGATATAGTGTTTGCCGGTATTATTAATAGCTATTTACTTCATTGCCGCAAGAAAACAGTTGCACGCCAATTTAGACTGTGGAGCTGACCTCTTAAGGTTAGTGGATGCAGAGGAACCAGACAGCCGCGGGTGCCTCTGCTGCCCTCTCGAGGCCTTCTGGGACATGACAACTCATACTCTTCGATGAGTTGCCATGTCATCTTCTTTAAAGGCAAAAGCACTCTAGGCTTCCAAAACCAGTAACAAATCAAAACTTCCAGCTAGGGCACCAATACATAATGTATCCTCAGGAAAGAGATAATAAAAGCCTTCTATTCCTCCTACTCTATCTCAGCCACCAAATAAATTGTGGAGGCTTTTAAAACTGTAAGAAGAGCTAACATTTCAAAGCGAGTGCCCCACGTCAGGTACTGTTCCAAGCGTGTCACATACGCTCACATATTTATACAGCAGTGCTGTCTTGTGGGTCGTAAGGTCATCACCATCTGATAAGCACAGGGGCCAGGCAAGGGGGCGCTAAGCTCTTTGCTCAGGAAGGGTAGAGCTGGACTTGAACCCAGATAGGTCCGGCTGCATGAACCAGGCTTGTCATAATGTCACAATACTACTCTGCATGAGAAGTCTGATCTTTAGTAGAAGAAAAACCTTTAATCTGATAATGAGGAAATTGGCTCCCACACTTAAAAATGGTCAGTGATATGATTGATAGACAAGCAGGGGAAGGGGAGAACCTGGAGAAAACAGAGGAGGAGAAAGCAAAAGGAGAAAGAGAAGGGAGAATATGAACACATTTCTAGCCGGGTGTGGTGGCACACACCTTTAGTTCCAGCACTCGGGAGGCAGAGGTAGGAGGATCACTGTGAGTTCGTGGCCAGCCTGAGACTATAGAGGGAATTCCAGGTCAGCCTGGGCCAGAACGAGACCCTACCTCAAAAAACTGATAAAATAGTCGGGTGTGGTGGTGCACGCCTTTAATGCCAGCACTTGGGAGGCAGAGGTAGGAAGATCGCCGTGAGTTCGAAGCCACCCTGAGACTACATAGTTAATTCCAGGTCAGCCTGGACCAGAGTGAAACCCTACCTCGAAACGCCCCCCCCCAAAAAAAAACTGATTAAAAAAAATGGTAGCAGGGTGTATTTTGTTGTCCATGCTTGCATGCTGTCTATCTGAAAAGACGAAGTTATAAGTGACATTATTGGTAATTTGAAAAATTTGAATATGGTCCATATATTGGATATTTATGCCAACTTTTTTATTTTTTAATGTTTACTTTAATTTTTTTAAAAATTTTTATTGACAACGTCTATACTTACAGACAAAAAAAAAAAACCATGATATTTTCCTCCCCTCCCGCCATTTCCCTTCAGAACTCCATTCTCCATCATATCCCCTCCCTCTCTCCATTAGTCTCTTTTAATTTGATTTCATCATCTTTTTCTTCTATTATGAGGGTCTGGCGAAGGTATTGCTAGGCACTGCAAGGTCATGGATATCGAGGCCAATTTCTGTCTGGACAGTTTATGCCAACTTTTTTTGGTGTGTATGTGCATGTGTGGAGGTGCATGTATGCTATAGCACGTGGGTAGAGGTCAAAGGACAACCTTGAGTATGTCCTCACCTTCCACCTTGTTTGAGGCAGAGTCTCTCACTTTTTTTTGTTTTTATTTATATATTTATTTGAGAGAGAGAGAGGCAGATAGAAATAGAAAGAGCCCACCAGGCCCTCCAGCCACTGCAAACGAACTCCAGATGTATGCACCCCCTTGTGCATCTGGCTTACATGGGTCCTGGGGAATTGAACCATGGTCCTTAGGCTTCACAGGCAAACACCTTAACTGCAAAGCCATCTCCCCAGCCCTTTAAATTTTCATTTATTTGAGAAAGAGAGGGGGGGAAATAGAAGATGGGCATGCCAGGGCCTCCAGCCACTGCAAACAAACTCCAGAAGCATGCACCACCGTGTATATCTGGCTTATGTGGGTCCTGGGGAAAAGAACCTGGGTCCTTTGGTTTTGCAGGCAAACACCTTAACTCTAAGCCATCTCTCCAGCTCTTCTGGAGACTTCTCTTCTGTGTCCCATCTCACCTGTGGGTGCGATGTGATAGTAGGTGCTCATGTTCCAGCGTATTCTTGAGTGCGAGTCTTTCATTGTGCTTGGTGAGAAGGACATCCTTGTGTAAACTGATAATCAGTGAAGTGTTTATTATCAGCAAGTTACTATCAGCCTACATTTCTTTTTGAGAGAAAGAGACAATAAATGTGACAAAATGTTAAAATTAAGAAACTAGGGAAGAGGCATATGATTCATGATACCATTTTAAAAGATTTTCTTCCTTAGGTGTGAAAATCTTAGAGTAAACGAAGCAAAAAGTAAGCTTCATGTCAGAGTGAAAGCAGCCATGGGTGCAGGCAACGGGGCACCAACCACGCTGCACACACTGAGGTCAGGGCTGGGCATGAAGCTCAGTGCCAGAGTGCTTGCAGCACTGGCAAAGCCCTGGGTTCAAGCCCCAGCACTGCATAAGCTGGGAGTGGTGGCACAGGCTGTAATCCCAGCCCTCGTGAGGTGGAGGCAGGAGGATCAGAGTTCAAGCCTGAAGGAGTTAGCAAACAGACCCTTGGCAGCCACCAGGAGATTTGCCCAGAGGTGGCAGCCTTGCAGACAAACTGGAGCCGCACCATGCCCAGGATAACTGCTATCCGCCCCCCTTTTAGGCCACAAGAAGCTACTTGCTGACTTGCCACCGCAGGAAACTAAAATCACTCCAGTCAGCTTGTAGCTCCCATGTCCTCACTTCCCCCTTCTTCATTTTGCAGCTAGAATGTTCCTATCCCCAACCCAAAGCTAATAAAACCTCCCAGCACACACCACCACCTAGTGTGCACTCTTGTTTCCAGGGACATAGTGCCACTGGGACCAGAGCTGCCAACTTCTCAAGCCCTATAATCTAAATCAAGCCTGCTCTTTGCTGTTGAGATTCATATCAATTTCTTCCTTCCAAACTTGCCTCTGAACTTTTTCCTTATAAAGACCATCCTCACCTACATGACCAGTTTGAGGCTAGGGTGGGCTACATGAAACCCTGCCTCAAAAAAAAAAAAAAAAAAAAAAACCCTGAATAAACCAGAATGTCATAGGATGACTTCAGATGGAGAGGGGGCATGTTCTGACTTAAAGGAGTAAATCTGTAGGGATGAACATGGGAACAGGGTTTCCTGTTAGGAGACTATGGGAACAATCCAAGCAAGAGGTTACCGTGACTTGTTGATGGGTCATGACTGAAGTCTGCACGTGCTTTGGTGGTGGACCCAATAGGAATGGTTCACTGATAAGTTAGAAGCATTTGAGGGACGAGTTGAGGCTCCATGTTTTTTTTTTTTTTTTTTTGAGAGAGACAGAGAGAGAGAGAGGGGGAGAGGAAGACAGAGATGGGTGCCAGCTGCATCTCAGCTGCTGCGAACGAACTCCAGATGCGTTCGCCCCCTTGCCGGCAAGTGCGGCATTGTGCCCTTGCGTCACTTTGCATCTGGCTAAACGTGGGACCTGGAGATTGGAACTGGCGTTCTTAGGCTTAGCAGGCAGGCGCTTTAACCACTAAGCTATCTCTCCAGCCCGAGGCTCCATGTTTTTGTCCTGAGCACCTGGAAAGATGAAATTGTCACCTACTGAGATGAAAACAGTTAAGCGGAGCAGACTTGCGACAGATGACCAGGAGCTGGGCGGTGGGCATGCTGAGTCTGTGCTGTCTCTGAGCCACCCAGAGGAGCTGTGGAGTGGGGTCAGCACTGGAGGTTAGAGCTGGCCCTAACTGGGGTGCAGGCGGCATCAAAAACCCATGAACTTGGGTAAGGGATTATGGAGACCTTGCCCTTGCAATTGTTCTGTTCTGGGTTGATTCCTGTTTCGTTTCTCATTTGGTTTAGGAAGTTATTAAACTGCCTAAAGTCAAAATTACACTAGATAGCCAGTACAATAATTAAATCTACAAATTATATTAATTAATTTTCCTCAGTTATCTAGTTTGGTTTTCTAGCAATATCTGCACTGTTCAGGACTAGCACAGCTACATTTGATTTGCTTTATTCTCGTGTTATTTAGTCAATCATGTATTCATTTTTGTGAAAATGATTCTCTACAGGGAGGAATCCTCATCGTGTTGACGTCCTGAAGGAAAATCCATTGTGGTTGGAATCTCACAGTTCTTTCCTCTCCTCCCAAAGCTTACAGTTTGACAGGTCTCTCTCTCTCTCTTTCTCTCTCTCTTTTTTTTTCTTTTTTGGTGTTTTTGAGGTAGGGTCTCAGTCTAGACTAGGCTGACCTGGAATTCATTATGGAGTCTCAGGGTGGCCTCAAACTCATGGTGATCCTCCTACCTCTGCCTCCCGAGTGCTAAGATTAAAGGTGTGTGCCACCACGTCCGGCTAGGTCTCCTTTTTTAAAAAATATTTTATTTATTTATTTATTTGAGAGAGGGAAGGAGAGAGAGAGAGAGAGACTGAGAATAGGAGCATCAAGGCCTCTAACCACTGCAAACGAACATGCGCCTCCTTGTACATCTGGCTTTACATGGTTCCTGGGGAATCGAACCTGGGTCCTTTGGCTTTGTAGGCAAGCGCTTTAATTGCTAAGCCATCTCTCCAGCCCAACAGGTCTCTTTTTGGTGATGGTATAAATGCCTTTCAAAAGTTATACTTATAGCTGGGGACATAGCTCAGCAGGTTATATGCTTGGCTTATAAGCATGCTGGCCTGAGTTCAGATCCAGAAACCCTGTGAAATGCTGGGTGTGGCAGCGTCTGCCTGTGACTCCTGTGCTGGGGAGGTGGACACAGGAGCATCCCCGGGGCTTGCTGGCTAGTTGAGCTGAATTGGTGAGTTCCAGGTTCAGTGAGAGATTTTGTCTCAAAAAATAAGACAGAGAGTAATTGAGGAAGACACCTGGCATCGACCTCTGGCTTCTACACACATGCCCACATGTGTGCACCAGCAACCACACTCATGCACGCACAGCACACACCTACGTTACACGTTACAAGCAGAGTTTCCAGTAATCGAGGGCTAAAGAAGGAGGAACTCCTCTTATTAGGTAGGTATTGAAATATTTTTGTTGTTTTGTGTAGTAAGAACAATTGCTGACCCAGGTGTGGTGACCCACAAGCCAGGTGTGGTGACCCCACAAGCCAGGTGCAGTGATTCACAAGCCAGGTGTGTTCACTCACAAAGCCAGGTGGGATGGCCCACAAGCTAGGTGTGGTGGTGCTCATCTGTCACCCAGCGTTTAAGCAGCTGCATCAGTAAGACATCAAGACCAGCCTGGGCTAGATGGCAAGGACCAGGCCAGCCAGGGACACGGCCCAGCAGCCTGTCTCCAAACAAAGAAACAAACAAACACACAAAAAGAACTACTGGCCAAGGTAAGGAGTTCTTGTGATTGCAGGTAAATCCATGCAGTACATGCATTTTATTAGTAATATTTGAATGTTAAAGTCAGGCCATTTTAATTAATATTCATGACCACTTAGTACCTGCGCCAGCCCAGAGGCACTTCCTCCCCCTACGGCGGACTATTTAACAGTGGCAGACAATCCAGACAGTGCAGGTTCATCGGTAGAGAAAACTGCAGAGAAAACCAGGAAGCTGACTGGCTCTTCCATGAGAAAATAGAGCGAGACCAGGCTTCTGGGTTTGTTGATCAACTTGCCTCTTTTCTGCATGCTTTTTCCTGCCTTGCTGCTCTGCCATCCACACGGCTGTCTTCAGCTCTCACCTGCCTCTCTGCAGGCGTAGGAGGCCACCAAAACTATCTGGGCTTTGCTGTTTGAAACTCCCAGGAAGCTATGGACTTCTCCAATCAGGCCTGTGATTGGAGCCAGTTCTGGTGGCCAGCGGGGTGCTGTGTGTGGACAGTCTGATGGCCTCGGACAGCTGACCCCTGGGACAAAGTCAGAGGGATTTCCTAGCTTGCTTGATGTCTCTTTGGAGATGTCAGTGGGGGCACGGGGGGGGGGGCTGGAGGGGAGTGTGGTATGGCTGTTGGGCCCATAATCATCCATGGTGCCCGAGTCCCTGAGGGGATCCAAACTCAACCCCCACTCCCCCGCAATTTACTGTTTTCTCTATTTGAGGACCTGTCTCCATTTAGTAATGACAGAAAAGCCAACACTTACAAAGATCTGACCTAAATCTCAGGAGACATAGATGAGACAAAAACTTCTTTTTCCGAACCTATTCACTAGCATAAATAGTATTTTGTTACTTTTATAGGCGTCTTACTTACTGTTACCAGAGCAATTTTTTTGTTTGTTTGTTTGTTTTTGTTTTTCGAGGTAGGGTCTCCCTCTAGCCTAGGCTGACCTGGAATTCACTAGGTAGTCTCAGGGTGGCCTCGAACTCACAGCGATCCTCCTACTTCTGCCTCCCAAGTGCTGGGATTAAAGGCGTGTGCTACCGGGTCTGGCTCAGAGCAAATATTAAGCAACATATACCTGAGCATCACTTTTCTATGTGCATTCTCCTTTATATATGTTGTTTGAACAAACTTGTATGATAGAATTTTAAGTTACGTTTGATATGAGTGAATTCAATCAGAGCATATTTATTTAGGTTAACCAAGTGGGGATTTGTCAGCTAAAGTTGATGAATTGATCATCATGTGATTACCAAAGCATCCTCCAAAAAAAAAAAAAATACTAAAATGAGCGTTACATTGTTTTGAAAGGTCAAAATCCTCAAAGACAGAACCTGCAGGAAACAGCAACAACACGACACAAACCCCCTGGAAGCTGGAAGAAGCAGAGGCAATCTGATTTGAACTTCAGAAGGACAGGAAGTAAAAACACAAAGAAACTGGAAGAGAACGTGTGAGTGCGGCTGGAAGCAGAATTGGGGAGGTGCTGCTAAAGAGATGTGTACCCCATGCTGTGAGGTGGGCACGCTCCCCCTACCCATTCCTCCACCCACAATATAAAGAGCAAGCCTTAGTTTTTAGAGAGAGGATTGCTGGACGGGTGACTGGCACTGCGGAGGGAAGGAGTATCATTTTAAAAGCAGGATGGCTAGCGAAAGCCTCCATAATGCAAAGGGAGAACCCCAACTTCTTTCCCCTCACCAAACTCCCTAGATTCCAGCACTCTCTCTCGGAAAGAGACTAGAAATGCCTTCTCTGGTTAGTGTAAGAGCATAGACAACCGGTAACCTAGAAGTGAGATGGCTAAGACAAGAATGAGGGCTATCCTCCTGAAGTCTCAGCCCCTTACAACCTGAATCAACTCTCCACTCTGTGTTTAAAGACATGAGAGGGCTGGAGAGATGGCTCAGCAGTTAAAGGTGCTTGCTTGCAAAGCCTAGTGGCCCAGATTTAATTCCCCAGTCCCCATATGCATGAAGTGGTTTATGTGGATTGAGTTTGTTTGCAGAGGCAGGAGGGCCTGGTGCACTCATCCTCGCTTTTTATCTCTCTCTCAAATAAAAATTATTATTTATTTATTTGACAGAGAGAGAGGGAGAGAGGGAGAGAGAATGGGCCCTCCAGGGCCTCCAGCCATTGCAAACAAATTCCAGATGCAGGCACCCCCTTGTGCATCTGGCTAATGTGGGTCCTGGGGAATCAAACCTAGGTCCTTTGGCTTTGCAGGCAAATGCCTTAACTGCTAAGCCATCCCTCCAGCCCCCAAATTATTATTTTTTTATAAAAAAAATATTTTTATTTATTTATATATATATATTTATTTATTTATTTGACAGAGAGAGAGAGGGAGAGAGAATGAATGAATGGGCGCACCAGGGCCTCCAACTACTGCAAATGAACTCCAGATTACAGATGTGTGCACCCCCTTGTGCATCTGGCTAAAGTGGGTCCTGGGGACTTGAACCTGGGTCCTTTGGCTTGGTAGGCAAACACCTTAACTGCTAAGCCATTCCTCTAGCCCCCCCCCCGAAATTATTTTTAAAAAAAGATATAAGAAAGTGACCACACACTTGAGGAAAACCTTTAACAGATGGCACAGAGGCCAGCCAACAGCAACAAAATACTCTGGAGAAAATAGAGACTATGTAAGAGAAGAAAATTGTGAGGAAAACCAATTAGCCTCAGAAATAGTTTTTAGAAACTATTATATCTATGAATGAAATATGAACAATTTACTATTAAAAAAGAACATTCTGGCTGGGCATGGTGGCAGACGCCTTTAATCCCAGCACTTGGGAAGCAGAGGTAGGAGGATCACTGTGAGTTTGAGCCACCCGATGACTACATAGTGAATTCCAGGTCAGCCTGGGCTAGAGTGAGACCCTACCTCGAAAAACAAAAACAAACAAAAATTCAGGGCTGGGGTGATGGCTTAGCAGTTAAGGCACTTTCCTGCAGAGCCAAAAAACCTAGTTTCAATTCCTCAGGACCCACATAAGCCAGACGCACAAGGTGGCACAAGTATCTGGAGGTCGTTTGCAGCGGCTGATGGCCCCAGCATGCCTATTCTCTCTCTGTGCCTCTCTCTCATTGTCTCTCCTTCTCTATCTCTCGCAGATAAATAAAAATAAAAATATTTTAAAAGTGTAATTTTATAAAACATAAAGGAGTGAAAATTCCCATCAAAGACATAAGTCATGAAATCTGCGAGTCCTGACGAATGAGCCCACCGAAGGACAAGTAGAATTCAGCAAAGCTGGCTGTCATTACAGAATACCCCATGGAAGTTTGGAATCTTGGAGACAGAGAAAATCAGAGCGCTTCCAGAGGTGCTAGGAGGTGGTAACTAAATCACATGGATATATCCATCAAAATGAATTTGAGTCAGCCATAGTAATCCCAGAAGTTAAAAAACAATGAAATAATGTAGAAAATTCTGAGAGAAAATAATTTCCAACCTGCAAATTTATATCCTACAAAACTGTTATGCAGAGGTAATATATTTTCTGATATGTAAATTCTCAAAAAACATGAATTCTAGGATATCTTTTCCCCACCAGAAACTAACAAAGGATATAGTATAACAAAGCAAGAAAATAGCTGAGGGGAATGATATATTCAGACATATATGATAGCAAGGAAAGTGTCCTCCATGCCAACGGAGGGAGAGCCTGGGACACCAGTGGTGTGGGTGACCTACAGAACGGACAGTGGACCAATCAGACAAAACCAGAAATTTTTGTTTTGTTGTTGTTTTTCAAGGTAGAGTCTCACTCTAGCCCAGGCTGACCTGGGATTCACTATGTAGTCTCAGGATGGCCTTGAACTCACGGTGATCCTCTTACCTTTGCCTCCCAAGTGCTGGGATTAAAGGCATGCGCCACCACGCCCAATAAAGTCAGGAAAATTCTTATCGAGTCTTTCTGAGGGAAAATTTACACTTTTAGAGAGAAAATCTATGAAGGGGTTGGAGAGATAGCTTAGCAGCTAAGGCACTTACTGGGGAAGTCTAAGGACCCAAGTTCAACTCCCCAGAACCCACATAAGCCAGATGCACAAGGTGGCACATGTGTGTGGAGTTCGTTTATAGTGGCTACAGGCACTGGCACACGCATTCTCTCTTTCTCTTTCTCTAAAACAAACAAACAAACAAACAAACAAACAAACAAATAAATAAGGAAATCTGTGAAGGAATTTGTGTTAAACATTTCAAAGTCATCACCCATGAAAGAATAAGGCAGGTAATAATATAGGCAAACAAAATGCTCAAAGAAGTTTAATCATAGAATATTATATTCATACTTAGTATCTGCTAAGTTCCTGCAATTATACGCCAACATCTTATGTCACCAAGAAAGAGAAATCTCCACAATGGTGATGTGGGACTCACCGTGAGCCCTGTGCGACAGTAACAGCAGCTCCCTGTTTATTTGCTGTTTCCCTCTTATGCCAAAGGACTGGGTGCATCTGCCCACCTTCAGTTACATTTGCTGGACAGAACATCAGCCAACAGACCAGGTCCATGTGCTCACTGGTGTCTTTCATTCTCAGTTTTCACCAAGCGCTTGCTTATTCTTCACAAGTCAGTATGGTACTGCTGTTATTTTTCCAGTGGCAAAATTTATTTAACAACAAATTCATGTTCTCTTATCTTTTTTTGTTTTCCTATGTTCACAATAAATTTCTTTTATAATTCTGAAGCTTAAACAGATTTTATGACTATTAACTCCAACATGTGTAGTACTAAGTCCATGAACTCAACTGAGTGAATGAATTATCAGTGGCTTTGAGCGAACTTGCCTGTATGCAATGCTAAACTGTGTCTGACTGAAAGACATTCCCCGTTTCAGAGATGTTAAAATGTGGGGAAAATGAATTTTAGACGAACTTATTAAAGTTGCTGCTTATCTATGCTTAGGATGAACTCAGTGATAATACTACGAACACTCAACACCAGCTCACAAACAGCTAAGGGCTGACTATGAGGAAGTAGGAAGGTAGAGGAGAGTACATATACATTTACACATATGATGGTGATGTGTCCGGAAAGCACTGTACATGATACACACATAAGAGTGCACTGACATGATGGTGGTGTGTATAACAGTGGCAAACAAAAGCCAAATCATAATTTCAGAGAGCGATTGGTGCTTAACCTTGAAAATCCACCCCATGTA
Source organism: Orientallactaga sibirica (assembly GCA_036365145.1). Lineage (NCBI taxonomy): Eukaryota > Metazoa > Chordata > Mammalia > Rodentia > Dipodidae > Orientallactaga > Orientallactaga sibirica. Next base: position 795,024 of record JAEOAD010002712.1, read on the forward strand.
AGTAAGTATGTTTTTGAAAGATAATATCAGCATTATGTAACAGATCATCTCTAGAGAGAAGTTCTAGGGTTAGGGGACTCTTTTACTTCTTTTTAAATAAGCCTTTGAATAATTTAAAATTTTAAGTCATAAACATACAATTTTGATACAGATAAAATTGAAATTTGGGAGCTGGAGTGATGGCTTAGTGGTTAAGACACTTGCCTGCAAAGCCAAAGGACCCAGGTTTCATTCCCCCGGGACCAATGTAAGCCAGATGCACATGGTGGCCCATGTGTCTAGAGTTTGTTTGTAGCAGCTGAAGGTCCTGGTGTGCCCATGCTCTATCTGTCATACATATATATATATATATATATATATATATATATATATATATATATATATATGCTTAAAGTTTTTAATTTGGATTTGGCAGGGCATGGTGGTACATGCTTTTAATCCCAGCACTCGGGAGGCAGAGGTAGGAGGATCACTGTGAGTTCAAGGCCATCCTGAGGCTACATAGTAAATTCCAGGCCAGCCTGGACCAGAGTGAGACCCTACCTCAAAAAAAAAAAAAAAAAAAAAAAGCAGAAAATGTCTTAAATTTACAACAAATCAGTAGCAACATAGGATTACTAACACCATTTTCTGTTCTTTTTTTTTTTTTTTTCAGGTAGGGTCTCACTCTAGCCCAGGCTGACCTGGAATTAACTATGTAGTCTCAGGGTGGCCTCAAACTCACGGCGATCCTCCTACCTCTGCCTCCCGAGTGCTGGGATTAAAGGCGTGCACCACCATTCCCGACCAAATGAACTATTTTGACCCATTCAATTTTAGCTGACACCTATCTCTGTTTTATGCATCCAGTGATGATTACCAGCCCAGACTTATGAAGACATAAAGTCACCTATACTCAAGTTAATTCAAGAATTAAAAACTAGCCTAAAGAGCAGTGCCAGACTCTCACATCTAAATGACCAAGGCTGGAGAGATGGCTCAGTGGTTAATTAAGGCATTTGCCTGCAGAGCCTAACGACTTGGGTTCAGTTCTCCAGAATCCACATAGGAGCCAGATGCACCAAGTGGCACATGCATCTGGAGTTCATTAAAGTGCATAGAGGCTCTGGGGTACCCATTTCTCTCTCTTTTTCCACCTCTTCCTCTTCTCTCTCTATGCAAATAAATAAGTAAAATATTTTAAAAACTCAAACCAAGCCAGGCGTGGTGGCACATGGCTTAATCCCAGCACTCGGAAGGCAGAGGTAAGAGGATCGCTGTGAGTTCGAGGCCAGCCCGAGACTACATAGTGACTTCCAGGTCAGCCTGGGCCAGAGTGAGACCTTACCTTGAAAAACACACACACACACACACACACACACACACACACACACACACACACACACAATTCAAACCAAAATGCTCAGCAGGTATACAGTGTGCATGTCTGGGGGAAGGCGTCCTCCACTTGGGTAGCACACGAGAACAGCGTTGCCTTGCCTTTAATGATAAGCTCTGCCAAACCAAGTGAGGCCGCACTGCAGTGGCTGCTGCTATTGGCCAGTCCAGGCAGGATAGCCTTTGTTTGGTTGGGTGGCAGTACCCCCAGTTATGGGACAATTCGCCTCTCCTTTCTTAGTTTTGTCAGCTCTGGCAAAAGCCATGCCACATAGGGAACTTGGTGACATCACTGATTCTTGCTCCTAGACAAACAATGTGAAATGCCAACTCTGTGCCCAGATGGTTGCACATTATTGATGAGATGGAAATCCTTTAAATTGTCTATGGGTCAGGTCACTGCCTCAGTGGCTTTTGATACCTGTTAGAAGTATCTGAGGATCTTTTTCTGTTTAAATCCATGTGTCTGGGCCCTAGTCCCTTTATAGTCTCAATTTGTCTCCAATCTATGTACTTTTGAGAATTGTACTAAATTATAGTTCAAGTATCAAACACAAGTTGAAAAGGCAATTTTGTATGGCAACTACACTCTTCTGTGAAACGTTTCTGACCTAGTAAATTCTTATGAAAAACATCTACCTAATTCTAGACCACTACTTTACATCTGCCCTTTGGGAAGAAAATAGTGGTATTGCTTATTTCAAGGAAAATAATGACTACCTTCTACTTTAATCACCCCTCTACTCCTCCCTAGGGGTGTTTACTAAATTATTTATTACTGAATTATCAAATTAACTATTATAATTCTCAGAGTGGTGGGAGCAGGGATGTCTTAAGGATGTTTTAAGATAAGACATGAAAAAAATTAACAAGAATTTATATCACCACTTTTCAATATCTGCTTTCTTCCTCTGGATTCCCTTCTTTTGATTAAGACCCATAATATGTGACCATTTTCCAGTAATGGATAATTTCTACCCTCACAGTTTTGGTTGATTTTTATTTTTCTGTTATCTCAACTCCCTGACTCCTGCCTGATGCAACAGCCAAAAGTGCAAGGGAAATGCAAGTTAAGAGTGGAGTTCTTCCCTTTAGCCCCCTTTCCTGTTGTTTTTTTTTTTTTGTTATTACTGACCAAAGATAATTGGGCTATAGATGGGAGTGGGAACAAAGGAACAAAGATTGGAAATTTTTGACATACCTTGTGTAGGAAATTCATTTTCTCAACACAGTCTTCTCTCCAGTGGGTCATGGTGCCTGCATGTTTTGGCATGGACAGGAAGCTACAAGGTCACGGGAGTTCTCTGTACAGAAAAGAAAGGCAAGGTGACTTTACAGTGTGGCTGGATGGGCTTGGTACCTGTTGCCTTCATGACGGATCTACTCAGCAGGGCTCTTCGTGGCCTTCAGATGAACAGCCCATATGTCCTCTTTCTGCGGTCATTTCTGGACAGTGACAAAGCCCTAGACTCCCAGGCCCAAACCACCTTCCCAGCTTTCAGAAACCAAAGTCCTTCTTGGGCCAGATGCCCCCATCTTTTCCTGGATATATTCTTTAATTCGCACACACATGCACCTACGTTCCGTTCCGATGAGCATGATGAAGGGAGAGAAAGAAAGGTGAGGGCTTGAAGGGAACAGACAGAGCCGGCCCTTTCATCTCAAGTCTTTTTGCTTCTATGGTTCATGGGACTTTGGTTTGGAGTCTCAGCCCAATTTTAACGTTCCAGCTGCCTATTACTGATGGAAAAGGGGGGCCAAAAAGGAGCCGCTTCCCTGTCTCTTTGCCTTCATCTGCTGTTCACGTGGAAGTGTGTGCGGCTGACCCAAACCTCGCTGACATGTCAGCGTGCAGCCGCAGGACGAGGGGTGTTTGATTTATAAATGGGATGTATAATAGGCACGGTGCCTTCTGAGCGAACGTTCATGGAAAATCACATGCCGCTCACATGAGGGACCAAGATCTCTTTTTTTATTATTTTAATGAATTGAGTTTTTTTCAGTGCACCAGGGAGATAAGAAGATACCTGCCAATAACCCTCTGATTGTGTCCTCAGCCAATTGGTGGCTTGAACATGGGTACTCCTCCAGGCAATGGAGTTTGTGTGTTAAGTCAAGGCTTAGCTTTGGGTTTGAAGCTCTCGCTCAAACAAAGCCTCAGACGCCCCCACACTGGAAACCATCACATAATTCTCTTTGTTTCTTTAAAGAGCACGGGGTTGGTTAAAAAAAAAAAAATCCATTTTGGGAAGACTCGGTCTGAAGATAATGATGGTGAAGATGAGAAAAGCCAGCAGGCTGTAAGTTCTGGCCCAAGTTCGGAAAGAGGAGGAAAGGGGGAGGAAAGGTTGAAAAGGCAATAAACGGCAGTAAGGCCAGCGGACCAACCAACAGGAGAGAAACCAACAGGCAACAGGGGCCTCTGGAGCATCTGAAGAGCAGACATCACTAGGAAGGCATTTTGAATGAGAAATAAAATACTCCTTCCTGTCAAAGAGGAAGGGAGGTGTGCAGGGCTTGAGAAATGGAGAAAAAAATGCAATTAAAAACCAGATATGAATAAAGATCAGGACAGAGGATATCACCCCGCGGCCTTTGGAACCGTGTTTCTGCTGCCTCCAAAAATTATTTCTTTCCTGGAACAAAGGGACAGTGTTGTGGAGAAGTGGTGCCAGGTACTTTAGGAAAATGAGACACAGCGAAGCGGATAGAGGAGACAAAGACCTCACAGGCCTAGGCAGTGAAGTGAAGGCAGCCCAGGCCTGAGACAAAGGGGGACAGCCGGGAGCCAGCAAGGGGAGTGAGCCATGGGAAGGAAGGAGGGAGCGATCACTCACAATAGCATTTGAAAGACACAGGCTTGAGTCTGCACATGGCTTGGCCTGGGGGACTGCTTTTGTTCCGCGACTCATTTCCAGCTTGAAGGCAATAAACAGGAAACCAGTCTGAAAGATGGCCCTGATGCTTGGTCCTGCGTGCTTGAGAGAGAGGCTGAGATAAGCTTTTGGCTCTGGGAGAGTGATGGATTGGAGGGATTGTCTTCTGAGAAGGACGCCTTCCTCCAGGACCATGTGCCACAAAAGGAGCCCGTGTCATGAGACCAAAACTTCTGCCACATCCTGTTCAGAGTGACTTCACTTACTTTATTCATTCCTGATATAAATTAAAAATAAAGTAGTAAGAATGTCCATGATCAATCCATAAGGAATTCTCACTTGAGGGAGGGCTATGAGGCCATATTTGCATTTATGTCTTTTTATTAAAAAAAAAAAAAAAAAGCATGTCAGAAGCCATTTTCAGAGAGATACGTGGTCCATCCATTTCAAGATTCTTGTCACAAAGTAGAATGAAAGGGTATTTTTGTGGAAAAAGAGGATCATTAGTCTTTCAGATAGCTTTCTCAAAATACTAGTGATGTCCCTCAACATACAGTATTCATACGCCTCTCCTTCTTAGCATTAGAGCTGTGTCTTAAAAGGGATTTCCCTTCTGTTATTTGTTCATAACAATAAGACTAATTTCATCCATCCCGGTCAAGGACTGACTTCTACAGCTAGTGCTGCTGGTTATTCTGCAAGTGAAAAATCACCCATCGTTGTAGAGTTATTCATTTATTAGTAAAATTCTGCTCAGAGTAGGAAACAAGGGACGGAATCTAAACAAAAAGGAAAAGCCCCAAAGTTCGTTTTGAGCAGAAAATGAGAGTCTGTGCCAAGCGTGCCATGGAAAGGCACCGAGGAGGAAAAAGCAGACCGGGAGGAGAGCACTGTGTGAGGCATTAGTGGCCCTAGAGTCATCTCATGGTGTTTGTGTGCAGTCAGCAGAAGATGAATGGCCTTGCTAATCTTCTAGAGCATTCTATCATGGAGTCAATGCACCACTAGGAGCTGTGGGAATGGAAAATGAACCCAGGCCCTGTCCAGCTCAATATGCGGAATGACATCACTATCCACTGTGGTGCTTGAAGAGTGGCACCAGGGGCACTGGTGATGCAGAGGGCAGCATTCCGCACAGACGCGCGTTCCACTTTTCAGAAGTAAACTCTCGTTTAGAAGCTCAGCACACACGAAGGGGCTGGGCTTCTGCTTTCTACAGAGTAGTCTGGACCGGCTGATGGCCACTCTTGATTCTCCTCTCATGTGGATGAGCAAGTCTATCCAAATAGGAACCTGAGATGGGAGCAAGGTGGATTCTAGCTGATCCATGGCTGTTATCTATCATTTTCCCCAAATTACTGATGGGAAATCACTAGTTGTCCCATCACATGCCAAAGCTGCCACAATTTCCTGAAAGAAAACCCAGATATAATTCTATGGATTTAAATGTAAAGAAGCAATAATTGCACGTTGTATCTGTGTAGAATGTTATGACTTTGCAAGTATTTTTAATCTAAATCACTCATTTCATAATTAAATGACCATTTGCCTTGTCTAGACAATGACTATGGCTTATTGGTCCTCAAACCATAGTTGCCTAATGTTTCAGGAGCACACAGTACACATGTTACTAATGTTCTTTGCATAATTAAGTTTTTGCTCAAAAGGGATTCAAGTGGGTCGTGATCAACTCATTCAATCCCCATGCTCACAATGTCTCGTGTACAAATAATGCGTGGACAAGGTCTGTCCACATTGGCTGTAGAGCAGAACAAGCTTGGGGCTTTTCAGTGGACCCAGGCCAAGCCTCCTTCCAGAATACACAGTCAGAACCTCCGGCTATGGGTCCAACATGGTCATGTGTGAGGCCCATGTACCAGACGAGCCCTAAAGTTCCTTCTACCATTAAGATTCTCTGAAATAAAAAGGTCCCAATGCTTTGGTGCATGTGTTTGTCACTAACCCCTTGCAGACAGTGAAATGCAGAGAGTTTTGACTATTAGAAGTAAGAAAACTGCATCCTTAAAATTATTGTGTTAAAAAGAAGTAAGAAATGAAAAGAAAAAGCATGCTGCTTGGTGATACTGTTCCTTTACATTTCCAGAAGCAGGCTACGGCTGTTGCTGTAATCTCTTGTGTTTATGGAGTGCATTAACAGCCACTGCAGTTCACGGTCTCGTGGCTTTCCCATAACATCCGCTACACGACATGTTTCTTCTGAGAGCCGAGAGGAGAGAGGATCAAGAGAGCAGCCCAGAGTCCACGGAGCCATGAGCGGGAGGAGCGTGCTTAGCCCTCCCATCATTGCAGGACTTTTGCATTGTTATCCAACTAGCTGATGTAGTTTTCAACCACACCCAGCATGTTCCCAGAGACTTTCTTGCCATGGCAGCTGGGTAGAGAGTGACTTCTGTCTTTTATCAAGGAGCAAATTTGGAGACACATCCATCTAATTTAATCATTCTATTATGAAATGATTATTTTTAAAAATATATTTATTTGGGAGAGAGAAAGAGGCAGAGAGAGAGAGAGAGAGAGAGAGAGAGAGGGAGAGGGAGAATGGGCAAGCCAGGGCATCCAGCCACTGCAAACAAATTCCAGACGCATATGTCTCCTTGTGCATCTGGCTTATGTGGATCCTGGAGAATCAAACAGGGGTCCTTTGGCTTTGCAGGCAAACGCCTTAACCACTAAGCATCTCTCCAGCTCTGAAATGATTATTAATAGTACTTGCCAAACTATAAAATGCTATAACAGATATAATGTACAAGCAGCATGTCTACATTTAAATCCTAGAGTCCTTTCTGAAGCAAGTGGCCCACACCAGTTTTCTTTTCAGGAAACTGACATCTTTGGCATGTGATGGAACAAGTGATTTCACATCAGTAATTTGGGAAGAGTGATAGAAATCAGCCGTGTGTCACCCGAACTGAGCATCTTGGGAGAGGGTGGGATTTCTGGGCAGTTGTGACATCTATAGGGTAAGATTCAGAACGTAGTGCTAAGTCTGGCACACAAAAGAAAACTAACTGTTGTTGAGACAAATCCCCTAGAGTGAACATGTGGCTCTGCTGGGTTTTGTTTTCCAAGGAATGTGATGTGGACTGCTAAGAATTTCAGATCATGTTAAGTGTAACAATAATATCCAGAAAGGGCCGCGACTGAGGAGACAGGACACTTCATTTTTACATCTCTGGTAGAAATATCATGTCAGAGTGTTTCTGAGGGAAAGGTAAAGACTTGTGAGACACTCTCATCCCAGAAGAAATGAACTGGGATCTATCTTTGTCAACTATGAAGTGTGTGTGTGTGTGTGTGTGTGTGTGTGTGTGTGTGTGTGTGTGTGTAAGGAAGTGAGGTGAGGAGAAAGCCAATCGATTTTTTTAAATACTTTATTTATTTGAGAAGGAGGCAGAGAGAGAGAATGGGCACTCCAGGGCCTCCAGCCACTGCAAACAAACTCCAGATTCATGCGCCTCCTTGTGCATCTGGCTTTATTTGTATAGTAGGGAAGTGAATCTGGTTCCTTTGGCTTTACTGGCAAGTGCCTTAATCACTAAGCCATCTCTCCAGCCCCCAGTCAATTTTTCTTAGTTTAAGAAGCTTCCAAAGAGGAGAAAAGAACTACAAAATCATGTTAGCTAAATTTAGCTAAGAAAAATTCTCAGCCAGGTTGTGGACTTAGATCCTCCCAGCACATTCCTGGTGGGAAGGCTTCCTTGCTCCTATGCTTCCGGAATACAACATCAGCTTCTTTATTGCTCAGCCCTCACCTTGACCAAAGAACCAAGCTCCAAAGCAGTGCAACCTGACCAGGGCATCACAGTGCACTCCCTACTCTAGACCCTGCATGGTGAAAAGACAGGGTCTGGATGAGTTGAAGGAATATCTAAAAATTGACTTTAGAAATGCACTTTTTCCAGGCTCATCTTATAATGACTTGTTCTTCTGAATGGATATTTACCTGTTTATCTCTGTGAAATGGAAATAAGCATGACACTCACATTTTAGCACTACTCTAAGTTATTATTTTATTATTATTATTGGTTTTTCAAGGTAGGGTCTGGCTCTATCCCAGGCTGACCTGGGATTAGTCTCAGGCTGGCCTGGAACTCAGAACAATCTTCCTACCTCAGCCTCCCAAGTGCTGGGATTAAAGGTGTGCATCACCACATGGCTAGCGTAAATTATTAACACAATTACATGCATTTCTACTCTATTTTCCTTGTCTTCAGAGGTATCAGTTTTGGGCATGTATGTAATATTCCATAACACCAGGGAAGACAGCGATCAATCAATATACACAGTTATCTGAAGCCCACGTGGGAGGCACTTGAGTTGTACGCTCATCTATCTATCTATCATCTATCTATCTATCTATCTATCTATCTATCTATCATCTATCTATCTATCTACATACCTATATACCTATGTACCTATCTATCCATCTAGCATCTCTCTGCCTATGTATCATCAATATGTCTATCTCTCATCATTATCATCTTCTGTCTATCAACACACATTGTCCCGTGTCTGGTTTTACTTCTATAGTAAGGATCTCCTAGAATAAAGTTACACAGACCTGGAAAGACCAAAATGCGGCAACACTGGCGTGATGTGACATTTAAAAAGGCACAGTGAGGAGAACGGTGGTGCATGCATGTAACCTCAGCACTCCGGAGACTTGGGAGGAGAATCGTGAATTCAAGGTCATCCTGGGCTAGGTAGCAACACCCTGCCTTAAACACACACACACACACCCCACACATACACACCACACATACACACACATACACCACGCGCACACACACACACACACACATACCACACACATACACACACACATACATGCACCACACACACACCATGTCTGTCTGTAATATTTCTCAGAATGTTAGGCAATGTGCTTCAAAATGGGCTGGAGGGGATAATTAAAGTGCACACTCCTGCCCTCCAGACCTGGGAGCCAGAGGGACGAGGAGGCAGAGCACAGACGTTTGGGCGTCTTAAGTTCCCGTAGCATCTGGGCCGGCTGTGGTTGTGATGCATGCCGGGCGCTGTGACCTTCCTGTCCTCTCACTTGCCCTGCTTTCCAAGCTGCTTCCACGATCCCTAGGAGATTTAGTATTTTACAAACCAGGTGAGGCGGCGGGCACCTTCTCTTCTGTGATCTCCTCCCCCACCCCAGAACAGAGAATTGCAAATGAATGAGGAAGACTCCAGGGTCACCTTGGAAGGGCCCACCCATGTGTCCCCCAGACTATTACACATGGTTGGTAATAATGCTCATGGGGAATGGTTTTCCCTTTCAACGTCAGAAGTCACGGTCTGCACTTCAGCACTGGCAGTCCGCCATCCAGAAGGCAATCCTACCTCTGTGAAGCTGCTTCTCCCAACATGCAGAGGATGGAAGGAGAGAGGGAGAAAGTGGCAGAACAAACGAAAGCCAGTGCAGTCTTGTTGTATTTAACCTTACGTTAGAACCGGGAGACAAGTATATACATACAGATATATGTTACATCTATATTCACCCCAACATTTTTTGACAACACTTAAAGCTGGAACAAGATGCACTGAAGCATTTGTGAATGGGCATACTTACAGTCTCTTAAATCATAATAATTTGGAGGAAAGCTCTCTCATGTTTGAAGGGATGAACTGAAATGAATTTAGGATTCTAGCAATACTGTGGCACCGTCAAGCAGAAGGCATGTAATAAAGTTTTGGTAACTGACTAACTTAGTCTATTCTTGTCTTCTTCATTAAAATTTGTCAGCAAAGAGCAGCGCGTACTCTGTTCTCCGTGTAGGAACACTGTGACCCCCTAGAAGTTAATCTGCCTCCAATATCTCCACGAGTTACCAGCTACTCTTTAAGGGTTCAAGGGATTGTTGACATTAACTAGGATTTCCAGGAAATCAAGATTTGATTTAAATTGAGAGATGTAAGAATTTATGGACCCAAAGATTTAAAATGCATTAAAATAACTGTCGACTAATCCCTTAGGGAAATCAGTCTAGGATTAGATTGTGTTTCCATGATGATCAGAAACGCTCAAGGAAATGGATAAAATGCCATGCACATACGGCACTCTGTGCTTCTCTTGGAAATACAAAGCACACTATATTTTACATTACTTGTGGCTCATGACTGCAAAATTTCCTCAGCCTTATTGAAACGTACATCACAGTTCCACGAGATGAACGCATTGGTTTTCCGGAAAGGAGCTAAAGCTGCCATGTGAAAGTAGAGAACCGCAGCTACAAGGGCCTTTAGAAGCCTGTAGTGCACCCCTTCCTCTCTTGAGGGGAACCCTGCCCCTTCTAGCCACCCGTGGCTCTCGGCAGAGGCAGGTCTGGGTGTGATGTCCCCAGTAAGTCTCTTTTCCACAGCCACCATCTTTGACAGATGGCTGTACCAAGAACCGAAGCAACAAGCTGGGCTGCTGCTTTTTTGTTTTTAAATATTTAATTAATTTATTTCTTTATATGAGAGAGAGAGAGGAAAAGGCAGAAGACAGAGAGAAAGAGAGAATGTATGCTCCAGGGCCTCCAGCCACTGCAAACAAACTCCAGACACATGTACCCCCTTGTGCATATGGTTTACATGGGTCCTGGGGAATTGAACCGGGATCCTTTGGCTTCATAGGCAAGTGCCTTAACCACTAAGCCATTTTCCCAGCCCCTGGGCTGCTTCTTAAAACATTTCTGGCCGGGCTCAGTGGCACACTTCTTTAGTCTCAGCACTTGAGAAGCAAAGGTGGGAGGATCATCAGAAGTTTGAGGCCTGGGGGACTGTTCCACAGTACCGACGATTCCCCCACAGCTCTGCTCCGCAGCAAGATGCAGGACACCTGCCAGGTGAGCAAGGAGGGCTGGCTCTGCTCCTGAGACCCACTGGATCCCACTGTGGAGACATTCATATTCCAAGTCACATGGATGAACTTTGAGGACACTGTATGAAGGTCACAGGTGGATTCACACAGAATAGAATTCCAGAGCAGAGTGGAGGACAAAGAGGGAAAAATGATGCTCAGTGGGCTGAAATGTTTGTGAGGCCAGGTGAGCTAATCTCGGAGGTCTGTGGTAAACCTTATACTGCTATCAACAGCACAGTATGGTGTCCTGGAAACCTGCCAAGAAGTGGCTCTTATGTACCTGTAATATAATAAAACAACACGTAAAAACATGCACTCCCTTCTCTGAACATTCCTGAACATTCCAGAAAATGTGCTGTTGTTTGGAATCAAAGTCAATTGGCCTAGTAAGACCTGAGTAACAGTCAGCAGGCTTTCTGTCAGATTCTCTTCTTCATGTGAGTAACCAGGAGGAAAGTGACAGGTCTCCTCGCTATAGGCTCTTCAAGTTCAATGGCATTTTGAGGAACCATCCAAGAAAAATCCCAATGAGTTGTCAATTACTAAAGTGAGGTCTGCTCTGAAGGGTCATCATGTAAGTCTTAAAAACAAGTGGCAATATTTGCTCTTAGCCTACTTGTTTTTTAGAGAAATCTGAAAGGCAGGAAAAAAAGCAGATTAAAGGTAGACAATGAGGAGAAGTCAAAATGAGCCACTTCGGGCCAAGAGCCTGAATCAGAGCCTGCCAGGCTTCCAGATGTTTCCTCGACTCATCTCTTTAATTTTATCTGTGTTGCACTCCTGCCAACTTCTTCGCCTCAGCCCACAGTCCCTTACTGTCTCTAGGAGAGACAGAGGAAGGATGTGTTGACAAAGGTGACGGCTGCACTCTGGAATCTATTTACCCACAAGTACCCAGACATCCTTATCTGTTCTCACCTCACTCATTATTTCCAGGCCATCTCCAGAAGGTGTTGGTGCCCCCATGGCCACGGCCTTTCTGAAGTCATGAAGTGCAAGCAATTTTTTCCCCAGAGGACAGAAGATTATTTACTTTGGAGCCAACTGGACTCCATGTTGTCACTTTGGTCTGTGATGAGCGGATGTTAGCTTCTTCTGATATGTGACGAAGTGTCATTTCTCACAGGCCATCTCCAAACGTTTGGCCTTATTACACTTCTCAATAATAGGTTTTCTGGCATAAAGATTTATCTCAGGATTCAGTGCAGTAGTGTTCTGACATCAAGAGCTGCGAAGATGATGGATTTATGCCAGTTGTGACCCTCTGACTAATTTGCTTTGAATGGCATCAACACTTGAACAACACAAAACATTATTCTCAAGATTTTATATCCTGACTAAAAATGTAACAGGAAATATGCAAAAAATTATTTTTCACCATGTGATGACAGCAATAGGCTTTCTCATTTGTCACGTAAATAAATAAATTTAAAATAAAACAGATGATACATAAACCCAGTTGTGCTTTCTTCTTGGCGTAGAAGTCATAAGGCCTTCCAGTACTTTCTCTTCCTTGTTTTGTTAATATGAATTTCAAATACTTTCCATGAGGCTGGGAGCAGTGGTTCCTGTTCCGAGGGCTCCAGCCCTCCACTCAGCATGGGTAAAACAGTGGTTTCACTTTGAACATCAGGGAAGGGGACAGGTCACTTCACTGGAGGCCACCATTCATCTGTTAGCCACAGCAGAGTGGGACAGATGGCCTTCTCCCACTTCTGTGACCCATGAGCCCAAGAGCAAGGTGCTGGCCAGGTTGGTTTCTGGGGCCTCCTTCCTTGCTGTGCAGATGGCTGCCTCTTCTCTGGGTCCTCATCAGGCCTTTTGTTGTGTGCACGTGCTGCTGATGCTTCGAAGGACGCTGGTCTGTGGGATCAGGGGCCCACCCTTATGACCTCTTTGACCTCAGTCACCCCGTGAAAGCCTCTGTCTCTGCATATACTATATGAGATTTGAGAGGCACAGAACTTAATCCTTGTCAGCTCTCTGACGTTAGCTCGTCTTGATGCTAAGAGAGAAACATGTTCATAGAGTTCAGGCATGGAAGGAAGTGAGTTGGTGAGGGGAGAGAAGCATGCTTGTTTCCCACAGTGGAAAGCAGGTGGTTACTGGGAATTTCACAAATGGAAAAGTGAAGAATTCAGAATCCTCAACACAAGAGAAGGAGGGCCCATGTCTTCCTGCCTGACAGACTCGGGGCCCAGGCAGGGAGGCAAACTCAAATCAGGGGCAGCTCGGTTCACCCTTTGAGGGGTAAGAACTCATTTCCTGGGTGAGTTTAGTATGCAAAGCAATTACCCAATCTGTTTGTAGACACTGGGGCATTAGCACGACTCTGTTTTTAGATGTTACTATTTCCTTCCGTCTACTGCATAAAATCTGAGCTGTGCCACAGATTTCTTTCAAATAACTGTATATTATTGTGAACAGTTTGATGGGCTGTGATAGATAAGTCCCTTATCCTAATGAATGGAGGTATACACTGTTTTAAGTATCACAGAAGCAAATTCATTCAAACCCTCGAGGCTCCCCGAAGCTGGAGGCTAACTAGTACCATACCCATGAGAAAGCTAACCCAGAGAGAAGTTAGCCCCTCACCCGAGGGTGCGCATCTGCACAAATCCACGTGCCCCTAAGGTTCTGCCCAAGTACCTTCTACACCCCTTTGACTAAAAGATTTTTCTAGAGTTTCTCTGGACATTTTTTTTTTTTTTTTTTTTTTTTTTTTTTTTTTTTTTTTTTTTGTTTTTCGAGGTAGGGTCTCACTCTAGCTCAGGCTGACCTGGAATTCACTATGTATTCTCAAGGTGGCCTCAAACTCACAGCGATCCTCCTACCTCTGCCTCCCAAGTGCTGGGATTAAACGGATTAAAGGCGTGCACCACCACGCCCGGCTTGTCTTATTTTTGTTTGTTTGTTTCTCTGGACATGTCTGTCAAGGAGCTCCAAACTGACCCTTTGTGGAAAGAAAGTCAGATGAGGTCCTCTGGGAAAACAGGTTCCATAGATGAGACAGAGAAGCCGAGCTGCTACCCTGAAGGACGCCTCGCACTGTCACTGGCTGAAGACTTCTCCTTGGTTCTTGTCTTCTCCAGAACAAGGATTTATCCAGGAGGCACAGATGGTGTGAGCAGAAGTTTACTCAGCGAAGCAAAGTGGCAGTCCACTCTAGGGGGAGTGGAGTGGGATGACCCCAAAGGGAAGGTAGCAGCGATTGGGCTCCGCAGTACGGATGTGCCCATTCCTTCTCCATGCGGATTCCGGAAATCAGACACCTTCCTGACCTTCACGCCCAAGTTTTACTGGCTATAAAGTCAGGACCATGGTCTACCTTGCAGGATGGAGTGATCTCGCTGACATGTGAGTGGAAAGGGCTTGGTAATGAGGCCGGCTCGGCTAGGACTTACACAAGAGGAAGCCCAGGAAACTAAGGTGTATCTTGGTTACTGTGTCCCTCAGTGGTCAGAAGGCCCCTTTGTGGTTAGTCATTCTTGAAGCTGCACTGAGGCTCTTCCCAGTCTTCAGAAACTAAGATACCAGGGTATTTTCCCCAATGCCGCGCGTGCCCTCACAAAAGGTTGGCATCCTCTAAAGACCGCAGTTTTCCTGAACTATCGTCCACATTGTGGTTTGACCTCCTTTGAGAGCTGCTAAAGAGGCTCATGGGAAGAAACATCTTGAAAGAGATATTGGACTTACTATGATTTGGGAGGAAATGGGGGCATCTTATTCCCATAAATATGCCACTCACTTCATACATAGAAAAAGGTCCTAAAGAAAGGGCTGGAGAGATGGCTCAGTGGTTAAGGCACTTGCCTGTAAAGCCTAAAGGCCCAGGTTTGATTCCCTAGAACCCATGTAAGCCAGGTGCACAAGATGGAGCATACATATGGAGTTCATTTGCAGTGTCTGGAGACCCTGGTGTGCCCATGTTCTTATCTATCATCTATCTATCTATCTATCTATCTATCTATCTATCTATCTATCTATCTATCTATCTATCATCTGCCTCTTTCTCTCTTAAATAAATAAAATAAAATTTTATAAAAAGGTTCTAAAGGAGACCCCAATTTGGGGATATTTCAAGTAGCCCAAGCACCCCATGGGTTCCTCCTGCACGGTGAGAGGTAATGGAAGTGGCTGGTGTCCACTCTAATTGGGATTTCATCTGTGCCATACGGGCCCAACTGCCAAGCTACCCACTGTCCCTTGCATACTGTTTGCTCTGAGATGAGCCTTTCTACATTTAAGCCAGTTCTTTTCTGAATCTGTGTGTTGGCTAAAAAAGAGGAAAAAAAGCACGATAAAAATTGGGTCCCATACCCATTGATTTTACCTAATGTAGTCAAAGGAAGTTAATATCATTTTAAATAAACTCATCAGATCTCTGGTGGTTTGGGTGAAATATCTACCATAGACTTATGTGTTTTATTTATTTATGATTTTTTTAATGTGCTTTGAATACTTGGTCCCCAGTTGGTGTCCATTTGGGTTAGTTGTGGGCACTCTGGGAGGTGGAGCCTTGCTGAAGAAGGGGGTTACTAGGGGTGGGCCTTGCGATTTTATAGTCCAGCCCCCGAGCCAAGGCTTAGCTAGCAAGATCACTCTTGGCTGCTTCTTCCCAGCTAATGTGACAAGATGTGACACCCTGCCATCTGTCCCTGGTGTGCTTTCCCCATGCGATGGAACATCTCCTCAAAACTCTGAGCTGAAATAAACCCTTTCCTTCCATAAGCTGCTTCTGGTCAGGGTTTTGTCCCAGCAATCATAAACCAGCTGCTACAAGATCCATACTCATAAATTACTATTGGCTGGCCTCAAACTCACTATTAACGGCCAGATTGGCCTAGAACTACAAACCACGTGCTTTATCTTCAAGATTCTGGTATTGCAGGTATGTGCCACCCAACACAGCTAGTTTTCTTTAAATAACAGCGAATTTTCATGAAGTGTAGGTATTCTAGTTCCCTAAACCATGAAGCAAAGAGAATTGACTGACCTAACATTTTTTTTAAAAGAAGTGTCTGAAGATCTGTCTCCATTTGAAAGCACGAATCCAGGAGCAACTTGATCTTGCAGATGGTAAGCTCTTCAAGGGCAGGGACCCTCTCTTTAATTTCTCTGGATTGCCCCTAATGCTCCATGCTTAGCACTGGGCAGGTGTTCAGTAAGTGCCTGCTGGCTGTGAAAGCTAGTGTTAATATGCAGTAGCTTTATTTGTGGGTCTGTGCTGGGGGCCTCCCCTGCCAAACTAGGCCAGTGAATTAAAGGTTCTATAATTAGGCCTGTGGTGTTGCACCAGGCACTCTGTGTCCCCACAATGATGACAGTTGCCAGTCTTACTGAAGGCTCAGCTGAAAAGAATGTCAATTTCACTCTATTTTTATTCCTAGTACAAGAAAAACCCATCAACCAAGCCAATCACAGAGAACTGTCATTTTACAACTCAAGAAAGAGATTTCCCCCTTCATTTACAAGTAATAGATTGGAGATTTAAATCAGAAAATTGAAAAAAATCTGTAAAGTCAAACAAACACATTGTGAATAGTCTGAAAAGGGTAATGCATGGGTGCTTCCTCTCACTTGCTGAGCACTTTTCCTGCATTAGGAATTATTATGTACAATGCTATCATCACACTTCATTATATATAAATTGTCATACTTTATCTTCACAAAAAAAGTATGGTGAAGCTGTTATATTAATTTCCCACTTTAAAGATAAAAGAGTATGTTTATAGAGAGGAAATTGTTTTCCTAGTGTCCTAAGAATGGTGTTGAATAAAACTTATCAGAAGCCAGGCGTAGTGGTGCACTCCTTTAATCCCAGCACTTGGGAGGCAGAGCCAGGAGGATCACTGTGAGTTCAAGGCCACCCTGAAACTACAGAGTGAATTCCAGATCAGCTTGGGCTGGAGTGAGACCCTACCTCTAAAAATCAAAAACAAAACAAACAAAAAACTGATCAGAGGTTGTTTATTGGGGCTTAGTTTCTGCCCAGCAGGCCAAACCAAAATAGAGTCACTCATGACAAATGATCATGTTTGACCAAAGTGGAGCCAAGTTGTCTATTAGATCAGGTGAGAAAAAAATTAGGAGAGGCCAAGAGAGAGAGAGAGAGAGAGAGAGAGAGAAAGAAAGAAAGACAAAGAAAGGGAGAGAGAAAGAGAGAATGTGTTTGTGAAGGAGAGAGAAGGAAGAAGAGGAGAGAAATCTCTAAGCAGAGTAGATTCAGCTGTATGATAAGGAAATCTGCCGAATCTCAAGGGAAGGAACTTGAGACACTGCTGGGGAGAGTTTAGATTTCCAGACAGCTACATAGGGTCGCTTGCTTCCCACTCCACCGTTGTGTTGTGAAAGTAGGCGCGGGTCTTTGCCCTGCTTGTGGCTGTTGCTCTGGAGGGCTCTACCCACTGCGTGTGTGCCGTCCCCTCCCAAAGGCTTTCCTCTTCCGTTACTGTTCCTTCAGTCGAAGAAAAACAACAGGGCTGGGGAGATGCTCAGTGGATGAAGCGCTTGCTGAGAACATTGAGTACCCGAGTTCAGATCTGCAGACCCCACCTGAAAGCCAAAAGGGAAGCCGTGGCAGGAGAAATTTCCAGAAGCTCATGACAGAGGTGGTGAGCAATGAGAGATCCCACCTCCAACAAGGTGGAAGGCAAAGATGGACTTGAAAGCTGTCTTCTGACCCCCCCCACACACACACATTGTGGCGTGCATAAACACACACACAGAGCCAGAACACGCTAAATATACAAACATTGAAAAACAAGCAACAACGGGGAGAGTCAAGGTCATAGTGACATGGCATGTTTATGGCCACACTCTTCATTTGGTTGAGCCTCACAGAAACTCCTGGGTGACATCTGGGGAAGTGTGGCTCACACTCAAGCGATGCGAAGCCAGGGACACCAGTGTCTGGAGGTGTATTCAAGGTCACATAGAGGGTGAGTAGAACATCATGCCTAACCCACTTCACTGACTCTCCCTCTGAAATCCTTGACACAACAGTACAGGTGATTGAAGTGTTCAGACCTCAGATCTTTCCAGGGGACGTGCAGCACAGAGCCAACGGACCCATCCAATTTTCTCTTCATTCCCTACTGCAGACCTTATCAATCCTAGACCAAGCAGTTCCAATGGCTTCAGGGTATCTCGAAGCAACCAAAGAGCTGGGCTCCATGGGCTACCACCAAGCGAGGCCCCAAAGCGTGGGAAATTACAAAAAGAATGTGTCCCCGGATAGCCTTCAACTGAACAGGAGCAGGTGAGGATCAAGCCTTTAATCCCAGCACTCAGGAAGCAGAGATAGGAGGATCGCTGTGAGTTCGAGGCCAGCCTGAGTCTATGTAGTGAATTCCAGGCCAGCTTGGGCTAGAGCAAGACCCTATCTCAAAAAAGCAAAAATAAATAAATAAGTGAAAATAAAAATAACAAAAAGAACACTAGATCGTAGAGAAGGCTTAGAGACGCTTAAGGATAGTAAGACACGACAGCTCAAAGATGGCTCAGAGGAGACGTGATTAGAAAAGACCCAAGTGGGTAAATTAGAAGACTGGGTAGGAGGAGAAAGTCTAAAGCAAGGACGACAGAGGTAGCTGAAGAGAAGAAGACAGGGAAAAGGAGCAGACTGGAGAACTGGAGTCTAGGAAGGTGTGGTAGTTTGAATGAATGTCCCCCAGTAGATTCATGAGTTTTATTTCGATTCAGTTAGATTTCCACCTACCTGGCTGGAGGAGGTGTCACTAGGTGGATCTTAAGGTCCTGCCCTAAGACGTGGTGGTGGATTCGGAACTCCAGTCTAAAGTCAGGCAAAGTGCCCGAGTTCCACCTGGAGTTCCTAAGTGAGCTTGTGTGCAGTGTGGCTTTGGGGTTTTTTTGGCTTGGAGCTTCTCTCTCGCTCGCTCTCTCTCTCTTTGCTTGGTCCTTTAAGAGGGGGCCAACTTCTGCCATTATGGAACTTCCTCTGGATCTGTGTGCTTCAATAAATATCCCTTCTTCCATCACTGTGCTTAGCTTGGAAGTTCATCTCAATGATCTGAGGCTGTCTGCTACAGAAGGAGAAAGTGGGGGAGGTGGTGGAACCCAACATTCCCTTGAGTCTAGGCCACGAGAGAAAACTAAGACGGGGCCAAGGCCAGTGGGCAGCAACTCCAACTGCCCGAGCAACAGTGGACATGCTGGTGATTTGCAGGTTGTTTCTATGACTGAACAGTATATGTGTGTGTAGGCTTATAGTCTACGTGTCTATAAATTAATAGTGTGCAGTATGAAGAGATGTATTCATGGGAGAAATAAACGTGTGTTATGTGTGTGTTTCCCTACTCCCAGTGTGTGTGTGTGTATCTTTTCCTTCCTTGGATTTTCCTTTCTTTCTTTTAAAAAATATTTTTATTTATTTCCAAAGAGAGAGAGAGAGAGAATGGGCATGCCAGAGCCTCCAGCCACTGCAAATGAACTCCAGATGCATGCACCACTTTGTGCATCTGGCTTTATATGGGTCCTGGGGAAGTGAACATGGGTTGATAGGCTTTTGCAAGTAAGTGCCTGAACTGCTTGATTTCCATTCTTAAAGGCCAGGTCTACATGTCTTTGTTCTTCATAGGCCTTTATGGTAGTTTGTGTTCTAAACCTAGAGGGCATTTAAGATTGATAATATTAGTCATTACTTTTCTGGCTGCTGTGAGAAAATACCCGACAGTCCTACCTCTGCCTCCCAAATGTCCTTTCCTCTTTTTATTCAGTTCAGGGCTTCGGCCCAGGGGACAGAGATGCCCACATACAGGGCAGTTGTCCCTCCTTAGTTAAACCTCTCTGGAAACAACCTTATCAAAGGCACACATCTATTCCAATCAAATCAACAGTCAAAATCACTGACTGATTTACTTTTAAAAATATTTATTTAAGAGAAAGAGAGAGAGAGAGAGAACAGGCATGCCAGGGCCTGGGGCCACTACAAGGAACTGCAGACGCATGCACCACTTTGTGCATTTGACTGTACATGGGTCCTGGGGACTCAAACCTCAGCAGCAGGTTTTGAGCACAGTATGGTGGCTCTTGCCTATAGTTCCATCTACTTGGGAGGCTATGGTGGGAGTATTGCTCGAATCCACCAGATGGAGACCAACCTGGGCAATGTAGCTAGACTGTTGCTCACAAATAAAAAATACAAGAAGTATGACAGGCACTTTAAGGACAGTCATAAGAGGCCTAGGCCCGGGATTCCCCACCTCCAATAGCAGTGACTCCCCACACAACCACCATCCCTGCTTCGGGACCGTGCAGGTCCTCTTCTTGCTCATAATCACAGAGCCCTTGGACTGAACAGACACTCTTCATGGCTTTATCATGCAAAGCCTGACAAAGCTCTGATTGCTCTTATTTGGTGTGGATCAGAAAGCAAACTAAAGGAACGACTCGTGGATGTCAGCTAGGCAGGCCATGAAGGAAGGGATTCGCGGTCAGAAAAGTCTTTCAAGAGCTCCTCAAGTGGCAGGGGCTACCTCCTGGAAGACTTGTCGAAGGAACAATACTACCAAGTATGAAGGGCAACATGACTCAGAGTGGCTCAGGTGACAAAGATGCTGAGCCAGGAGTCTGCAGCTTCAGTGTGGTAGCATCCAGGGGCTAGACAGGCAGATTCCCCCACCCCCACAAACACTCACAGCTCCCCTTCCCACATGCCTCAGCTCACTCAGATCTAGAGTGGCACCCTGAGGGGAAGACCCTAGGGCTTCTTGTGAAGTGGATACTAGAGAATGTGGAGACACCAGAGGACAGAGGGAGGACCAAGCAGCTGGAAGGGTTCTCCATTAGTTGAACTCAGGGATAAAGGGAAAGCAGGTAACACAATGAGAGCAACCAGGAGAAACTGTGGCTGTGGGGACAGAGAGTGGGTAATAACATGGAAGAATTGAAGAGCTGGGAGGCAAGCCATGCAATATCTCCCTTAGTTAATTGCTACAGCAAGAAGGGCGAGGAAGAAGGAAGATACAGAGAAGGAGGGAAGAAGAAAGGATAAAGGAAGGTGAGGAAGAAAAGGGAAGAATGGTGAGGAGGAGGGAAGAAGAATGGTGAGGAGGAAGAGAAGGGGGAGGAAGAAGAATGGTGAGGAGGAAGAGGAGGGGAAGAAGAATGGTGAAGAGGAAGAGGAGGAGAAGGGAAGAAGAATGGTGAGGAGGAAGAGGAAGAGGAGGAGAAGGGAAGAAGAATGGTGAGGAGGAAGAGGAAGAAGAGGAGAAGGGAAGAAGAATGGTGAGGAGGAAGAGGAAGAGGAGGAGAAGGGAAGAAGAATGGTGAAGAGGAAAAGGAAGAAGAGGAGAAGGGAAGAAGAATGGTGAGGAGGAAGAGGAGGGGAAGAAGAATGGTGAAGAGGAAGAGGAGGAGAAGGGAAGAAGAATGGTGAGGAGGAAGAGGAAGAGGAGGAGAAGAGAAGAAGAATGGTGAGGAGGAAGAGGAAGAAGAGGAGAAGGGAAGAAGAATGGTGAGGAGGAAGAGGAAGAGGAGGAGAAGGGAAGAAGAATGGTGAAGAGGAAAAGGAAGAAGAGGAGAAGGGAAGAAGAATGGTGAGGAGGAAGAGGAAGAGGAGGAGAAGGGAAGAAGAATGGTGAGGAGGAAGAGGAACAAGAGGAGAAGGGAAGAAGAATGGTGAGGAGGAAGAGGAAGAGGAGGAGAAGGGAAGAAGAATGGTGAAGAGGAAAAGGAAGAAGAGGAGAAGGGAAGAAGAATGGTGAGGAGGAAGAGGAGGGGGAAGAAGAATGGTGAAGAGGAAGAGGAGGGGGAAGAAGAATGGTGAGGAGGAAGAGGAACAAGAGGAGAAGGGAAGAAGAATGGTGAAGAGGAAAAGGAAGAAGAGGAGAAGGGAAGAAGAATGGTGAGGAGGAAGAGGAGGGGGAAGAAGAATGGTGAGGAGGAAGAGGAACAAGAGGAGAAGGGAAGAAGAATGGTGAAGAGGAAGAGGAGGAGAAGGGAAGAAGAATGGTGAGGAGGAAGAGGAGGGGGAAGAAGAATGGTGAGGAGGAAGAGGAGGAGAAGGGAAGAATAATTGTGAGGAGGAAGAGGAGGAGGGAAGAAGAATGGTGAGGAGGAGGAAGGATTAAGAATGATGATGAGGAGGCCCCCCAGGTTGGAATTGGATGGAATCCTTTCCTTGTTCTGTGTGCTCTTTTTGTCTGGGGTTGAATTGATCTTTCTTGACACTTCTGCAGAAGAAAAAATCTCACCATGTGTCCCCCTATATTACCCTTCCAGTTTGGTCCATTCAGACCACCTTTATAGCCTTAGGGGCGCTGGGTTTGCCTAAGCACGTTACAAATCTTCATGTCCCGGGACTGTTTCCAATCCTCTGGTCTCTTATAAGATTTTCTCCTCTGGATATTGGATGGCCTGGTCATGCCATTGTTTGTCTTTTAGTTGCAAAACCTTCACACATAATGCTCAAAATTTTTCTCCTTATTTCCTATAGAAGCAATAACCTTCTTCCTTTTTCATGAATTGGTTGTCTCAGTTCTTCATTTAATGAGGAAAAATGGGTAGATTTTGGACTAAATTGTGGTCTAATTCACACATCTCAGCCCCTGGTCTCTAGCATGTCTGCATAAGAACAAACAGCTTGTCCTTACACAAGAAGATGGCCATCTTCAAGACTAGAAGAATGGCCTCAGGAGAAACCAACCCTACCAACACCTTGGGCACACCATGTACAGTTGTGAGCAAATACACTTCTCCTGCTTCAGCTATCAAATCCGTGATGCTTTGTTATGGCTACTCTAGAAGATGAGCACAGTAAGGAAAAAAAGTGTCTTATTTTACGTTAATGGAATTGTCTCTGAAATTTGAAACGGCACCTAGCTAGTGACACAGATCTAAGTAGTGATACAGAAGATATAAATAGTCACACGGGAGATCTAGCTTATGATACAAGATCTAAGAAGTGACACAGAAGATCTAGGCAGTGACATGGGAGATCTGAGCAGTGACACGGGAGGTCTGAGCAGTGACACAGGAGATCTGAGCAGTGACACGGGAGATCTAAGCAGTGACATGGGAGATCTAAGCAGTGCAACAGGAGATCTAAGCAGTGACACAGGAAACCTAAGCAGTGACACGGGAGAACTAAGCAGTGACACAGGAGATCTGAGCAGTGACACAGGAGGTCTGAGCAGTGACACAGGAGATCTGAGCAGTGACACAGGAGATCTGAGCAGTGACACGAGAGATCTAAGCAGTGACACAGAAGATATAAGTATTTACACAGGAGATCTGAGCAGTGACACAGAAGATCTAAGCAGTGACACGGGAGATCTGAGCAGTGACACAGAAGATCTGAGCAGTGACACAGGAGATTTAAGCAGTGACACAGGAGATCTGAGCAGTGACACGGGAGATCTGAGCAGTGACACAGGAGATCTAAGCAGTGACACAGGATATCTGAACAGTGACACAGGAGATCTGAGCAGTGACACGGGAGATCTGAGCAGTGACAGGAGATCTGAGTTCTGACACAGGAGATCTAAGCAGTGCAACAGGACATCTAAGCAGTGACACAGGAAACCTAAGCAGTGACACGGGAGATCTAAGCAGTGACACAGGAGATCTGAGCAGTGACACAGGAGATCTGAGCAGTGACATGGGATATCTAAGCAGTACAACAGGAGATCTTAGCATTGACATAGGAGATCTAAGCAGTGACACAGAAGATATAAGCATTTACACAGGAAATCTGAGCAGTGACACAGAAGATCTGAGCAGTGACACAGAGATTTAAGCAGTGAAACGGGGAGATTTACACAGGAGATCTGAGCAGTGACACAGAAGATCTAAGCAGTGACACGGGAGATCTGAGCAGTGACACAGAAGATCTGAGCAGTGACACAGGAGATTTAAGCAGTGACTCAGGAGATCTGAGCAGTGACACGGGAGATCTGAGCAGTGACACAGGAGATCTAAGCAGTGACATGGAGATTGAGCAGTGATGGATATCTGAACAGTGACACAGGAGATCTGAGCAGTGACAGGAGATCTGAGTTCTGACACAGGAGATCTAAGCAGTGCAACAGGACATCTAAGCAGTGACACAGGAAACCTAAGCAGTGACACGGGAGATCTAAGCAGTGATACAAGAGATCTGAGCAGTGACACAGGAGATCTGAGCAGTGACATGGGATATCTAAGCAGTACAACAGGAGATCTTAGCATTGACATAGGAGATCTAAGCAGTGACACAGAAGATATAAGCATTTACACAGGAAATCTGAGCAGTGACACAGAAGATCTGAGCAGTGACACAGGAGATTTAAGCAGTGAAACGGGAGATCTGAGCAGTGACACGGGAGATCTGAACAGTGAACCGGGAGATCTAAGCAGTGACACAGGAGATTTGAGCAGTGACACGGGAGATCTGAGCAGTGACACGGGAGATCTGAGCAGTGACGCAGGAGATCTGAGCGGTGACATAGGAGATCTGAGCAGTGACATGGAGATCTGAGCAGTGACATGGAGATCTGAGCAGTGACATGGAGATCTGAGCAGTGACATGGAGATCTGAGCAGTGACATGGAGATTGAGCAGTGACATGGAGATCTGAGCAGTGACACAGGAGATCTGAGCAGTGACACAGGAGATCTGAGCAGTGACATGGAGATCTGAGCAGTGACACGGGAGATCTGAGCAGTGACATGGAGATCTGAGCAGTGACACAGGAGATCTGAGCAGTGACACGGGAGATCTGAGCAGTGACACAGGAGATCTGAGCAGTGACATGGAGATCTGAGCAGTGACACAGGAGATCTGAGCAGTGACATGGAGATCTGAGCAGTGACACGGGAGATCTGAGCAGTGACATGGGAGATCTGAGCAGTGACATGGAGATCTGAGCAGTGACACAGGAGATCTAAGCAGTGACATGGATATCTGAGCAGTGACACAGGAGATCTAAGCAGTGACATGGGAGCTCTAAGCAGTCATGCTGGAGATTTAACTAGTGACACAGGAGATCTCACATTATCTCACTGCCTTCCACAGCTTTTGTCTTTGGTTTATTATGGGAAAGCTTCCCCTAATGATCTGGTCCCTCTTAAAAGGATTTATTTATCAGTTTCCAGTGTTGATGTGCATCTTCTCATCCACATGACTTGTTTACTTCTTGTGGTAGTTTGAATAGATGGCCCCCAATATAGTCACTGTTTTATTAGTTTGTTGTTTGCATCTGCATGCACCTGGCTGGAGGCAATGTCACCAGGTGGATCTTAAGGTGTGGTGGTGGGTTTAGGATTTCAATCTAAAGATATGCAAAGTGTGCCGAGCTGGAGTTCCTGAAGTGAGCTGTGGCTTTGTTCTCTGTGTTTGGTCCTGTGAAGGCAGGCCAGCGTTTTCTGCCATTATGGAACTTCCCGTGGATCTGTAAGCTTCAATAAATAATATCCCTCCCTCCATAACTGTGCCTGGTCTGGAAGTTCATCTCAGCGAACCTGAAGCTGTCTGCTACACTTCTCCTATGGATTTGCTGATAAATACAGTTGTCTCTTGGGTGGTGGTGCGAGGCTTCACAACTTTGAACATGAGTATCCTCAAGGAATGAGTTAGAGAAATTCCTAAAAGTTTCCTGTGACAACTGGTTTATCTGTTATCTTTTCATTATAATGACAAAACACCTGCCAGAAACAACCTAGGAAAAAAAGGGTGTTATTTCAGCTCCAGTTGTGAAGGGTAGAGCCCACCATGGCAGAGAAAGCAGGGCAGGAATGGGAAGCTAGTGTCACACCCTTACATCAGCAGAGAGGAAGTTCAGACCAAGAGAGCAGCAGGCAGGGCTTTGCTGGAATATCTCAAGGCCTGCCCCCAATGACACATCTCCCTCAACAAGACTCCACCTCCTAAAGATTCCACCACCTTCTCAAGCAGTATCACCAACTGGGGATGTGGTATTCAAATACATGAGTCTATGGGCAACATTTTACATTCAAACCACCACAACTAGCCTATGATCAACCAAATTTCAGGAATAGAATATTTGCTGACCGATTAATTAAAGAACCAAGGAAGGAAATCATTTAAGTTTAACTTGGGTACCAGTCACTTGGGTAATTTGATATCATGATAAGTTTTAGAGGACATTTATCTCACCCTTTATGGCGCCCATAAGCATGGAGTTATATAGAGGGTTCCCCAGTGTCACCAGTACAGTGCTCACTTCCCTCCTCAGCCTGCTCAGGCCTCAATGGCTGTAGGCAAAGGTAGCTGGTGTGATGGGTGGGGTCTTGGGGGACAAACAGCTACAGAAGAAGTGCTGGCAGCAGGAGGAATGCATCCATCTGGGCAGCCAAGTATAGAGCTAGAACTTGGAATTGAAGTATTAAGGAATGAAAGACCATTTCTTGCAACTGAACCTCTGTCTCAGTTACTCAGTCTGTGAGTCCAGTGTCTATGGCATTTCCCTGGAGTTTCATTGTCCTAAAATATCCAGAGATGCTTAAGCCCAAGTGTCATCCATCCATCCAATCCATTGTCATTGAGTCACTCCTTTGTGCAAACCAAATACTAGGCACTGAATTATGAAGAGTTGCAGTTTCCGAGAGCCAAATAGATAAATTCATACACAGCGGTATCTGTCTGTCATCATTGATCACATCACCTGTATTTATTCAGTTATTTCCCTACCATTGATAATAATATCAAACATTTATTATGAAATTTATATGTGCTTTTCATCTACTGGCTGTTTTTATTTTCATAGTATAGATAAGATGGATCTGTTAGCATTCTTATTCTCATATCATGGATGAGGCGATTACGGCTCAGCAGTGTTAAGTTCCCAAGCTCTTGATTGGTAGTTGCCGTCTCCAGGACTTGACTCTGGACATGTCTGACTCATTGCTACTTCATAGTTTTTCTAAAATCATCACAGTGTTTCCAGACCAAGGAAGATTAGAAGTTTCTCTGCATGACAATAAATCTTTAGATTAAAAAAATTAATCAAAGGTATACATGCACATAGCTGCTAAGCTTGACTTTTACATAAAAATCAAGTGGTTTATTTTGTGAGTCTTATTACGAAATCCATCAGTGCCTTACCTGATTCAGTCTCCACTGGCATCAAATACTTCCAACTCACATGGTTTTACTCTTCTCCTTTCCAAGTACTCTGTAACTTTTCAGTTTTAGTCAGTACCCAATAAATTCTTTTTTTTTAAAAGAAACTCTGACATTTATTTATTTATTTATTTGCAAGCAGAGAAAGAGAGAGAGAGAGAAGCAGACAGAGAGAGAATGGGCACGCCAGGGCCTCCAGTCACTGCAAACGAACTCCAGATGCATGTGCCCCTTGTGCATCTGGCTTACGTGGGTCCTGGAGAATCGAACCGTGATCTCTTGGCTTCGCAGGCAAGCATCTTAACCGCTAAGCCATTTCTCCAGTCCAATAAATTCTTTTTTAAACATTGTATTTATTTATTTATTTATTTATTTATTTATTTATTTATTTATTTGAGAGAGAGTGTGAGAGGCAGATAACCAGAAAGAGAATGGGCGCACCAGGGCCTCCAGCCACTGTAAACGAACTCCAGATGCCTACGCCACCATGTGCACCTTGCTTTACCTGGGTCCTGGGGAGTCAAACCTGGGTCCTTTGGCTTTGCAGGCAGGTGCCTTAACCGCTAAGCCATTTCTCCAGCCCCCAAGTCCTCTCTTGTTCACCATCCACCTCCTTGAAACACATACTGCAGCTTGCTCACCCATACAAAGCCTCCCAGAATAACCAACTCATGTTTTAGAAAGATTTATGTCCAATGTTTACATTATTCTAATTATGAATGCAATTCACATGTAAGCCATGTACTTGGCAAGACTGACTCCTGAGCAACTTTCTGGTTCCCTGCAGTTGATACTTATGTCAGGCTTGCTATTTTTCTGTGCACTGTCACCAATCCTTTTACCCTGCCTCTGTTGTGTAATCCCCTCCAGACACACTAGGAATTCTCTGTCTTTCTTCTTAGAGACAGCGGTTCCTTCACAGTCTCCTTATCATCTCTATTTGGGCTGAGGCTGAGAAGTTATTCCAGAATATTCTAATTAACATCATGGGGATTGCTTTTCTGTCCCTCTTGAGCTATCTCTCTTCATGGATCCACTGGTCTCCTTTTGTCTTGACTGACTTCCTGAGAAAGCTGCAGAGGAGAGTTGCAGACCTCACGAGTGTCTAGATATGTCTTTCTTCTCACGTCTGAAGTTTTTCTGGAGAGACAAGTGGGTGTTGGAAGTGACTTTCCGTCTGGATTTTGATGCATTGTGCTACACTGTTCTACAGCCCTGAACTGCTGTGACTCCATTACCATAAGCTCACACTAGGCTTTTCCCATACTAGAAACTTTTCCACTTAAATTCAGCACTTCCTGCACTTGACCTCCATTCCTTTGGATTTTCCCTTAACCCTTAACCCTCCTGTTCCAAAGTTAATTGGATATGCCTTGTGTTGTTTTATTTTCTCTCACTGCCCTTAGCTCCTCATGTACAGTGCATCATGAAAGCAAAGGACCTTTAAGTATGGAAATTTTTGAAAGATTTCTTTTATGATTTCTCCTGAAGGAAATTGTTTCTTGGGACAGTGGGATAAGGTTTCTTGATTCCAACAGGGCAAACCAATTTTTTTTTTTTTAATTCCTGCTTCATCACTTTAGCCCTAGAAGTAGCATAGGTCCTACATAGTGCTCAGTTATTACTGTTAAACTCAACAAAACTGAGATGTACTTATTAGAATTTAAATTTATGACCATACAGGTCACATTTCTCAGCAAAGGCACAAGCTGCTCAGAGCACTGAGTGACTTTCTCTGCTGGTGACACTTGTTCCACCCTAGACTTTAGTCCTCCAGATTTCGGGATTTCTAGCACTGTGACTACGAGCTCTTTCCAGCCTCCCATGCAGTCCCTGTAGTGATTCATCCACAGAACTTTCACCACGATCTCTTCCCACAGTGATGTTGGATTTCCCATGATGGTGGGCGGAGTGGTGGCCAAGGAAAGAGATGAGATGTCCTATCCAGTGTCCTACTGGGTTGATGGACACTTCCTGTTTGGCCAGCCTGTCTTTCGATAGAATTGCCAGCTAAGGCATCTACTAATGGCTGGGAGAGACCGGGCAGAGGGGCGGACCAGAAAGGATGTGCAGGCCTGTAGGGAAAATCCAGAGGAATGGAGGTCAAGTGCAGGAAGTGCTGAATTTAAGTGGAAATTCTCTGAAATGATTTTTAGGGGTAATTTGTCTCCGCACTGAAGAGTTAAATTTTGAAACATTTATGGTTATGCAGAAGATGAGCATTCAAATGTCTTTCTTAGTAAAATGAATAGAAATAACATTTCTACCTCCGAACCGCTTGACTTAATTTTAGAATGAGTGATGAGCAGGCCCCCTGAATGGGCTGGAGTGGAGTTTCTGGAAGCTTCAGAACTGCTCATGCTTTTCTGCTGATGACAGCAGACTCCACTGAAAACCATATTCTGTAACGATAACGATGGCGGCTCTCCCATTTGCCTTTCCCAGGCTGCCTTCACCAGCCACAGAACAAGTGTGTTTGGGGTGAGAGGACGTGGACACGGCTCATTACTGAGAGCTGAACAAGAAGAACCCGATGACAAGCAAAACCAACTTCCTTTTGGTTGAGGCCGGGTCTCATTCTAGCCCAGACTGAGCTGGAACTCACTCTGTAGCTCAGGCTGGCCTTGGACACATGGTGATCTTCCTACCTCAGCCTCCTTAGTGCTGGGATTAAAGGTGTGAGCCACCGTGTCTTCCTCAAAACCAATGTTTTACAGGACATGCCTTAGTTTAAGCTAAAGGGCAAAAGGTCACCTCACAGAGAGTTGGTGCTCACAAGCATGCTATGTGACAGGCACTTAGAAGTTTACATGGCATGACATGTAAGGAGACTATGTGACAGGCAATTAGAAGTTTCCTTGCACACATGCACACTTGTGATTGCACATGCACTACACATGAGCAGGGCTCTTAGAAGCTGCTTTTTCCTCACTGGAAACACAAAGTAACTGAAAGCAAAATGAAGCCTGTCATCTTCACCATTTTTGTACATTATTTTTAAAGTTTAGACAGTGAGAGAGAGAGGGAGAGAGACACAGAAAGACAAGGGAGAGAGAGAGAGAGAGAGAGAGAATTGGCACACCAGGGCCTCAGCCATGGCAATTGAACTCCAAACACTTGTGCCACCTAGTGGGCATGTGTGACCTTGCTCTTGCCTCACCTTTGTGCGTCTGGCTTATATGGGATCAGAAAAATCAAACATGGGTCCTTGGGCTTCCCAGGCAAGTGCCTTAACTGTTAAGCCATCTCTTCAGCCTTTTTTTTTTTTTTTTTTTTTTTTTTTTTTTTTTGAGGTAGGGTCTTGCTCTAGCCCAGGCTGACCTGGAATTCACTCTGTAGTCTCAGGGTGGGTTTGAACTCATGGCAATCCTCCTATCTCTGCCTCCCAAGTGCTGGGATTGAAGGCGTGTGCCACCACTCCTGGCTTTTTTTTTTTTTTTTACAGTTTTTAAAATTTTATATATATAACAGGTTATGTACTATTATCCCCTCACCCCAACTCCTATTACACTGGGGACTCCTCAGTGGGATTATAGTAATCTCTGTGGGGTCCTGTGTACACATGTATCTCCACACACTTCTATAGGATCATTCAATTTACACCTAATTTCTAAATAGTACCATACAAAGACAAACAGGAATCTGCCTCCATGGCTTTTAGGGGCTAGCTCACAGACAAACAAGAGACAGGCGCAGAATAAGCCAGGCGTGGTGGCACACGCCTTTAATCCCAGCACTCAGGAGGCAGAGGTAGGAGGATCACTGTGAGTTCGAGGCCACCCTGAGACTACAGAGTGAATTCCAGGTCAGCCTGAGCTAGAGTGAGACCCTACCTCAAAAAACAAAGACAAAACAAACAGAGAGAGAGAGAGAGAGAGAGAGAGAGAGAGACACGGAGATACCATGGAGCAGCAGTAACCAATGCTGAGAACAATTCAGTGGACTTGGAGTGAAGTGTGACCAGGCTGCAATTCATGGGGAGGGGACAGGGACAATGTCTCCAGTGATAGAGCTGATTGAGGCAAGACAGAACCTTCTAGAGCACTAGCTCAAAGATGGAAAAGATGGCTAGCAAGTTCAAAGAGAGAAAGGAATATCAAAGATGACTCCAAGTTTGTGGACCTCCCTTAAATGCCAAGCTGTAGCATACAAAATACTCTGTAATTTTGTCAAAAGATGCCTAAGAGGAGACACAGGAGGGGCGAGTTTGAGAAGAGGGGAGAGAAGAGGAAGAGTCCGACTGTCTGATGAAGTTGTGTCGCCTGAGAAGAGGCTTGGTCAGGAGTCTGACTTCGGCCATGTCAGTCTCCCAGAGATCCTTACAGGTATGGGACTGGGTTAGGGATGTAAGCAGAGGAGGCAGAAACGGATACTTCCAAGTCAGCGGACTGCATCTTCTTCCAGAATGCTGTCAAATTGTTCTGGAAAAGCTCTTGCTGGGGGCTGGGAAGATGGCTCTGTGTGTAAAGTGTGCATTGCAAGCATGAGGACCTGAGTTTGGTCCCCAGTACCCATATAAAATCTTGATTCTGAGTGCCTGTAATCCCAGAACTGGGGAGGCAGAGACAGGAGGATCGCTGGGGCTCCCTGGCTAGCTAATCTAGCCAGATCCATGAACTCCACGTTCAGTGAGAAGAGATGCTGTCTTAATAAATAAGCTGAAATGCTATTGAGGAAGACAGAAGATGTCAAACTGCTGTCTGCACGTGATGGACATGCACCTGCACTCACATAAGTGCACCAAAACACAAGAAACACACATTCACACATGTACAGAGTCGAGGGCTGAAAAATTAGGTATTGTTTCTGCTTAAATTCTTATTTTTGGTGTAAGGAGCTGCACACATTTGTTGTCTGTGTGTGTGTGTGTGTGTGTGTGTGTGTGTAGGGTATAGCGTGCTCTCCACAATCACTCTTCCTCTTTACTTCCCTGAGACAGAGTCCCTCACTGAACCCTAAGCTCACCTTTTCTCAGGTGGACTGGTTGACCATGGAGCCCCAGGAATCCTCCTGTCTCCACCCAGAGTTCACAGGTTTACATTATCATGAGTGGGGGAATTAACAGGTTCTCATGCTTGTGAGACAAGTGCTTTCATCCACTGAGCCATCTCCTCAGGCCCAGGAACTGAGGACATTTCTAATGTTTCCTTGGCCCTTCCCTCCTGTTTTGTGCATTTTCTATGCTTATCATATTGCCCATCAATAAGACTGATTTATAAGATTACTGATTCACAAGCCATATTAAAGTAAAAATTGCATGGACTTAAGAGTTCTTAAAAATTCATACAATATTATATTAGTCCTTTGTTATGCGATTGGAATTTTTAATTTTTCTCTTGACATTTAAAGTACTGTTGGTGGTTGAGAGGATTAAATTATTATGGAGAACAACTTTAATAATGAATTTTCTTTTGAGCTTCTGAGTTTTCATTACTATGAAGAGAGGTTTTTAACCAGATAAGATCATCATAAGATTCTCTCATTTCCTGTTCTGTTTTCATGTCCCCAGTATGTTGCTGGTGTCTCTGGTTTTCAAATAACAGCTACTAAGAGAAAACTCAGAGCCCACTTCTCACCTCACTCTCCAGAGCTCACTTCTCCCCTCACTCACCAGAGCTCACCTCTCCCCTCACTCACCAGGGCTCACCTCTTCCCTCACTCACCAGAGCTCACCTCTCTCCTCACTCACCAGAGTCCACCTCTTTCCTTTCTTATCTAGAGTCCACCTCGCTCCTCCCTCACCAGAGTTCACCTCTCTGCTGACTCTTTTGGCCACAAACAGCTAGTGAGCTACGTGAGGACTCAATGCTGTGCAGGATGCTTGTTCAACCAGCTTCCAGCCACGGATTCTCCACAGCCCCCCCCCCCCATGTGCTCCTGAATGCTCTTCGGACCTCCTCAGTCATGCAGTCCCCAGCTTTTTTTCTGCAGTGGAAAGAGGCTATTTACTGGTCACCTTCAGGCAGAACCCACCCCAGCTCTGCAGCCAAGGCCCTGGCACAGTGCCTTCTGGTGTGATTGGGAAGTGGTGACTGAAGAATTTCAAGCAAACAATGTCGATTTCTATTCACGAGTTGACTTTAGAGGAAGTCTTATAACGTGAAACAAGCCACATTGCAGACACTTGAGCCTCGTGTGCGTGTGCGTGTGCGTATGTGTGTGTGTTGGGGGAAGCCGTGGTTGGTCCTTTTCTTGTCGCTCTCTGCCATCTACCGGCCACAGCGTGAAATGCTCTGCAGTAGCTTATGATGCTGCTCCAGGAAGCTTTTTGTTTGTTTGTTTGTTTTTGTTTTCTCTGCACAGGGTGTAAGTAACTGGAATGGCCTGGAACTCCTCAGCAGTATTTCTTGGGCCTCCCAAGTGCTGGGGTTCCAGGCATGGGCCACCCCCTGGAGCTCGCTCCGGAAAATAGTTTATTGCTGTACTTTCTGCCACTCCCAGGAATGCTGGGTCAGGGACAGCAAGCATGAACTGTGACCATTCTATGGACGAGGATTTGGGAGATGTGTCTGCGATGAAAGGAACGGGCAGAACTGAGAGCGGGAGGCGAGCGTCACACAGTCACATGTGGCTTCAAGCTGAGGCCTCGTTTTGGTGGGTCCAGAAAGAGGCCCTCGTGTCTGAAGCTGGTCTTCCAGGACCTGCGTGTGTCCTGTGGAAGTGCCTGTTCCTAACCTGAGGCCTTGTTCCTCAGCTCTGCCACTGTCATTTGTGCTGAAAGGACAGTGTTTGGGGGGTAAAAGCCACAGTGTTCATCCACCAAATTTGCTTGTAATTTAGAGGGGCCTGCGAATCTCATCAAAACAACCCTGCTTGTTACCTTTCCTTAGATACAAAGCCTGGCTCTGCTGAGAGCTGGGGCCGGGTGGGCATCTCTGGTCTATTTCTTCCTATTTCTGCTTATTCTTCACTCAGACTTCAGCCAAACAGGTCTCCCTTGATGCCCAGCACTTGCTCAATCAAGGCTTATTGAGCCACACTGTGCCAGAGCCTCAGCTAAATCTCAGCACTGACTGTACTGTGCAGGGCTCAAGGGCAGGAATTACATCTTATTCAGTTCTCTTTTCAGTACCGGGGATGGAACCCAGGACTTTCCACATGCTAGTCCAACGCTCTGCCATTGAGGTACACATCTAAGGCCATTTCATTCATTCTTAAAGTCTTTATATTACACATAGGACTGGTGGGGGTGTGGGAGTAACGATGATGACAATGGTGGTGGTGGCAGCAGCTATAATTCACTGAGCACTTACAGTATGTTATAATCTATGCACATATTAATTCATTGATTTTTCTTGGCAACCTTTGGGCAGATCCTGTTGACCTTGTTCAGTAACATGTTCAGAAGACCTAAGTAATTGTCCAAGGTCATGCCTGGGGGCCGTGGCCGAGAGGAGATTCAAACAAGATCTTTCTGACTCTAGGAGATGTGACCTGAGCTGTGGTGATAACACAGTCTGGTGCATAAGAGATGCTTAACAAATGTACGCTGACGAGAGTGGAGAAGCCATCACAGAGTCTGCTGGGATGCTCTTCCACACTTTCCACCCCTCCCTGGTTTGCAGAGGTATTGATTTACAGAATGCATTGTTTTCATCACCATTGCTTGATGGGTTTAGTGCTTCAAACCACTGGTTCCTTGAGGACAAGACAGGGTTTTTTTTTTTTTTTTTATGATTGCTGGGATTATTTATTTATTTGAGAGAGAGAGAGAGAGGAAGAAGAAGAGAGAAAGAGAGAATGGGCATGCTGGGGCCTCCAGCCACTGTAAACAAACTCCAGACTCATGCGTCCCCTTGTGCATCTGGCTTAAGTGGGTCCTGGGGAATCAAACTGGGGTCCTTAGGCTTTGCAGGCAAACACCTTAACCTCTAAGACATTTCCCCAGCCCAAGACAGGATATTTTTCACAATTTATGCTTCACCTACTGTTTTTTTTTTAATTTTTATTTTTTATTGACAACTTCTATACTTATAGACAATAAACCATGATATTTCCTTCCCCTATCCCCTTCTCCCTTCAGAACTCCACTCTCCATCCTATCCCCTCCATCTCTCCATTAGTCTCTCTTTCTCTCTCTCTCTCTTCTCTCTCTCTCTCTCTCTTTTTCAGGGTAGGGTTTCACTCTAGTCCAGGCTGACCTGGAATTCACTATGTAGGTTCAGGGGGGCCTTGAACTCACTGCGATCCTCCTACCTCTGCCTCCCAAGTGCTGGGATTAAAGGCGTGCACCACCATGCCTGGCTTCAGTCTCTCTTTTAAATTGACGTCATCATGTACAGTTTTTAATCCTTACAAAAATTCTGAAAGGAGGGCTGGAGAGATGGCTTAGTGGTTTAAGGCACTTATCTGCGAAGTCAAAGGACCCAGGTTTAAGTCCGCAAGACCCACGTAAGCCAGATGCACAAGGCGGCCAATGTGTCTGAAGTTTGTTTGCAGTGGCTAGAGGTCTTGGTGCTCCCATTCTCTTTCTCTCTCTACCATAAATAAAAAAATATTTAAAAATATTTCTAAAACATTCTGAAAGGAATAAGTGATTATCTCCACTGTGCCGACGAGGGAACAAATGCAGTGGGGTGAGTGACTTGCCCACTGGTAAAGAGCTAGTGATGGGAGCTCAAATGCCTCTGGTCTGCCTTGATTTTCCCACTTTGTGGTGACCGTATCAAGGTCAGGAACAGCATGTCCCAGGCCTTTGTGTAGTGCTGCCTTGCCTGCTCTTCCTTCCCAGTCCCCTTTTCCTGCAAACCACTCATCTAATGGTCTAATGGATGATTGATGGGACGGGTCGAAGGGCCTGGTTCTCCACCTGCTGTCATTTGCTTGGACAGGTACAGAAAGTCAGCAGTGGAGGCCGGACTGTGCTTGGGGAGGGGCTGGACCTATAAGGACACACTGCTCTGTCCCTGTGTGCTCTTCTCTGTCCCCTACTGCTGGCAGGAGTGGGAGATCCAGACGGAACATGACCCAGGACACTTGCTCTTCCTGAACCTAGGTTTGTGCAGGGCCCGGGCTCGCCCTGTTCTGCTTCTCTGGTTATGCACATAGACACACTTCTAGTCTAGGAGACCTGAGCTTTTGCAGACTTTATTTATTTATTTTTAAATATTTTATTTTTATTTATTTGAGAGAGGGAAAGAGGCATAGAGAGAGAGAAAAAAAGAGAGAGAGAGAGGATGGGCATGCCAGGGCTTCCAGCCACTGCAAACGAACTCCAGATGCATGCCCTACCTTATGAATCTGGCTTACGTGGGTCCTGGGGAATTGAACAGAGGTCCTTTGGCTTTGCAGGCAAGTGCCTTAACCACTAAGGCACTAAGGCAAGTGCCTTAACCCCTTGCATACTTTATTATATGTTGATGTCATTCTGTGGCTGTATAGTCCTGGTGTAATGGTTAATCTCCTCAATGTGATGGGATTTAGAATCACAACAGAAACAAAATCTCTGGGCTTGTCAGTGAGGGAGGAATTTCTAGGTTAGTTTCATTGCAATGACAAACCCTAACTACAGGCAGCACAGGTTCCATCGGCTGTACTCCTGGGTAGGACAAAAAGCAGAAGGAGACCTTTCCCTGAGGAGCTATTGGCAATAGCTGTTAGGGGAGGGGTGCACATTGGCTTCCATGTCGTAGCCACTGGTAAGCTGCCCGTGCTCTGGTAAATAACCCCTACCCATGCTCATGCAAGCAACCCCTGCTTACCTCAGCAGGTCACAAAAAGAAGACATGAAAGTAGGAGGGGGGTTAGGTGGGAAGTGGAGGGGGTTCAACGTGATGGGAGGGAATAAGAGAGGGTAATAAAGGTGAATGCGATCAAAATCCATTATACACATGTGTGAATTGTTAAAAATAACTAAATAATATTTTAAGAAAAAGTAGAAGCTAGACCAATTCGTCTATGTGTGTGTGTGTGTGTGTGTGTGTGTGTGTGTGTGTGTGCACGCATGTGTATGAATGTGTATTTGCCACAGTGCGTGTGTGCAGGTTAGAGAGCAACTTTGGGGTGTTGGTCCTCACCCTCCAGCTTGTTTGAGACGTCTCTCCTAGTTGGTTGCTAGGAATGGCCTGTGAGCTCTGACATTCTGCTGCCATAGCTGTTTTGGGATTACAGACACATGCACTACTTGTGTCTGGCTTTGTTTACATGGCTTCTGGGGATCAGAACCCTACGCGTCAGGCTTGTGCTACAAGCACTTTTAACCACTGAGCCATCTCTCCAGCCCCAGGAGACAGAGCTCATTTTAAGCTCTTTTCTGCACTGAGGGCTAAGCTCAGTCAATGGAAGGAACAATCCAACACAGAAGAGCAACCTGAGACCCTGTCAGTGACAAGCTACAGAGAGTTCTCGTGAGAAGTTTTTCAAAGCTGTCCCCGAACTATAACGAGTTCACATTCGCTAAGGAGAAGGACATCTGTGCATGTTTAGATAGAGCTGTGCGTGTCCTCCGCATCTTGTAGGAAATGCTTTTCCCCTCTGCTTCGCTGATTGGGTCTTCTGCTATCTCAGCAGGGAAAGACCTACCTGGTAAATAAAGATAAGCTGTTCGCATTAGCAGCGATTTGCAAGGGAAGAGGCTGTTTGAAAATGGATAAGGAAGTCATTGTGCTCTTAGACTCTCAGGCAGGTCCCTGCTCCTCAGCCAGGGGCAGAGCAACCAGGAGCAGAGCAAGTTGCAGGCTCCTTCACAGCAGGGTGGGTGACCCAAGGTTCACAGGTGTGAAAATGCACTGGGGGCAGGACAACCCCTCACCCCAGCCTTTGAAGTTGCCAAGCAGCATGACAGCAGGTCCTTGGGTGACCTACGCTCTGTCAGCAAAGTAGAAGCTAATGCTTTTAGCTCGCCCTTTAGAAGAAGAGGCAGCAGGGTGCCAACTTCATGTAGAATGGAGCTGCAGGTGAGCGTCTCCACCCTGCGCTCCAAGCAGAGGGGGAGCATTTTAGGACTTTGCTCTCAGAAGGTCCAAGAAAACAATTCACTAAGGAAATGACAGAGGGTGGGAAAGGCGCCTGACGTCCAGTCCAGTCAGCTGTCCAGATGTTTCCACATGCACAGATGTCTGTCAGCAGGAGGACATGGCACTACTTAACCGTGTGCTGCCATGCCCATGTGACTGACTATTCAGAGGCAAGAGGCTTGTTTGTGTTTGTGTGGGAAGAGGTGATCTAAGCCCAGGATCAAGGAGGTGGTCAAGTTCATGTCCTGCTCCCAGCTCCTCGTTCATCCTGAGCTGGGTGAAGCAGGCAGGGAGGGCCAGACTCTGGGGACTGAGTCGGCTGTGTCCATTCATGATCTCAGTGTGTTCAGTATCCCCAGAAAATGAAAGGCAGGGAGGGACAAAGTGTGGGGAAGTGACCTGGCCCAGTGGAGCCTGGCCACTCTCCAAACACCACCACCTGTGAGGAGAGCCAGCGGAGGAGGCCGGCTGCTGAGGAAGAATGACTGAGGGCTGGGAAGATGGCTCACCCGTTAAGTGCGCTTCCTGCACAAGCATGAGAGCCTGAGGGGGCCTGAGACTGCATGAGTGTGAATCTCTAGAACCCATGCAAACACCTGGAGATTGCCATGTGCACCTGTAACTCCAGTCCTGTAGGGGGCAGACACCCAGTAATTGCAGGAGCTCATAAAAGGGTGTGTGGGGGGGGTGAGCTCTGAGATCTGTTAAAGAGTACAGATCAAGTAAGAATGGGCAGAACAACGGAGTGGGGCACCCCACTCTGGCCAATGCAGGTGAGAGCTCCCTGCTGTAGGTGAGAGCACATGGACTTCACGGGGCCCATTCGGGTGCACGTATCACACATACCACACACAAGCTGTAAAACAAAACAAAAAATAAAACAAAAGGATGACTGAGAAACGTGGGCATCTTTCAGGCACTGTGGCTTCATTTCTAGCTCCCTTGTAAGTACAACAATTGCATGTGTGTGTCCCTGGTCGGTGTCATGAGGCCAACCTGGAGACTGTCTCCTAGTACTTAGATTGGTTGTCACTGTCCCCCCCACATGAGGTTTTAGAAGGCATTTCAGATATCATCTGTTTATTTATTTATTTATTTTATTTTTTATTTTAGAAAGAATGAGAGAGAGAGAGACAGACAGAGACAGAGAGAGAATTGGTATGTCAGGGCCTCAGCCACTGAAATCAAACTCCAGATGCTTTCACCACCTAGTGGGCATGTGTGACCTTGTGCTTGCCACACATTTGTGCGTGTGGCTTATGTGGGATCTGGAGAGTCAAACATAGGTCCATAGGCTTCACAGGCAAGTGCCTTAACCGCTAAGCCATCTCTCTGGTCTTCCTTTCAGAATTTTTGTAAGTATTAAAAACTGTAGGAGGCAAACGGTGGGTGTGCGGCTCCACTGTTATTCCTCTATCCTTACTTGAGCCAGTCTCTTACTGATTGATCCTGGAGGCTGCTGTTTCTACCCAAGTGCTGGCGAGTCTCTGTTCTCTGCTCCCCTTTGGGACTGGGGTTAGAGATGTGTGTGGTCATGGCAAGCTGCTTATGTGGGCCCTGGGTATAGAATTTGAGCAGTCTCTCAGGTTTCCCCAGGCCTTCACGCTTGTAAGGGAACTGCTTTTCACCGCTGAGCCCTCTCTCCAGTCCCCTCCTTTTTATTTATTTATTCTTTTAAAGACAATGTCTCATGTGTTCAGGCTATCCACAAACTTTCTATATAGCAGAGGATAATCTTGAACTTGTGATTCTGCTGCCTCCACCTACCTAGTGCTGGGGAGAGGGCTCAGCAAATGAAAGGGCCTGAGTTCCATTCCCCAGTACTCACCTAAGAGGCCAAGTATGACCACACATGCCTGGAATTGCAGTCCTGGGCAGGAGGTGGGGCAAAGACAGAAGAATCGCTGGGGTTTATGGTCAGACAGTCTGACTGAAAAATACACAGCTGCTGTGTGTTCAGAGAAAACTCCATTTCAAGGAAACAGGTCAGATGAACAATAGACCAAAACCCCCAGATTCTCCACTGACACCTGCACACACTATGCATATACACACACCACACACACATATTATACACACATCATATACCAAAATAAAAAAATGCACTGGATCTGCACACACTTTGCATATACCCACGCCACACTCACATATTATACACACATCATACACCAAAATAAAAAAATCCACTGTATCTGCACACACTTTGCATATACCCACACCACACACATATTATACACACATCATACACCAAAATAAAAGTTCTAATTCTTTACCTTAGATCACCTAAAGATAACACAAATAATCAATTCTTATTTCAGGTGACTATTTGATATATATTGTAATGCAGAGTGTAATATGTGCATACATTTTTGCTCGATATAAAGGACTGAACCCTTAAGATCACATGAAAACAGAATACTTGAAGCAAAGAACTATAAATAATAGAATTTTATCATTGTGAGAAACCTTACAAATTATTTAATCCAAAATCTTGAAGAGGGATTAAACTGGAATGAAAACAGTGGAAAGGCGCGTATCTCTGGTTCCTATGATGCTGTGAGGTTTTGAAAGGTGCATTTCTGGTTCCTTCGGTGCTGAGATTGAGGAAGGTGCATGTTTGGACGCTGCTGTGAGGTCTACCTCCCCCTCCACAGAGAAGCATGACAGCTTGACTCACGGAGAGTCACCCCAGCAGTGAGAACAGGACTTGGAACATGGCTCAGCAAGTATGGTTATTCCTGGACAAACACAGAGATCTAGCTCAGATCCCCAGCACCCATGTAAAAATGTTGACATGTACAGTTAAGCCCGTAATGCTCGTGTTGAGGAGGTGGATAGAGGAGGGTCCCTAGGGTCTTCTTGTCACCTTACCTAGCTGAGTCAGCAAGCACTGGGTTCAGTGACAGATCCTGTCTCAAAAAATAAGCTGGAAGGCTGGAGAGATGGCTCGGTGGTTCAGGGCACCTGTCTGTAAAGCTGGATGGCCCAGGGTTTATTCCCTGCTACCCAGGTGAAACCAGGTGTCCGAAGTGGCGAATGTGTCACAAGTTCTTTTGCAATGGCGTGAATCCCTGGTGCACCACTACTCACTGAATCTTTTTCTCTGTCTCTCAAACAAATAAAAATATTAAAACAATAAGCTGGAGAGCAACTGAAGAAGATCTCCGATGTCAACCTCTGGCCTTTACATGCTCAGACACATGCATGGACACCCACATGCATATGAACACATACATGCACATGCACACAGCACACATACTTTCATGAAATGGAAAGACAGAGAATATTCAGCACTTCCAGCTGTGCTCTTCACATGTGTGTAATTAACACCCCTCCCCCCCAGGGAGGGCACGCACACACTCATGGTCCTCTTTCTAGCCATTCATGTGACAGTGCACTGGAACGGAAGGAGGCATGACTGATGTATTTTAAAAGTGACAGGCTAGCAGGTTGGTGTTTCTGCATTTGCAAACGGCCCCGTAGTGTTTGGCATGATGGTCACCAGGTTCGAAAAGAAACAAGATATTCTTTTCATGGGTCTGGAAAAGAGTCAGCCACAGCGGCTGACTTCAGAGTGACCCATTGACGCCCTTCACAGGTGCAGGTTTTTACACTGAGGTCGGAGCTCATCACCACTCAAGTCGCATGGATCACCGACCTTGAAAAGGATTCTGCCCAGAAATCAGTGTGGGATCTGTCCCTGAGGAGCCACAGCCACGGGTCTGATTGGCTGTTTAGAGTGTGAGTGGCACCTCACTGGCGTTCCTCCATTCTTCTGAGCCCATTGAAGACTCTCAGTCCTTCTCCTCCCGCTCATTAGAACTGACACTTCCCAGGCTCAGGGATGACTAGGGAGAAGCAGAGACGGCAGCCTCACTGTGAAGGACCAGGGTGTGGTTTGGGGCCCGCTGGGAATGAGAGAAAGTGCTGTGGAGAGTGGGACTGGAGTGTATGAGTGTGTCTCCCTTATGACAATCACAGGGTAGTGTGAAACAGCTCAGAGAGGCTGAAACTGACAAGTGGAATGATCCAATCAATCTCTCGTTTGTTTACTTAAGGCAAACTCTAGACTCTAGATATGCAGGTATTTCCTCCTCCCAGGCTCAGGTGGTAGCCTCTGGTTTCGTCTAATTCACTTTGTAAGCATACAGACTGTGGTGTGTGTGTACGTGTAATATGTGTGCATGTGTGTGTGCGCTCATGTGTGTGACTATGGCCACAAGCTTGCTGATTTGCTGAGGAGGGACTCTCTTCCCTCTGCCCTCCTCCAATCTGAGCCAATCAGGGTGCAGAGCTCCCAGTCCTCAGTCATCCCCAGTTTCCAAGCTTCCCTTCCCTTCTTCCCTCCTTTCTTCAAAAGCAGGGCTAGCTTTTGCAATCTTCAAGATGTGAACTGTGGGGACAGAGGTGGTGGGGAGACCTGGCTCTTAGCCTTTGTAGGTTTTCCAAAGATTTTTTTTTTTTTTTAGGTCCTGCGTTCTTTTCATTTCTTCTGAAGGATAGGCTTTTGAAACTCAAAATCTGAAAATAGATTCCTCTTGCCCTTGTTTCCCACTGTGTCATCCCTTTCCTGAGATCTAGAAAGATCTCAAGGGTTTCAACGACACATGGACATTATCCCTCTTCTGACCACTAGAAGCTAATAGAAATGCATTGAGATCAACATTGTTTTAAGCAAGCAGAAGGAAATGTCACAGAACAAAGACAGAAAAGCAACCCTCAAAGTGCGAAGCCCCTCACTACTTCTGCGGATGAGAATTCTATGACTTTCCCTTCCTCTGTGGATCTTAGAGGAAGGTATTTTTGTTGACTTGGGTACTGGGATCAAACCCTGGTTCTCCCACATACTAGGCAAGAGTTCTATGACTAAGTGACATCCCTTGTCTTGGAATCATATCTTCATCTGTAGGGTGTTACTTCATTGAAAATTATTTTCATTATTCAGATAATATTTGATAATTACTTTAATAATTGTGACAGTTTTTTAACATTCTGAATATTATATTTATGGCATATAAATATCCATGCTCATGGACATATTTTTCTTCTTAAGATAAATGTGGGAAAACTATTTTTTTCAACATTTCCTGGCCAGCCTAGATGCCCTTTAACAGATGAATGGATAATGAATATGTGGTATATTACATAATAGAGGTTTTATTCAGCTATAAAGAAAAATAAGATTATCAATTGGCAGGGAAATGGATGGATCTGGAAAAGATTATACTAAGTGAGGTAACCGAGCTCAGAAAGTCAAACGCTGAATGTTCTCTCAAACATGTGGATCCCAGTATCAAATGTTTAAATTTGTAAGGGAGTTGAAATAAGTCAGTAGTAGAGACCAGGAAGCTAGATAGGGCCTCTGAGGGAGGGAAGAGAGGGAGGGCTTGAGAGCAGGGTATAGGGTATATAAATGGAGGACAGAGTACTGGGGAGGCAGATGGTGTAAGGGGAGGGGAGGGAGGAGAGGAGGGGAAGGGAGGATGGGTAACAAAAATTTAAGATTTATGAACAAATCATATGGAAATCTACTTCTTTGTTAGCTGATAATATACATGTTAAAAAGAGAGAGTTTCAGGCTGGAGGGATGGCTTAGCAGTTAAGGTGTTTGCCTGCAAAGCCAAAGGACCCAGGTTCAATTTCCCAGAACCTATATAAGCCAGCTGCACAAGGCAGCTCATGCTTCTGGAGTTTGTTTGCAGTGGCTGGAGACCATGGCGTGCC
This sequence comes from Orientallactaga sibirica, assembly GCA_036365145.1. Classification (NCBI taxonomy): domain Eukaryota; kingdom Metazoa; phylum Chordata; class Mammalia; order Rodentia; family Dipodidae; genus Orientallactaga; species Orientallactaga sibirica. Next base: position 838,916 of record JAEOAD010002712.1, read on the forward strand.
CATTCTCTCTCTTTCCCCTCTCTGTCTGTCAAATAAATAAATAAAATATTTTTAAAAAGAGAGAGTTTGGGCAGAAGTTTCTTATGAACATGGATGATGTTGTACCCAGAAGCCACAGATTGTTACTGGAAAAATTTCAGTGCTGAGGTGATATACTTTATAGTGAGTTGTTGGTCAGGGGTGTCCCTGATGCCCCCAAAATATTACAGGCTATTGCTAAGGTTGCCCAATAGAAAAAGATGGTAAGAGCCTATTGCTGAAGACTCCACATGCTTGGGCTGCAGGTCACTAAGAAATCAAGCTGAAGCTGAGCTGAAACTGCCTCCCTGTTGCCTAACTGTCATGATGCTGGAAAGATCTATGCAGCCTGTTGTGGGAGAAAAGTCATCAATGAGGTTAACCAGCAGTGGACTCTGCAAACTCTATGGCTAGCCAGTCAGGCCAAACACACCAACTGGTGAAATGGTGACATGTCTGTTATGGGGGAAACTAATGGTTCTCTGATAGGACTTGAGTCCCACTCCATGAGAGGGAATTCCCGCCTGGTACTGAAAACCTAAGTCTCAGCCCTCGGGAGCCAGAGGTAGGACAATTGTCATGAGTTCAAGGCCAGCCTGAATTCCAGGTCAGCCTGGGCTAGAGTGAGATCTTACCTCAAAAACTTATGGTTTGGGAGGTCATAAGCCCTAGGAGGTGAGGAAACTACTTCAATTGTCTGGTTAAATGGATATATTATGCCCACTGTGGTGGTTGATTCAGGTGTCCCCCATAAACTTAGGTGTTCTGAATACTAGGTTCCCAGCTAATGGAGATTTGAGAATGAACGCCTCCTGGATGCAGTGTATTGTTGGAGGCCAGCTAATGGGTATTATAACCAGCTTCCTCTTGCCAGTGTTTGGCACAGTCTCCTGTTGCAGTTGTCCACCTGATGTTGGCCAGGAGGTGATGTCCACCCTCTGCTCATGCCATCATTTCCCCCTGCTATCATGGAGCTTCCCCCTCAAGCCTGTAAGCCAAAATAAATCTTTTTTCCCATAAACTGCTCTTGGTCAGGTGATTTCTGCCAGCAATGTGAACCTGACTGCAATACCCACCAACCTGCTCTCTATGTATTTCTACTTATGCCCATATACTAACGATACTCTTAGTTTTGGTTAGAGAAGCTTCTCTTTTCAGATGGCAGTGACCACTAGGGTGACTCAAAACTCACCATAGTGCTAAGAAGTGACAGTTCAGTGTTGAACACTAAGACATCTCTATCACACTCTCCAAGGCTGAGGGTTCACTGCTGAAGAGGCACTAGAAATTAGAAATAGGAAAAAAAATCCTAAAATTCATTTGGAAGCACAAAAACACTTAAATATCCAAAACAATTTCAAACAACAAAAATAAGGCAGGTGGTATCACCATACCTGATTTTAAGCTATATTACAGAGCCACAGTAACAAAAACAGCATGGTACTGACACAAAAGCAAACACATAGATCAATGGAACAGAATAGAGGACTCAGATGTAAATCCAGGCGGCTACAGCCACCTGATCTTCAACAAAAATGCCAAAAGTACTCATTTGAGAAAAGACAGCTTCTTCAACAAATGGTGCTGGGAAAACTGGATATCTATATGCAGAAATATAAAAATAGATCATTACCTCTCTCCATGCACAAGAACTAAGTCCAAATGGATCAAAGACCTTAATGTCATAACAAAAACTCTGAAATTGCTAGAAGAAAAAGTAGAGTAAACCCTTCAACATATTGGCATGACTTTCTGAATAAAACCCCAGTGGCTCGGGAAATAAAACCATGGGTCAACCACTGGGGCCTAATGAAATTACAAAGCTTTTGTACAGCAAAGGACACTGTGAATAGAGCAAAGAGACAACCTACAGGATGGGAGAAAATCTTTTCCAGCTATATATCTGACAGAGGATTAATATCTAGGATATACCAAGAACTCAAAAAACTAAATAATAAGAAACCAAACAATCCAACTAAAAAAATGGGCTATGGAACTAAATAGAGTGTTCTCAAAAGAAGAAATACAGATGGCCCATAAACATCTAAAAAGTGTTCTACATCCTTAGCCATCAGGGAAATGCAAATTATAGCTACTTTGAAATCCCATCTAACTCCTGTCAGAATGGCTACCATCAAAACAAATGACAATAAATTCTGGCGAAGAGGCGGAAGAAGAGGAACCTTCTACACTGTTGATGGGACTGTAATCTGGTCCAGCACTGTGGACATCAGTGTGGAGGTTCCTGAGACAGCTAGAAATAGATTTACCATATGACCCAGCTATACCACTCCTAGACATATATCCAGAGGACTCTTCTCACTACCTTAGAGACACTTGTACATCCATGTTTATTGCCGCTCTATTCACAATAGCTAGGAAATGGAACCAGCCTAGATGTTACTCAACTGATGAGTGGATAATGAAGACATTTATACAATGGAGTTCTATTCAGCAGTAAAGAAAAATGAAGTTATGAAATTTCCAGGGAAATGGATGGACCTGGAAATGATTAGACTTAGTGAGGTAACCCAGGCCCAGAAAGCCAAATGTCACATGTTCTCTCTCCTATGTGGATCCTAGTTACAAATGTTTGGACTTGTATATGAGTTGGAATAAAACTCAGCAGTAGAGGCCAGTAAGCTAGAAAGGGGCTATAAGGGAGGGAAGAGAAGGGAGGACTTAAGGGGATGGTATTGTATATATGTAAGCAGAAAACAGATTACTGGGGGTGGAAAGGCCTAAGTGAGGTTAGGGGAAGAGACTGAGTAAAGGAAGGTAGAGGGAGGGAGGGTTAATCAAAATCTAAGAGGGTATGAGTAAGTCATATGGAAACCTACTCTTTTGGAAAATGGCACATCCAGAAGCCATAGATTGTCATTAGAAATTTTCAGTGCCAGGGATGGGATACCTTTCAGTGAGTTGTTGGCCAGGGAGGTCACTGATACCCCCAAAACATTACAGTCCATTGCCAAGGCTCTTGGTTTCCCACCAGGAATAGATAGTAAAACCCTATTGCTGAAGACTCCACATGCTTGGGCTGCAAGGTCACTGAGAAATCTTGCTGGAGCTGAGCTAGAACTTCCTCCCTGTAGATCAGCTGACAGAAAGCTAGAAAAAGCTACACTGCATACAGTTCCATGGGAGAGGGAGAAATCACTAGTGGAGATAAACAACAGTGGACACTGCAAGCCTTAAGTTGGGCCAGCCAGGCCAAATGAGCCAACGGGTGAAAGAGTAGCATGTGTGTTATGGGGAAACCAGCCACTGTCTAATTGGACTGGAGGCCTTCTCCAGGGGAGGGAATACATCCCTGATACTGAAAACCTATGACAGGGGAAGTCATGAGCCTTAGTAGTGTAACACTTCATGGTGTCTGGCTAAAGGTAAGCACTTTTCTTAGTGTCCACACCCATATATTAATGCTACTCTCACTTTTGGTTAGAGAAGCTTCTCTTTTCAGGTGGTGGGGACCTTGGGATGACTCAAAAGACAACATTGTGCTGAGAAGAAGTGACAGAGGAGTGCTCAGCACTGAAATATATCACACCTTCCAAGACTCAGGGTCCATTGCAGAAGAGGTGATGGGAGGAATGTAAGAGCCAAAGGAAGAGTAGGACTCCTTACAACACACTCTTCCACACACAAAATGGCCTGGATATCCATGACCTTGCAGTGCCTGGCACTACCTACACAAGACCAGTATAATAGGAGGAAAATACGATGACATCAAAATAAAAGAGAGACTTATTGAGAGGGGGAGGAGATATGATGGAGAGTGGAGTTGTGAAGAGGAAAGTGAGGGGGGAGGGAATTACCACAGTTTACTGTCTATAATTATGGAAGTTGTTAAAAATAAAAAAAAATTTAAAAAAAGAAAGACCATCGTGAGAGCCAAAGGAAAGGGAGGAGTGTGAACCACCCTGTCTTCCAGACACAAAGTGCCCTTGACATTTGAGACCTCCCAGTGGCTGACACTACCTTGCATATTATTAGGAAAAAATGATGTCATTAAAATAGAAGACTAAGCCGGGTGTGGTGGCACAAGCCTTTGACCCAGCACTGGGGAGGCAGAGGTAGGAGGATCGCCATGAGTTCGAGGCTATTCTGAGACTACATAATGAATTCCAGGTCAGCCTGGGCTAGAGTGAAACCTTACTTTGAAAAACCAACAAAAAAAAAGGGGGGGGGAATAGAAGACCAGTTGGAAAGAAGGGATTCAATAGAGAGATGATTTGGAAGGGGAAGGAGAGAATGGCAGGAGGGGATTATGATCAAGGCATATGATTTATATTTATGGAAGTTGTCAATAAAAATGTTCTTTTCTGTTGAGGGCTGGGGATGGAGCTCAGTTGCTAGGTGTGTAGCTGCACAAATCCCAGCACCGTGTAAAGCCAGGTGTGGTGGTACACACCTATCATCCCAGCATTCAGGAGGCGAAGACAGAAAGATGAGAGGTTCAAGGCCATCATTGGCCATTTAGCAAGTTCCAGACCAGCCTGGAATACACAAGACCCTGTTTAAAGAAGAAAATGATGAAAAATTTTATGTCGCTTATATCCGAATACAGTAAGCCATTATTATATAAAAACACTTTCTGCGGCTAAGTTACGTGCCCAGACACTGCTCTTCATTTTATTAAGTGGTTTCTCATAAGAGCGACTACAAAACCAGAATATGTTCCAAACATCTCTTTGCTCCCCTGGCTAGCCCATGTTTACTGTTCTCCATGATCCAGGCCCTGGCAGAGCACCCACACAGCCCTCATGTGTTAAAGAAGCAGGTGAGTCAGGTGTAGTAGTCATGCATTGAGGGGACACCACTGTCCTTGCTAGTCGTCAGGCGCCCAGAGGTACAATCTCTGGTTGGAGAGAAATGCATCACGAAGCTGCCCTTCTTCTCATGTTGAAGCTGTTACTACACAGCCTTTCCATCCCCATGGGATGGCTTTCTTTTGATGTCTGCTATCTCCATATTTGTTTCATTTCCTGTTCCACAACTACAAACTTATCTTCCCAGTGTATATTTCAGAGATGCATCTACTTAGTAGAACGATTTCAATAATCTCTTCTGCTTTTCTTAGGTTTCTATTATCCTTATTTTATTACACAAGTTTGCTGGGGCCCCATCAAAGCAGGAAAAGGAATTCTACTTCAGGAATCCAGGTAAGGGGTTGGAAAGATGGCTTAGAGATAAGGTGCTTGCCTGTAAAGCCTAAGGATTCCCATTCAATTCCCCAGTACCCATGTAAGCTAGATGCGCAAAGTGTCACATGTGCTAGGAATTTATTTGCAGTGGCTAACGGCCCTGGCACACCCATTCTCTCTCTCTCTTTCTGCCCCTTTCTCTCTCAAATTAACAAGTTAATAATTTTTTTTTTTGAAAAAGAATCTAGGTAAGACAGAAGAGAAAGACAGAGTGGTGGGAGGAAAACTTGGTCCTGATGGTCAGGGCAATTTGAAAAGTTGAGAGAGCTCAGCAGGGCAGAGAAGGGAGGTGTGGGTGGTAGGAGCAGAGCTTTGAGTGAGGAGGAATGTGTGCTTTGACAAAAACAAGACTGGGGGCTAGTGAGTTAACTCAGTGGGGAAAAGAAAAAATTAATTTCTTAATCTCCATCATATCTGAATTTAAGATAATTTAAGATATTTCAAATATTAGTTCAATACTAATCTCTTATACTTCCTACCTTACCTAAACCACATATTTATATTTCCACAAATTCCAAGAAACCTCCCATCCAAGTTAACAACTCCTTCCTTCCCCATCTTCTATATTAGTGTTGTTCTACTTTAATTATTACATCCATGTCACCTGTAAATGTCATGTCACATGCAAGAAAACTCATACATGAATAACCAGATCATAATGGCTAATAGATTTGACATGATCTAGGCATTTCTTTCCTATTGGCTCTGATAACTATCACTCTCTTGAAGAGCTGCCTCCTTGCCTGTTCATGAGATTGATGTGGGACAATAGCCTGCTGTGTACTTAAATTGCAAAATAAATTTTGGCAAATGGAAAACTAAAAGCTAAAACTCCCCCAAACTACACCTGGGTGACTAAGACTTCAGTGACGGACTACAATGATCTTGGGGAGGAAAATGTTACCAATCCAGAGCCAATAATATTTTGGGCTGTATTAGCCTTTTAAATGGCCAATAATAGTATTTCTCTACATTGACCTGACATCTCTCTGTGACCAACTAAGACATCTATTGGTATAAGTTAAGAAATCTCACAGCTCTATTCCCTTCGAGTTAAACCTATCCTGTCTCTGACCTGTACTTTATTCCCCTAATTATGATAATGTTCACCCTCTCTTTTGGTCCTTGCATACTCAGATGCCTCCCTGAATTCCTCTGGACAGAATACTTGCCTTCACTTCACAGTGAGTCACTGAATTCTTCATGACCACTGAATTCAGCCCCTGAACAGCCAGCTTCCACAGGACTGCGTGGGACACCCCGAGAGATCTACTGTCCCCTCAGCTTGAAGTAGTTGGAGACAGGATTTCATCCCTAGTCCTGGCCCATGCAGTCCTTCCCCCAGTTCTCCTTGTGGACAATAAAGAAGTCTGGCACCTTCCCTGATGGATGGTCTCCCCTTAGCCTAGATGGCCTTGAAGGACCAGAGACCATGTGAGCCTCCTCCCTTAGACATTCCTGGCTGAAGTAGCCTATTCTGAACAAGGACACAAACAGCTACAATTTTCTTATCAGCTGCACCTGGTTTCAGTCTGTTTTTCTTAGGATTCTCCTTAAAAACTTACAGCCTAGCCTGGCTCAGTGCTTCAGCCTTCATCCATGGGAAAATTGAGGTCCCTCACTGTTCCTCTCAATAAACAGTCTTGTCTGTAGAGATTATAGTCTGATATTCTCTTTTGCTTTTCTCTTACACTTTCCTTACTGAGGAGGAAAGTGTGCTTTGCAAAGAACAAGACTGGAGGCTGGTGAGTTCACTCAGCAGGCAAAACATCTGCCATGCAAACATGAGGACCTGAATTCAGTTCTCACCACCCATGTAAAAGGGGCAGACATGGCAGTGCACTTGAAATCCCAGCACTGGGGAGGTGGAGGCTGGAGGATCCTGGTTCAGCCTCGTGAGCTCCAGGCCAGTGAGTGACCCTGTCTCAGAGAAGAGGTGGATGGCATTCCTGAAGATGACAGCCCGGATTGTCCTCTGGCCTCCACATGCACCCACACTCATACAAGCATAGCTACACACACACACGCACGCACGCACGCACACACACACACGCACACACGCACTCATTCATGCAAACCGATGGTGGAGGAGAGAGATCTGTGAGCTAAAACACAAGCACGATGGCTCATTCTAAGGAGTCGCAGTGAAAAAGAATACGAACTTGGCCTTTCAAGTCAAGTCTCCGGTGAGGTGAAGCCCATTACTCTTGCTGTATCTTGCTGTCACCCCTTCACGCGTCCTCTGGCTTCTGACCCTATGTTTGTATATATCAGAGTAACCTGATAGGAGGTTGTTGGGAAAGTTCAGTGGGTTGAGGGAGGGGCAAAGGGGAAATTGGCAGCATTCTCACATCTGGAAGACACAAAACTTCAAACCGGGTGTGGTAGCACACGCCTTTAATCCCAGCACTTGGGAGGCAGAGGTAGGAGGGTCTCCATGAGTTCTAGGCCAGCCTGAGATTACACAGTAAATTCCAGGTCAACCTGAGCTAGAGTGAGACCCTACCTTGAAAAACAAAACAACAACAAAAAAAAACCACTTCAAATTGTTAAGTAAATGGGAATGTTTTCAGCAACAGAGTGTGCAGAAGGGAGAAGGCTGGGCAGAAACAAGGTAGACATGGAGGGGGTCTGCTGTACAGTGCTGATAATAGCTGTGAACTTGACTCATGCTTTGTGGAAATTGCTGCCCAGAATTCAACACCTGTGGCGTTCTTTAAATGGATTCAACACTTTCATTGTCAGCCCCACTACGTTTCCCGGTTTTGATGAGGGAGGTTTGGGTCAGTTACTGTCAGCGATAAGGTGGGTATCAGAGAAATAAGGCCGAGAAAAGTAATGAGGAAGCAGAGGCAGGGCAGGTCAATGGTTTTCTCCAGATTATAAACACGTAGACACAATGCCAACCCCTCCTAAATTCCCAGCTATATGGGATCCGACTTCAGCTTGATTAATCCCATTCCTGTAAATGTTCCTGTGTCCCTACCAGTTATATTCTCCTTCTTCTCAAAACGAAAGCATTTTCAGTCTTGTGTTTCTTCCCTTGCATACAGTGTGGGTTTTAACTCTAACTTAAATATACATATTTTTATGTCAAATGCTTGGAAAATATTTAAAAAGATACCTTTGGACAGAACAGGCAAGCTCTGTTCTTAGTTTGTAGTGATGTAGTGACTACACAGCTAGTCCTACATGCATATATGTATTGGCCTTTATACATGTACTTGTGTTTGAAGGCAGTGGTGGGTAGAGGTTTGACATTCAGGTTCGGGAGCCGCCCACCTTAGCTTTCAATATTGGATTTGCCAGTCTCCAGCTGCATTATGTTGGGCAAGGCCTAATGATAGATCTTCTTGTGCAACTGGAGGTGACACTAGTGTGTGTGGTCAGATAATAATCAGAGTAGGATAAGACAATGCACGGGCAGTCCTCACACAGATGTGCTTCATGCACACCATCACTATAGGAGCAAGTTAGCTCATCACTGTGACAAAAGACCTGACAGAAACAGTTTAAGGGAAGGTGGATTCATTTTGACTCATGGCTTCAGGCAAATTTCAGCCTCTCATGGCTGGGAAGGCTGGAGGAGCAGTGTGGTCTGCAGTGGTGAGCGCGCCTTGCCCTGCTTGTTCAAATCTGATGGGAAGCAGAGTCAGATTGTGAGAGTGGGGACAAGTATAGCCTTCAGAAGCTGGCCCCTAGTGGCCACTGCCCACCAGGAAGGCACCAGGTCCCAAAGGTGCCACACCCTCTCAAAACAGCACCACCAGCTGGGGACCAAGTGCTCCAAGCACAAGCCTGTGGGAATCATTTCAGCTTCCAATCGTAATGAACTCTTGCTTGCAAGTGTTTTCATTGTGAAACGCTTATATCTTGTCCCCAATAATAAGCTTCATTTGGGTTAGGGACTGTTTCTCCTCTGCATTTCCTAACTTGAGCATATGTACAGTCGGAACCTTTAAGGATTCTATATTCTTTAATTGTTGGAATTAGAGAAATGCACCAGAGTTTAGAGAACTCGTGGACCTCACAGCATTCCCCTGGAGCATTCCAGGCAGTTAAAGTGTGAAGGTAAATGATTGTCCTGAATCCAGAAGAATCCCATATTTGGTCAGAAAGGCCAGTGGCCTCTGGAACTTCCCGAGATAGTCATAAGAAATATTTATAGCTATAGGCAATCCTTTTTCAACAAAAGGCATTTAAAAAAGTATACATATATATAGTTCGTGTCAGGCCCATGTTTTAGGGTTGCTACACTCCAGTGTAGGTGAGGCGTGTGGACAGTTTTGTTCTTGTTTTATTTTAGTGATATGATTTGAACTTAAATTCTGCTTCACCTCTATGTCCTAAATTGATCTTATCTAGGGCAATGCTGCTTTCTAGTGGTATAAAATTAGTCTGGGACTATGTAATGCAACTGTCCAGCTCCTGTGTGAGGAGAAGGAGGAGAAGGAATTGAGGCCTAGTAAGATTGTGGTATTGGAAAAAATATCTTTTGTGCCTTTTCAAACATTTTCAATGTGTGAGTGAGACCCCCACATACATATGATTACTAGATACCTCCTTGATCATGAAGCCAGCAAATATTTTAAGAGAAATTAAATCCCACAGACCCTGATAGTTTTACACTTGACTCATCAGAATCTTTTGTAAGAGCAACTTGATAGCTAAGGAACCCTTGGAGTCTTTATTCTTGAACTAAGAGGTCGTATTTTTTGCCAGCACTTACGGCAACTTGAACTGAGAGATTCAGTTCAGTTTTGGAACTGACAACTTTGAGAAGCTATTGGGCTGGGGAATCTACCGTCATTAGACACTCGCCCAGAGGCCCAGCTTATGATAGATAGCTGCGGGGTGAATATCAGAAAAACACGTGTTCTAGGGAACAAAAGGCATACTGGGCCGGTGGAGCTATGGTTAATGAATTGGGTCACAGGCAAGAGTCAGTCCCCGAATGCTGTGACATTCAGGGAAGGTCAAGAAGCAGATTACTAAGGCTCGGGGCCCACGCACCAGTCTGAGGAGTAGCACCTCAGGGGAATGGAAGAAGAAGCAGGTGGGTGTTATGTCTCAAGGTAAAGGGTCTCCCACAGTCCAACACTTGGGTCCTCGCTGGTGACCCTGTTTTTGGAGGTGGGTCCTAACAGGAGGAAGTAGATCTCTGGAAGGAACAGCCCTGAGTCCAGTCCCACTTCCTGTCCTGCTGTTTCTTGTCAGCCATGATGTGAATAAGCATTCTCATTATCGTTCCTACTGCCAAACCCCAGAGCCTCTCGCCTCCATGTCTTTCCTGCCATGCTCAAATGGCGATCCCAAGCAAGCCCCTCCTCCCTTAGATTGCTTCTTGCCAGGTATCTGGTTGCCATAATGAAGCAAGTAATCAATGTGATGGGTGAGTAAACTGGGGTGTCAGTTCATTCCATATAGTGAAGACACCTCACTTGATGTGTTCCTTGACTCTGAACAAACACTCATTCAACAGGTACTGTGGACAGCCCTTGTATGAACATTGGAAATAAAGAAGAGATCAAGGCAAAAGGGTCTGTTGGGTCAAAAATAAACAAGCAGGATACTAGTTAAAGTGGTCAGGACAGATTTTAGTCAGTAATAAAGGTTATATGAGTGACAACAATGCAACATGACCTGTACTCAAGTTCTGATTGTATGTTGGTGATGAAGTGTTTTTTTTTTGTTGTTGTCAGGCTGACCTGGAATTCACTATGTAGTCTCAGGGTGGCCTTGAACTCACAATGATCCTCCTATCTCTGCCTCCCGAGTGCTGGGATTAAAGGTGTGCACCACCACACCTGGCTTTGGGACGAAGTGGTTTTAAACAGGCTGGGGGAGAAGTGTGAGTGGCGCTCACAGAGGGAGACGGGTGAAACATTTACCAAGGCAAGTGGCAGTGGTGTCAAACATGAGAATCTCCTTTTGTTTTGTGAACTGGAGCTTATGCAGTCAGTACCCACCTTGTCGTTGAACCTGGAAATGGGCTGTCTTTAGATGTTAGTTAGAGTGAATAGTATATTTTCTTAGGCAGCCTTGAAATTCTTTAAAAACATCTTGAGCTGCTAGAAACTACAAGAGTAACTGTTCAAGTCGTAACTGACCAAGGTTGGAGTCTGGTACAGAGGAAGACATGACGGAGCTCAGCTAGAGTGCAAAAAAGGAAAGAACAATGCCTGTTTAACTAAATTTTTTTTTTTTTTTTTTTTTTTTTTTTTTGGTTTTTCGAGGTAGGGTCTCACTGTAGCTCAGGTTGACCTGGAATTCTGTAGCAGACAGCTTCAGGTTTGCTGAGATGAACTTCCAGACCAGGCACAGTTATGGAGGAAGGGATATTATTTATTGAAGCTTACAGATCCAGGAGAAGTTCCATAATGGCAGGAGAAGCGGCTTGCTCTCACAGGACCAGGCAAGAGAGCAAAAGCCCCCAGCCACACAGCACACAGAGCAAAACTACAGCCAAAAGGTCACAGCACACTTCAGGAACTCCTACTGGGCACACTTTGCATATCTTTACAATGGAATCTCAAACCCACCATTAACACCTTAAGACCAGCCCCCAACGACATTGCCTCTAGGAAGGTGATTGTAGATGCAAACTATAAAGTAATAAAACATTGAATATATTGGGGGCCATATATTCAAACTACCACAAATTCATTATGTATTCTTCTCAGGGTGGCCTTGAACTCATGGTGGTCCTCCTACCTCTGCCTCCCGAGTGCTGGGATTAAAGATGTGCACCACCTCTCCAGGCCCTGTTTAATTAAATCTTTTAACATAACTATGGAGAGAGAGCTTATATGTGCTTTGCATGTTCCTAGCATGTCTTGTCAGTGTTCCATGCAAGAGGCAACTTGTCAGTTTTCCACAAAATTACTTGACTTGGGACATTCATGCTAGAACTACATGGAGATGGGTTCACGTGGCAGTGAGGTCATCTGTGCTGGCCATGTTGTGCTCAGAAAGCCTGCGTGCATGCAGACCAGCATGGGCTGTGACGACGTGCAGGCTGTCTGACCCCTGCATCGAGGATTCCAAGAAGCCGTTTGAAGATGTGAACACACCTTTCTTTCCCTTTTTCGCAGCTCTGAGTCTTGAGACATCTCTCTGCACTTCCAACCACTTTTCATATTTTCCCTTTGTGCATCTATCTGCCTTTACATGGGTACCAGGGAATCAAGGCCAGGTTGTTAGGCTTTTTTTTTTTGTAAGCAAGTACCTTGAACTGATGAGCCATCTCTTCAGCCCCACTTTTCATATTTTAAAAATTGGAAATTTATAATCTCTTGGCACAACGACATATGAGTAAAAGTGGAACTTGAGTCCTGGTTTTGCATTCTTCACACTTTCTCCATGACATAGGACAAGTTGGCCTCTTGGGGCTTTAATTTCCTGCCTTGAGCTGAGCCGGCTGAAAGAGATGTGTCCAGATGGGAGAGAGCTGGGACGGTCAGCCCAGGCGCTGGTTTACACTAATCCGGAAAGCATGCACTGTGGGTGGAGCACATAGCCCAGATGAGGCTCGCTGGGGTTGCCCTTGCCTCGGCCTTCCCTTGAAGAAGCAGCGAAGGACAGAGTCCCCTGCGATGGTGAATCCGTGGAGGGCTGGGGCCCGCGCTTCTCTGGTGTTCTGTCCTCTAGCGTGGACTATGCCACATCCCTCCAGGAGAGGCGTTGGCAGCTTCAGAAGGGCATTCCTCACACAGACTCCTGCGAAAAGCCAAAGTGGTGGAAACCCTTAGGTCTGCCTTTCCTTTCCTCTGGTGCTGGCAAAGGCAAGTGACCTTCTGTTATTGATGACATACCTTGAAATTTCTTTCACAGTTGGCTGCTGTCACGCTGCACTGAGCAAATCCTGTCTACTCCCATGACTCCCCAGAGGAACGCCTCAGGGACACACTGGAAAAAGCCAATGATCGATGAATGATGAAATCAGCCAACTTGCCAATAACGATACATTGCTGCCTTTTTTCCCCCCATGGCAAGGATGCCAGGGCAGTGTGCTGCCTGTGCCCAGAGACAAGGGAGGGCACGCTGGTCTAAATCAGTATCCATGTGTCTTCTCACTCATCATTGGCCAGTAACAGTACATGTGCCTTTCATCTGTCTCATTCTTGACCAACTTAAAATGTTTCACACAATCTTGTGATCTGATACATTTGAGGAAGGAATGCAGGTGATGATGGGATGCTCTGAGTTTGCAGAAGGTTAATGGTGGAGGGATGTGGTCAGAGTGAGGCTCTTTCTCCTCCATGTGAGTTCACGGCAGTGCTTTGAATGAGCGTGTAAGCTTTAATGCGTAGAAAATTCTCTGAAGGGAACACAGCAATGAGGAGGTCCATCAGGACTCTGCAGCCCCTGGAGGAAACAAGATCTGCACATGAAACAGCACGAGAATAAACACGAAACCACATGTCAGCAAGGACAAACGGATACAAACTGCCAAACTGCTGCTTTGTTTTCAGAGTATTTTCTTGGTTTTTCAAAGCCTGATCTTGCTCTAGCCCAGGCTGACCTAGAATTCATGACGTTGTCTAGGGTGTCCTCAAACTCATGGTGATCCTCCTGCCTGTGCCTCTTGAGTGCTGGGATTAAAGATGTGCGCTACCATGCACAGCCTTTTTTTTTTTTTGAGTTTTGAAATTATGGAATGAAGTTACAAAACCAGTGAAGAGTAATACTAATTATACAAAATTTTAAGCAAAATAATAAATCAAGATGAACATAAACACTACTAACTGAAATCTACCCCCACCCAGGAGGATGATAAGCAATCACATTTTAACGCAATTATTTCTAGTCTAAAAAAATCTTACAGGCTTCATCCATAGAGGAATATTTTATTTAACCATTTAAAAATATTTTATTTATTTATTTATTTGAGAGAGAGAAAGAGAGAGAAGTAGAGAAAGGGAGAGAATGGGCATGCCAGAACCTCCAGCCACTGCAAATGAACGCCAGATGCATGCACCCCTTTGTGCATTTGGCTTATGTGGGTCCTGGAAAGTTGAACCGGGATCCTTTGGCTTTGCAGGCAAATGCCTTAACTGCTAAGCCATCTCTCCAGACCCATAGAAGAATATTTTACCTATACTTTGCTTATTTAAAAAATTGGGCAAGGTGTGGTGGCGCACGCCTTTAATCCCAGCACTCGGGAGGCAGAAGTAGGAGGATTGTCATGAGTTCAAGACCATCCTGAGAATACAGAGTGAATTCCAGGTCAGCCTGGGCTAGGGTGAAACCCTACCTTGAAAAAAAATTGGGATAAGGGCTTGAGAGATGGCTTAGCAGTTAAGGCGTTTGCCTGCAAAGCTTAAGGACTCATGTTCAACTCTCCAGGTCCCACATAAGCCAGATGCGCAGTGACGCAAGTGTGCAAGGTCACACATGCACACAAGGGGGCACACACGTCTGATGTTTGATTGCAGTGTCTGGATGCTCTGGTATGCCAGTTCTCTCTCCCTTTCTATCTCTCTGTCTCTCACATGTACATAAAAAAAGGCCAGTCTGTTGGGCTTAGCTCAACAAAAATTTGGAACAAAAAAGACAAAATATAAACTTTAACACTTTTGAAGTGTTCAGTAATGTTGAATGTGTTCACGTTATACAAGTAGTTTTAATCTTTCCAATGACATGTTTATAGATATGGTAGACTTTTAATTCTACTTGCTATTATTTACTTATTTATTTTTTGCATTTTTTCTTTATTAGTTTTGTACATGCTCTGTGTAAACAGCACATGTTGGTACCATCCTTAGCCTCCTTCTACTTGCTATTATAAGCAAGATTTTCCCTAGTATTAAAAATAATCAGCAGGGGGCTGGAGAGATGGCTTAGTGGTTAAGGCGCCTGGTGCTAAGCCTAAGAACCCGGTTCCAATCTCCAGGTCCCACGTTTAGCCAGATGCAAAGTAACGCAAGGGCGCAATGCCACACTTGCCCACAAGGGGGTGCATGCATCTGGATTTCCTTCACAGCAGCTGAGAGACTGCTGGCGCGCCCATCTCTATCTGTCTCTCTCTCCCTCTCTCTCTGTCTGTCTCTCTCTGTTTCTCTCTCCAAAAATAAAAAATAAAAAATAAAATCAGCAGGGCATGGTGACACATGCCTTTAATCCTAGCACTTGGGAGGCAGAGGTAGGTGGATAGGTGTGAGTTTGAGGCCACCCTGAGACTACATAGTAAATTTCAGGTCAGCCTGGAGTAGAGGAAGATCCTACCTCCAAAAACCAAAGAAAAAAAAATTAATGTATAGTATGGGAAACTTAGAAAATGCCCATTGACCTAATGCAAAAAGCTAAATAATGTTAAATTTTACTGATTACCTTTTCATGATATTCCCATGTGAGGGCATGTAGGTCCATATGTGTGTACATCATGTAGTTTTCCTTGCGTGTGTGCATGCACGTAGTGTATGCATGTGTATGTGCACGCACCGCCGCAACACCCCATGCATTCACCTGCAGCAGGGTGTGCTTGCCTGCGCTGACTGAAGCAGAATGTGCATGTTCTGCTCTGTCCCTCTCCTGCCTGTTGTTATTTGAGCCAGAGTCTCTTGCTAATCCTGGAGCTCTAGGGATTCTCGAGTCTCTGCTGCCCTAGGGGGCTAGATTACAGACACGTGTGGACACACCCAGCTATTTATGTGGGTCCCTAAGGAGTGAACCCATGTGATCGCTCAAGCCTCCTCAGGCCCTCATGCTTGCACAAGAATGCTCTTAACTGCTGAGCCATCTCTCCAGCCTGTACTGTTTGTATTTTTTAAAAATATTTTATTTGTATTTATTTATTTAACAGAGAGAAAGAGGCAGAGAGAGAGAGAGAGAGAGAGAGGAGAGAGAGAGTGGGCGTGCCTCCAGCCACTGCAAACAAACTCCAGACACATGTGCCACCTTGTACATCTGGCTTACGTGGGTCCTGGGGAATTGAACCTTGGTCCTTGGCTTTTGCAGGCAAGTGCCTTAACCGCTAAGCCATCCGTCCAGCCCCTGTTTGTATTTTTAAAGACAAAGTTCTATCAGTGATATAAGTAACTTTTTAGGCGTCCTCTTGTAAATGACCTCTAAAGCTAAGTCTTCATATACAATTTTTCTGCTTTTTCCATCTTACATTGTGCTATGACCTCTTGCTGTAACTGTCCGTGAACAGACTAGCATGAGGCCAGGCCATAGAGAGGAAAGGAGGGGATGAAATTTATAAGGACAGAGCTTCTGCCACAAGCCCAGATGCCTCCTCGCCCATCCTGCTGTTTGTTGGCCACTCTGCTCTGGGCCATGTTCACTCCCTACCAAAGGCACAGGGTCGGTCGGGTAGGGCAGGTTTTGTGGGCTGTACTACACGGGCGGCAGCATACTGTTGAGGATCAGGCTTCCTGTCTCTTCTTTTGCTGGATACGGACACCCTCGTTGGTGACATCAGTGTTCTCATGAACACTGACAGTAGCCATGAAGGTGTCAGGAGATGACACCACAAGGCCCCCTCTGCTGCCTGCTACCACAGCACAACCTAAGGTACGCATAAGAATAGAAAATTTGACCTTGTTTGCAAGCCCTTAGTCACAAATAGCTAGACGGTAGGGTTTGGATGGCTTTCTTGGGCAGGCCTCTTTGATCCATGACTTCTATACATTTATACCCTTTGATCATCATTTTGTACACTAACTGCATAAGCTGAAGGAAAGTGGGAAAGTCACCGTCAGGTTCTTGGGTGGGGTGGAGGTGGCATATGCCACCAGGATGATGTGGGTGGGGTGGAGGTAGCATGTATCACCAGGACCACGTGGGGACATCTCTGCATACGAGGAGTCCTGCCCTGTGGAGTTGGCCTCGTTTCTGCGTTTCATTTCAGTCAACTAGCAGTGCTCTTAGACATCACTTTCTGACGTTGGGGCCTCGGGTTCAAGTCTCCCCAGATTACGTATTAGGATTTTTGTGAAGCTTGACTTTGTTAATGACATGGAAGCACTTTAAAATAAAATGAAAAGATGATAGCTAAGGGATTAATTTTTTAAAATTTATTTGAGAGAGAGAAAGAAAAAGGCAGAGAGAGAGAAAGAGAGAGAATGGGTGCACCAGGGCCTCTAGCCACTGCAAACGAACTCTAGACTGATGCATCACCTTGTGTATCTCACTTACGTGGGTACTGGGGAATTGAACCTGTTTTTTTTTTTTTTTTTGGTTTTTGAGGTAGGGTCTCACTCTCATCCAGGCTGACCTGGAATTCACTATGTAGTCTCAGGGTGGCCTTAAACTCTTGGCAATCCTCCTACCTCTGCCTCCCAAGTACTGGGATTAAAGGCGTGTGCCACCATGCCCGGCAGAACCGGGTTTTTAGACTTCACAGCAAGTGCCTTAACCACTAAACCATCTCTCCAGCCCAGCTAAAGGATTTTTAAATGAAATGTCCCAATGAAATGACTTTACAAATGAAAGTACAAAATTTGTTTTCCAATGGATTCAAGTGGTTAAATTGCCTATTGTGTTTGTCAGGAAAGGGAGAAAAGCTTTCTTTCTAGATGTATCTTCTCAAAAGTACTTTATTTATTTGGTGTGTGTGAGCTCCCATTCTTCTTGCCATAAGCACTGGATTACAGATGCTGCCCCAGTTTCCAGCTCTTAAGTGGAGTGTGGCGATTTGAATCAGGTACTCAGAGTTGCATGGTAAAAAACTATCCATTGAGCCACCTTCTCTAACCTCTCTTCATGTATCTTTCTATGACTTTTCCAAGGAAGATCTGAGCATGAAATGGACACGTACACGAACACAAATACAAATGCAGTGCATGTCCCCACTGTCTGGTTTAATTATAAAAATTAATGATTTTGAAGCAAATTAGAATGTGGTTTCTTACTTTATAGTTCAAGAGTTGTTGAGTGAGTTTGCTGAAGAACACAGGTTGGGAGCATCTGACTTCTCCAGGTGGGAGGTGGGGGGAGGGGTACATAGAGGGCCTGGGACTCTGGTTTGGGGAATCCAGGGGTAGGCACACACCACACAGAGCTGTTAAATGGCTGTGGACTCTGAAAATAAGGCCCGAGTCCCTGGAATGACAATCTTACAGAGCTAGCCTGAGGAGCTGGGAGACGAGATAGGACAGGAGACTGTGACAAAGTAAAACTGTCTGGTGGAGGGGAGAGTGAAGGAAAAAGAGTTTGAGAAGAGAGGAGGTATAGGAGAAGGCTGAGGGGGGGGGAAGAGGGACGAGAGAGGCTTGCCACCTAAACTGTCGAGTATGCTCATCTCATTCTGACACTTGCAGAAGGAGCTCCAGAGCCCAGTGTCCTGACTCCCAGATTAGCCCCGAGGGCCAGCCCAGACAATCAGTGCATCCTGCCAGTGGTGAAAGATCAGCATGACGGGTGTTGTGCTGGGTGCCTCTAGAGCCCCTCAGGACAGAAGACTTCTATGTGATGGAAGACCCTGCACCCTCAACCTCTTCCAGATAATTGCCTCTGCTTAAGAACCCATTTCTAGGGCAAAAGCCCGACTCCTGTCACTGCTCCATCAGGGCGAATGCAGGCCTGCCTCTCGGCCCAGCTCAGAGTGTCTCTGAGGGATTTCTGGACTCAGAACTCCAAGTCAGGTGGGCTGAAGATGATGTGAGGACTGCAGGACATCTCGGCTTCTCCATCCGCCTGGTTCTGCTCCTTCCTTCTCCTGTTCTTCCTTCACTCCCGCAGTGTTGACTCCAAGTTGAGACCCTAATAAACACCTGCAAGGGAATCTCGGCTCCAGGGCGGCTTCCTATCGCCAAAGGTGGCTGCGGGAGACTAGCAGTTACAATAGTTTAGCAAGACCATGTGGAGATCTGTGTGGGGACCTGGCCAGTCCTGATGTGAGCGTTTGCTCTCGGACAGGACCTGCAGCTTGATTTACGTCCTCAAAGACCTTCCCATCTTCATTCATCCCGGCAATCTCGTGAAGAAGCAGAACAAATAATTATTTGCTCAGATCTGACAACTGAGGCAGACATGGGTTGGTGACATGAACAAGAACAAGTGACCAGCAAGTGACAGAATAAGAACCCTGCTGGGGCTGGAGAGACGGCTTAACAGTTAAGGCACTTGCCTGCAAAACCAAAGGACCCAGGTTCAACTCCCCAGGACCCACATAAGCCAGATGCGTATGTGTCTGGAGTTCATTTGCAGTAGTTGGAGGCCCTGACACGTCCATTCTCTCTCTCTCTCTCTCCTCTTTCTCTGTCTCTCCCTCCCTCCTCCTTCCCTCTCTTTCTCAAATAAATAAATAAATAAAAATAAAATATTAACATAAAAGAACTCTGCTGGACCTGGTTTTGAACCCTTTATAAAAAGAATTGAATGAAACCATCACAAAAACTAAAGGAATATGGGCTCAACTTGCAGCACAAGCACGAGAACCTGAGTTTGGATCTCAAAAAACAAGCAAGCAAAAAAAAACATTAACAACAACAACAACAGCAGCAACAAGCAAGGAGTGGTGGCTTGTGCCTGTGATCTCTGAGCTGGGGAGGTGGAGGATCTCAGAGCTTGCTGGCTAGCCAGTCCAGCCGAATCAGTGACTCCAGGTTCAGGAAGAGATTCTGTCTCAACAAATAAGGTGGTGAGTGACTGAGGAAGGCACCCAACATGACCTTCACACGCACATATGCACATATGTGAACATGCACATACACATGTACACACATGCAAAAAAAAAAAAAATCAAGTTGGAGGCTTAGGGGAAAACTGCAGGTGGGAGAATTGCCACGAGCCTGTGCTGAAGTGCAGGGCACATGCAGAGATGGTGAACCATGGAAAAAGCCCGGCAGCGCAGGCTCGGGCTGTCCTGGGCGTCTCAGAAATGGCCACCAAGATGGAGAAAGGATTGTGGAGGACACTCTGCTGACTGTCAGGATACAGGGAAAATGCAGAGTGGGGTCACAGTGCTGGGCATTGTATCTGTGGCCTCAAACTGCAAAGCATTTCTTTCTGTTTCCCATTCTATAGTTCTACACGAATCAAAGCAGGGTCTGGTGGTGCAAACCTGTAATCAGTCCTTGGGAAGCTGAGGCAGGAGGATTGCTGCAAGTCTGAGGCAGGCTGACTAGTAAGTTCAAGGCTAGCCTGGTCTATGGAGTGATACCCTGTCTCAAACAAACAAAAAGATACTAATCTTTCCTTGACAGGCTAGTTCTCTGATTATACATGCTACAGCCATGGCTCATGCATGTACATGAGTTTCTTCTCACATGCATGTAACATTCCGCTCCCTAATCGCCTTCCACAGCGCGTGGCCTTCAAACTACCTGACCAGCATCCCCCATGTTCCAGATTAATCTCGAAATACATGTCTTCGTAAGCGATATGGGTGCGTGTGTGTAAAGGACATGTGTGAGCAGGGTGCCAGCTCCTAGCCTCGCGTGACTCCGGCCCTGCAGAGCAGAGCGCCCAGGGGAGCAGAGCAGTGAGCGGCTGAAGCAGCACTCCAGGCCTGCGGGCCGGGTCTGCCCAGCCACCTCCATCCTCCATGATCGGCACTCAGGCTTTGACAGCTCCCCGGACTCCCCTGAAAACAGCCGCCGGCTTCCAGAACGTGTGGCTCAAATACCAGCACCAGGGGAATCGCAGAATCACAGCAACAAATGTTACGAGGTAATATTTCCAAATAGACATGCTAGAGAAAAAATCCAAATAGGACCATTAAGTAATAATCCACATTAAACCCAAGCTAAACACAATCATTCTTAAAAGTATATTAAAAGGAAGAAGGAAAAAAAAAAGCTGCCCAAATGTTTTAAGAGATGATTAATAATTCGCTCATTAATTTGATTGGATAATTACAGAAGAGTGCATTCTTAAAAATTATTACTGAAAACGCTTTTTAGGTTTCTTTCCTACAATAAGGCCATTAGGTGTGCAGAAAGCTTGTTAGCACGCAAACACGAACCATGGTATTCTACAATGTGCTTGGTTTTTTTTTTTTTTTTTTCCCTCTAAGGAGGCAGCCTATCCTAAAACATTAGTCTGTGGTTAAAAGATGGTCCTCATTTAGAGGAAATTAGAAGAGGAGTGAGTCTACTCAGCAAACACCCCCGCTAACGCCTCATTAGTATGTATTTTCACATAATTCAATTAGCCAAAACACATAGGCATGCAGGCAGAGCTGCTCGCTGCTCTGGGAGTGTCGGATGCTTTAAGCAGATCTGAAACAAAATTGCATAAATGGTGAGTAAAGCTCCGTGCATACAAAGATACCTTCAGGGTTCTAATAAATTCGAGAAACTTTTTAAAGTATGATTTCCTAGCAGGCAATCACTTTTAATTAACAGGATCACCTACAGCAACACATGTCCTTCAAAAACTTACATTATTTTTTCTTTTTGAATTTCAAAGTTTCTGTAGTAAAAGTTGAATAGCTGAGTAGCTTAACCTCAAAAGGATTCCAGGCTTTTATGACG
Source organism: Orientallactaga sibirica (assembly GCA_036365145.1). Classification (NCBI taxonomy): domain Eukaryota; kingdom Metazoa; phylum Chordata; class Mammalia; order Rodentia; family Dipodidae; genus Orientallactaga; species Orientallactaga sibirica. The sequence goes on from JAEOAD010002712.1 coordinate 860,565, forward strand.
GTTATAAATCACTGTGGTGCCTTCTTTATAAGAAGAAAAGATTCTTAACACAACAGAGAAAGAAGGGGATCTCTTTTTAGTCATAGCTAGAAGCAAGCATTTTCTCCAAAGGTCGAAAAAACTTTTCCTCAGTTAAAGAATAATGTTAAGGACACGGTAGCTACTTGTTCAAGTAATCTCTGGTAATTTAGTCTATGAATTAAACATTCAATTTCCTGGATGCGGTGGTTTGACACGGGCTGGACTCCCTGCTTCATGGAGCTGGCTTTTCAGAGGCTTTCCTCACTCCTTTCTAGTACACATGGGCTGGGGCTGAACGGAGGCTCTTCCACTTAATGAGCCCTTCTCCTTGAGGGAAACCAGAATTTACACACACCCCAAGAAATGTGTTGGAGTGATTCCTGCCATTTCTTTTGCAGGCCTTTGTCTGACGCTCTAAGGCTATGGCTGGCTCATGATCAGGTTGCAGAAACCTGAGAGAGACAATTCCCAGCTGAGGAAAGAGTTGGGGACACCAGAAAGACAGCTGTCCACCTTCCTCCAGGTGTCCTCAAACAACCTGGCTCTGTGTCAGGATACAACCAGCTCCAGCCCTACAACTTGGTAGAGATGCTTCCCCACACCCTCCTACATGCCAGCCCTCTCCTTTTCTCCGAGCTTCTCTCCCTCTCTCCCTTCCTTCCTTCCTTCCTTCCTTCCTTCCTTCCTTCCTTCCTTCCTTCCTTCCTTCCTTCCTTCCTTCCTTCCTTCCTTCCTTCCTTCCTTCCTTCCTTCCTTCCTTCCTTCCTTCCTTCCCCCTTCCTTCCTTCCTTCCTTCCTTCCTTCCTTCCTTCCTTCCCTTCCTTCCTTCCTTCCTTCCTTCCTTCCTTCCTTCCTTCCTTCCTTCCTTCCTTCCTTCCTTCCTTCCTTCCCCTTCCTTCCTTCCTTCCTTCCTTCCTTCCTTCCTTCCTTCCTTCCTTCCTTCCTTTTTTCACTCATTTATTTTTTTTCAGAGTTTTTCTTAGGAGACCCCCCTTTGTTGTGGGATGTTCTCAGATGCAAGAGGGTGCTCAGTTAGAGGAAGGTTTGGTGAAGTACCATCATCAGGAAGGTGGTTGACCACTGGGGTGACAATGATGGGGGACCAACCTTTGCAGGTGCTGTGGCAATATATCCCAGTCCTCTCTCCAGCCCAGGGTCCTTTCTGAAGTACTGGCATCATTTCCAGGTGACAGTGGGAGTCTCCCTGAAAAGGAACCTTCCCCTGGTGCTTCTTTCTGATCTGCCCAGACTTCATTCACTCGTGTTTGGAGACTGTATAAAATGTCAGAGAGACTAAGCTTTTATAAAGTGCCAATCTGGAGGCCGGGAAAATGGCTCAGTGGTGAGAGCATGCTATGCCACGCGCCCATGTAAGAAGTGTGGCCTCACAGGCCCGTAAGCCCGCTCCCATGAGGAACATACACAGAAGAGTCACTGGGGCTCTCTGGTCAGCCAGAAACAACAGTTCAGCTTCAGGAAGAAACCACATGTATGAGCAATAGAGAAGGACACTGGTATTCCACTGTACCCTCCACTCATGTGCCCATGGGGCACACACATCTAAACACACATGCATAAACCACACACGACAGCACACATACTACACACATGCAAAAAATTTATATTCTAAACTCAATTCTTTCAATATTTTCCTACATCCCTTAAGATAAGAGCAAAATGCCTCATTTGTAACAAAATTCCCTCACCGTCTTACCCACTACTTATCTTTCCAGCCTTAACTTTTGCCACCTTTCACAGCTCAATTTTTGCTCTAATCTTTTTTACTATTGGCCCTCGTCCCCTTTGTAGGGCCAACTTCTTCCTTGCTTTCTTTAAAATATGAATTTCTTTTTTTAAAAAATATTTTATTTATTTATTTACGAGAGAGAGAAGAGGGAGAGAATGGGCATTCCAGGGCCTCTAGTCACTGCAAACAAACTCCAGATGCATCTGCTTGGTTTATGTGGGAGCTGGGGAATTGAACCTGGGTCCTCAGGCTTCAAAGGCAAGTACCTTAAACGCTAAGCCATCTCTCCAGCCCTAAAATATGACTTTCTAATTCCAATCTCTGAAGATCCTTTTCCTTTCTTTCCTCTGGGTCAAAGGTCACTAAGTTCTTGCTCATTTTTCAAGTTCCCACTTGGCTCTCACCCTGTCCCAGTCTTTGAGAAGTCCACCCCAACTCTCCCAGGCTCTCAAGTGCTCCATGAAGGTTTAGTGTGAACTGGGGGCAGAACGATGGAGACCTATGTCAGGATGGAGCTCATATTTATGCCTGTTCAAGTAAGTGAATAAACAAGCAGGGTGCGGGTCGAACTGTGGTTGCTGTGATGGAAGCTGAGTGGCTGCAGGTGGGTGTTGAGTGACGGTGTCTTTGAGCGACTGACAGCTGAGCTGAGACAGCTGAGTGACAAGAAGAAGAGTCTTTACCAGAAATAAAGTTGAGGTTTTGACCTAGAAATACCATTTCTTTTCTTTTTTAATTTGCAAGCAGAGGGAGAGAGAGACAGACAGACAGACAGAGAGAGAAGAGAGACAAAGAATGGGCACACCAGGGCCACTAGCCACTGCAAACGAACTCCAGATGCATGTGCCCCTTGTGCATATGGCTTATGTGGGTCCTAGGGAATCGAACCTGGGTCCTTTGGCTTCATAGGCAAATGCCTTAACCGCTAAGCCATCTCTCTAGCCCAAATACTATTTCTTTAAATTAGATATATTTAAGATACAGGGGCTGGAGAGATGGCTTAGTGGTTACTCACTTGCCTGTGAAGCCTAAGGACCCTGATTTGAGGCTCAATTCCCCAGCACCCATGTAAGCCAGATGCACAAGGTGGCCCATGCATCTGGAGTTGGTTTACAGTGGCTGGGGCCCTGGTGTGCCCATTCTCTCTCTCTCTCTCTCTCTGTGCCTCCGTCTGTCTCTGTCTGTCTGTTGCTCTCAAATAAATAAATAAAAATAAACAAAAAAATTTAAGATTCAAACACAGTGCTTTCATATTCAGATAAATGAAATGATTACTACAGTCAACCAGGCAAACATAGCCATTATCCCACATCGTTACATTTGATTTGTTCATTGTGGTAAAAGTACCTAAAATCTACTCTTTTAGCAAATTTCCAGTATATAATATACTAGTATTGGCTAGACTCTTTCTATTGTACCTGTCTGGCATTTTATTTTTGATACAAGAAACAGTGGGGATCCAACTTTATTCCTTTGTAAAGTTCTTAACTAGTTGTCCTGAAAATTCATCAGTTGATCTCTTTTTCCCCACTGAATGTCAGAGCTAACTCTATCAGAAATTACACCCTTTATGTATTTGGATCTATTTTTGATAATATATTTGGCTCTATTTATACATAGTCTTAATCATCTGCCATTACTCAGGGGTTTTAATTACTTTTCTTCATAATGTTTTAGATCCAGATGGGATTAATTACTCTCCATTATTTTTCCTTTATAGAATTTTCCAAGATATTTTAAAAACTATATTTAATTAATTTATTTATTTGAGAGAGAGAGTGTGTGTGTGCCAGGGCCTCCAGCTACTGCAAATGAACTACAGATGCATGCACCACCTTGAGCATCTGGCTTACGTGGGTCTTGGAGAATCAAACCGGGGTCCTTAGGCTTCGTAGGCATGTGCCTTAACCACTAAGCCATCTCTCCAGCCCAGAATTTTCTGAGATATTTTATGTGTGTTTACTTTTGTTTGTTCAGTTCAACTTAATATGAATCAGTGTTTCCCCAAATCTATAATGTGGCTTGACGGTTAGTCGCCCTCACACTGTGGAGTTGCTGTTCCTCTGAGCTCTCACGTCCACTGTTGGGTTACAAGCAGAATGTCTGCTTCACTGCCATGCTCTGAGAAAGCTCTACTTTTCTCTGGTTGCTTTAAAGATTTCTTGCTGTCTTTGATGTGTATCATGATGTATCTTATTAAGGAATGCTTGTTTGCTTGGGTCTCATGGAGAGTCTGAAATCTGAGGGTTCATATTTATCATCGATTCTAGTCAGAAAGCAGTCATTTTTGTCCGTCTGTTAATATCATTATTCTTTTCTTCTAAAATCCTAATGAGACATCTACAAGACCTTGTATTTTCTTTCATGTCTTTCGGCACTCCTCTGTTCTGCCTTGAAACATTAGTGTGTTCCAGGATTCAAGCCTTCTGATTTCTGTTCAAGATTCTGATCTAGTTCGATGGAGAGGCGCTAAGGTGGGCTTGAGGTGGAATCTCCTTATTGACAGTGTGTCGCTCGCAGTGGGGCAGATTCTGAGGTGGTCAATGGCAGAAGCTCGCAGGACAAAAGAAATCCCTTTGTTTATAACCTTATCAAGGAATGGGTCTCTAGATACAAGCCCTTGTTATGGGGTGGGTGTGGCTCTGTTTGCTAGTGTGAGGGGCTAGGAAAGACACCGGATAGATAATAAGGTCATAAATCAGGACTTTAGATAGCTCTGCTGTCCAGCCCTGGCTGTCAGTAAGCTCTGCCCTGCCCCCCGCCCCCTGCCTTCTTCCTCTCTGCTCTCCCGGACAGGGTAAGGCTACTTGTCTCCGTAGCACTGATATTGTCCTCTTACAGGAATTGCATCTCTGATCTAACGTCTTTCTAGGAAAATTAATCCACTTTCTGAGTTAAATACCATTTCTATACTGATGACTGTTAAATTTAATTTTCTGCTATTTCTTTGATTCTTGGCCTTCTATGTGGATTTGTCTCCTTACCATGTCCCCTTGGTTATCTCCAAATCAAGCTGCCCATCCCCTTGGCTTCTCTCACTTAGCCTTTTAAATACAGTCGTCCACAGCAGAAGCCTCCGAGCCATGTTGGCTGCTGTGGCTACACTGCCCTGAACCCCCTGCCCAGCTAGTCAGATATGTGCTTTACCAACTCTTTATTTTTTTAAATACTTTATTTTTCTTTATTTGAGAGAGAGAGAGAGAAAGAATGGGTGCACCAGGGCCTTCAGCCACTGCAAACAAACTCCAGATGCATGTGCCCCCTTGTGCCTCTGGCTTACATGGGTCCTGGGGAATTGAACCTGGGTCCTTTAGCTTTGCAGGCAAGTGCCTTAACCACTAAGCCATCCCTCCAGCCCCCTTTACCAACTCTTAACGCAGCACTGGAGGACTGAGGATGTCAGTCATCTGGTGCTTGCCTGGTTCACACAAAACACTAGCTTCCACTCCAGGCATCAGGAAAACGTTGACATCATTGTCCTGTTCACATGGTCATTCCTGCCGCCACCCTCGCGTATACAACCTGTACCAACACCCCTGCCTTAGGTCTGACTGATCTCCCAATACTCAATTTCCCCCTTCATTTTATCTCTCAGCCAGAAGTTTTCGTCAACTGTAAATGAAACCACGTCTTTGCTTAAAACCATTTAACAGCTTCCTATTGCACCTAAAAAAAAATGATCATGTTTAAGAAAGCTCAACAAGGTCATTCCCAGGAGCCACCTTCTGCAGCACGATTTCACGTTGTTCATCCACTTCTTACTACACTGGGACTGTGTACAAGGTAACCGTCTTCATTCCAGGAAAAGGCTTTGTCTACAAATGGATTTTGGCTGATCGCATTAGAGCTAGCCTGGTTTTATTCTGATTTAAATACATGACTGCTCTATATTTCATCCTCTAATTTTTTCTTATTTGTTTTTTTACACTCAGATTCCTAGTTTTGTTTAGTAACAATCTCACCTTTTAATTGGAGTGGTTATGCTATTTACATTTAGAATTCTTTTAAAAATATTTTATTTATTATTATTATTATTATTTGATTTTTCGAGGTAGGGTTTCACTCTAGCTCAGACTGACCTGGAATTCACTATGTAGTCTCAAGGTGGCCTTGAACTCTTGGCGATCCTCCTACCTTTGCCTCCAGAGTGCTGGGATTAAAGGCGTGCGCCTTTTTTTTTTTTATTTATTTACTTATTAGAGAAAGGCGGGGAGGGGAGCACCAGGGCCTCCAGCCACTGCAAACAAACTCCAGATGCATGCGCCCCCTTGTGCATATGGCTTACATGGGTCCTGGGGGATCAAACTGGGTCCTTGGCTTTGTAGGCAAGTGCCTTAACTGCTAAGCCATCTCTCCAGCTCTGCCCTGCATATTTTTAACTTACCATGGTTGAGTTTCAAATGCTACCTTATCACTCCATGCTTAAAATAAGAAACTTGTAATAATATGCTTCCTTTGTTTTGTATTATTTATATTTATAAATTGCCTTTCTATATATGCTATACAAATTATAATATAGTTTTTTGTAAATAATTCAGTATTAAAAATTAAAAAGGGATTTTATAAGCTGGGCATGGTGGTTCATGTCTTTGATCCCATCAGGTGGGGGGCTGAAGTAGGAGAGTTGCCCTGGGTTTGAGGCCAGCCTGGGCTACAGAGAGAGGTCCAGGTAGCCTGGGCTAGAGTTAGACTCTATCTCAAAAGAAAAGATCCCCCAAATTTTATATTCATCTAATGTTTTTCATTTTTATTTCTCTTTATTTCTGAAATACTTCTCTTTTTTCTCAAAAAATCTTTACTTCACCTTCATTTAAAAAAAATACTTTATTTTTATTTATTTATTTGAGAGAGGGGGTAGAAAATGGGTGCACCAGGGCCTTCAGCTACTGCAAACAAACTCCAGATGCATGTGCTCCCTTGTGCATCTGGCTTATGTGGGTCCTGGAGAATCGAACCTGGGTCCTTTGGCTTTATAGGCAAACGCCTGGAGAGATGCTAAGCCATCTTTCCAGGCGCCATTTGCCTTCATTTTGGACGACCGTTTTGCTGAGTGAAGTATTTGGGTTGACAGTGGTTTTGTCCTAGCTCTTGGAGGCGCAGTGCAGTCTTATAGCTTTTATGGTTACCTGTATGAAGCATGTGGCTATGGTGGTTCACCTTTATTGTCAAGCGGACTGGACTTGGCATCTCCATGGAAACATACCTCTGGGTGTGCCTATGAGGGTGTTTCCAGAAAAGCTTAGAGGAGGGAAGATCCACCGCGGACGTGGGTGGCGCCACCTCTTGGGCTCGTCTCTTTCTGCTTCCTGTCAGTGGATAGATACACTGTGACCAGTTGCCTCACCCTTCCACCCTTCCACGAAGGGCTGGGACCTCGAGACACTGAGCCGGCACACAGCCTTCAATAAACCCTTCCTTCTTGAGTTGCTTTCGTTAGGTATTTTGTCACAGCAGTAGAAAAGTGATCGATCCAGAAGCCGTTCTTGTCTTTGTCCTCCTGGGTCGAGTACGTTTTCCCAACACTGCTTTCTGTTCTTTCCCCCTTTTCCATTAGATTAGAGCAGTTTGATAATGATGTATTTTTGGTGTGGGTTTCTTTCTGATAACTTTGTTTAGGTTTTGTTGAATTTCTTGAGCTCTGAATTTCTTTTTTTTTTTTTTTAAAATAGATTTTATTTATTTATTTGAGAGAAAGAGGGAGAGAGAGAGAGAATGGGCACTCCAGGGCCTCCAGCTGCTGCAAACGAACTCCAGATGCATGCACCGCCTTGCGCATCTGGCTTATGGGGGTCCTGGAGAGTTGAACCGGGATCCTTTGGCTTTGCAGGCAAATGCATTAACCGCTAAGCCATCTCTCCAACCTTTGAGCTCTGAATTTCTTGCTATCAAGTTTAAAATTTTTCTGATTATCATTTCTGCAAATCCCCTCCCTCCTCCGGCACTTCAGCTATACTGCTGCGACAACACTGTGGTCACGCAATGCTGCTTGTTCCCTTGTATTTAACTTCGGACAGTTTACACTGCTCCGTCCTCAGTCCTCAAGGTCGCTGACTTTGTGTAGTATCTAATCCTCTCATCATGCTATCCCTGAATTTTATATTTGGGACATGTTTTTCAATGGAAGAAATTTTATTTAGTTAATTCTTTTTTCCCCCCCTTTGGTTTTTCAAGGTAAGGTCTCACTCTAGCCTTGGAATTCATTATGTAGTCTCAGGGTGGCCTCTACCTCCTACCTCTGCCTTCCGAGTACTGGGATTAAAGGCATGTGCCACCACGCCCGGCTTAGTTAATTCTTTTATTATCTTCACTCATTTCTTCATTATCTACACATTCCTTTACATTCCTTGGCATATTTACAGTTCTCTATTTTCTGCTTGCTCATTCTGTCATCTCTGTCATTTATGCATCTTTTTCCATGCACGTCTTTCCCTCTGGTTGTCAGTCACATTTTTTGGCTGCTTATTATATCTTGTATGTTTTGATTGGATGCTAGACATTGTGAATCTTACAGTGTTCAACATCTGAATTTTGTTGTTATACTTTTGGTTAGTTAAGGATTCTGTTCCGATGGTTATATTAATTGAAGCTTAGCTTGATCTTAAAATCTTTTTATAAAAAAACTTTATTTATTTACTTGAGAAAGCAAGAGAGAAAGAGGCAGAGAGAGAGAGAGAGAGAGAGAATGGGTGTGCCAGGGCCTCCAGCCACTGCAAACGAACTCCAGATACATGTACCCCTTTGTGCATCTGGCTTATGTGGGTTCTGGAGAGTTGAACTGGGGTCCTTCGGCTTTGTAGGCAAACACCTTAACCATTAAGCCATTTCTCCAGCCACCCTAAAATCTTATCTTAAGGGTTTTAAAGGGCTGGTCTAATTGTCATTTCAAGGCCAATTTAGCCATTTAGAGGTCAGTTAAGTGGCTCTGGAGCCCCTGCACACTGAGTAAGTTCGTGTGCTGTGTCTGGTTAGAACTCAAACTTCTAGCACCGCATGAGTTCTGAAAATTGTTCAACTTCCAGTTTTCTACTTGTTCTCTGGCCTTAAGGATTTTTATTCTATGTATTAAGAGTACACTTTCAGCAACCGATTCAAAGGGTATAGTGTGTAAATTCCATTAGCTCTTTATCTAAGTTGTATCTCTACAGTATTCTGCCCTATGATTCTGGATGATTCTATTCCCCTGAGCGCTTACCTTCTCCCTCAAGGTGATTTCCACAATCGGCTGTGGTGCCTCTTCTTTGCACTGTACTCTAGAAATGTCCTCAGGCAGGTCAGGATATAAAAAAAACAAAACATTTAAGTTGAAGGCAGCAAGCCTCTGGAGTCCCCGGTCTCTCCCTACACATTAGAACAGACTCAAGACCTACAAGCCACATGAGTAAAATGTCTTGTGATCTGAAGAAGTTACTGTGCAAATTATCAAGGGTTCACTGGCTGAAGAGAAGACAGAATGGAAAGAAGTGTGCTGTAGACAACCACTGAGGGATGAGGTGATAGGAATACATCAGAACTTTCTCTGAATTGAAACACTCCCTCCGAGAGCAAGGAGGGATGCTCTAAAGACTCAAAAAGAAAAGGATGCTTACAAGACTCAGGAAGCTCCAGAAACATAAGCTTCTTTAAGTCAGCACTAAGGTTGTAAAAGCAGGGAACATTTTCTGGGAAAGGACAGGCTGACCTGTCTCCAGGGTGTGCAAGGAGCTCCTTGGATTCAGCTTTTTTGCTTTATAAAAAAAAAATTATTTATTTATTTATTTTAAAGATTTTATTTTTACTTATTGATTTATTAGAGACAGAGAGAGAGAGAGAGAGAGGAGGAAATGGGCACACCAGGGCCTCTAGCCACTGCAAATGAACTCCAAATGCGTGTGCCCCCTTGTGCATCTGGCTTATGTGGGACCTGGAGAATCAAACCGGCATCCTTATGCTTCCCAGGCAAACGCCTTAACTGCTAAACCATCTTTCCAGCCAAAAATTTATTTATTTATTTGAGAGAGACAGAAAAAGAGGGAGAGAGAGAGAGAGAGAATGGGCATGCCAGGGCCTCCAGCCACTGCAAACAAACTTCAGATGCATGTGCCCCCTTGTGCATCTGGCTTACTTCGGTCCTGGAGAATTGAACCGGGATCCTTTGGCTTTGCAGGCAAATACCTTAATCATTAAGCCATCTCTCCAGCCCCTTTCTGTGCTTTTCAGTAATGCAGCTGCCTTTGAGTCACCTTACATCTGTAACTCACATCTTACCCACACATCTGTAAGTAACTCACCTCCACACCTGTAACTCACTCCTCACCCACATGTCTGTAACTCCTAACCTATCCATCTATAAGCAACTCCTCACCTACACATCTGTAAGGAACCCCTCACCTATGCCCCTATAAGCAAACATCCACAAACAGCTCTTCACCCACATACCTGTAAGCATCTGCTCCCCCACACATCTGCAACTCCTCACCCCTACATCTGTAAGCAATTCCTCACCAAGATACCTGCAAGTAACTCCTCACCTTTCCCTCTGTGAGCGACTCTTCACTGACACAGGTGTAAGTACTTCGCCATCCATACAGCTGTAACTTCTCACCCATATGCCTGTAAGTAACCCCGGTGAACTCACTGGTTCACAGAGCTGGACTTGGGTGGACTAATTTCTTTGATCTGTTGTCCGTGTCCCGTCTGGAATGAACACTTGTTACATATCCCCAGGAAAAGTTACACAACACATCCATAATAGATGGATGTGCTAATCACCTTTCTTGTTGCTGGAACAAAATACCGAACAAAAATCAATATAAGGGAGCAGGCGTGGTGGCCACGCCTTTAATCCCCGGCACTCAGGAGGCAGAGGTAGGAGGATCACCATGAGTTCAAGGCCACCTTGAGACTACACAGTGAATTCCAGGTCAGCCTGGGCTAGAGTGAGACCCTACCTTGACAAACAAAAACAAACAAAAAAACAAAAACAAAACAAAAACAATGTAAGGGAGAAAGGCTTATTCTGCCTTGTGGCCCACAATGTCAGGGAAGTCACAGAGACAGGAACCGCCCACTAAGTTAAGGTGGGTCTTCCATCTCAGTTAACCGAGTCAAGACAATCCCTCACAGAGAAGCGCAGACGCTCGTCTCCTACATGATTCAAGGCCCCATCAGAGTAACAATCAACATAAACCACCACAGGGGAGGTATTGCATCATTTCTCACTCTGTTGATTGGGGTCTTTCCTTTGACAGACAGCAAATAGTATCTTAAGGTGGCAGGTTGACAACAGTGTGGGTGGTTGCCCGGCAGAGCTAAACGCTTCCATACTGCACTACTTACTTTTTGTTTTCTTCAAGGCAGGGTCTCACTCTAGCCAAGGCTGACCTGGAATTCACTATGTAGTCTCAGGCTGGCCTTGAACTCATGGTGGTCCTCCTACCTCTGCCTCCCAAGTGCTGGGATTAAGGGTGTGCGCCACCATGCCCGGCTCCAAAGCACTTTTTTTTTCTTTTGGAGAGAAACACAGAGACAGACAGAGAGAAATGGAGAGGAAGACAGATAGAGATGGGTGCGCAAGCAGCGTCTCAGCTGCTGCAAATGAAATCCAGATGTGTGCGCCCCCTTGTGGTCAGGTGTGGCATTGCGCCCTTGCGTCACTTTGCATCTGGCTAAACGTGGGACCTGGAGATTGGAACTGCTGGAGATTGGAACGGGCGTTCTTAGGCTTAGGAGGCAGGCGCCTTAACCGCTAAGCCATCTCTCCAGCCCCCAAAGCACTTTTTGATGACTGCTGACATCATATGGAGTATACTAGGGGTCAGCAATGCTATACCATGTATAGGAGTTACTTTCTCATTTCTGGGACCAAACACAGCTTGTGGAAAGAGAGGTCTACTTTTGGTTTACAGTTTCAGGGGAAGTTTCAGGGAGGGAGAGCCTGGCAGAGCAGACAGCCAGGCACCACATCTTCACATCAGCAGGGACAAGTAGCTAGAGCCAGCTAGCTGAGCGTGTTGAGTGCAGCATGCAGGGCGGGAACATAAAACCCCAGGGCCTGCTCCAGTGACACATCTCCTCCAACAAGGCTCCCCCCAAACACTCCATAACCTTCCTGAACACTGCTACCAGCTGCCAACTGAGTGTTCAAATGCATGACTCTTTGCAGGGCATTTTACATTAAAACCATCACAATGGCTATAATTCCTTTCACTTTCTTTTTTAGACTGACTGACCAAAATTATAAAAATGGCAATATGTCAGGTACTCCTGGTTGGAAAATTCTAAAAATAGCGAAACATCTGTCCTCGAGTTTGCTTTCATTCTGTTTGGGAGAGTTTGTCAAGCAGGTGGAAGTAACGATTCTCTTTATTGGACATGCTAACGTCAAATAATGCTTATCATTTATTAAAGCCACGACCAAATAACTTCTCTTTGAAAATTCCCTTTAGAGCAAACCGTGAAGGTGAATTTACTAAAAACATTCCTACACAAAGACTTTTTACAGGGCCACGTTGGCCTTCCTCCCTTGTCGCACCCTGTACTGATGCGTTGCTATATTAGGGACTTAAAGAAGTGATTTTTACCTACTTTAGTCTAGCTTGTCTCAAAATGTTCCACCTCCCATATGAAACTTCTTTCTTCTAGCAGAAAGAGCTAGTTTCCTAAAGGTTACCATAGACTTTCAGAGTTTTGTTTTATTAGCTGTTTCTAAAAATAGCATGCAGGTAGCGTACGGGAATCTCCTGCCTGTCTCAGATGCACTAGTCAACCTTCTTTGGAAGAACAGAATCAGACATATATGTACGCTTACATGTTTGGAGGCAATCCAACAATGGCTGCCTGTAGGCTGGAACAGCAGAAAACCTGGTAGCTGCTTGGTCCAAGAAGCTGCAAGCCACAACAAAAGAGAGTCCAAGAATGCAGTCCCAGGAGGAGGCTGAAGGCCTGGAAACTCTCTGGAGAGCTGTTGGTGTGAATGTGTGTTGAAAGGCCGTTGAAGTTGTAGTCTGAGGCCCGCAGGTAACAGCAGCAGCAACAGACACATCAGCTCTGGGAGACTGGAGCTGGCAGGCATTGGCTGGCATTCCCTTCTGCTTCACGTCCATCCAGGCGCCCAGCCATTGGGGTGGCGCTGCCCACGCTGAAGGAGCATCTTCCTGCACAGTTTGTGTCCTACATGCCATCCTCTCTGGAATTGCCCTTCCAGACACACCCAGTGGCATGCTTCACCAATCCCCTAGGGCACTTTCTAGCCAGTCACAAGTCCTCAGTGCCCCTTTTCTGCCTTGTTCCACTCTTCTTACCCATGATCCTCCGGTTGAACTCACCTCCTACTGTTGCCGAATGGAAATCTTTTTTAGAACTTTGTTATCAGGAGAGATTTATCTGACTTTTCAAATGACTGAATAAAGATACCACGTTTGGGCTGGAGAGATGACTCAGTGTTAAAGGCACTTCCTTGCAAAGCCTGCCGGCCTGAGTTCAATTTCCCAGTACGCATGTAAAGCCAGATGTACAAAGTGACTCATATATCTGACAAGAGGTCCTGGCAGAGCCATTCTCTGTCACCCCTCTCTCTAGCTCTCTCTTGCTGTCTCTCCTTGCAAATAAATAATTTCCTTTGTTTAAAAAAAATTTTATGAGAGAAATAGAAATACTTGGTGTATTGGGACCTCCAGCCACTACAATCGAACTCCAGACATGTGTGTCATCTCGTGCACATGTGTGACCTTGCTCGCTTGCCTTACCTTGTGCGTCTGGCTTACGTGGGACCTGCAGAGTTGAACATGGGTCCTTAGGCTTCACAGGCAAGCACCTTAACGACTAAGCCATCTCTCCATCCCCATATATATATATGTGTGTGTGTGTGTGTGTGTGTGTGTGTGTGTGTGTGTGTGTGTATGTATATATATTTGTTACAAGGTATATATTTTGAACATACCATTTGCACATAGATACCTGAAAGAGCCATAGGTATTCTGGTCATCAGAAATATTTGGTCAAGAAACATAAAAAGAATGGAAGAGTGTAACAAGTGCAGTCAGGGTTGATGTTAGCATGTGAGACTCTTCTCGTGAACTCTGGAGAAGTCACCGAGGGAACTCTTTTCTAAAGAGCCCTGTGTGTGACAAGGTCCTTGGCAACCGTGATTGTGTTTTCACGTCACCCGAGGTTGTCCTCTCTAAGAACTGTCAGATTGTGATGAAACTGACCGTGGAGCTCGAGGGTGGAAGCGAGTCGGAGCAATGTCTCCAGTGGGGAACTGTTATCTACCAGGAGGGGAACGCGTTGTTCACTGTGACGTAACAATCCTTTCAAATGTCCTATGTGGAGACAGCGGTTGGCTTGTTCTCAGGATTCTCTAGTTAGCTGCTGTTTCTTCTGGCTTGTCTGGGAATCTCTCGCAGGCTATAAATTATAGCCGTCAGAGCCTAGACTTCTTTGTAACAATGAAGTCAAGCAACAGTAGCCACGGGGAAGCCGAATCTGAGTCCACAAGTGCTGGGCATTACTTGTCCGTGGTGTTCTGTGGGGTAGAGGCAGCCAGCCAGCCAGGGGATGAGAATATGGAAGGGAAAACATCTTTGGGAACTGTCTAATACACATATGTTCTTGAAGAAGTCCTGATCTCTAACCATTGTCTGATAGTTTTAATTACCAGTACCTCCCTTCATGTTTGAAATTCTTGGTTTGGCTGATAAATTATGGTGACACTACCTTCAGAGGCCTTAAAAAATGCTACTGTATAAATTCTAAGTAGCAAGATTAACATGAAGTGAACTGGGAGAGCCATATTCTCTCTCTTTTACACACACACACACACACACACACACACACACACACACACACATTTATGTGTGAAGGGAAGAGACAGAGAGAAAGAGACAGAGAGAGATAACATGCTGTGGCCTCTTACTGCTACAACAAACTCCAGATACATGTGCCACTCCATGCATCCATTTTTTTTGTTTGTTTTGTTTTTTGTTTTTGGAGAGAGAGGCACAGAGAGAGAGAGAGAGAGAGAGAGAGGCAGAGAGAGAGAGAATGGGCGCACCAGCAGCCTCTCAGCCACTGTGAACGAAATCCAGATGTGTGCACCCCCTTGTGGTCAAGTGCGGCATTACGCCCTTGCGTCACTTTGCATCTGGCTAAACGTAGGACCTGGAGATTGGAACCTCTGGAGATTGGAACCAGTGTTCTTAGGCTTAGGAGGCAGGCGCCTTAACCGCTAAGCCATCTCTCCAGCCCCATGCATCAGGTTTTAACCGGGTACTGGGGAATTGAACCTGGGCCAACAGGCTTTGCAAGCAAGTTCCTTTAACCACTGAGAAATCTTCCCAGCCCCCAGGCTCTCTCTTCGTTCAACATCAAGCAGGTTTTCCTCAGATAAGGGTAGTGTTCTATGCATTTCTGGGTTGGTTGCATATCTGAAGATTTGGTAGCTAGGAAGGTTAGTGAGAGAAGGCAGTGACCATCTCTTCTCTAGAACATAAAGGTATGTTTAGGTTATTTCAATAAAAACTTCCTGATAGAAACAATGGAGATAGCAGAACTTGAGTGTAGCATTCTTTGTGATCACCTGGGAGGTTTGGTGACTTGTCTTAATACTGTCTCAGAAGACCTGAGAGAAACAACTTGAGGGAGGGTTGATTTTGGCTCAATTTCGAGAGGACCTAGTCCATTATGGTGGGAAAGTTATAGTGGAGGGAGCTGTTAGCTATGTGATAGCTGCTTGCCACACGGGGTTGACTGGGAAGCAGAGAGAGTTCAGGGTGTAACTCTTATGCCCTTCCCCATGTCTGAAAGTTTCCATCGCCTCTCAAAGCAGAACCACCAGCTGGAGACCATGTGTTCAGACACATGGTCCTATGGGTGACATTCCCCATTCACACCATCACATTAGTTTAGCACTTCCTCTAAAAGTTAGAGAGTTTTTTTTAGGCTGCTCCCCGAGTAAGGCTACATGTAAAGTTGAGTGTTAGTCCAGCCTCTGTCAGGATATCCATGTTCATGGTGCTCTTATGCCATCCCTCACCCCTCCTGACCTCCAGTAGAGAAGACACCTAGATGTAGTCTTGTCCTAGGTGTTTGATCTTGCCTCACTCTCACCCAATAAAAAGCAGTTTTACCTCCTTATGTTGACCAATTTTACTTTGGGAGTTGAGGAGCACTTCACTGTTAAGATGGAAATATCTATGGATATGTACAACCTCCTTGGCATCTGGATTACATTCTGACAGTGGATTCCTGCCAGGGATCCACATTGTCCTGTAGCTCAAAGCAGTGTCTCAGTGTCAATCAATATCTTCTTAACACAGGATTTCCTAGGATGCTATTTCTTACTGAGTGTTCTCTGTACCTTTCTCTGCTTCTCTCTCCGTCTTTCTCATCTCTCTCTCTCTCTCCTGTGCTTACCCACTTCCTGTGTCATTGTCTCAATCTCTCTTCCCAGTTCTCCAGCACCAGCACCCCTAACACACTCCATGCCCACCTGGAAATGGTCATTGTGATGCTATATCCAGGCCCACGGAAAGGTCTAGAGTCAATCTTGTTGTCCCAGGTGCAGGTAGCTGCTATTAGTCCATGTGTTTAGCACCCCAGGTCATGTCATGGAGACATGCAGTCAGTAGACTATTTTAGTCTGCAAATGTTTGCAGCTGGTTCACAAGACACTGAAAGATGACATTCCTGTGACAAGAGTTCATGGCAATCAGGGTCAAACCTCTCCTGGCGATTCTTAATACTGAAAAATTCCACACACATGTATATAAAGAGTGAAATGAATAATCACTTTCTAGAAAGAGAATCATCAATAAGCTTGATTTGTTTTATTCACTTTCTTGCTATGCTCTGATATAGTTATGATATATTCTGCACCTGACAGAATTTCAGCTTAGCCATATGACTCACTCTTGCCTGTGGATATGACTTATGTAGAGTGTAGCTAAAGTTTTAAATGTGCTTGTGCGGTTTGGCCCCATCTCCCCTTTTGTCTTCTGCCCCTCACCATGAGAAAAGCAATAATCCTGGGTTTCAGGTAAAAAATATAGATATGGAGCCCATCAGCTCTTCCTGGGGCCCAGTAGATGCTATTAGGCCCAGTAAGGCTATCGAGCTCCATACAGCTTGGCAGAATTTATCTAACTCATACTCTTAAAGCAACAGGAACAGGAATCAATGCTATTTGTGGCTTGGAAGCTACTCATGTTTTTGTGGTTACTGTGACAGCATAAGGTAAGGAATGTAGGAATTATTACTAGGAGTGGGGTTTATTGTAACAAAACCAAATATGCATCATTGCTTCAGGCATTGAGTAAACAGTGATATAAATCTGGGAAAAGAATAGTCTATACTACACACTATTGAAACACACTTGGGAAAAAATATCATAGGTGGACAGTGTTCCATTGCATTTGTGGCTTTATGTATTTTGAGGCATTATTGGTAGAATTCTGTGGGTTCTTATCAGCTTCATTTGGTAAGAAATTATGAGATGGGTTGAGCTGAGAAAAGAATTGCCTGTTTATGATAAGGAATAATAAGGGCGGTCAAGAAACCATTAGTTCTTGGATAGCCTGCTTTAATGTATGATATTGTTTCTCATTTCTTCCTAATTAAAATTAATTCTCATTTCACCATATCATCTGAGACAAGGGAGCAGGCCCCAACACACAGCCTGGGAACAAGACCAAGCCACATGCATGGCTCACCAACCTTTTGTTCAGATGTTCAGTTGGATTAATAATGTAGCTGCAATATTATTTCAATTGGACAAGTGATTCAGAACAAAACAGAAGGGACTGGTTCCTCAGAAGCCTGATAAACTTAAAATATCTGTAATAAATGGAGAAAATGCATAGAAAATAAGAGATTAAAAATTATTTGAATGGTGTGTGTGCTTATGAGTTAGTATGCCTGGCATGGTATATACATATGTATGTATGCAGATGCACAAGGCACATGCTTATATGTGTGGAGGCCAATGGGAGAATGCTGGTGTCCTTCCCCTGTCACTCATCCCTTATTTTTTCTTTGGTTGAAGTCTCTCACTGAATCTGGAGCTGCTGTTTTTGATCATACTGGGTGACTAGTGAGCCCCAGTGATTCTTCAGTCTCTGCTTCCTACAGGACTGATGATACAGACATGCATGGTTATACCCAGCTGTTTATGTGGGTTCTGGGAAATCAAACTTGGGTGAATCAGGCCCCTCAATAGCAGTGTGTTTACCCTCTGATCCATCTCCCCAAACTCTGAAAATAAGTTTGTATCTGGCTTTCAAAATAAGACTACAATCAAATAAACAAAACTCTCAAATATTTTAAAATAGCCCTGTGATACCACAAGTGCTATTACACAGATTGGCAAAGACTTCACAAAGTAACTTTGTAGGGACAGGAACCAAGTGTAGGAAGGCAGTGGATGGAACTGTAGCTGAAAGGAAGAGAGGAGATTGGCCTTGGCCAGAGTATACCAGGAGTGGAATTGGGGGATAACCAAAGGTTCCTTCCACCTGCATGACTTCCTTAGTGGAATTTCAAGATGGCTGAGGACCAGTGTTGCCCCTTCCTCCCTTTCTGGACAGCTGTCTCCATTGTGTTTGTCTTGATATAGCTTTATAATTATAGGCTGTGTACATGGGCAGACAAGAGTTCATAGCATAGGACTCCAAATTAGGAAAAGCTTCCACTGGACTTGATGGAAAATGTGAGATTCCAGGCTTTAAGCCTGAAGACAGATTAGGTGGTTCTTGGGCTCTCTGGTTCCCAAGAAGACAGCAGACATTTGTGGTTAAGAAAGCTGTTTAGATAGACCAGTTTATTTGCAATGATTCACTCTGTACCCACCTGTGCTTTGATTCTTTGGTTCCTCTACTTAGAATATACTTTTCCATCCTATTGACTTCTGGCCTAATGTTGCTGTTACCTTCTCATTGCTGATACCAAGCACCAGGCTAAAATCAGTTGATGAAAGGAAAGTTATTGTATGTTGGCTCACAGTCTCAAGGGGAAGCTCCATGATGGTAGGGAAAAGATGGTAGAGGAGAGGCTGGACATTACCTAATTGCCAATATCAGGTGAACAAGAGCAGCAGGAGAGAGTGAGTCAACAGACACTGGCAAGCTAGGAACTAATTAACCTCAAGGTCCACCCCAGCAACACACCTCCTCCAGCAAGGCTCCACCTCCCAAACTGCTTCCAGCTGGGGACCAAGAACACATACACCTGGTTAAAACCTTCACCCTCAATGTCGTTTTCTGTGGTAGGGGGATGTGAGTGCTTGTGATATGCTTACCAGTGCAGAAGCTTTAAATGAGCTTGCCTGGATTGGCCTGTCTCTCAGCCCTTGATCCTTCCACAAGAACCACATATGTAGAATCATGGATGCTCCTGAAATGTGAAGACATGTCCACAAGACTGAGCCCAGGAATCAGAAGAGCACAGAGAGGACAAATATGGTCACAGCCCTTCCTCCAACTTCAGTGAGCAAAAGAAAGTGTTCATCCTTGTAAGACACAGAAATCTGGGACTTGTTTGTTACTGCTGCAGAAGCTGACTACTGCATGGATGCAAAGTGGGAAAAAAAAATCATACATGAAACTGAATAAGGAACTATGCAGGCCAAATGGCTTGTGCATGGGACCAAAGGTAGGTAGAAATCTACTATTTGCTACATGTAGTCTTGAAACTAACTAAGAAAATGAACCCAGAGTGAGAGTTTTGATGATTTTATCCTGAGATACGGGTTGAATATTGAAAATTTGAAGAAAACATATCCGAAGTAAGGTTGAATCTTGACTGATTGAAGAACAAACTTATTGTAGCTGTTACCAGCTCATTGCTAGGACCAGACACCTGACCAGAATTAGCTTATAGAAAGAAAGGGGTTTATTTCTGGCTTAGAGTTTCGAGCGGATGCTTCTTCAAGATGGAGAAAGCATCACAGTGGGAGAAGCAGGCAGCTGGATGCCATACCTTCATTTCAGCAGACAGGAAGTAGAGACAGCGAGCTGAGTGTGACAAGCAGTGTTGTAATATAAATGCACAAGGCCCATCTCCAGTGACACACTTTCTTTCAGCATGGATCCACCTACCAAAGGCTCCACAACCTCCTCAAACAGTGCCATCAGCTGGAGATTAAGATTTCAAACTCCACAGACTGGGGGTGGGGTGGGGATTGCATTCAAACCGTCACACTTATCATAATAAACCTCACATGGAGGGTTGGTGAAGGGTGGCCTCACCAGTACTCCTGAAGTCAGATGCAGTCTTCGTCAGGTCATGTGTGGCTGGCATTTGTTACCAGGAGACATGACATCAATGGATCATGATGACCTTCCTTAAGCACACTTCAAAGATCAAGCACTGTATTTTCTAGATACGACTCAGGATGAAACGCTTTGATGGAAAAATAAAATCTATGATCGACTCTGAAGGGATGCATAAGGGAATGCTAACCAAATGCTGGTAAAGTAATTAGATTTAATTTTCCCAAGAACTGAGGCTCACTAGATAAGCTAAGCTAAGCAATAGAAAATCAAAAAGCCCACTGTAGATGGTGGTAGAGAAGGCAATTAATTTTGGATTTCTGCTGCATATGGTGTGGTTATGCGATGTAAACTACAAGTTGCTATTAATTTCATACAAGACTTCAAGACACGCAAATATAAGCTTGGCTGATTTGGTTTTTGTGTGTGTATTTTTTTTTATTTATTTATTTATTTATTTATTTATGAAAAAGAATTAGAGAGAAAGAGAGAGAGAGAGAAATAGGCAGAGAAAGAGGGAGAGAAAGAGAGAGAATGGGTGTGTCAGGACCTCCAACCACTGCAAACTCCAGCTACATGTACCATCCTGCGTATCTGGCTCATATGAGTTCTGGGGAATCAAACCTGGGTCGTTAGGATTTGCAGGCAAGTGCCTAAACCACTAAGCCATTTCTCCAGCCCTAATTTGTTATTTTAAAGAGCTAAAATATTTGTTGAGTTATATAGGGAATTTTAAAAATTGAATGGGGTTACATGTAATATGCAAAAATGCCAAATTCTGATTTTAAAAAATATATAACAGTTGACCAGATGCAATAATGCAATCCAAGTGCTTGGGAAGCAGGTTATGTCTTTGAAGCCAGTCTGAACTACATAGCAAGACCATGACTCAAAAAAACACCAAAAATAGAGGGGCTGGAGAGATGGCTCAGCAGTTACGGTGCTTGCCTGCCAAGTCTAATGATCTGAGTTTGATTCCCCACTACCCACGTAAGCCAAATGCACAAAGCATTGCATGAATCTGGACTTTGTTTGCAGTGGTTGCAGGGCTGGGTGCACCCATACTCTCTTTGTCTCTTTCTTTGTCTGTATTGCTTTGCCTGCAAATAAATAAGATATTTAAAAAAGACTAAAAAAAGATAGAAAGAAAGAAAGCCAGGCATGGTGGCACACACCTTTAATCCCAGCACTTGGGAGGCAGAGGTAGGAGGATCACTATGAATTCGAGGCTACCCTGAGACTACACAGTAAATTCTAGGTCAGCCTGGGATACAGCAAGACCTTAGCTCAGAAGAAAGAAGAAAAGAAAGAAAGAAAGGAAGAAAGAAAGAGAGAGAGAAAGAAAGAAGAAAAGGAAAACACTTGCAGGACTATGGAAAACAAGTAACAAGAAATCCTTTTAGGGCTGGAAAGATGGCTTAGCAAAGCCCAAAGACCCAGGTTCCATTTCTCAGGAGCCGTGTAAACAAAGGTGGCACATGCTCTGACGTTCATTTGCAGCAGCTGGAAGCCTGGGTGTGTCCATCCTCTGTATATTCCCCCTCTCTTTCTCTCTCACTTTAATAAATAAATAAATAAATAAATAAATAAATAAATAAATAAATAGGAAATCATTTTAGCCAGGCATGGTGGCTTATGCCTGTAATCCAAGAGCTTGGGAGGTTGAAGTAGAAGGACTATTGTGAGTTCAAGGTCAGCCTGGCTTATAGAGCAAGTTCCAGGCCAATCTGGGCTGGAACGAGACCCTATATCAAGAAACAAACAAACAAACAAACAAACAAACAAACAAACAAACAAACAAACAGCCCTCCCCACAAGAAGTCTTAACTGAAAGAGATTTAAATGAATGGAGTGAAGCATGCAACATTTTCCTTTATTCAAACATTGAAAAAATGACACAGGAAGCCATGCATCAGTGTAGATGATGCTCTGAGAGATGATGAATGTGAGCGGTCCATTACATGAAGAGTGCCAAATACTTCATAATATTTTGTGCAGTGAAGATAACTTTCTTATGTCACCCATTCATAATGTTTGCACATGATATGTACAACCCATGGTGCGTTTCTAAATCAAGTATTACCTCAATCATTTCCTATGAACAATTCCACTGCTACTGCAAAATTTCTCCAAATTGAAACCAATAAAATACTTGTTTAAGGATGACAGTGGCTCAGCCAGGCTGGTGATGATGGTCTGTAATCTCAGTGAACTCGGAGGCTGAGTCAGGATGGTTATAAGTTAAAGAAGTGCTTGGGACACAGAATGAGTTCAAGGCCAGCTGGGTCACCTTAGTGAAGCCCTGTCTTAAAACAAAATGTATGGAGGTGGGAACATGGCTCAGCAGTTAAAGGCACTTGTTTTTAAAGTCTGCTGGTCTGGGTTCAGTTCCCAAGTCTCTCACATAAGTCAGATGCAAAAAGTAGCACAACTGTCTGGCTTTTCTTTGCAATAGCAAAAGGCCATGGAATAAACACACACACACACACACACACACACACACACACACACACACACCCCACATGTACACACACACAAATAAATAAATTTAAAACTTAAAAAAAGTAAGCTTAGGGAATGTAGCTCAATGGTAGAGTCAGCTATACAGCACCTGCCTAGCATAAACAAATCCCTGATTTCAAACCCCAGTCCTACTAGAAAAATCAAAATAAACAAAATAAATTAAAAACAATAAAACAGTGGCTGTATAAAAGCTATCTATTTTTGGCATTACTAATTATATAAAATAAATTATATTAAAATCTTGATTAGTGGTTTGCTAAAATGATGGTAAAATAAATGAATTTTATGTATGTATGTAAACAATGTATATTTTCTCTCCTTCTTGCCTCCTAGCCTTTCTCTTAGTGTATTTGTATATGCATATATTTATGCATATGCATGTATACATATACACCCATCTCTCTATATATATACATATGTGTATATGTATATGATTTTATTATTCATCCAAGTATTTCTAACCTATAAACACAGCATTAAGTCAGGCTCAGGGGCTACTTGAAGTTTTACCTAGTTGCATCTATTTATCTAGCATCTATCCACGTCATCATCAGCATCATCTTTCGTCTATCATGTACCTATCTGTCAGTCATATACCTATCATCCTCTGCAGTGATTTGAATCAGATGTCCCCACAAGCTCATGTGACGTGAGTGCTTGGTCCTCAGCTGATGGAAATTTGGAAGGTGGAGCCTTGCTAGAGGAGGTGTGTTGTCAGGGGTGGGCTTTGGGGTGCTACAGCTGGTTTCCCCTCTCCTGCTGCTGTTGTCCACCTGCTGTGGCAGAAGTGCTGTCCCATCTCTGCTCATGCCATGCTTTCCCTGCCATCAACTCAAGACTGTAAGCCAAAATAAAACCTTCCCTCCCATCAGCTGTCTTTGGTTGGGTGCTTTATCCCAGCAATGAGAAGGTAACTACAATATCTATTATCTCTAAATCAATCATCTGATATCTATCAGTCAATTGTCAATCAATGTCTATATCTATATCATCTATATTAGTTTCACATTTACTTCTTTGCCTTGATTTATACATTTTAAAAGTTTAGTTAGGTTCTGTGAGACTCTGTAGTCTTGGAGTGGACTTGAGGGGGTCACAGAAGCACCTGGCTGGGAAGAACCATTTTTGAGATATCACTTTGTCACTTACTAGCTGTCCCCTGAACAAACCACATTTCCTTGAATACCACTTTCCTTATTCATGGACCCCTGTTATTTCTCAGCCACTTGTTTCATAAGATAGTTTTGTGGGTGTGTGCATACTTGTATGGTGAGTGGGTGTGCATTTTCAGGTTCATATGCACATTTTTGTGTGCAGATGTATGTGTACATGTGTGTGCATGCATGTGGAGGTCAGAGATTGATGTCAGGTATCTTCCTCAATCACTTTCTACCTTTTGAGACAGGGTCTTTCACTGAACCCAGGATACACTGATTTCACTAGACTAGCCAGCTATCAGATCCCAGGGATCCACCCCCTCTGCCTCTCCAGTGAAGGGATAACAGGTGTGTGCCACAACTCTCTGCTTTTACGTGGCTACTGGGAATTCGAGTTCAGGTTCTCATGCTCTCAGGGTGAGCACTTTATCTGCTGAGTCGTCTTCTCAGCCCCCTTTCAAGGGGGCTTTGAGACTCAGTTGAGGTGATGCTGGTGCGGCTGTTTCTGCTGTTGAAGCTGGTGCTGCTGTTGATGGTGCTGATGCTGGTGATGATGATGCTGGTGATGGTGGTGATGGTGAT
The DNA here is from genome assembly GCA_036365145.1 of Orientallactaga sibirica. Classification (NCBI taxonomy): domain Eukaryota; kingdom Metazoa; phylum Chordata; class Mammalia; order Rodentia; family Dipodidae; genus Orientallactaga; species Orientallactaga sibirica. The sequence continues at coordinate 884,837 of JAEOAD010002712.1, forward strand.
GGTGATGATGATGATGCTGGTGATGGTGATGATGATGCTGGTGATGGTGATGGTGAGGATGATGATGCTATTGATGATGATGGTGATGTTGATGGTGGTGATGATGATGGTGGTGATGATGCTGGTGATGGTGATGATGATGATGCTGGTGATGATGGTGATGATGATGGTGATGGTGATGTGCTGGTGATGATGCTGGTGATGGTGATGATGATGGTACTGATGATGGTGATGGTGATGATGATGATGCTGGTGATGATGGTGATGATGATGGTGATGTGCTGGTGATGGTGATGATGATGGTGATGATGATGGTACTGATGATGGTGATGGTGATGATGATAATAATGGTGATGATGATGATGGTGATGATGATGATGATGGTGCTGCTGTTGATGGTGATGATTCTGGTGATGGTGATGTGCTGGTGATGATGCTGGTGATGGTGATGATGATGGTACTGATGATGGTGATGGTAATGATGATGATAATGGTGATGATGATGATGGTGATGGTGATGATGGTGGTGGTGGTGATGATGATGATGGTGATGATGGTGATGATGGTGGTGGTGATGATGATGGTGGTGATGATGGTGCTGGTGATGGTGATGATGGTGATGATGATGGTGGTGGTGATGATGATGATGATGGTGGTGATGATGGTGCTGGTGATGGTGATGGTGATGATGATGATGGTGGTGGTGGTGATGATGATGGTGATGATGATGGTGGTGGTAGTGATGATGATGATGGTGCTGCTGCTGATGATGATGGTGATGATGATGGTGATGGTGATGATGCTGGTGATGCTGATGCTGGTGATGGTGATGATGGTGATGATGATGGTGATGATGATGATGTTGCTGGTGATGATGGTGATGATGATGGTGAAGGTTATGATGATGCTGGTGATGCTGGTGATGGTGATGATGCTGGTGATGGTGATGATGGTGATGATGATGGTGATGATGATGGTGATGATGATGGTGATGCTGGTGATGATGATGATGATGCTGGTGATGGTGATGATGCTACTGTTGCTGCTGCTTCTATCAGCTATAGAACATTCTTAGCCTTTGTAGCATGCTATTTATTAACTCTTTATTCATTACAACAAATCTGTGTCACAGTACTAGTAGCTGTTACTATTGCCGTTTTATACATAAGGGAATTGAGGCACTGAAAGGTTTAGTGACTTGCCCATGAGCCACAATGAGTCAGTAGTGGAGATGTGATTTGAATCCAGGCCATCTGGTTTGTATTTTATAAACCATAAAATGTGTAAAAGGTGTTGTTAATATTGTCCATTACCAAGAATATATTGAGTTGGGTAGCTGTTTGGCTCATGAAGTATCAGTATTGTTAGTCTGGTGTTGATTCTTGTCTTCCATTGAGCTGGGGGTTGTGAATTATAGTACTTACTGTCTTGCTGGAAGTCAAAGTGTAAGTAGAAAATTGGTCTTGAAAATTGTAGCTATCATTTGAACTTTGTGAAAATTAATAGAAGTTTAATTGGACTCTGGTAGAATTTATACTTTCCAATAAACAGGGCATGTGGTTCAATGTCAAGGTCTTTTTATTATATTCCTTGCACTCCCAGTTACTTCGGATCTACTAATTTCACTTGGTTTGCAGAAGAAATAGAATAATGATGCGAGATGAATCTATTTTAAAATGAGATAAGTATCTCAAAATTGTAAGGGACAAAGTATTAGTCAATTTCCTTGTCTCAATGACTGACAAGAAGCAACTTAATGGAGGGAGGTTTTGCTTTGGTAACAGAGTCCACCATGATGAGTGAGGACTGGAGTGGAGTGGCTAGTGGCTGTGGCAGCAACAGGTGAGAATGCTAGCTCATATCTAGGTGGATAAGAAAGCAGAGAGGGGCTGGGGAAATGACTTAGCAGTTAAAGTGTTTGCCTGAGAAGCCCTAAGGACCCAGGTTTGATTCCACAGGACCCATATAAACGAGATGCACAAGGGGGCGCATGCATCTGGAGTTCATTTGCAATGGCTGGAGGCCCTGGTGCACCCATTCTCTCTTTCTCTCTGCCTCTTCCTTTCTCTCTCAAATAAATAAATAAAGCAGAGAGATGAATACTATTACTCAGCTCATGTTCACCTTTTTATTTGGTCTGGCACCACAGCCCATGGGATAGCACCATCTATATTCAGAATAGGTCTCCCAACCACCTTGGTTTATCCTCTCTGGCAATATACTTACAGACACACTCAAAGGTATGCCTTATTAATGTCCTTTCAATTTCTTAATAGCATCACATTAAACATTACAGACAAAGATATCTTGAAAACTTCACAAAAGCAAATAAAGAACAGAATTTTTTGTAGTTAATGAAATAATAGATAAGTAAAACATTTAATTAGACCTTGAATGATTTTAGAAGCAGACAAACTCTCTATCAAGTTATTTTCAGACTGTTCTAACTCTACATTGCATCAGGTTGTTACAACACTGAGTCTAAATATAATTTCAATCTGACAAGTTTTTGTTATTTCCATGGGATTTCTGCCTCCAGGGAGAAGAATCCAAACCTTTATAGACATGCGTAGCTCACTCACTGAATGTGAGCTTCTTGTTTATAGCTGGCTTTCTGCAAATTGAAAAATGATAAGCTATCTGTTTGGGGGGTTCCTTATAAATAGCTGAGTTTAGAAACTATGAGGCCCCATAATAACCATGTCCATATGCTGACCACAGGAAGTAGGAGTGAAAAGACTGGCACTGGCTTGTTGGTCAATGAGCCAGGATTTAAGCATTCCAATAAAACTAAAACTGTTCCCTGAGTAACTGTCTCAGGCCACTGTAATGATTTCCATAGCTTTCCATCACTATGATGAAATGCTGAGATAATTAACTTATAATGAGAAAATGTTTATTTTGGTGTTTCTGGTTCAAGGTTGGGTGCTGCTTTGGGCCTGTGAAAGCAATGGAGTCTGTGTGGCAGGTTGAATTAGTCACCCTGTGGCCAGACAGCAAAAGAGAAAAAGAAAGAGGCCAGAATTCCAGTTCCTTTTGGGGCACACCTTCAATGATTTAAGGACCTCCCAATAGCGCTATCTGGCCACCAAACCTTTACTATGTGGATGGGCCTTGGGATATATTTGAGATGTAGACTACAACAGTTATCCACCCCTCATTTATTTTTTAACCTTTAAGTAATTTCTTTTAAAAAATACTGCTCATTTATTTTCAAGGAGAAAGAGAGAGAGATAGATGAGGGGGCAGAAAGACAGAGAATGGGTGCGCTGGGGCCTGCAGTTATTGCAAATGCAAACGAATTTCAGATGCATGCGCCGTCTTGTGCATCTGGCTTTACATGGGCAATAGGGGTAGATACTGGGGAATTGAACCTGGGTCATTAGGCTTTGCAGGCAAGTGCCTTAACCACAGAGCAATCTCCCCAGCCCTATTTAAGTGTTTTTGTATATGTGTGCATGTGCATGTGTAGGGGGGCAGAGGTTGATGTCAGATGTCATCCTGAACCTCACTGAACCCTGTTCTTTCAGATGCATCTGAATCTTACTGAAACTGAACCTTACTGTTTCAGCTAGACTGACAGGCCAACAAGTCCCAGGAACACTCTGTTTGTGCCTCCCAGCTCTGGGGTTCTAGACATGTGCTACCATAGCCAGCTTTTCCATGGATGTTAGGATCAGAGCTCAGGTCCTCATGCTCATGTGGTAAGCACTTCCCCCACCGAGCCATCTCTTCAGCTCTTGGTAAGGATTATTCTCTGATATTTTGAAACCAAGGATTTGTTTGTTTCTGTTGTTTGAGATGCTCAGGAAAATTGGTGACTATTTTACTTATATTTTCTCTTCTGAGCACAACTGTTTTGAACCACCACATCAATAAATGTCCAGCTTCCGACGAGACTGAGGAGCCATCAGGCTGTGTCCACGTGAGGAGCACTCATGACTCCTTCACCACAGACTGGCTTGCATGGGAAGCTGGAAAAGGGGTTTAAAGTCCAACAAGTTCTGGAAACAGTCTAATAAATAAAATGCATCTATTTCTTTCCACATGGTAAGGCTTCTTAGAATGTAATAAGCACCCAGTGCTGACAAGGTGACTAAATGCTGGATGGCACCTCTGCCTTCATTTTGCTCCTGTCTGCTTCATCTTAGGTCAACTACTAACCCCTGCACATGGACATGCTAATCACCTGAGGAGTATCTGCCTGGAAACTGGTGATCCCTAGCCTGTTGGATCCCTGATTCATCTGAAGGCTCAAAGAGTCACGGCGCTAAGCCTGAAGTCACTGTGGATTCCAGGAACATCAAGTCTGGCAAATGGGACCGAGCAGCCCCAAGATGGGGGCAGTGGTGTAACATGGCGAGGGGATGCCCCAGGGCAGGCAGGCATCTTGGGGGGACCAGGTCTGTCCTCTTGGCAGTGATGGCAATGGTCAGATGAACAACTGATTGGAGCTCTGAGGCTGAGTCAAGTTAGGAAGGTGGCTGGGCCCACACCTTCACCAGGACTTCTTTATTATGCATTCCCCTGTTCCCTGCCACAGATCTTCCTCCCTTTCAACCTAATGCGCATTCATCTCCCACCCAGAAGAACTTGTTTATTTCTTCCTCTTTCTTCCTAACATGTTGATACAATCTCCTTTTACTGCCTTCCACGGACACTCATCCTTTACTTGGCATGTTGGGATGAGTGTATGAGCCAAGCTTTTTGGAACTACTGAAGCTGAAGTTTTTACCCTAAAACTCTGCTTCAAGAACATTTAGTAATGTTCATATGCACTGTGGTCTCGATCTTGCAGGGGTTGATGGCGTTCTGAGGACGCTTTAAGGAACATGCTCTGCAGTGAGACTTCCTATTTTTCTAGTCCACACTTTCCGAGGAATAGGACTGTGGAAAATTAGGAGTGTGCCAGTGAGGCTGTAGCTGGTGTAAACGAGGTGGAGTAGAGATCCCTGAGCCCCACCTGTCTGTCCTTCCCTGGGGACATGAATGGGTCCTCTCCCCCACCCCATTCTCTTCTTTCCCTGGAACAAGAAGCACGTGAAACAAACAAACCTGGTTGTGCAAAGAATCATCCTCCACGGTTGTGAGTTACTCTAAGGTTTCCGCCTGAATTAAAGGCGAGGCCACCGAAAGGGAAATAAAAGGGTCTGCTCTGAGATCAAATGAAGCATTTGTATAGAACCTTATTCAAAATGGACACAAATGCACCAATTCCTAGAATTATAGGTGAATCAAAGGAAAATTACATCCAAGGAGATAAAGCAGCAGCCAGCAGTCTAACCACGTACGGAGCAGAGATGCAACTTTGAAGCTTCCGGCCTGGCGTGCCAAAGAGCCAGATGTGGCAGGTGAACTGACAGTGGCTTAGCATCTGGAGGGCATAAATCTGCCCCACAGAAATTCAGAGGTGCACAAGGAGGTGGTGAGACTGGCTGGCTGAAAATATAGTTTTGAAAGAAAAATTGCTTTGAAGAATATAGAACATCCTTTAAAAAATAAAAATAGGTCTGTATTTATTGGGAGTGGTGTGATGGGGTCATACATGAGGATTTTTGCAAGTTCCAATGCAGCAGAATTCCTGAGATTTCCATCCTGAACTCTGGGGCTGGGGGAGGGAGATGGAGGAACTATGGGCAGGCTGAGTGGTGGCTAGCTCGTGCTTATAGTACGTGTAATATGTTCTGACTACATATGAAGATGCTCATACTGAAGACCGGATGTAGTCATTCTCCGAGGCTCCAGAAGGCTTTTGTGTGGGTCTGCTCCTTGGATTTCCCGGACCAGTCAGAAAATTATTATTGCTTATATTACCATGAAGATAGATACACAGTTCATGTAAAACAGGTGTCACAGAGATGAGCGGTTTCACAGTAACAGCGGGCAGCCGCGTGACTCTGCATACCTAATGTCACCTGACTGGGAGGGATCAGGGAGATGATGGAGTGAAACCTGCACGGTGTGGAAGCCACCACTGAGGGTGAGCAAGGGAAATGACAGGAGATTCCACAGTGTCTGGTGACTGGAACTCTTCACTGCCCAGTGGGAAGTGGTGTGAAGGTGGGCGAATGGTGACTTCCATTCTGAGACCACGGCTTAATGCATGCAGTGACCTTTTCTTTTAGGGCTTGCCTTTTTCTAGAAGAGGATGCAAGGAAAGCTTTAGCCTTCATGCTGGCAGAGGGCTAGGTTAATATGAGCAAAGGCTTCTTGGGTGCCAGGGCTGGGGGAGATACAGAGCTTGGTCACTTAAAGTATTTACCTTGAAAGTATGAGGAGCTGAGTTCCATAGCTGCAATCCATATAAAATTGCTGGGCATGATGGCCTGGACTTGCAGTCCCGGTGCTGGGGAGGGGGAGGCTTGCTAATCAGCCAGTCTAACCTAATCGTCAAGTTCCAGGTGAATGAGAGACCATGTATGAAACAAAGTAGACAGGATTCTTGAGGATAACCCCTGAGGTTGCTGTCTGGCCTCCATATGCATGTGCACGCTAACTGCACACTCATGAACACACGTGCACACACAGAAGCCTAACCAAAGAAAGGCTGAGAAGTTTCTCTGAGAGGTAGCTGACCCTCAGTTTTTTTCTTAGGGCGATTCTGAGAGTTGAATTGGTCTGGTAACCAGCCAACTTGGTACCGCACTTGAAATCTCATCTCCTTTAAAAATGTTAAAAACAATTTTATGTGAGTGTATGTGTGTGCCTGCTTCTGCTGCTGCTGCTCTGTGTGTGTGTGTGTGTGTGTGTGTGTGTGTGTGTGGGGGTGTGCACATGTGCTAGGGTATGCGTGTGGTCAGAGGACAGCCTTTAGGTGAATGTTGGTCTTCTCCTTTCACCTTGTTTAAAACAGGATCTCCTGTTGTTTTTGCTGCAGGGAGCAGCCAGACTACCTCCTATGGCCATAGGTGCCTTGCAATAACAGATGAATCACTTTGGGGTCTGGCTTTTATGTACGTACGTGCGTGTGTGCGTGTGCGTGTGTGTGTTGGACTCGGGTATTTGGGCTTGCAGTACAAATGTTTTTAACCAGTAAACCATCTATATCCCTAGCCCTGTCTCATCTCCCTTCTACTGAGCAAAGATGAATATGAAAAACAGAAGAGCCCTCTAGCAGGTATGTTCGAATCTCAGATTATAATACCATCTGACTGTGCTCTGCGAGACACCTAGAAACCACTGTGGGTCCGCTTTGAGCTCTCCCACACTCAATCTCCCACAACAGGGGCTATTTACAGCCCACAGAACAGAGATTCTGAGAATTCAAATCCCTTGCCTGCTAATCTGCCTTCCAGATTTGCGTGTTGTCCGCTTCTGCAGCTGCTGCTGGTTCTTGCACTGAAGGTGATGGTGGCCACTCGGCCGGTACTTTCCTTAAGGCAAGTCTTTTGAGCCCCCGTGGCGGGTTGAGAACCTGACCCTGTGGGGAAAGATGATCAGGTTAAAGACAGGGTCGTAGGACAAGTTCCTGGAGATGGAAACCTTCCCTTCTGGAGGAGGCGGGGACCTCATGGCACAGGAATGATGAAACTTACAAGATCCGACAGCCCCCCCCCACACACACACAAGGTTTAGATGCAATAACTAACCGCTGGGGGCATGCGGCTGGACAGGGAGCTTCAAAGATGCAGTTTCGGTGAGTCGTCACTCATGTCGGAGGTGAGTGTCACCCATGCTGGGGTGGTTTTGGTGAGGCAGCTGCCTTTCACTCACCCATGCTCCTGTAAGTGACCCCTCCCCTACTGCTAGAAGTGATCCCAATAAACATTGCTTCTCTGAGTTGGACTTGGGTGGAATTTTTTCTTTGGTTTGTTGTCAGTGCTCTGTCTGGGGTGAGGGCAAGTTAATGCAACAGAGATGCTGGGTGAGGGGTTGGAAAGATAGCTCAGTGGGTAAAGTGCTTGTCATGCAAAAATGAGGACTGGAGTTCAAATCCCCACCCTTCAGATAAAAGGTGAGAGCATGGAGGTGTGTATCTGTAATCCCAGTGAAGACAGGAGGATCCCTGGGGCTTACTGGCTAGTCTAGTTGAGTTGCAGAGCTGAGTGTACATGAAAGACCCTGTCTCAAAAAACAAGGTGGAGAACAGCTGAGGAAGACACCACACACATATGCACACACGCGCACACATGCATACTCATGCGCACACACACATACACAAGCAAAACAAGATGTTGGGTGAGACGATGATGGTGGGAGAGCCCTGGGTAGAAGGCACTTACAGCTGGGCCAAGGGAGCTAGGCTGGCTGTGATAGACAAAGGTGGTCGCTGTACATTCTTGTCAAGTGACAATGTCACGGGCATGGCAGCCTTGAGGAAGAAGATTCTGGCAGATAACAACAGTGACATCGGCCTCCTTCCTGTGGCTGGCCCCCGGGGCTGGCGAACACTGTCTGTCACCGTGAGAAAGATAACAAGCCTTCCCTGCTGGAACGAGGCCAGCTAATCTCAGAGCTCCAGGACAAGGGACAGGCCAGATGTGTCTTAGCAAAGAAACACTATGTGTTTGGACAAAAGCTTGTTCAGGTATAAAATATAGCTCCAGGGTAGGTGACAGTTCCTACCACATGTGTAAGAAGGGAGACTGGCAGGCAGGCAAGCATTGCTGCCGTCTTCCTGTGGGAACAACGTGTTCTTCCCGCTCGACTGTGTGCTCACTTCTTGAGCACTCGGTCCGCACGTTTCCACCTGGGAGCAGCATGCATTTCTTCACTGGGAGTTAATCTTAACTGGGCTTTGTGGAGGCACAGGTGCTGAAGCCCATGTGTTGACTGTGAAACCTCTTAGAGTCTCTGAACAAAACGTTTACAAGATGGTGAACACTCACTGATTCATGCCTGAAGATGGTCTGTGGATTCTTGTCCTTGGTAAGGGTGTGCAGGAAGAACCAACTGGGGAGGTTTTCAAAGGGGACAAGTCCCTGGTTTGCTGTCCTGAACGGGGCATGTTTAGAGTGACATGGTGGTGGGGGGAGGGGTAACACTTTGGAAATGTCCTAGGCAACTTTAGATCTAGCTAGGGACTTTGAAAAATGATCATTATTGTTGTTTTATACTGTTTATGGGGAACTGAGCCTCTAAGCTTAGATTCTTTTTTAAAGTTTTTTTTTTGTTTGTTTGTTTTTATTTATTTATTTGAGAGCGACAGATAGGCAGAGAGAGAAAGAGGCAGAGATAGAGAGAGACAGAATGGGCGCACCAGGGCTTCCAGCCACTGCAAATGAACTCCAGATGCATGTGCCACCTGTGCATCTGGCTTACGTGGGTCCTGGGGAATCGAGCCTCGAACCTGGTCCTTAGGTTTCACAGGCAAGTGCTTAACCGCTAAGCCATCTCTCCAGCCCCAGCTTAGATTCTTCTTTAAAGCTTAGATTCTTAATTATCTTCATGCAAACAATTACTGTATGTTATGCTGCTGCCTTAGCTAGCCATTAAAACACTCTCTAACTCAGAATCCACTTAATATGTTTCTGTCCTTCAACCATTGCTATTATATGATGTTTTACTTGTGTATGTTCTCTATCTGCGGGGGCACATGTACATATGTGTGCGTGTTATGTGTACACCTGTATGTGCATGTGTGCTAAGACCAGAGGTCAATCTTGGGTGTTATTTGTCGGGACCACCATCCCTTTTTTTAATTTTATTTTTTTTGTCAGGGCATCTATCTGTCCTAGCTTTGCCAGTCAGGCTAGACTGACAGGCCAGCAGATCCAGTGACCCAGCTGTCTCTACCACTGCAGGCCTAGGATTCCTGGTATGTGCCACCACGTCTGACATTTTTCCATGGGTACTAGAGATTTAATTCAGGTCCTCATGCTTATGAGGCAAGCACTTTACCAACTGAAGTATCTCCTCAGTCTACCACTAATATATTTCAAATGTTTACTTATATTTTATTTAATTCTAATAAGGATTTAGAATCATCTTTATTAGGCAACTTTTCTACATAAAATTTACCGTGTTAGATTAATCTTCATACCTAAATAGATTTAAGAAAGTTTTCTCATTTTTTTATGTGAGAGAGAGAGAGAGAGAATTGGTACGCTAGGGCCTCCAGCCACTGCAATCAACCCCAGATGCATGTGCCCCTTGTGTGCACGTGCAACCTTGTGTGCTTACGTCACCTTGTGTGTCTGGCTTACGTGGGACCTGGGGAGTCAAACATGAGTCCTTAGGCTTCACAGGCAAGCTCCTTAACCACTGAGCATCTCTCCAGCCCAAGTTTTTCCATTTTTGAGTGTTAATGCTTCCCTCAAAGCTCATTTCTCTGAACCCTCTGCACATCTCCTGTGATAACGGCTCTCGGGGCAGCTATGGTAGAAATGGTGATGTCCGATAGGCCCTGGGACTGTCCTCATAGGAAACAGAGCCTCTAGGTTGAGGAGACAGTGTCAGATTCTATCGGAAGGATTTGGCTAAGCGGTGGGCGAGCTTCAGTGAAGGCGCAGAGAACAGGAATACAAATGAGCTTATTACCATGTCAATTTCCCACCCTGTATGACTGCTGCATTTTTACAGGTGCTATCGGCCCACCAAATGTTCAACTTTATTTCTTCACAGTAGCAGAAGAGGTTGCTAACTAAAGCCATCCTCACAGAAGCCCATATACCTTCCTTTCCCGAAATACCACTTTAGGGAAGGAAAAAAGGAATTAGCATTTACTGAATACCAAGTATTCTAAGACTTATTTTAGCTTGAAACCTTGCCTGGAAATAAACAACGGGTTAGACCAAGTTAAGGCTATGAAAAGTAGCTTAACTACCCAAACAAAGTCCTCTGGCATATAAAGTTACATGTGACCTTGCTACTTTCCAGCCTCACTTCCCTAGCCCACGGATGGAGCTCTCCTCTTTATATACCCATTCATCCCATTCCATTTTGATTCTGTGTGTAGCCAGCTTAGATAGAATGGGCTACTTTCTAAAATGTAGGTGATAAATTAACTACCAGCTGTGTGAGGTTCACTATGGCAATCGCGGTTTCCCCCTCTGTTCATGAAGAGCAAGCTCCATCTAACCCCCAGCTCTGAGGACAGAGGGACTGTGGTCCTCAGCATCAGCAGCTCTTTCCCATAGACCCATCGGATGCTTTGTGATTTCTTGCTGCCAGTGTTCTGGAGCTAAGTGGGGAAGAAGATCTGTGTTGTGACAGGAACGTACCCCGTGTTTTCTGTTTGAACTACAGCTTCCCCAAGCTCACCTGGGATTTCTGCCCCAGACTTTGTAGAGGAGGGACAGCTGTCCACCTGGGGGGAGGATCTTTATGCAGGCTTTCCACCCACCCTGCTCTGTTAGCCTCATCTTCATCCAGCTTCCAGAGGTACCTGTTGCTTCCAGGCTGGGAGTGTTTATGGACGCTGGGGTGAAATCACGTTACCTCTGGGAGTTTTGGGGATGGGGGGGGATGTAGGGTGGTAAAATCTTCTCACAGCCATGTAAACCTCTGCTTTCCAGATTCCAGATCAGGATCCTCTTTGGTCCCCCAATTTCATTTGTTTTATGGGTTTATTTGTTTAAGTATCCCATTTCCGTCATACTAGTGGCAGTGTGCTGGTTACTGCTGTGACCAAATCCCTGGCAGGAAGCAGCTTATGGGAAGAAGGCTCTGTTTTGGATCACACTTTGAGGACATACAGTCCTTTATGAGGGGGCACATGGCAGTGGGTGGTGTCACTGTGGCAGGAGTGTGCAAGGAGATCCTTAGTCTCACTGTGACAGGAGTGTGCGGGATCCTTAGTCTCACTGCGGCAGGAGTGTGCGGGGTCCTTAGTCTCACTGCGGCAGGAGTGTGCGGGGTCCTTAGTCTCACTGCGGCAGGAGTGTGCGGGGTCCTTAGTCTCACTGCGGCAGGAGTGTGCGGGGTCCTTAGTCTCACTGCTGCAGGAGTGTGCAGGCGGCTCCTTAGCAACTCACATCTTGGCAGAGCAAGAAGCAGGGAATGCTGAGCTCAGCGTCTTTCTCCTTTCTCTTCAGTCTGAGACTTCGGTGCTGCCACATTGAAGGTGGATCTTCCTTCCTCAGTTACACTTTTCAAAGACACAACCAGTTACTATGACGACTCTAAATCTTGTCCACTTGGCTGTGAAGATTAACCACCAAATTTATTGTCAACTTGACAAGACCTAGAATCACCTAGGAGATGAACCTCTGGCATTCTCTATGAAGGGTTATCTAGGTTAGCTTAATCAAGGTAGGAGACCTGCTCTAAGTGTGCCAGCTGATGGGCTGGGGTCCTGGTCTCTGTACAAAGGAGAGCGTTGGCCAAGCAACGACATTCACCACACTCTGCTTCCTCACTGTGGATGGAATGTGACGAGCGGCCTCAAGCTCTTGCCACCATGTCTTCTCTGCCATGGTCTAGTGTAACCTTGAACAGAAAGTAGAAATAACTCTTTCTCCCTTAAAATGTCAGATATTTTATCTCAGCCATGAGAAAGGCAACTGATACAGAAAATTGGCACTGAGAAGTGGGGCCGATGTTCCCCTAAACCTGACTATGTGGTTGTAGTCTTTTGGAACTGGTTGTGGGAGGATTGTGGAAAAGTTTGGAACTTTTGGCCAAAGAAGCCTTATAATGCTATAAGCAGAGCTTAATGGGCCAGTCTGGTAGGAGTCTGGCAGGCCAGAATGCTAGGAGTAACATAGAGAGTGGAAGCCCACGTTAGTGAAGCAGGGAGGTGGGGAAGGAGGGCACACAGTTGGCACTGCAGCCTGTTAGGGTGGATCAGGTCTCCTCTCTCGAGCTCCACTGAAATCGTTTGAGCCCCAGTGCATGGAAACCACCCTGTCCCTAATCACTTCTAGCAAACATCCATTCCCCTCCCAGCAATAAATCCCCAAGCCTCCAGAAAGTGTTCATTTTAGCAGAGATATAACAAACGAGGCTGCTGGGACTGTGGGGAGGACAGTAGGCACCGTTAGCGAAGGAGGGCAGAAGCAGAAATGGATTCTACCAAGAGCTGGAACCCACGCCACAGACAGAACAGCCTTGGATGTGTGCATGCTGACAACTGTGCCACAGGCAGCTCCTGAGGGGCCAGCACAAGGGACACTGGGGAGGGAGGGACTATGGAGGGGATGTGCTTAGGCTGCAGAATCTCTTTGTAGACACACGTCCTGGCCAGAGACTCCTGCTTGACCTATATTGCTTGACATCCAGAAAACTGGTGGTCTCCATACTGCTTTCAACCATGAAAAGTGACAAGATGGTCTTGATCTCTTGTTCCTGTAGCTTTGAAAAATAACCTACTGATGAAGCTGAAAACCAGCATTTTGGAAAAGAAAAAGAAAAGAGAGAGAGGGAGAGAGAGAAAGCCCAGCAAAATCCCTGATGTCTTACACCTCTAAACCGAAATCTGTTTTAACTCTGATTTCTCTTGTTTCTAGTCACCATAGAACAAGCTTTGCCTGGAGGACCTTGACTCTGAAGCCAGTGGTTTTTACAAGGCCTCGTAAAGAAAGCTCGCAGCACGCTCCACGAGGTTGCTTTTACCTCTTTCTGATTTTATTGACCACCAGCAGATCGCTCTGGTTTACTGCTTGACGTTGGAGGGTTTGGGCGGCACAGATCTTATCTTGACAGGTGTCTGCCCCCAGAGTGACTTTGGATGGAGCTGTGGCTTAAACTTCAAGTGGGACTACAAAATGTGGTCATTAGACTTGGGTCATATGTAACGTTCGCTTTAAAGGCCGAGGAATGTATTAGAGTAAGTGCAGCCCGTGTCTGATAAATGGGAACACGTCTAACCCCGTCCCTGACACAAACCTCCAAGCATTAATTATTCTCATAGTTTCAGCTGAGAAGGGAGTAGAAGATTATTTATAGCCATCTTTGCTAAGCAAATCATTTAAAAAATGGCTTTCTAAATGCAATATATCCCTTTTAAGAAGCCCTCCCTCCCAAATTAAAGGGGCTTTACAGTGGAACATGAAGCATATTGCAGGCAGAGACAGAAGCTGCCTTGATTAATGCCCGTGATTATCAGTGATGCAAATCACTTTCACTTATTAAGTCTTGTTTAATATCCTAATGAAGGCTTCCTGAGTAGATTTGGTAATTCCCGAGAAAGTGACTGTGAACTAATGCCCTTTCAGCGTGTTGAGAACGAGCAGAGCTATAAAGAAAACCTCATTCACCATAATCTCTCCCCTGCCCAGGACCCTTTTCTCAGCTTCCACTTCGCAGCAGGAGACAATTAACCTTTTCAGTGCCAGAAGTGATTCCTAGCACACTCCAGCTGCGAAGGCCGGCGGGGTCAGAGGAAGATGGAAGTCCTCTTTAGTTCTAAGAAACTGGACTGCAGAGGAAGGCCTTGAAACGTGGCTGCTGGTTAGGTTATTCTGCGTGGGCATGCGTGGTACCTTATACCCTACCAAAGTCTTTTTCAAACCCTGGCCCCAAGCCCGTCTGGTATCAGTTTTTCAGCTTAAATCAAAGACGACCAGAAATGAAAGCAGATACGCTGGAGAAAAAACCGAGCTCACCCCTCAATGCTGGGCTGGCCGCCTTTGTACGCTGCCAGGAAGTAGGTTCTATTGAGGTTGAAAGTCTGGGAGGTGGAGCTGGGTGGTGATTGAAGGGTCTGCCTGAGGACAGTTTTCTACAGCCTGGCTTCCACTTTGTGGCTCTGGTCAGACCTGGGACTAGGGCCTGGGCAAGTCCTTTAGTACCTGGAAGGCTGTTGCCCACCTTTGGGCAGGGAGGGACTTCTGAACCTGGAGCAGTATGAGATAGTGAAGGACCAGTGGGAGTCCAGGAAGTGAGCAGGGCCACAGAGCGGGGGAGAGGTCCCCGCTACATGTCGCCCTTGATGCCCTTTGTGGGACAAGCATCTCCACCCAGCATTCCCCTCTGGCTTTAAGGAGCTCCTTTTCTCAGGTTTCCCTCCCTCCGTTGGGATGTCTCGCCCCATGTCCAGTTATAACTGAAGATGGCTTTCCATTGGGTGAAGACAAAGGAAAGAGTCAGACAGTAGCTGGTTTGCTTTCAATATTAAACAGTCCCACACTGGCCACCAGTTTGGGGACTCACGTGATCTTCTGTTTGCTGAGCGTGCATAATGCTCTGGGTCCAGTCCTCGGAACTGCAACCCAAACCCCCAAGCCTTCCAAACTGATTACCCACCAGGGAGAGAATCCAAAGAGCCACAAGCAGGCTGTTGGCCTTCACCGTGTACAGGCTGTTGGCCTTCACCGTGTGTGCTCCTGAAGGCTGCTTCCTCTCTCGAGAAAGAAAGCCATCACGCACTCTGTTCTTTCTGAACGGAGTGAGGCGTGCGGGGGGAGGTGCTGGTTCTGTCGCAGAGGAGACCAGGGGTTGGTGTGGGACTGTTGGCCATGTTGCACCCTGCAGACGCAAGGTGGAGGAGATGCCATCCGTCACTGCTCAGCCCTTTTTTTATTTTTATTTTTTTGGTTTTTCAAGGTAGGGTCTCACTCTGGTCCAGGCTGACCTGGAATTAACTATGTAGTCTCAGGGTGGCCTCGAACCCTCGGCGATCCTCCTACCTCTGCCTCCCGAGTGCTGGGATTAAAGGCGTGCGCCACCATGCCCGGTTCTGCCCAGCCCTTTGAGGAGTGGAGGGGACACTTCTCGTGTGGACACAATGACAGTCGAGGACAAAGTGACACTGTTAGGAATGACAACAATCCCAGTTTCTCACGCTGCAGATTAATTCACCATGCAGACTTTGTATCAAGTCTCTCCCCTTCACTACTTCACTCCTTCTTCCCTTCCTCTTCCCCTTTCTCCACATTGTATGTTTTAGGCATGTTTTTGCACATGTGTGGGTGTCTAGTATGTACGGTGTGGTGTGTGTGGTGCATGCATGTGCCCCATGCGCACATGTGCAGAGGCCAGAAGAGAACATAGGTGTCCTCCTGTGTCACTTATCTGCAGGTTTCCTTGACATGGAATCTCTCACTGAACTGGAAGCTATCATTTTTGTCAGTCAGAGTGGCTGTGATTCTCCTGCCTCCACCACCCAGGGCCCTGTTGCCCACTGAGCTATGTCCACAAACCCACACTGCACTTTGCATCTTTTAACTGCTTATGACTTCACCTTGTGTTCTGAATAATTTTGACCCCCGTAGCGTTCACTACAGACTAGATGAACAAGTAAATGTATTGGGGGTTAAAAGGCCTGTGTTTCCTTTTGGCACAATGGAAATGCCTCTGCCTGGTTGCCGAACGAGCCGGGGCTGTGCTGGCTCTATTCTGTTTAAGCCGCGCTGCTCACTTAAGACCTTAAACAGACTTTAAACTGGGACCCGGCAGATTCTCATGCAGAAATGGAGATGGATGCGGCCTCAGCTCCTGCATGCAGCCTTGGGGTCTCACGGGCAGTGGACAGGCTGATGTAGCAATGGTTTGAAAGCCGTTTGGTGCCATGTGAATTTGTTGGGTGGTTCTCAGTGGGTACGGTCTGCAGCTACTTACTTCTGTATGAGCTTGACTTCTTGTACCTTCCCTTTTCATATTAAAAGCTCATGTGGCCCTTTCCCATGCAATGTCCCCTGATCTTCCCTGGCTGTCCCTCCCCTTTGTGCAACTCTATCCATTGCCTCATGCCACTTTGTCTCGTCATTTCTACATCTGTTTAATGCTTCTCTTAGTCCATAGCAACGAAAACCTAGCTGCCATTCACGAGGGTTCGCTGCATGCCAGGCACTCTTCAAATGTGTAGCTTAACTCAGCAATCCAAGCAACTATTTTACAGCTGAGGAAACTGAGGCACAGGCGACTAGCAAGGGCATGCAGCTGGGAAGCGCTTTGCACAGTGAAGAGACGCAGTAAATATTAACATGTGAGTGGATAGGAAGGGGGATGACGCTTCTGTCCTCCGTCCCCCAAAGGGTCACGAGAAGAGAAGCAAAGGCACAAGGCTGTGAGGTGTTTTGTAAATGAAAAAGCACTGAGCACTTAGAGGTTATTGTTATAATTAAATATTTTTAATGACAATGAAAATAGAAATGTCTAGAATATAGCTAAAGAAGCATCTATGCAAACACTCACCATCTGTTCTCAGGCAGTTTGGTAAATGCTCTATGGACCAGCTCACAGATTTCTACACATGCTTGTTGACCCCCTGCCAAACTTTCAGGTTAATGACATCCCAGCAACTTGGTCTCAAACTCACGCTGAATCTTCTGTGTGTGTGTGTGTGTGTGTGTGTGTGCACATAAACACATGGTGCTAAGTTTGTGTTTTAATTTTAATTTTTTAAGTGGTGGTAAAATATACATATCATAAAATGTACCTTTTTTCCTTTTTTACCATTTTAAGTGCATGATGGATGGCATTCAGCACTTTTACATCATTGTGCAACTGTGACCACCAGTCATTACCACAGTCTTCATTTTGTAGACTGGAAATTTCAGACCAGCTAGACAGCAATTCTTTTTTTCACCTCCCAGTCCCTGGCAAACAGCATTTTACTTTCTATCTGTATAAATTTGACTACTCTAGATAGCTCAAATAAGTGGAATAATGTGAATATTCCATTAAATAAATAAGTGAGGGCCGGAGAGATGGCTTAGCGGTTAAACCCTTGCCTGTGAAGCCTAAGGACCCCAGTTCAAGGTTCCATTCTCCAGGACCCATGTAAGCCAGTTGCACAAGAAGGCGCACACTTCTGGAGTTCGTTTACAGTGGCTGGAGGCCCTGGCACACCCATTCTATCTCTTTCTCTACCTGTCTATTTCTGTATCTCTCTCTCTCTGAAATAAATAAATAATAAAATATTTGAAAATAAATAAATAAGTGAATATTTATTCAGCATAATGCCTTCAAGGTTCATTCATGTCATATTATGGCAGAGCTTTCTTTTGCAGACCAGGCCATCCCCCGCTGGGAGCACATACACTCTGTATTTCCTTCCCGTCTGCAAGGAATGGCAGGAGAAGCGTCTCCATCGGGAGCTGCGCTGAGTGATGCCCTTATGCACATGCTGGGAAATATCTGTTCTGATTCTTTGGGGGTATTCTTCATCTAGCAGTGAACTTGCTGGAACATAGAGTAATTTTCTTTTTAATTTTTTGAAGAATCATCAAGACATTATCTGTAGTATCTGTTCCATTTTCCATCCCCACTAGTGGTGAGCAAGGGTCTGGCTTCCCCCATCCTCAGCAACACTTGTTAATTCTTTTTATTTTTCTTTTTAAAATTTATTTATTTACATACACGCACATGTGGACGTGCATGCCAGGGTCTCTTGTTGCTTACTGCAAATGAGTGCTAGATGATCGCACCACTTTGTGCATTTGGCTTCACGTGGATGTTGGGGAATTGAATCCAGGCCACAGGCTTTGCAAGAAAGTGCCTTTAACCACTATGCCATCTCCTCAGCTCTTGTTTTGTTTTTAACTGGAAGCCTTCTGAATGAAAGTGAAGTGGGTCAGTCTGCTTGCCTGCCATACGTCTCACTTCTTTTTTCTTCTTTAACAAACAATTTTTGCCACATCAAACAGACTCGGATTTGTCATCTTGAATTTCTTTGTTATTTAGCTAGTCTTCCACATCTGCCAACTACCTTCCGCAGCACGAAGTACCCTGCTAAGCAGCCTCGCAGATCTGATTACATGCCAGGCTGGGTCTGCCCATAGGTGCCAGTTCTGGTGGCTTATTACCCAAAGGCTTAGAGTCAAATTTGAAAACACAGTTGTGCTGGTCTCCATCACTGTCACAAGATACCTGAGATAAAGACATTACAAGGAGGAAGCATTGCCTGGCGCTCCTGGGTTCAGAGGTCTCAGCTGTGGAGAGAGCAGAGCGGGAGAGGTTGCTGACCTCATGGTGGCTGGGAAAGATGGGCCAGGCCCAGTTTCCCCATCAAGGTCATGCCCTCAACCACCTAAGTTCCCTCCACTAGGCCCCACCTCTTAAAGGTTCCAGCACCTCCCCATCATACCACAGGATGGGGATGAACATGAATCTTTGGAGGACATTTAAGACCTGCATTTTAAAGATTGACATTTAAGTCACAAGTATAAAAACTTAATGACACAGAACCCTGAGATTGTTTCTCGTGAATATCAGACTTTTGTGAATGTACGAAGGCTTTCAGGTTGCTACTTTAAGTTTTTAAGTGAATTTTTAAGTTTTAGAATTGTTTTTGCATAACAGGAAGCTACTTTGGAGAGTTTTATAAACCCCACAGCGTTTCTAGCATCTCACATCCGTGTGGTCCACGTACTGCTATTCACGAGCCAACCAGAAACATTACTAACTGAGGTCCATTGAACAGTGGATTTTCTTAGTGCTTGCTTATTTTCTTTTCTGTCTGAGGAACCCATCTGGTTTATCATATTTTATTTAGTTGTCATATCCCCTTAAAATATATATGACATGTATGTTCATGTGTGTGAGTGTGGGCACACACACCATGACTTGCATGTGGGGATCAGAGGACAGCTTTTGGGTGTTGGTCCTCACCTTCCACCTCCTGTCAGGTAAAGAAAGGTTCTTGTTCTCATTGCTCTTCACCAGGCTCGCTGGTCCAGAAGCTTCTGGGGCCTTCTTCTCTCTCCACCTCCCATTTCTCAGTAGCTGTGCTTGGATTACAGAAACCGGACATAGCTTCCAGCTTTTTACATGGGGCTGAGGAGCCAGACTCATGTCCTCGGAGTTGCCCAGAAGTTTATCCTCTGATCAGGGCAGTGTCCTCGGCCCTCCTTAGACTCCTGTTGACTGCGACACTGTCTTGGACTTTTCTTGCTTTTAATGACCTTGGCACTTTTGCAAGATACTAGTCAGATATCCTATAGACTGTTTCAGCATTTTTCTGATGATTTAATTTTTTTTTAATTTAGTTGAGAGGGAGAGAAAGGAACAGAGGCAGAGAGAGAGTGAGCGAGAGAGAGAGAGAGAGAGAGAGAGAGGGAGAGAGAGAATGGGTGTGCCAGGGCCTCCAGCCCCTGCAAACAAACCCCAGATGCATGTTCCACCTTGTGCAGCTGGCTTACATGGCTCCTGGGGATTCGAATCTAGGTTCTTTGGCTTTGCAGGCAAGTGCCTTAACCACTAAGCCATCTCTCCAGCCAGATTTTTTGTATTTAATGACTAAGCTGAGGTCATGGGTATGGGGGAGGAAGAACACAGAGTTGAAGTGTGTTTCATTATATCATATCAGGAGTGGAGGGTAACAACATGACTTACTGTTGACAATAACCTTCATCAGACAAGATGGCTGTGGTGGTTTGATTCAGGTGTCCCGTGAACTTGAGCATTTTGAATGCTTGGTCCCCAGCTGATGGCAACTTGGGAGGTGGAGCCTTGCTGGAGGAGGTGTGTCACTGTGGGGAGGGCGGGGGAGAGCTGAGGCCCATCAGTCCCTAGCTTGGAGTGTTAATTCAGCTCTCTCTTCTACTGCTGTTGTCCACCCGTATGGCAGAGGTGACGTCCAGCCTCTGCTCATGCCATGCTGTCTCCTGCCACCATGAAGCTTCCAAGCAAGACTGTAAGCCAAAGCAAATCCTTTTCTCCCTTCAGAGTCTTTGGTTTGGGTACTGTGTCCCAGCAATGAGAAGGTAACTACAATAGTCGTTATGTTTCTTTTTTAAAAATTTTTATTTTTTATTGACAACTTCTATACTTACAAACAATACATCATGATATTTCCCTCCCCTCCCCCCTTTCCCCTTCACAACTCTACTCTCCATCATATCCCCTCCTCTCTCTGTTAGTCTCTCTTTTATTTTGATGTCATTGTCTTTTTCTATTATGAGGGTCTTGTGAAGGTATTGCTGGGCACTGCAAGGTCATGGATATCAAGGCCAATTTCTGTCTGGACAGTTACATTGTAAGGAGTCGTACCCTTCCTTTGGCTCTTCCATTCTATCCGCCACCTCTTCCGCTATGGACCCTGAGTCTTAGAGGGTGTGATAGAGATGTTTCAGTGCTGGACACTCCTCCATCCCTTCTTAGCATTATGAATATAAACATTAAGTGTAGTGCTTTCAGGGCCATTTGGAGGGAATAATATACCCATTTAGCCAGACAAGAGCAGGCTTTATACCCCCAAGGCTCATGGCCTCCCTGCCGTAGGCTTTTGATTAGGTTTTCAGTACCAGGCATGTATTCCCTCCCATAGAGCGGGCCTTCAGTCCAATTATGGAGCAGTTGGTTTTCCCCAGAGCAGACATGCCACTATTGCACCCGTTCGCTCTTTTGGCCTGTCTAGCCAAACTTGGGGCTTCTAATGTCCACTGTTTTCACCACTGATGACTTCTGTCTCCCATAGGGCTGCATGCAGGGCAGCTTTTTCCAGCTTTCAGTTGGCTGATCTACAGGGAGAAGGTTTTCTGCTCAGCACCAGCTTGATTTCTCAGTGACCTTGCTACTCAGGCATGTGAAGTCTTCAGCAATAGGGTCTTACCATCTGTTTCTCAAGGGAAACCAAGGGCCTTGGCAATAGCCTGTAATGTTTTGGAGGCAACAGGGACCTCCCTGGCCAACAACTCACTGGAATGTATCCCATCCCTGGCACTGAAAATTTTCTAGTAACAATCTATGGCTTCTGGATGTGCCACTATTTTTAAAAGTAGGTTTTCACATGTCTTATTCAGAATATCTTGAATTTTAATTGATCCTCCCCCCTGCCCTTGTTTTACACAATCTCTTCCCCTGGCCTCACTTAGGCCTTTCCCCTTCCTGTGTCCTCCCCCCCTTTTTTTTGAAAGAAAAGTTATAGTAAAATATTGGGGCATTTTGTTCCTTTTCTTTGGAGTTTATAAATTATTTATAATTCTTATGTAGTGGATATCTGTCTCTTGTATTTTTATTTATTCAGTCATTTACATCAGTATGAGTAGTGAATATTTTTTTTCCTTTTAAAAATTTTTATATTTTTATTTATTTGTTTATTAGAGAGAGGGAGAGAGAATGGGCATGTCAGAGCCTCTAGCCACTACAAAAGAACTCCACACACATGCACCACTATCTATATCTGGCTTATGTGGGTTCTGGGGAATTGAACCTGGGTCCTTAGGCTTCACTGGCATGTGCCTTAACTGCTAAGCCATCTCTCCAGCCCTCTCTCTCTCTTTTTGCTTTGGATCATAATTCAGTGTCACTTCATTTTGTAACTCAAATTTTTTCTTTTCTTTTTTATTTATTTACTTATTGTAGATAGAGAAGGGAGAGAGAGAGAGAGAGAGAGAGAGAGAGAGAGAGAGAGAGAGAGAATGGGCGCTCCAGGGCCTCCAACCACTGTAAACGAACTTCAGATGTGTGTGCCACCATTTGCTGTGGGTCCTGGGGAATCGAGCCTCGAGCCAGGGTCCTTAGGCTTCACAGGCAAGCACTTAACCACTAAGCCATCTCTCCAGCCCTCAAATCTCTTTATATTGGCTCTTAAATCCCACCGATATCGTTGCAGTCACCTTCTCATTGCTGGGATAAAGTACCTGAGTAAAAGCAGCTGATGGGAAGAAATGCTTTTATTTTTACAGTCTCAAGAGGAGGCTCCATGATGGCAGGGGAAAGATGACATGAGCAGAGGCTGGACATCACCTCCTGGCCACCATCAGGTGGACAGCAGCAGCAGGAGAGTGAGCAGCACTCTGGCAGAGGGAAGCTGGCTGTAAGGGCTCTAAGTCTGCCCATAGGAACACTTCTCCCCCAGCAAGGCTCTGCCTCCAAAATTGCCACCATCTGGGGACCAAGTATAGAAACCACGAAGGTTTATGGGGTTAGGGTTTGGTCACCCTCCTGCACCACTGGGGATATTGCTGGTTGGGGGTCTCCCTTTCTGGGGCTAAGCTCCAGGCCCACCTTGTGGTCATGTCTAAGGATTTCTTGATCTTAGATTAGACCATTAGAAATCAAGACCCAGTGGGCCTGGGATATCACTGCTTCCAGGCCCCTTCAGCTGACCCCAGTACACAATGATGGTTTTGGGCATCTTGGATAAAAATATGGGGAACACGTGTCACATATTTGCCTGATTTCAACACAGAAGATTTGAACGCTATCGAGCCTGGTCTTGGCACTCGGCACATGTCTTGAATGGTGGGCGGCTATGAGTGACAGAGACACTGTGACTAACAGAGAGGTGTGACAGAAATGCCTTTGTCCCCACAGAGCCCTGGGAGACTAGTCATTCATTCTGGTGCCACGTGCTTGCATTAGAAGTCCTTGTAATCTTTTTCCTCTTCATGTCTTTATTCTTATTTGAGTTGTATTTTTTGTTTGTGTATGTGTGTGTGCATGAGTTAATATGTTCACACACATGTATGTGTACATGGAGGCCAGAGGACAACCTTGAGTCACTGGCCTCGAGCTCACTAAGTAGACTGAACTAGCTAGCTGGTGAGCCCCAGGGGTCCCCCTGTATCCGCCTCCCAAGTGCTAGGATTAAAAGTGCATGCCACCATGCTGGCATTTTTATGTGGGTGCTGGGCATTGAATTGAGGTCCTCGTGCTTGCTCAGCAAGCACTTTACCAACTAAGTTACCTCTCCAGCCCATTTCTTTTTAAAAAAATATATTTTATTTATTTAGTTATTTGAGAGAGAAATAGAAGAGAGGCAGACACAGAGAGAATGGGCGTGCCAGGGCCTCTAGCCACTGTAAACGAACTCCAGATGCATGTGCCCCTTTGTGCATCTGGTTTACATGGGTCCTGAAGAATTGAACCAGGATCCTTTAGCTTTGCAGGCAAACGCCTTAACCGCTAAGCCATCTTCCCAGCCCCAGCCCATTTCTTTCTGTCTTTAGTAATCCCCTTCCTTTCCCTCCAATTTGTTGTTCAAAATCTGCTGTTTATCAATCAGATCATCAGATTCTCAACTTGTCCACAGAGGACAAGCACAGGGACATTGAGGCAGAATCTGGGGTTCATCCAGAAGAGGGGGAACTCTTGTAATACCCATTGTGGCTAGCTTTCTTTTCTTCTCTCCCCCAGTCTACTCTTCTAGAGGGCAGTAGATCCAGGCAGACCTGTACTGAGTAGGAACAGAAATGCATGCCCTGCGCTGGCTTGCCACCTTGCCCAGGCCCACGGCTGTCCTTAGCGGGATCTCGGGTGCAGTGAAGGAGCAGGACTGGAAATATATTTATGTGCTGGAACTCTTGCTCTGTGACTCTGACAAGTCCCCGAGGCTCTCTCTTAATTGTTGATATCACAGGAAAGGGTCATCCTGCCTGACCCCAGGTTTCTTTTAGGCTCGGTACCCTGTAACTTCACAGTGAGCGATGTAGACTTAATCTCCTGGGAGCTGTGTAATGTCCAGTAACCTGCCTATGACTGAGTGATCTTGGAAGAGTCATTCTAAAAATGCTTATCTCAGAGACACACATAAACATTATTGTAAAATAGAGGAGGAACTTCAGACTGGGGAAGGGAACCTTGACTGCCCTGGACAATATCAGAAAAACAGGACCACAGAGTCGGAAAAGAAGCTGGCATGAATCTCAGGCTGCTAGGTGTATTACATTCCCACAGAGGAAACAGGAGACTATTCAGGGACACAGGAAGGTCCACGGGGATATGGCTGGAATAAGGTGTGGGGAGAGATCTTACAAATTTTCAAACACACGAGCCTTAAATCTCCAAAGAGGAAGAAGAAGATGAAATCAAGGAATGCCAGCTACACAGATGGAGCCACTGTGGGCACATAGGAAGGTAAACAGGCTCTGGTAGGCAGCAGTACCATCTGAAACAGATGTAAAATAGGGGCACAGAAGCCATCAGTGTGCCTTTTGTAAGAATGCATTCAAATAAAAGAATAGACCTTGAGAAGGCTACTATGAAGGAGAAAGGGGGATAGGTGGGGAAGAAAGGGTATGCACAACTAAATAATTAAGTATAAACAGACAAGAGGGAGGGCTGGGGAGAGGGCTCAGTGCTGGCAGTGCTTGTTCTGAAAGCGTGAGAACCTGAACGGGGACCCTTGGGACCTAGGTAACACACCACGTGTGGCAGTGCATGTCTGCAATGCCAGCTCTGGGGAAGTGGAGAGAGGTGGGTCCTTGGGGCTTAATGCTATCTAGTCTAGTCAAATCAGAGAGTGGCTGAGGAAGACACCCAATATCAACTTCTGGCCTCCACGCATACACATATGCACACACACACACACACACACACACACACACACATACACACACAAACATGGGGAAAGCAGGCATGGGTCTTACCTGATCTTTTGATCTACATGTGAGATATAATTTGATACATAGAGTATATTTTTTATTTGTCTAGCCAATACATGTATACTTTTAGCATATATTTGTGGGCAGGGCATCCTCCTTTGGAGGGACAGCTCCCTGAGGGCAGGAATTAGCACTCAGCACACATTAGGCATTGGATGGTGGGATAAGTGAATGAACACACATGGTCCGCCTCAGCCATGCTGAGGTGCTTCACTGGGATTTCTCTAGAAAGCATGAGTACCTGGTGGAAATATTAACCTTAAATGTCCCGGCTGGTCTCCATGGAGTTCAACTGTCTGGATAGGCTGCCAGGCCTCTGAAGTTTATAGGGTTGAAGAAGTTGAGGAGACAGTGTACATTTTTAATTAATTAATTAATTAATTTATTTATTTATGTATTAGAAAGTGAGGGAAGGGAAGAGAGAGAGAGAGTATAGGCATGCCAGGGCTTCTAGCCACTGCAAATGATCTCCAGATGCATGTGCCACCATGGGGAATTGAACTTGGGACCTTGCTTCACAGGCAAGTGCCTTAACTGCTGAGCCATCTCTCCAGACCTGATTTTTTTTTCTGTTTGCCCCACGTTTTAATTATTTTCTCTTACTGATAAATTTTTAAATATTTTTATTTTTATGTATTTATTTGAGAGAGAGAGAGAGAGAGAGAGAGAGAGAGAGAGGCAGATAGAGAATGGGCATGCCAGGTCCTCTATTCACTGCAAATGAACTCCAGAGGCATGCACTACCTGGTATATTTGGCTTACATGGGTCCTGGGGAATTGAACCTGGATCCTTTGGCTTTCCAGACAAGTGCCTTAAGTGCTAAGCCATCTCTCCAATCCCTGTATTTTTTTAGTTTTTTTTTTTTTTAAAAAAAATTTAAGCCGGGCGTGGTGGCGCAGTCCTTTAATACCAGCACTCGGGAGGCAGAGGTAGGAGGATCACTGAGAGTTCGAGGCCACACTGAGACTACATAGTTAATTCCAGGTCAGCCTGGACCAGAGTGAGACCCTACCTTGCAAAACCAAAAAAAAAAAAAATTTTTTTTAGACACAGAGAGACAGACAGGCAGAGAGAGAGGGAGGGAGGGAATTGGCACATCAGGGCCTCAGCCACTGCAATCAAACTCCAGATGCTTTCGCCACCTACAGGGCATGTGTGACCTTGCACTTGCCTCACCTTAGTGCATCTGGCTTATGTGGATCTGCAGAGTCGAACATGGGTCCTTAGGCTTTGCAGGCAAGTGCCTTAACTGCTAAGCCATCTCTCCATCTCCATGAATTTTTTTTTTTAAAGTATACTTCTAGTCAGCCCATCCCTGTTTTCCTAAACTCATGTGCGGGCCCACAAATCCATCATGACTTCACAGAAGAAGGGTGAGATCATTCTCAAGTATTAGAGGAGCATAAGGAGCCCCTGGGACAGACCAGGCTGGAGATATCAGAACAGCTTCAGAGAGAAGAGAGTAGCTGAGTGAGCCCTTGAGTGATGTTGTTGTTGTTATTATTATTATTATTATTATTATTATTATTATTTGTTTGTTTGTTTTTGGAGGTAGGGTCTCACTCTAGTTCAGGCTGACCTGGAATTCACTATGTAGCTTCAGGGTGGCCTCAAACTCACAGTGATCCTCCTACCTCTGCCTCCCGAGTGCTGGAATTAAAGGAGTGTACCACCACACCTGGGTCCTTTCTCACTTTCCAGGACCCTGAACCACCAAATCTGGTCCCAGTCAGAGGACTAGTGTCATAGCTCTATCCAAGAGCTACTGTTCAAGCATCTCATCCACAGGACACATTTTCTAACCCTACACCCTAAGTTCTTTGGAAAGAACTCCCAATATCCTACCTGGTGGAAAATCTGGGCACCTCCTGGTTAGCTACAGAGATTTAAAGAGTTGTTTTTTATGAGTCCATGGAAGGCAGAAGGTGCTGTGACCCCAGTGTGGAGAGGAACTTGACTCTGTCACGTCTGCATTCCTGGCCTGCTGCTATGGCGTCAGAAATAACTGAACCACCGAGGAAATACCATAAGAACCGTGGCAGCCATGCCTGCAAATCTACCGTTGGTTTCCTGGCCAGCCAACAATGACAAACTTCCCTTAGTGATGGGCCCGACCCATCTGTGTGGTGTGAACAAGCCTGTGCAAAGGAAGGAGAAGGGTTATTTCCTTTTGGCACCAAGTCCATTTGAACCTTGTCCTTTCTCAAATTGTCCATATTCATAATTGCAAGGCACCAGCAATGATAAGTAACAAGAAGCCGTGTTCCAGCCATCCACACAACAGACCTCACAATTCAACAGAGAATGATGACTTCACCTCATAAGAACCAATAAAGAAGTATGAGCAGGGCTGGAGAGATGCCTTAGCAGTTAAGGCACTTGTCTGCAAAACCATAGGACCCAGGTTCGATTCCCCAAGACCCACTTAAGCCAGATGCACAAGGGGGCGCATACATCTGAAGTTTGTTGGCAGTGGCTAGAGGTCCTGGTGCGCCCATTCTCTCTCTCTCTCTCTACTTACCTATTTCTCTCTCTCAAATAAATAAAATAAAAAAATATTTTTTAACAAATAAGTCATTTTTTTTTTTTTTGATTTTTCGAGGTAAGGTCTCACTCTAGTCCAGGCTGACCTGGAATTCACTATGTAGTCTCAGGGTGGCCTCGAACTCATGGTGATCCTCCTACCTCTGCCTCCCCAGTGCTGGAATTAAAGGCATGCACCACCATGCCCAGCTCTTGAGCAATGAATTTTTTTTTTTTGAGGCAGTGTCTCACTCTAGCCCATGCTGACCTGGAACTTGCTCTGTAGCCCGTGCTGGCCTCGAACTCACAGGGATCCTCCTACCTCAGCCTCCCAAGGGCTAGGATTAAAGGTGCATGCCACCACACCCAGCTGTGTTGTTTTTAAAATGTGCTAATTCTAGGTTCACTGAAAGTACATGTTTCAGCAAGCAATAGTGGAGCTACTTCCCTTACACCTTTGATTGACTTTGGAATGTTCCAGTGCATTTCCACCTTAAAGGGTAAACACACCCACTGAGTGGACTCAGCGTTCCTCGTGTGTCTGCCGGGGAGCAAAGCCCGAGCTGTTGGGGCTCTTTTCCTTTATCACTGGTCGGCTGCAGAAAGAAGCGTGGCCAGAGCTTTGCTTGAGTGGAGACTCTACTAGACCAAGTGACATGTCTAAAGAAGTGCACAGAACTCCGAGGGAGATGGGCTCGTACACATATCTACACTTAGAAGTAAGAGCATGCCCTCAGAAATGGCATGGACAGATGCAAAGAGGAACGGAACATTAAACTCACAGCCAGTGCTATTTTGGTATTACAATTTTGGATTGGCTGATTGTAACTTCTCTGTACATGTAGGCCTTAAAGCAAAAGAATATATGGGACTGGGAGGTTAAGAGACATTGGTGCACAGCATGAGGGCTTGCAAAGGCCTGATTTGACCTGAGTTCAATTCCCCAGCACCAATATAAACAGCTGGGTGTGGCTACACATGCCAGTAACCCAGTTCTGTTGGGGACAGAGACCAGAGACTTATTGGTCAGCCAGTGTGACAGGCACCCGCAGCTCAGTGTGTTATGGCTGTGCCAGGGACTATTGTCACTAAAATGAATTCTAGAAACATGTATTACTTTGTGCATCTGGCTTTACGTGGTACTAGGGAACTGAACCTGGCCTGACATAGTTTATAAACAAGTGCCTTTAACCTCTGATCCATTTTCCCAAACCTATTTCACATTTTTTTTGAGAGAGACAGAGAGGGAGAGAGAGAGAGAGAGAGAGAGAGAGAGAGAGAGAGAGAGGAAGACAGTTAGAGAATGGGTGCACCAGTAGCCTCTCTGTTGCTGTGAACGAACTCCAGATGTGTGCCCCCTTGTGGTCATTGCTCCCTTGTGTCACTTTGCATCTGGCTAAACATGGGACCTGGAGATTGGAACTGGCATTCTTAGGCTTAGCAGGCAGGTACCTAAACCGCTAAGCCATCTCTCCAGCCCTCACTTTTTTTTTTTTTAATTCTGAAAAACAGCATGTGATTATGGAAGTGTGTGTAACCCAAAAGTACTGCTAATAAATTATCACAGGGTGGGATACCCACCAGTGAGTTGTTGACCAGGGAGGTCACTGATGCCTCCCAAAACATTATAAGCCACTACCAAGGCTCTGGGTTTCCCACCAGGAATAGATGGTAAGACCCTATTGCTGAAGACTCCACATACTTGGGCTGCAAGGTCACTGAGAAACACTGCTGGAGCTGAGCTGAAAACCTCCTCCATGAAGACCAGCTGACAGAAAGCTGGAAAAAGCTATGCTGCATGCAGTTCCAAGGGAGAGAGAGAAATCACCAGTGGAGATAAACAACAGTAGACCCTGCAAGCCTAAATTTGGCTAGCCAGGCCAAATGAGGCAACAGTGCAATAGTGGCATGTCTGTTATGGGGGAAACCAACTGCTCTCTGATTGGAATGGAGGCCTGTTCCACAGGAGGGAATACATGCTTGATACTGAAAACCTATGACAGGGGAAGTCATGAGCCCTAGGGGTGTAACATCTGTTGGTGTCTGGTATATAGGTATATATTATGCTCACCAAACTGCCCAGTAAGCACTTCTCTTAATGTTCACACCCATATATTAATGCTACTCTCACTTTTGGTTAGAGAAGCTTCTCTTTTCAGATTATGGTGACCTTGGGATGACTCAGAAGGCAACATAGTGCTACAAAGAAGTGACACAGGAGTGCTCAACACTGAAACGTCTCTATCACACCATCCAAGGCTCAGGGTCCATTGTGGAAGAGGTAGTGGAAAGAATGTAAGAGCCAAAGGAAGGGTC
Organism: Orientallactaga sibirica; assembly: GCA_036365145.1. NCBI lineage: Eukaryota > Metazoa > Chordata > Mammalia > Rodentia > Dipodidae > Orientallactaga > Orientallactaga sibirica. The sequence continues at coordinate 914,828 of JAEOAD010002712.1, forward strand.
GGGCTTCTTACAATGTACTCTTCCAGACACAAAATGGCCTGGATATGCATGACCTTGCAGAGCCTGACACTGCCTACATAAGACCATCATAATAGGAGGAAAAGATGATGACATCAAAATAAAAGAGAGATTGATTGAGAGGGAGAAGGGGTATGAGGGAGAGTGGAATTGTGAAGGGTAAAGTGGGGAGGAGGAATTACCATGGGTTATTGTTTATAATTATGGAGTTATCAATAAAAAAAACAAAAAAATTTATCACAGAGAACAACAAGTAACTAGCACCTGTGTCATGAAGTAAAACATTGGTTAACTCAGAAGTCCCTGTCATTTGTTCCTACATGACCTTGTCTCCTGGTCACAACTTCTCTCAATATCTGCACAGGGTTTGGGCTCCTGAGTCCCCAGGATGTGCTTCTAGAATAAACGATTAGAAGACGCGGCAAGTCCAGCCCCAGTGAACATGGGCCAGGTTCATCATGATGGGGGACAAAGGTCCCAACTTCATTCCATGACCCAAGGGTGACCCCGAAGTCCACCCACAGATGCAAGAGGCACACTCCACATGTGCAGTTTTACTTACTTGGAAAAGTTTTCCCCAGAGCATGTATTCATTGTGCAAAATGATGGATTTCATGTTGGCATTCTCATGCATTTCTTTGGGGTTTTGTTTTGCATATGTGTGTGTAGAGTATGTGTGGTAAGTAACGTGATACGTGTGAGGCATGTACCCATGTGTGTGCAGATGCATGGGTCTTGAGCACATGCTAGTGGAGGCCAGAGCAGCATGCTGGACACCCTGCTCTATCACTGACAGACTGCCCCTCACCCCAGAGCTGCTGTTTGCAGTCAGTAAGCCCCAGCCAGTCTCTAGTCTCTGCCCCACAGGACTGGGGTTAAAGACATGTGTGCCCATGCCAGGCTTTTTATATGGTGCTAGGAAATTAAACTTGGGTGGTCTCAGGCCTTCTTAGACCCTCATGCTTGCACAGTAAGCACTTTTGTCACTGATGCCTCCCAAAACATTATAAGCCACTACCAAGGCTCTGGGTTTCCCACCAGGAATAGATGGGAAGACCCTATTGCTGAAGACTCCACATACTTGGTCTGCAAGGTCACTGAGAAACCCTGCTGGAGCTGAGCTGAAAACCTCCTCCATGTGGACCAGCTGACAGAAAGCTGGAAAAAGCTATGATGCATGCAGTTGCATGGGAGAGATAGAAATCACCAGTGGAGATAAACAACAGTAGACCCTGCAAGCCTAAATTTGGCCAGCCAGGCCAAATGAGGCAACAGTGCAATAGTGGCATGTCTGTTATGGGGGAAACCAACTGCTCTCTGATTGGACTGGAGGCCTGTTCCACAGGAGGGAATACATGCCTGATACTGAAAACCTATGACAGGGGAAGTCATGAGCCCTATGGGTGTAACCTCATTGGTGTCTGGTTAAATGTATATACTATGCTCACCAAACTGCCCAGTAAGCACTTCTCTTAATGTCCACACCCATATATTAATGCTACTCTCACTTTTAGTTAGAGAAGCTTCTCTTTTCAGATTATGGTGACCTTGGGATGACTCAGAAGGCACCATAGTGCTACAAAGAAGTGACAGAGGAGTGCTCAACACTGAAACATCTCTATCACACCATCCAAGGCTCAGGGTCCATTGTGGAAGAGGTAGTGGAAAGAACGTAAGAGCCAAAGGAAGGGTCGGGCTTCTTACAATGTACTCTTCCAGACACAAAATGGCCTGGATATCCAAGACATTGCAGTGCCTGACACTACCTACATAAGACCAGTATAATAGGAGGAAAAGATGATGACATCAAAATAAAAGAGAGATTGATTGAGAGGGAGAAGGGATATGAGGGAGAGTGGAGTTGTGAAGGGTAAAGTGGGGGGGGGGAGGAATTACCATGGGTTATTGTTTATAATTATGGAGTTATCAATAAAAAAACAAAAAAAATTATCACAGAGAACAACAAGTAACTAGCACCTGTGTCATGAAGTAAAACATTGGTTAACTCAGAAGTCCCTGTCATTTGTTCCTACATGACCTTGTCCCCTGGTCACAACTTCTCTCAATATCTGCACAGGGTTTGGGCTCCTGAGTCCCCAGGATGTGCTTCTAGAATAAACAATTAGAAGATGCGGCAAGTCCAGCCCCAGTGAACATGGGCCAGGTTCATCATGATGGGGGACAAAGGTCCCAACTTCATTCCATGACCCAAGGTGGCCCCGAAGTCCACCCACAGATGCAAGAGGCACACTCCACATGTGCAGTTTTACTTACTTGGAAAAGTTTTCCCCAGAGCATGTATTCATTGTGCAAAATGATGGATTTCATGTTGGCATTCTCATGCATTTCTTTGGGGTTTTGTTTTGCATATGTGTGTGTAGAGTATGTGTGGTAAGTAACGTGATACGTGTGAGGCATGTACCCATGTGTGTGCAGATGCATGGGTCTTGAGCACATGCTAGTGGAGGCCAGAGCAGCATGCTGGACACCCTGCTCTATCACTGACAGACTGCCCCTCACCCCAGAGCTGCTGTTTGCAGTCAGTAAGCCCCAGCCAGTCTCTAGTCTCTGCCCCACAGGACTGGGGTTAAAGACATGTGTGGCCATGCCAGGCTTTTTATATGGTGCTAGGAAATTAAACTTGGGTGGTCTCAGGCCTTCTTAGACCCTCATGCTTGCACAGTAAGCACTTTTATTTACAGAGCCATCTCCCCAGTGCTGATCCTGTCCCTCATTTCTTTTTCTTTTTCTTTTTCTTTTTCTTTTTTTTGGAGAGAGACACAGAGAGAGACACAGAAAGAGACGGAGAGAAAGACAGAGATGGGCGCGCCAGCAGCCTCTCTGCTGCTGTGAACGAAATCCAGATGCATGCGCCCCCTTGTGGTCATTGCGCCCTTTGCGTCACTTTGCATCTGGCTAAACGTGGAACCTGGAGGTTGGAACCAGCGTTCTTAGGCGTAGAAGGCAGGCGCCTTAACCGCTAAGCCATCTCTCTAGCCTCTGTCCCACATTTCTATCATGCACTTGGCTCATATTCAACCCCTCCTTATCCTGTTCTGTACTGGCTCCCACTGGTTCTCTTCCTCTGCCCCAAGGGAACCAGTGGAATTATTTGAAGCTCACCTACAGGATGAAGAGCATGCAGTGACTTGGGACCAAAATCTGAGCAAGGAAAGGCGCTGCTTTGCCACGTTGAGCCATTGGGGAATAGGGACAGTGGGCAAAAGCTGCTCACACACCTCATTCTTGGGAACGGTGTCAAGGAAAATCTGAGGGTGTACTTGAGCTCCCAGGAAATTCAGGGTTGGCAGGTTGAATCTGATCTCCGGGATTCCTTGGAAGCCCCAAAGTGGGCGAATGTGCAGAATGTTCTAAGTGTAAGGAACCAGGGAAGGCAAAGGCGTCTCACGTAATCTTGTCACTGTGACCAGTCTCCTTCTCCACGTTCATGCTGTATTTTTACCTCTGCACTGGCGAGGCATTGTCTGTGCACAGCCTGCTTATGCGGCTCTAAGGGAAACTCTCCCAGCTGCGTCCCCTCTTTTCCATCTGCTGTGTTCACGCATCTTTGTACGCATTTAACTGTTGCTAGTCGGGGGAGAGGGCATTTTCTGAGAATAGAGGCAAACATTCCTGAAGGGGAAGTTAAGAGTTCAGTCTGTCTGCAAGAGAGTGGCTGGGTTAGTCACTGATACACATTAAACCTGAAAATGGAGCAAGAAAATTAGCACTAAGTAACTTCAGGTTGGAAGCGTTAACTTGCGCCAGTGAGATCACTGTGTTGCCGTATTTATGTGCCAGCCCCGTTTCTCCCTTTTAATCTTAAATATGTAAATCCTCAATTTATCTGGAATTACTTAGTGAAAGGCTGATGTGTGAGTGTGGCAGAGTATAATATTCTATCACCACCCCTGATCCTCTTTACCTCTCATTCTTTTCATAGTAGATCAAAAAACCTGCGTGCTTGCCTCAAGAATATATTATTTTAAGAGACTTGGATTTAGAAATTGATTTCCTTGATGAGAAAAAGAAAAGTCTCCTCCTGACCCCAAGGGTTACTTTGTAATCCTGTCACTTGACAGCAACTCCCCCTCCCTTATTCTCTCTTTTAGGAGAAGATGAGAATATTTCTGAAAAGAAATTAATTTTTCAGCTCAAGTAAAAACAGTGACTCACCGACTTAGCTATGGTGAAAGGATCGGTCCTGTTTAGAAACCTGGGGTTGGAATGCCCTTGGGATGGCATTTAAGGTCAGGCAGTTTTTGATGGAGGTTGGGATTAGGAACATGGGACAAAACTGATATTTTATTTTATTGATGAATTTAAGGCTTACTGTAGACTTTCTCTCCCTTTCTCTTCCTCTCGTTTCCTTTCCCTTTTTTAAGGGGATTTCACTGCTTTTGGATATAAAATAATGAAGGCTAATGTGGGCAAGCTCTCTTCCTCCTGGGTGGGTTTAAATTAATAAGCTATTAGACAGCATGTGGGTTCCATTGCCATCCATGGAAGTCCAGCCCTCAGCACTTCCATCTGTGTTTGGGGGATGTGGGTGCTGGTGACTGATGTGCCTGGCTCCTAGAGTGGGCCTCCACAGCCTTGCTACCATTTCAGCCCCTCAGAGCCCAACAAACACTGTGGTCCCAGCCGCACGGCCTACTGGATAGGCAGGGTTGAGAACTTGAGCCCATAAGGCATTCTGTGCTCTCAGCTCTCTGTTACAGAGATCAAATGTCTGAATTTCCAGAACCTGTGCTTTAACTTGCATACTTGAAGGTAACATGTGTATGCATGTGTAAGTGTTCATGTGTGTGCAGGAGCACGTGTATTGCCTGTATGTGGAGACCAGAGGTCAACATTGGTGTCTCCCTTAATTTCCCTGCACCTCAGTTTTTGGAGATAGTCTCTCACTGAGGCTAGAGATAACTGGTTTAGCTGGACTAGGCTGCAAGCCCTTGGGGACCGCCTGTCTACACTTCCTGAGTGCTGCGTTACAGGAACACCTGGCTTTTCCATGGATGTGGAGGCCCAAACCCAGATCCTTGTGTTTACCCACTGAGCCACCTTCCCAGCCCCTGAAAGGTCCTATGGATAGATTTCTGATCTTTTTACTAGTGTGAAGCCTCAGTGTGTCTCTTTCAATCACTCAGTTCATATTGAGATATCCACTTTACAGATGGATAGAATGGAGTAAGGAAAACAAACTCAGTTCAAGGGGTTGGAGAGATGGCTTAGAGGTTAAGATGCTTGCCTGCGAAGCCTAAGGACCCAGGTTTGACTCTCCAGAACCCAATAAGCCACACATACACAGGAAGATGCATGCACACGAGGTGCACGTGCACAAGGTGATGCATACGCACAAGATAGCACACGCATCTGGAGTTGGATTGTGTGGTTAGAGGCCCTGGTGTGCCAATTCTCTCTTTCACTCTCTCTCTGCCATTCTCTCTCTCTCACGCTCTCATAAAATAAATAAAACTAAAACAAAAATGTTTTTAAAAACTCAATTCAAGAAATGTGTGTGTATGTGCGTATACTAGATATATTCATGTGTACTCAAGAAAAAGTTACGTGTGACACCAGGCATGGTGGCACACACCTTTAATTCCAGTACTGGAAGGAAGAGGTAGGAGGATTGCTGCCAGTTTGAGGCTAGACTGGGACTACAGAGTGAGTTACAAATCAGCCTGGGCTAGAGTGAGATACTATCTGGAAAAAAAGAAACAAAATAAAAAATGTTACATATGAAATATTAGTACAATAGTAGAATGTAAGGTTCTTGCTTGACCTTTAAATCACATCAAAATGAACCCTGTCTCAGAGGCCTGAAATCTCAGTTTTATTTCCTACAATTTTTACTTCCTTCAATTTTTCAAATAGTTGATTATATTTAAAAATAATTCAGCGTTTGGGATGGAGGGATGGCTTAGCAGTTAAAGCACTTGCCTGCAAAGCCAGAGGACCCAGGTTCCATTCCCCAGGACCCACGGAAGCCAGATGCACAAGGTGGCACATGTGTCTGGGGTTCACTTAACAGCAGCTAGAGGCCTTGGTGTACCCATTTTCTCTATGTGCCTCTTTTCTCTCTCCCTCTCTCTCTCTCAAATAAAAAAAATAAAAATAATTTGGTCTTTGAGGAGACAGCGCAGTAATGCCTAGTGTCCTGGTGGGTCTGAGAGTGGCAAATCCTTTTGGGCACAGAAGTGTGGAGAAGACCATGGCAGGGCTGGCTTTGTGGGCATGTGACTGCGCAGTAGCATGGGATCCTCCTGGGTTTTAACCTTTTCTTCAGGTCTTTCTTTTTTCCTTTCTCTCTTTCTTTTGTTCTTTGGTGCCAGGGGTTGAATGCCACTCTCTTGAAACTAACAGTAGTTTCACAAGTTATTTTATTAATTTTTAGTTAGCATTCAATATAATGGGTCGCACAGTGACATTTTCATACATCTATTTTATTGCATTTTGTTTATACCTGCCCCTCTCCTGCTTTATAGTATTTTTTAAAATTTATTTATTCATTTATTTATTTGAGAGCGACAGATAGAGAGAGCAAGAGGCCGATAGAGAATGGGCACGCCAGGGCCTCCAGCCACTGCAAACGAACTCCAGATGCACGTACCACTTTGTGCATCTGGCTTACGTGGGTCCTGGGGAATTGAGCCTCGAACCATGATCCTTAGGCTTCACAGGCAAGCGCTTAACCTTTAAGCCATCTCTCCAGTCCCCTATAGTATTTTTTTTAAACAAGGGTGACCACTGGTCTTAGGATAAACCTCCAAAGGTGAGAGGTCCATCACTGTCCAGTGTGGCCACTTCCAGGGACTGAGTGGACCCAGAGAGAGGTATGAAAGAGCCATGAGTCCCTTGGATGAAATAATATGTCCGTGGATATAAATAGTCAGGGATGAAGGGCTTAGCCGACACCTATCATGTACCTGGACCCTTAGAGGGAATGTTTGGTGCTGGGTGTGTCCCACAGCGACCGCACAGGCATGTCTCTTTTGGAAAGATGGAGCATGTTTACATGCTGGCTCTCTCCAGGCAGTGGGTTAAACTCTGTGGGCATCACAGTCGCTGACAAAGATCAGTGGCAGGCACTTTGAGAAGTTTGTGGCAGCACACATGGGCATCTAAGTCACTATGCCAGAGCCAGGGGAAGGTGATGCTCAAGCCATGTCAAGGGGAGGGATTACAAGGTCATACATGGGAGGAACTGATATGCAAGGGCACAGGGCACAAGAAAGAAACTGATGAAAATGTAGTATGGCTGGAGCTCTCAGGCATGGGGCCATGTCAAGGAATGACGCTGGAGAGGTCAACGGGTTATCCGTGGGGCTCAGAGTCCTCAGAATTAAGCACAATGGGCATTTCGCTGACCAAAGGGCTGGGCATGTTGTTTCACCTTCACTACAGCCTTTGGAAGGTCCACTGTGGAATCCCTTTTACTGAAGGAGAGAAGGAGCTGGTGGAGTTTGTTTACTCAGACAGTAAATTACAGAAATAGGAGTCAAATACAGACATGTCTCTTCAGAAGGACTGAGTTCTCCATTACTGGGTCACGTCGCTGAGGCTGAATGACTTTAACATGGAGAGATGGAAGGCCCTAACAGATGTTGAGCAGACCGGCAGTGTAAAGAGCTGTGCATTTAGAAAGGCAATTTTGCCTCCATTGGATCTGGGCTCAGTTCATCACTTAATGGCAATTGCTTTGTCCTTTTTCTTCCTTCAGCCTATCTTTGAGAGCCTGTAAAGGGAACAACAACAACAAGAACAAAATCCAAGTTGGCCACCTTAATCTCTACTAGGAACTTTTGAAAAATCTGTGAGGTTGATCATAGAGATAAGCTCTCAAGTTTTCGGGCACAGTTTGGCCTCTGTGATGGTTAACCTTGGGTTGTTGCCTTGACAGACTTTAGAATCACCATGGAAACAAACCTCTGGGCATATCTGTGAGGGGTTTCCTAGATAAGGTTAGTTTTGGAGGGAAGATCCACTGTAACTATGGGTGGCATCGTTTCTTGGGCTGGCTCCTGGAGTGCATGAACAGGAGAAAGCAAGCTGAGGAGGCACATCCACCCCTTTCCTTCCTGACTACAGACACATTGTGACCAGCTGGGCTTCCCGCTCCTGCCACCATGCCTTCCCCACCATGGCAGACTGTAAGTGTGGACTGTAACTATTGGACTGGGATAATCCTTTCCTTGCTTAATGGTTTTGTCAAGGTATTTGGTCATGGTAACGGACAATGCATATGGTAGGTCAGTATACATAAAATTATTTCGAGTGGCAATTTGCATCATGAAATTAAAGAAAAATTAAAGTTCTTAACAGCACATCACAAGATTCAGAACCCCCCCCACGCACACAATCAAGTCTCTATCTATAATCTCAAGTCCGCATTCTGTGTCTGGCATAGTTTTTAGACTCGACACTGCCAGCCCAGCCTCCTTGAAGAGCCTCGTCCACTTCTAACTTCCTCCCTTACAGCGTTCTCCTCCATGTGCCGGATGTGCCCAGTCCTGTCATGTGCCAAGCTTCCCAGGGAGGAGGATGACGCTTTAGGGTCCACCACACCTGAGTCCAAGCCCTTGACCCCAAGGTTCTTTTTTTCAATGTCCTAATTGATAAAAACGATAAGTTAATATCAACCTGGAAGTTTGTGGGAAAACAATTCAGGCAAAGTGTTTGAGAGCACAGAGGTGCTCCTTCTGCATGGGGATGTAGCCCTCAGTGGAGGAGCTTGAATTGTTAGCAGGTTGTTCAAAGCCCTGCATGTTCTAGGACTTGCCTGTACATACATACCCCTGGTAAGGTTTAATGTACAGTTTGGGCACAGGGAGGGATCAGTAGCAATCATGCATAATAACATAGACACGTGTTATTGTTCAAGGCCTTCTTGTGATGATGTGAGATGACACAAGGCCTGTGCAATGAGAGGAGGTGAGGTGAATGGCGTGAGCGTGTTGGTGTAGCAAAGCTACTGTGCAAACGTTACTTGAACCGTGGTCCTGCTGCAGTTGATCTACTAAGTGGCTAATGGACAGGCAGCCTGCACAGGTCACATCTTGGGTAGAAAGGAGTGGGACCTCATGAAATTTCATCTATGAGCCATATGGTACACAACTTAAAGGTGACAATCATTTCTGGAAATTTCCATTCAATAGTTTTGGACCAGAGATTATATGTTGGTTACATTCCTCACTGTTGGGACAAAATAGCTAACAAAAGGGAGGAAGGATTTACTTTGGCTCTCAGTTTGACAGGGTACAGCCCATCATGGTGGGGAAGGCCTGGAGTCACGCAGCTCGGTGGTGATGGTGGTGTGCACAGGGGACCCTTGACCTCCCATGTCTCACTGAACAAGAAGCAGAGAGAAGCTAGAAGTGAATCCCAGCTAAAATATCTTCTCAACAGCAACTCACTGCCTTCAGCTAGGCCCCACCTCCTGAGGGTGCCACAACCTTCTAAAACAGCACCGCCAGTTGGGAACCAGAAACATGAACCTGTGTGGTACATGGCACATTCAACCCTGGCAGAAAATCTCCTCTGAAACCACAGAAAGAAAGAAAATAAAAGGCAGAAAGTGAAACTGAGCAAGTTGACTATTAACTTTGTCTCTGTACGTTACCTCTCGATTTCTTTTCCTTTCTTCCCACTGAGACCTCAGTTCCAGCACTTGCCCTGGTAACACGCCTCTCAAATCCATCTACCTCTCTCCATAAACTTCCCTGAGCCAGACCCCTGTCCCTCTAGTGGAGCCTCTGTAGCAACCAAAGGCCCAGGGCAATGCCTATGTTTGTCAACACTTTGCTCCTTAGGGGCATAATCTAGGTCAGGTAACTCTTTGGAACATTCCTACAGGATTCATTACAGGCCAATGTGGCATTCATTGGCCATCAGATAGAAAGGGCACACAGAATGTGGAGGGGACAGAATAGTAGGACACCTTAATATTAGTGAAAACATAATTTTCAGAACTCTTTAAGCTTGTTGTTTCATGCTTATTTGGGAACAGCAACCCTGCCCATGGCTTCTTATTTATCAGCTAGCTACCACCATCATCTGAATTCTTCACAAGTTTACTGAAACACAAGCTTACTGTACTTTATTCCTGAATGGTTACACTTGATTTTTAAAATATGTTATTTTTATTTATTTACTTGAGAGAGAGAGAAAGACACAGGGAGAGAGAGAGAGAGTGAGAGAGAGAGAGAGAGAGAGAGAGAGAGAGAGAGAGAAGGAGGCCTCTAGCCAGTGCAAAAACCTCCAGATACATGCACCACCTTGTTCATCTGGCTTATGTGGGTCCTGGGGAATTGAACCTGGGTCCTTTGACTTTGCAGGCAAGTGCTTTAACCACTAAGCCATCTCTCCCACCCAGCACTTGATTTTTATAGAGGAGTGAATGTCTCTTGGGATGTTGGACTCTTTATCCTCAAAGATTGAGAGCACAAATTTTTTGTTTGCATTTTTCTCTTTTCCTCTTAGACTTAGTTCTACTGGAGAGAAGAAACTGAGAAAGGAAACAAGGAGTGGAGAGTGTGTTAAGTGTCTGGCCACAATCACAGCACTAATGATCACATGCAAAGGGACTTTCAACCTCTTACTCATGGGAGTTCTTTTAATCACCCCAAGGACCCAACAAATGGGTTTTCATATCCGCACTTCACGGATTTGAAAAGGAAAGGCCGGCGGGGGGGGGGCGGCGGAGATATTTCAGCAGATAAGAGTTCTTGCTGCTCATGAAAGAGGGCCTGATTCACCATGAATCTGATTCCCCAGCACTCACATGGACATGGGTGTTGTCACATATGCCTATAACCCCAGTCCTGTGGGGATGCAGAGATCAGAGAATCAAAGAATCATTGGGACTCTCTGGTCAGTCAGCCTGACTGGAAACAGTAGCTCCAAGTTCAGTGAGAGACTCTGTCTTCAGGAAATAAAACCTAAGAAAAATAGAGGAGGACACATGTGCACACAGGTGTGAGCACACACGTGCATACACTGTACATCACACACACACACACACACACGCACGCACGCGCGGAGATGGTACAGAGTGGCAAAGTCAGTTGCCTGCTTTTACTCAACCACCGATGGCAGAGCTAGAAGGTAACCCAGATAGTTGGGTCTAGAACCTAAGCTTCTGATCTTTGGTATGTGCTGCCCAGGGAGGACAAGGACTTATGACAATAATGACTTTGCAATTCTAGGGATCTGTGTATGTGCATGCTCACTAAACCTGGTCCCGTGTGACACTCAAATACAGAACTTTGAGTTCCTGCAGAGGAGAGACCAGGGCCCCTCACATGTGCTGGTTTGAATGTAAAACATTCTCTTAGCCTCATCCTTAATCCCAGGAGGGTGGAGCCTTTGGAAGGTGGAGTTTGCAGGAGGAGGTGCATGGCGGGTAGTGGGCTTTTGGGTGCTATGATCCAGCCCTGCTTGCTGCACTCAACTCACTCTCTACTTCCTCCCTGCTAATGTGGAGATGTAATACCTGGCTGTCTGCTCCTACCATGCATTCCCTGCCACAGAGAAACTTTCTTGAATCTGTAAGCTAAATAAATCCTTTCCATCCACAAACTGCTTTTGTTTGGGTGTTGTATCCTAGAAACAAGAATGTAACTGATACAGAGGCTGGAGAGGTGGCTTAATGGTTATGGAACTTGCCAGCAAAGCTGCAGGACCTAGGTTCGATTCCCCAGTATCCACATAAAGCCAGATGCACAAGAGTTTGTCTGCAGTGACTGAAGGTCCTGGCATGACCGTTCCCTCTCTCTCTCTCTCTCTCTCTCTAATAAAAACAAGAATGTAACTGATACACTCCAGCACCTCTCTAATCATACCAACCATGCCTTTTGCACTTGTGCATGGCTCCCATCAAAACATTTGAAAGCTGTTGGCACAGCGCTCCATACTCCTGAGCATTCAACAGATAGCTCCGAGCCTCTCTCTCTCTCCATGTCCAACCTCCCACCATGATGGGTATCTGCAGCCCAGTCCACCCTTCCGCTCTTGAGCCAGGAAGTGACTTCAGATGCTCTAGGAAACCACCTTCAAGAGATGACAGCTGACACGCAGGATGGAGCCAGCACACAGAGGTGGAGAGAATGTTACATTTGTGTTAGGTGCTAATGCAAGACCCAGCCTATTATTGATTTCCAGTGAACAAATGACTCGTGCATGCATGCTTATGGAACCCATACACTCCCCATGTATCTTCCACTATGACTCCGATTAAAACCAATGGTTTTAATCAAGGCAGAATATCTCCTTTAAACACAAGGATTAGCCTCTATGAATAGAGAAATACAAACAGGACTCTAATTAGAGAATTTACTAATTATTCCTCCCTGCTGAGGACATTAGCTGGGGTTTAGTCTTTAACTGTGACAGCCGTATGACTTTCTCTTGATCTCCAGAAAGGGAAAAATTGACTGGAAAGCTTCGTCTCAATACCCTGATTCTTTTCCCATTCCCTTTCACCCTCAGAGAAAGATATTCCAGCAGGAAAGATCACAGAATCAGCCCCAAACAGTGGACCCGGGTTGACAGCATTCAGGAAGCTTCTCCGTCCCTGGAGCCCCAACTGCTGAGGCAAAGATAAATCGGCAGGAAGATTTCTTTGGGATGATATGAATTTAATGAATCATGAAAAATATCCCCAGCTGTTCTTAAATTTAAGGGAGATTGAGTGATAACAAAAGATAGTTTCCCTTCCTCTTAGATGTAGGTTGGAGCGGAAAGAGCTGAGGTTAAAAAAAATCCCTGGGGCCACAAGCTTGCTTTTTTCTTTTCTCTCTCTCCTATTGTTAAGGGAAAAAAAAAAAAAAAACCGCTGACTGCCATCCGCAGCCACGGGAGGAGGACAGGATGAAGAGTGTTTGCTATGTCCAGACTCGAAGAATTCCCCACTTGGGTTGCAACGATCATGCAGGCAAGCATTTGGAAAGTGCCTGGGCTCCTTTCTCCCAGCCTCTGACCCCCTGCCACCACCCTCCTCAGGTTTCATTCAACACCTTCCCGCCACGTGGATTTAGTGAAATAGAGGACACAAACCCAGCCCTTGTGGGCTCCCCAAGTCTGTCCTCCCCTACAGCCTGGAAGCCACACTATGGTGGGTTTATATAAGCTTTAGGAATTCCCACTTTAGATCCCAGAGGCCTGAGCTGGGGTGATCTGCCATCCAAGGCCACAGACGGATGTGATGAAGAGTGTGTGAGGGCAATGAGTGATTCACCTCTGTCCTCATTAATCTTCCCCCAGCCTCGGCCTTGGCAGACAAGGGTCTCCCCATCTGCTGGGTACCACTTCAGGTGTGGTGTCCAGGTCCTTAGTGTGTCCCTTTCACGTGGAAGAGACAAGGCAGCTGGGTAGTTGTGAAGGCCATGACGGAATACTGCTCCTTCTGTTACGCTAGGGTCTGTTAACCTGTCTTTGGATTCATTTCCCTGGCTTTCGGGTGATGGGGCATGCATCATGTCTGCTAAACAAGACGGTTTTGCTGCTATTGTTAGTGTCTGACTTTATTTTGAAAATGTTGGCTTCTTTGTGCAGTCACTCAGAGGGATGGAAAGACCACAAATGATGAAGCAGGCCAGTTATCAATGACAACCCGTCAACAGGATTTGTTTACAGCGTGTGTGGTTCACACCTACATGTTTCTCATGTACATTACATGAAATCTGCCTGGGGAAAAACTGGAAGCAAGATACGTTTGAGAAGATGATTATTGCAATTGTGCTTTGAGCACGCTGGATTTAGTGACGTCTTAGCAAGGAGAAAAAAAAATTTTTTTTTTTCCCACCATGATCCGAATTGTGCTGGATCACACAATTCTGTTGTGGAACGTGGAACTAAAGAGGTGTGCTGTGAGAGACAGGGACAACTGGAATGAAGGAAAAAATGTTTCAGTTGGTGAGTCACTGTCTTAACAGAGGGTACAAAGTGGTCCTAGCTGGGGATCAGAAAAGCACTAAGAAATCAGTTCTCTTTTGAATTGTTTTCCCAAGTGCCCTCATTCATGCCTGCCTTGCTGGCACTTCCTGAAACTGTTAACACAGGGCATCAGTTACTTTCGTGTTGCTGTCCCACAATGCCTGACCAAGGCAACTCAAGGAGGGAAGGGCTGATTCTGGTTCACAGTGTGAGGGGTAGACAGTCCACAGCAGAGAAGGCATGGTGGCAGGAGTGTGGAGATGGCTGGTCGTGCTGCATCTGCACTCAGGAATCAGAGAGAGACCAATGCCAACGCTCAGTTTGCTTTCTCCTGTTTATTCTATCCAGGACCATCATCCTTGGAACGGTGCTGCCCACATTCCAGGTAGGTCTTTCCTCCTCAGTGTCTCTGGAAATGCTCTCACGGACACACCTAGGGGTCATTCGAAGTCCAGCCAAGATAACAATGAAGATAACAATTGAGCCCAATAGCACCAATATCAATAGGCAATGGCCAGCCTACTACAAAATCCTAATGGCTGTGGTGTGTTCTTGCTGCAGTGGGATGACAAACTATCATGTAAATAGCTATACAAAAGGAACTTTGTCATTTAAGACTTGAGGGTATGGGTGAAGATGTGCCTACAAACCAAAGAAAAAAGCCAATGTGTCACGTGTAAGGAGTAAAACAGTAGTTTTGTGGTGGAACATAGCCATGAAAGGAGAAAGGCAGAGAACAGAGAGGGTGGGGCAGCTCAGAGGGGACTGGACCTACAGTGAGGCACAATGGTGAAGAATAATAAAACCTAAAATATCCAATAGCCATTGGATACCTCTCCAGATATATGCCCTCTTCCTCCTGTCCAACCTTCACTGAGGCCTCTCCATATTGTTGGGGAGGGGGCTTAATAAAGAGAGGCCTTGGGCTGGAGAGATGGCTTAGCGGTTAAGGCACCTGCCTGCTAAGCCTAAGAACCCGGTTCCAATCTCCAGGTCCCACGTTTAGCCAGATGCAAAGTGACACAAGGGCACAAGGGCACAATGCCACACTTGCCCACAAGGGGGCACACACATCTGGATTTCGTTCACAGCAGCTGAGAGACTGCTGGCGCGCCCATTCTCTATCTGTCTCCTTCTCCCTATCTCTCTGTATCTCTCTCCAAAAATAAAAAATAAATAAATAAATAAAAATAAAGAGAGGCCTTTCTGGGTCTCCGTTGGTGAAGAGTCGAAGGCAGGGAACCTGGGTAGGAGATGGAGGGCAGGACTGAGAATAGTGCCACGCAGAGCCAGCTGTGGCCTTGGGAAGCACACGCCCCCCCCCAAGAATTTGCAGCGATCTTGAGGGGCGTCAGGCATCCCACTGGACATCGCAGAGTCAGCTTGAGATCAGTGAATCCAAATCTCTTGTGACAGGGCCAACTGCAGCTGTCATGTGGACTGCACTCAACTAATCAACAGTCCTTTTAAGAACCTACTTCATAACTTCTTCCTCACCAAGCTTTGTACCCAACTTAATAAAAAGAATAGTCCTGAAATTACTTCTACCTAATTTTCCATGCCTTGCCTTTGTGCAGAGGCACCAGAGGACAAAACCAACACAGGACAGGGTCCGATGAAGGAAGCCAGAACCATGTGGCGTGAGTAATAGGATAAATTGATGATCAGCTCACAATAATTAAGTTTGATCTTTGAGTTAGCAGAAAGCTTGCACCGTGTGTGAGTGACTGTGTGTGTGTGTGTGTGTGTGTGTGTGTGTTGCATTTGACAGCCATACTTCCCAAACTTTCAAGTGCACAGAAATCTCATGAGGGTCTTGGGTAGGATGGGGAGCGGATTGTGCATTGTTGGCAGGACCACATTTTGAGTAATGCAATGCTAAAGAGTATAGGACAGTAACTTTATATCCCAGAAAGCCACCAATCATGCCAAAGGGAAAAGGGGGGAGAGGGGAAATAGGAATGTAAGGCTGAGGCAGGGGAATGGATTGCAAGTTCAAGGCTAGCCTGAGCAACTTAGGAAGACCATGCTTCAAATATAAGAAGTGAAAGAAAAAGAGGTGGGAATATAGCTAGGAGGTAAAGCACTTGTCTGGTATGTGCAAGGTCATGAGTTCAATCCTCTGTTACCATAATAATATAAAATAGATAAACTAAAATAGCATAGCTAGGGGGAGCAAGTTTAAAATCCAGCAATCACTATAACCTAGCCCCAGGAATAAAGGGTCGCCAACCATTATCCAGACCACTGGAGGCTTATTCCAACGAGACAGGTTACTGTCCTCTCTATTAAGTGGCACAAACTCTTGGTGCTTTCACAGGGCGCAAGTTCCGAGGGTGGAAAAGCACACGTCCTAGTCTCCAGTCACCTACTATTGCTCACTCATGTAAGTGATGTAACACACATGCTGCTGTCTTCTGAAGCTCACGGCAGTCAGCATTGCTGGGAAATACACATATCCTCATGAAATGTACATTTACATGATGCAGACACATTTTAGACATCCTTTTTCTAATTGGAAACAAATTCTTCCATTAATATCATTTCATTAATGTTAGCCCACTGTTGCAACTTAATGTCTTTTTAACCCTAATAGAGATGCAGTTTCACAGACAACTTTAATTTGAATTTCCGCCTCCATTGCTCTTGCTGAATAACCCACATGTTCACTGATGCCTGTCTATTGTAACTTATTATGCATATACAAGTTCATTTGTCAATTGGAATTTGCTTTAGGGGACAGTCTGGTGGTAATGGGGACAGTGACAGGAACGGTGACAGTGGGCCAAGTTTCAGGCTTAGGTTGGTTGTGTTCTCTTAGCAGGAGTGGGACCAGCGCTGTCACCCTCCCGTGGCCTCCTGACTTTATGGACAGAATAACCGAGCTGCCAAGTGTCTGTTGGGCTATGTGTGGGGGATTTCAGCTTTCTATTCTTAATCCAGTTTCTTCCCCAAATGCAATTCCATTCCTCTTCAGTCTCTTTTCTCTATTTTATCAATTCCTCATTGTTTCATCCTCCTGATGCATTTATATCTTAGAATGTGTGTGCAACCCTGTACAACTGGATGGTCATAACAGCCCCGACATTGATTTTGCTTCTTTTCCGTTCTCCCCAACAGGATCAGCCAGTTTGCTTGTTCTCTCTAGGGCTCTGAAATGCAAAGTACAGAAGAGGCCAAGGGGACACCTAAGGATATGCTTGGAGAGAGGCTGATATTAAAGCTTCAAGGTGTAGGTCAGCTGCCAGGCTTCTCTCCTTAACATCCGACAACCACACACAAGGAGGCAAATTAAGGATCGAGATGTCTCTTCTGGCTTTACTCCTGGTGAGTTGAGTCAGAGGAGGCAGCAGGGAGTGCATGATCCGTCAACCTCATTGAGGAGGGCCCCCAGCGGAATGGGGGCAGGGAGGAGGGAAAAGATGGTGCCGACACATGATGTAGCCATACAAAGTATGTTCTTAAAAAGAAAAAAAATATAGCCAGGGGAAAGACCTAAGCGAGGCCAGGGGAAGAGAATACGTTAAAGAAGGACGGGGGAGGGTCAATCAAAATTCAAGATATTCTGAATAAGACTTATGTAAACCTACTTTTTAAAATAATGGCACATCCAGAAGCTATAGATTGTTACTAGAAAAATTTCAGTGCCTGGGATGGGATACCTTCCAGTGAGTGGTTGGCCAGGGAGGATCTTGTAGCCCCCAAAACATTACAGGCTATTGCTATGGCCCTTGATTTCCCTTGAGAAACAGATAGTAAAACCCTATTGCTGAAGACCTCACTTGCCAGAGTGGCAAAGTCACTGAGAAAGCAAGCTGGTGCGGAGCAGAAAACCTCCCTGTAGACCAGCCAACTGAAAGCTGGAAAAAGCTGCACTGCATGCAGCCGTATGGGAGACAGAAATTATCAGCAGTGAAAACAGTGGACACTGGAAACCTCAAGTTTGGCCAGACAGGCCCAATGACCAAACGGGTGCGATAGTGGCATATCTGCTCTGGGGAAAACAACTGCTCTCTAATTGGACTGAAGGCCCACTCTATGGGAGGGAATACATGCCTGGTACTGAAAAACTAAACAAAAGTCTATGGCAGGGGAAGTCATGAGCCTTAGGGGTATAAAGCCTGCTCTTGTCTGACTAAATGTATATATTATTCCCACCAAACTGCCCTGAAATCACTACACTTAATGTTTATATTCACATATTAATGCTACTCTCACTTCTGGTTAGAGAAGCTTCTCTTTTCAGATGGCGATGACCACTGGGATGACCCAAAAGGCAACATAGTGCTGAGAAGAAGGGTCAGAGGAGTGCCCAGCACTGAAACATCTCTATCACACCCTCCAAGGCTCAGGGCTCATTGTGGAAGAGGGGGCGGAAAGAATGCAAGAGCCAAAGGAGGGATACAACTCCTTACACTGCAACTGTACAGACAGAAATTGGCCTCAATATCCATGACCTTGCAGTGCCTAGCAACACCTTCACAAGACCCTCACAATAGGAAGAAACAATGATGACATCAAATTAAAAGAGAGACTAATGGAGTGAGGGAGGGGATATGGTGGAGAGTGGAGTTCTGAAGGGGAATGGGGAAAGAGGAGGGAAATACCATGGTTTATTGTCTGTAAGTATAGAAGTTGTCAATAAAAAAAAATTTTTTTAAACAACTAAATTACTTTTAAAAAAAAAAATAAGAAGGTTCCAGAGAGAGACACTAGAGGCCACAGCAATGTGGTTGGCTGTGGCCCATCCATGGGTCTCTCCTGTGGCCTGAGCTTCCTCTCAGCCATGTGGCTGAGTTAAGAGTGAGCATCTCAGGAATCTGGCAGGATCTGGTATACAGGTTTTTAATGAAAGAGAGGCGCTAGGAGAGAATTGGGGTGCCGGGAACTCTAGCCACTGCAATCGAACTTCAGAAGAATGCGCCATCTTGGGCACATGTGTGACCTTGCCAAGATCTTCACTGATTTGGATAATTTAGGCTTTAAAAAGTATTGGAGTTTTGTTTTTATTTGGAAAGAGTATTTTCTAAGGCAGTTAGAAAGTAAGTATATAGGAGGTGGTGTTTATCAGAGCATTAAAACCATGCATATGGCACAGGACGATGATAGGACTTCGTCACGTGTTCAGTAAATTTTTTTGTTCAGAACCTGGCAATATGGCAGTCTCCTCTTAATTGTGGCTTTGCTTTCTATAGTTTTGGACACCTATGGTCAAAACCAGTCCAAAAGTATTAAATGGAAAATTTCAGATCTAGAAATTCAGGTTTTAAGCTGAGTATTACCCTGAGTCATGAGATGAAATCTCACACCATCCTCCTCTGTCCTACCTGAGTCAGGAATCAAGCCCCTATGCAGTGCATCCTCACCGTATATGCTACCCATTCATTAAATGCTGTGTAGCTGTCTTAGGAATCAGATAGTATTGTAGGCCTGTGTTGTTCAAAGCACAGGATTGGGCTGATGGCAGTTCAGCTGTGCCAAGGTAAAACTATGATCTGATTTCTTTCTTTTTTTTTTTAAATTAAATTTATGTTTTTATTGACAACTTCCATAATTATAGACAATAACCCATAGTAATTTTCCCCCTCTCCCACTTTCCACTTTGAAACTCCACTGTCCATTATGCCCTTTCCCCCTCTCAGTCAGTCTCTCTTTTATTTTGATGTCATGATCTTTTCTTATTACTTGTGTAGATAGTGTCAGGCATTGTGAGGTCATGGATATCCAGGCCATTTTGTATCTGGAGGAGCCCTTTGTAAAGAGTCCTGCCCTTCCTTTGGCTCTTACATTCTTTCCACCACCTCTTCCACAATGGACCCTGAGCCTTGGAAGGTGTGTTAGAGATATTTCAGTACTGAGCACTCCTCTGTCTCTTCTTCTCAGCTCCAAGGTGCCTTCTGAGTCATCCCGAGGTCACTGCCATCTGAAAAGAGAAGCTTCTCTAGCCAAAACTGAGAGTAACATTAATATATGGGTATGAACATTAAGAGAAGTGCTTACTGGGTAGTTTGGTGAGCATAGTATATACATTTAGCCAGACACCAGCAGACATTACATCCCTAGGGCTCATGATTACCCCTGTTGTAGGTTTTCAGTATCAGGGATATATTCCCTCCCATGGAACAGGCCTCCAGTCCAATTAGAGAGTGGTTGGTTTCCCCCATAATAGACATGCCACTATTGCACCCATTAGCTCATATAGCCGGGCTGGCCAAATTTAAGGCTTGCAGTGTCCACTGCTATGTATCTGTACTGGTGATTTCTCTCTCTCTCTCCCCCTGATCTGCATGCAGTGTGGCCTTTTCAGCTTTCTAAAAGCTTGACCTGCTTTCTTAAGCAAAAGATGAATGTCCCTGCGCTAAGGTCATAAGGTCCACAGTAGGAATGTGAAATTATTTTTTAATTTATTTTTTATTTATTTGTGAGAGACACACACACAGAGAGAAGGGGCATGCCAGGGCTTCCTGCCACTGCAAATGAACTCCAGTTGCATGTGCCACCTTTGTACATCTGGCTTTATGTGGGAACTGGGAAATCAAACCCTGGCCATCAGGCTTTGCAGGCAAGGATTTAACCACTGAGCCAGCTCCCCAGGCCCAGAGGTAAAATTATTAACAAGGAAAACTGAGTTAGCCCTAGCTTTGCTTCCACATCTGTGACTGAAAGTCCTGGCCTGGATGTGTGTGATGAGCCCTTTGTTAAGCTGGAAGGCTGTAGTTCCAAGCACCCACTGAATGACTTGGAATTTTTCTACCAAAAAAGGGGGGGAATTCTGTGCGCTTATATTTTATAGTGTTTAGTGTTTAGAAGCTAAGAAATTTCTTTAAGTGATTACTCTGTCATTTCAATTATAAAAATCTGAAATTCCAATCTTAGGTCTTGCCTGTGTATTTTGTGCTATTTCACTGTGGGTTAATGTTCAAAGGGTCCAACCAAACTCGTCAATATCCCTCAGTACTGGGCCAAGCTGGCCTTGTGACAGGGCCCTTGAGGGCTAAGAGCAACTGGACTACGTCTTTCTCCTCTCTTGATGAACGTTGGTGTTTGCTCTGGGGTCCAGGAGCACCTCAGGATGTTGGCACTGCTTTATGTAACCGTCCTTGTTTTGTTTTCAGTTGGGAGGTGAGGTCAAAGGTCAGCGTTCACAGAGGTCACCCATCCAGACTGGGCCTAGGACCTCTCCAAAGAGGCAGAGTCCAGCTGACGTTGGGTGTTTCTGAACTGGTGTCATCAGATAGGGGGACAGTGATGAAATCTCCCCAGGTTTTCTAAGCAAAAAAAAAAAAAAAGAAAGAAAAAAAAAAAAGAAAAGGTAGCTAAGCTGTTCTGAGCAACAACTGCAGCTGAGGAGACCTCTGGAGCCAATGGCCTAGATTAGCCATTTACTAATTGTGTGAGATAGCGGGCAAAAGTGCCTCACTTTCTTCAAGTGTAAAATGAGATAAGACTGGGCTCACCACATGGGATTCTCAGGAGGCGAAAGGAGTCACATAAGCAAACAGCTCAGAACAATATCTTATGCTCCAGTAAACAGCCGTCCACCCATGCTCACAAAATAACCCTGAGTAAACTCAGTGTGTCTCACACACACACACACACACACACACACACACGCACAAACAACATGATGAAGGAGGGAGACTGTTTTGGAAGAAGAAGGGTTTCAGCAGGGACAGGAGGGGGATAAAAGAGGGCGATGAAGGGCGAATGTGATCATATGATCATATCTATGTATGAAGATGTCAAAAGAATAAAAACAATAAAAGAAAGGTTGGTATCTTTCCTGTAGTTGGCCCTCGCTTGGGAAATCTACTCTTTTCTGTCCCGAATACCAGTTGCCACCATGGAGTGGGCCCCATGTTAGGCTCGTCATAGACGCTTAGTTTTATCTTCACAGCTCTGTGTGATAACTGCTTTTATCTCTATGTTATAGACGAGAAAAGTGTGGCCCAGAAAACTGTTACCGTTTCTCAAGGTCACCCGTGTGTAGGTGCCGTACATGGAATTCTAACCCAGCATTTCTCGTCCTCACTGCAAAACACCCTGCTCTAAACAAAATGAAACAAGGCAAGACGTGCTGTGTCCTCCGCGTGCTCTGAGCTTCCTGAGCCGCACTGCTGGGGCTGTGATATTTCCTAGCAGCTTCAGCAACAGATCCTCCTGTCCTTCTATCCAGCCCACTAAAAACTTATTCTCCATAACATTTGGAAATGTCTGTTTTCATTTAGCTTATGTATTTTGTCTTTGGTTAGTGGCTAAACAGCTGGTCATCCCTCCAGGGGCGTAGGGGCACCCTCAAAATCACAGCAATCATTGAGTGTACTGGTGCTCTGTGCAAAAGACGGTTCATCAAGGCTTTCTGTGCCATCGTGATGGTCACTGCTGGCTGTATTCTAGCTGGAACCTCGGACGTGGCCAGGAGGGCTGTGGGTGAGGCCATTGCATGGAAGGGTGAATCTGTGGGTCACAGGGATAGCTTAGGCACAGCTTGTGGCCAGGGCAGTGATTCAGCATTCCCAAGATTCCCAGTTTCCATCAAGGAAATTCAGTCCAAGTTATTCATGTGAAGATCTACGCTGGAGTGGAGTTACCTTTTTGATGGCGCTCCCACCTCCCTCCTGCACTTCTCTCTTTTTCTCCCAAACCATAAGGGAAGGCTAATATCTGGGATGGAAAACCCCCATGTGGTCTCACAAATATGGCCTGACCAGAGGTGGCTGAGGGCCTCCTTCCTCCTCTGTTTGTTTAAAGATAAAGAGGCCTTTTCAGTTCACAGGGGTCCAATGATTTAATCATACACTATATTAACAAGGTACCTGTCCTCTTGGGCTGAGTCCAGAGAGACAGAAACCTGGGGTTCTCATCCTTAGGAGCCAAGCACCCCCAAGCCTCTCCATTTGGAAATGCTACCTTTTCAGTTTTTATTCCACAGTCTCAGAGAACCATGGATTTCTTTTTCTTTTATTTGTTTCATATTTTTTTTAAGCCTCTGTTATTTCCAATACACGGCGACCCTGGAATTACAGAGGTGCCAGTAACATTGCCTGTTCCAAAGACAAAAGTCATTTTTTTTTCCTTACTGGAATTTTTTCATTCCTTCCCACCCACCCCACCCCCATTTCTCATTTCCTCAGGAAACCATTTAGTTGGAGACAGAGGGAAAGTTTCCCAGCACACTTCCCCCAGGCCCTACAGACTCATGTGCATCCAGTCACCAGTACCAAGAACATATGCTATGACATATGCAACCGTGTCCATCAACATTTCTGTCCCCAGGCCCGGGGAGCCCTCGGAAGGCCTTTCTCAGTTCTGACACCAGCCCACCTCCAAGCACTCACCCTTTGCCTGGGTCATTCATCAATGGGGCAAGGTGGGGCCAATATGGAACTTTCTGGTGTCCCTGGATGGCACTCTTTTGTGGGCTTTCCCCAGAGCTGTGCTGCAAAGTGGATTGTTCTGGTCACAGGAGCAACTGGGGACATGTGGTCCTTGTCAAATACTTGAGAACTTCACCTTGGCCTACACAGTGTTGGCGCTGCTGCGGGCATCATGGTGCACAATCTGAGTAAGGCCTCTGTCCTCTTTATTCTCTACTTTTCTGGAGGAAGGGGATATATTGAGGGGAGCAGTCAAAAGATACAACCCCAAACCAACAATAAATGAGCAAATTGCTCATGTTTAGTGCTAAGTGCTATGAATGAATCAAACAGTATTTTACAATAGTGATGGATTTCCTTCTGGTTGGCAACTTTTTAGGAAGTGTCCATTCTCCTCTAATACTTCCAAATGAGCAGCTTTCCAGCAGGCGCAGTCTCCTTGCTGGGCCTTTATCCCATCTACAGCAAGGAGTGTGCCTCTTTCTCCAAAGACAGACTTTACGAACACTTGTGAGCCAAGGCATAGGGCCTCAAGGGTTTCCACCAGCTCCTGGTTGGACTCCATATGCCAATGGTAAAAATGCAAAATAAATAAATGCAGAGGGCTTAAAAAAATTAGTT
Source organism: Orientallactaga sibirica (assembly GCA_036365145.1). Lineage (NCBI taxonomy): Eukaryota > Metazoa > Chordata > Mammalia > Rodentia > Dipodidae > Orientallactaga > Orientallactaga sibirica. The sequence continues at coordinate 938,779 of JAEOAD010002712.1, forward strand.
TCTACTTTATGGCTGCCAAGAACCAGGGAGCTTGTAAAAGCTATCTGTGTGGTGAAGAGCAAGCGAGTAGAGTGGGACTACTTCCAGCTGCAGAGAAAACGTCATTTTTAAACCAAACGGGACTCCCCGGTGTTAATCATTTTTCATGATTTACCCAGACTGTTGGGATCAAATCTAACCTTTGTCTTAATCTAGGTGTGTTATGTACCTTTGGGAAAGACTGGCTTTTCTTTCTGGGAGCCAGCACCCATCTTGGCAGAGCCCGGATGTGGCTCCCACTGCTTCTTAGTTTGCTTTCTTGGGTTCTGTTTGGATTTAAAAAAAAAAAAAAAAAAAAAGTGGAAGAAAAACAGAGACAAAATCGTCTTAGGCCCAGGAGACCATCAGGAGCTGGTGGCAGAGCTCACGGAAAAGTCCTCCCTCCCGAGACTGAGCCGACACTCGGCGACCACCAGATGTCAGCAACTCATCTGCTTTCGGTTTCCCGCAGGGGAGAAGCCCTGGGCTCACCCCGCTGCGTCCAAGTCTGGGGTTTGAGTCAGAGCTTCTACGCCTAGGCAAAGGGCTGACTGCTCCAGGCAGATGGTACTGTGGGGGCAAAGGTGACCTCGAACCACATTCCCATGATGGAGCTCTTGGACGAACACTTTGAATGGGCTCTCTTTTTTCTTTTTGGTCAGTACTATTTACAGCCACCGACGTCTGTCAGACAATTAAGCTTTGTTGGGAACATTTTGAAGGCTAAAGGCAACTAAGTGGGTAAATTTGCTTTCAAGTTTAAAAAAAAAAAAGTCTATGATTTTAAAAGAATCTTTCCGGACTCTTGATAAAACCTGTTAGAAGAGTAAAAGAAAATAAAAGGTACAAACGCAGTATCATAGAGGCGGGCTGAGCAAGATAGGCAAAGGGCAGGAGGCAGTTAGGACCAGCTCCTGTTGATGGTTATTTATTTTATAAAGCTGGGGTGATCCCTCCACCTAATAGTTACGAGACCAATTACCTTTGGTGAGTTAAACATGCCGCGGCTGAAAATGCCATTGGTGTGCTGCAGAGATGGCTCAGCCGTGAGGGCGCTTGCCTGCAAAGCCTAACACCCAGATTCAATTCCCCAGTACCCAAGTAAAGTCAGATGCACAAATTGGCCCAGGGATCCAGACTTCCTTTGGGAGGAGTTAGTTAGCATGTCAGAAATTCAACATACCGCAAAGAAGAAGTCTGTCCGGAGACTGCCGCCACCTCCCCTGTGCTATTTCCATAACCCCAGCGAGCAGGACACCTGGCTGGCTATCTTGGAAGAAAGGAGTTCTAAGTTCAGTGCCTTCACACTTCTACTGCTTCTCCCATCCCCCTCTCCTTGAACATCCCCCTCTCCCTCACCCCTCCCCCAACTAAGAATGTCGGAAGTCTGAAGTCTGACGAGGATTAGGCTGAGGACAGGAGCCAACTCCCTCCCCAAGGCCTAGTAGGTGCTGCAGTTGTCTATGGACAAAATAAAGTGCAGTGTGCCTCCCCCACCTGCCTCCCTCTTCTCCACGAACCCTGGCATCAGCCTCCTTGCTCCCTTCTAGAAGGCCCTAATTTTCCTCCCACGTTCTGTCCTCTAGCCAACTTTCTTTGCTGTCCCCTGGAACTGCCTTCCATCTTATTTAGATTCAACAGGCGGGTCAGACTCCTCCTTGCTAATGCCCTCACCTGTCACCCCAGCTTACTGTTATTTTACCTCTTCATTCCTAAAACACCCAGTGTACCACATCGTGCATTCTGTACATCAACAATCATATTCCATGAAAAAAATATAGGTATATTTGCATATCAGTAAGTAATAAGATATTATGTTATAATTAATAAGATATATTATGTTGTCTTCTATATGGTGCAAGCCTGTGTCTTATGAGATAACTTCTTGAGACTTGAAGTCATTTTTTGACTAGTGCTTCGCAGGTAGTCCGGTGCATAAGAACAATTACTTGCTAATTGATAGCAGAAATTTGGTGACCTCACCATGGGCCCCAACTTCCAGAGCAGATGGCCCTGGGAGTCAATTTCGCAGGTAAAGGAGAAGTGGGACCTGGAGCCCTGGGCTCCTTCCTCCTTTACTGCTTCACCTGAGATCTTTAAGTAAAGACCGTTCTGAGGTTCAATTGCTTTGAGGAAGGCTGTGGTTCCTTTTGAGAAGGAATGCCAAGCCTGGATCCCCTGAGGGAAATTTGACCTGCTAATTATATGCAAAGACTCTGCTCCCAGAAAGAAGGCTGCACTTTGTTGTCACCTGGGAAATGACAACAAATGACTTTATCTCCCTTTGAGCAATCTGCCTGTACAGGAGGGTCAATAGGGAAGCCAGGTGAGTCAGGGGCCCCCAAGTCACCAGGGATGGGGATCAGGGATGAGATGGGTGGGGCAGCTACTGAATGTCTTCCTGTGACTTTGATCTTGTAGCTGAAAATGCAAACTCTCATCTCTAGGGTTGGGGAGATGGGTCAGCCAGCCAGAGTGCTTGCTGTGCCAGCATGGGCCTGGCATCACCAAACAGCTAGGCATGTCCATACACACCTGTAACCCTAAGTGTGAGGGGAGCAGAGGCCAGAGAATTGCTGGGGCTTGCTGGTTGGCCATTCTGATTAAAAAATAAATAGCATCTCTGAATTTAGTGAGAGACCTTGTCTCAGGGAAACACACGTGGATGTGTAATAGTGGAGCTTCTCCTCTGGGTTCCTCATGTATATACATGAGGCACACACATCTGCACACACCACACACCACATCACATCACAAAAAAAAAAAAAAAAGCAAAACACCCACATCTCTGTCCATTATGAAGAGACTCTTAAAGTAAGAGGAAGGGTTAAAGAGCTATGCTAAAAAGCATGGGTGGATTCAAGGAACATGCAGAGAAAGCCACTGTGGGCAGTGTGAGGGTGCCCCTCTCTGCCTCCAGCCTGTCAGCCTGTGGCTCGTAGAAAGGAGGCAATGTGGCTAGATGGTTATGATGTGGGGCTCCTCTAGCTGCTGCTCGCCCAAGTGGTTTCCAACAATCCTGACCATCACTCTTGGGAACATATGCTTTTCTTCCTAGAGCAAAGGGGTGGAGGCTGGGGGAAGTGAGGGGAAAATGTGCTCTCAGTCACTGCTGGGTTCCAAAACCAGGTGAGATGTCAGGCGCTCTGGCTCCTGATTTGGGGGTTGCTATGGTCTGGCTATGCATCTTAGGAAGAATCATTCATGGTGGACACCTGGCTGAGGGGCCCTCAGAATATGGGGCTCAGAATTGAGGCACGCACGTGTGTAATACTCAGGCCTGCTGCAGAAAAATGTTTGAGATCCTTAAAGTGTATGTTACATATGGATTTCTCATGACATAGGCAGGGCTGGGGAGATGGCTCAGCCGTTAAGAGCACTTCTTACTTAGGCATGAGGGCCTCCCCGGTCAGAAACCACCAAGTCTGACTCCCCAGAACCCATGGAAAAAGCTGTGCGTGACCATACATTTCTGTAACCCCGGTTCACAGGAGGAAGGGCCTGAACAGAAGAATCGCTGGGGCTCATTGAGGGACAGCAGCTCCAGGTTGAGAGAGAGGCGACCTGTCTCAAGGAAATAAGCAGGTGAGTGGTTGTAAGAGAAAGACATTCAACGTGCTTCTCTGGCCTCCGCATGCATGCATGCGCGTGGGACACACACGGGCATGTACATGTGCATACGCCACATATCACACATACCACACCACACACATACTCAACACACACACACACAAAATGCAAAACTAAAGATAGGCCTTTTTCTCCCTGCTTCTTTCTCTCTCTCAAATAAATGAATAAATAAATAAATTTTAAAAAATTATTTTAAAGGAAGCCGGGCATGGTAGCACATGCCTGTAATCCCAGCACTCGGGAGGCAGAGGTAGGAGGATCGCCATGAGTTCAAGGCTACCCTGAGAAGACAGAGTGAATTTTCCAAGTCAGCATGAGCTAGAGTGAGACCCTACCTTAAAAAAAAAACAACAAAAAATTTTTAAAGGGGGTTGGAGAAATGGCTTAGTGGCACTTGCCTGCAAAGCCAAAGGACCTAGGTTCGATTCCTCAGGACCCACGTAAGCCAGATGCACAAGGTGGCACATGTGTCTGGAGTTCGTTTGCAGTGGCTGGAGGCCCTGGTGTGCCCATTCTCTCTCTATCTATCTCTCTTTCTCTCTCTCTCAAATAAATAAATAAATAAATATTTAAAAACAATAAGATGGACCTAAGGAGATGACTCAGTGGGCTGGGCCACACAAGCACAGAGAGCTGAGTTCAGACACGCAGCTCCCACAGGAGAGCCAGGTATGGTGATGCTAGGCACCTGGAATTGCAACACGGAGGCAGAGACAAAAGGACCGCTGAGGCTGGCTGGCTGGCTTGTCTAGCTGAATCAGAGAGTTCCAAGTTCGCCGAGAGAGCTGGTGCCATAAAAATAAGGTGCAGAAGTGACAGATGAAGATGCCCAATGTCGGCCTCTGGCTTTTACATGCTCATACATGCACGTAGCTGCACAAGATATGCACATGTACACCCACACACGTACAAACACGCATACACGTGCACACACATATACATGCCAAGATATGACATATATTGTCAAATAAACTTGCAGTGCTAAAATTAGTTTTGTTTATTTTTATTTTAAAGAATGTGGTGGAATAGGGAGATGGCTTTGCGGGGAAGAGCACTTGCTGTGTAAGCGTGAGGACCTGAGCAAACCTGAGTTGCTCACTGGTCAGCCAGCTTGACCAAAACAGTAGCTCCAAGTTCAGTGGGAAACTCCATCGCAAGGAAATCAAGCCAAGGCTTCATAAGGGACAACACCCACATGGCCTCACACGGGCACATGGGGCACACAGACCTGCACACGCCACACACACACGGGCACGCGGGGCACACAGACCTGCACACGCCACACACACACGGGCACGCGGGGCACACAGACCTGCACACGCCACACACACATGGGCACATGGGGCACACGGGCCTGTACACGCCACACACACATGGGCACGCGGGGCACACAGACCTGCACACGCCACACACACATGGGCACGCGGGGCACACAGACCTGCACATGCCACACACACACGGGCACATGGGCACACAGACCTGCACACGCCACACACACACGGGCACGTGGGGCACACAGACCTGCACACGCCACACACACACGGGCATGTGGGGCACACAGACCTGCACACGCCACACACACGGGCATGTGGGCACACAGACCTGCACATGCCACACACACACGGGCACGTGGGGCACACAGACCTGCACACGCCACACACACACGGGCACGTGGGGCACACAGACCTGCACACGCCACACACACACGGGCACGTGGGGCACACAGACCTGCACACGCCACACACACACGGGCACGTGGGGCACACAGACCTGCACACGCCACGCACACACGGGCACGTGGGGCACACAGGCCTGTACACGCCACACACACATGGGGCACATGGGACACACAGACCAGCACACACCACACACACATGGGCACGTGGGGCACACAGACCAGCACACGCCACACACACACATGGGCACGTGGGGCACACAGACCTGCACACGCCACACACACATGGGCACGCGGGGCACACAGACCTGCACATGCCACACACACACGGGCACGTGGGGCACACAGACCTGCACACGCCACACACACACATGGGCACGTGGGGCACACAGACCAGCACACGCCACACACACACACGGGCACGTGGGGCACACAGACCTGCACACGCCACACACACACATGGGGCACACAGACCTGCACACGCCACACACACACACGAGCATGTGGGACACACAGACCTGCACACGCCACATACACACGGGCACGTGGGGCACATGGACCTGCACATGCCACACACCCGGGCACATGGGGCACACAGGCCTGTACATGCCACACACACATGGGGCACACAGGCCTGTACATGCCACACACACATTAGACCAAACTTTCTAAACCTCTCCCGTGACTGGCCCAGCCGGGTCACATCCTCAGAACTAGCCTTCTTTATGACTCCCTGTGCTGGCAGCTGGTGATGAGAGCAGGCACTGAGGCTGGGGGGAGTGCAGATGTTGTCCGAAGTGACCCATGTAAATGTCCCAAGCATCGACTGTGAGGACCTGTATTCCTTTCTTGTTACAGTGGACAAATACCTGAACAGAATAAAGCTATGGAAGGAACGGCTTTGTGTTGGCTGACGTTTAAGAGGGGTGTCTTCCACTGTGGTTGGGAAGGCGTGGTAGGCCACCTGGTCACATTTCATCCAGTAAATTAAGGGTGAACAGGAAGCGAGGCCAGGCTTTTAAGTCTTAAGCCTTCCCCTTCCCTCTCCCCCTCCGTGATCCACTTCCTGCAGCAAGAAGTTCCACCACTTTCCAAACAGTGGCACCAGCAGGAGACCACGTGTTCAAACACTCCAGGGGGCTATGTCTCATTCAGACCACAACAGGATCCAAACTGGCCTTTCAGCTTAACCATCGGTGAGCTCCTCTTTGGCAGCATATCGACTAAAAAATGTACATTGGAATGAAGTTTTATTTTGCACGCTTTTGTAGAAGCGAACACCATTATACCACAGGTGAATTTTCTTACCTCCATAACTTCACACAATCCTCACAATAAGATCATGGGAGCAAATTCCATTATCAGACTTCATGGATGAGGAAGTCATTAGCAATAAGGCTCATTAAGATACCTGTGTCTGCTCAGAATCCCGTAACCACTAGGTAACCAACAAGTCCAAATACCTCATGTCTTCTGTGGAAACCAGGTGAAAATTGGCTCAACAAACGGTGGAGGTTTGATTCAGGTGTCCCCCATAAACATAGGTGTTCTGAATGCTAGTCTCCCCAGCTGATGGCAATTGGAAATTAAAGCCTCCTGGAGGTGGTGTATTGTTGGGGATGGACTTATGGGTATTATAGCCAGTTTCCCCATGCCAGGGTATGGCACACTCTCCTGTTGCTATTGTCCACCTGATGTTGGCCAGGAAGTGATGTCCACCCTTTACTCATGTCATCGTTTTCCCTGCCATTGTGGATCTTCCCCCCTTGAGCCTGTAAGCCAAAATAAACCCCTGTTGTTTTTTTTTCCCCCACAAGCTGCTCTTGGTCAGGGAGATTTCTGCCAGCAATGCAAACCTGACTACAACACAAACCTTTTTGTTAAAAATATTAATATATTTATTTTCAAGCAGAGAAAAACAAAGAGAGAGAGTGAGAGAGAGAGAGAGAAAGAGAGAATAGGCATGCCAGGGCTTCCTGCCACCACAAACAAACTCCAGATGCTTGTTCCACTTTGTACATTCAGCTTTATGTGGATACTGGGGAATCAAACCTGCCTGGGTCATTAGTCTTTTCAGGCAAGTGACTTAAATGCTTAGCCATCTCCCCAGTGACAGGAAAAGACAGTGACAGAACCTCTAGGACGTGACTCTTTGGAGATTTGTGTTCATCTTGCGGCCATTCCCCCATCCTCCACCCTCCCCCAAGCACAAGAGCTCGGCCATGCTCTGCACACCAGCAGGTTAGAGGGAGGGACTTCGTTTTCCAAGGTATTGTGTGGCCTGTTTCTCTAAAGTGATCTTCTGAGGCTCCGGAAGTAAACACAACTTAGAAGCTTTACATGATTCACACGGCTCATTCACACAGTGGCAAGTGCTGGGAAGAAGGAATGCTACGGTTTGGCTGTCTGCAAGTAATACAGTGAGCTTTGAGGATGTGGCTCTTGTGATTCCTGGGGGGATCTTCGGCGGTGCAGCTGCCTTTGACTCGTCCGTGCTCCTATTAGGTGGTCCTCACCGTATGTCTGTAACTCAGTACACTGACCAGTTCATTAAGCTACACTGGGATGGCATTGTGTCTTTGGCTTGTTAGTGCCTTCTCTGGGGTAAATAAGCATTTATTCATGTCTCTCCAGGAAGAGTCACACAACATGAGAGTTCTTCAGTTGAAGACTGGTAGCAGGGATTCATGTGGAGATAATATTGGCCATGAATAAAACTCTACCAAGCAACTGGGTCAAAACTGCCAAGTTTTGTCTGCACTATCCAGCCATTTTCAAACATCGAGGTCTAACAAAGACTAGACTTGAAAATTTTTGGCTAGGATGTGATGCTGTGTACAAGTCAGGGTCCAATCAGAAGCCGGGAATCACACAGTGATTTGAACAGGAAAAAAGTTAATATGAAAAAGTTACTAGGCTGGGCATGCTGCTGCACTCCTTTAATCCCAGCAATCTGGAGGCAGACACACGAGGATGGTTGTGAGTCCAAGGCCACCCTGAGACTACATAGTGAATTCTAGGTCAGTCTGGGCTAGAGTGAGACCCTACCTTGAAAAAAATCAAACAAAAAAAATTTCTGTCTGGACAGTTGCATTGTAAGGAATGGTGCCCTTCCTTTGGCTCTTATATTCTTTCTGCCCCCACTTCTGCAATGGGCCCTGATCTTTGGAGGGTGTGATAGAGATGTTTCAGTGCTGGACAGTCCTCCGTCCCTTCTTCTCAGCACTATGTTGCCTTTTGGGTCATCCCAGTGGTCATCGCCCTCTGAAAAGATATCCATCCTCGCAGTGCCTAGCAATACCTTAACAAGACCCTCATAATAGGAGAAAAAGATGATGACATCAAATTCAAAGAGACCAATAGAGAGAGGGAGGGGATATGATGAAGAGTGGAGTTCTGAAGGGGAAAGGGTGAAGGGGAGGGAAATATCATGGTTTATTGTCTGTAAGTATAGAAGTTGTCAATAAAAAAATAGACAAAAGCCGGGCGTGGTAGCGCACGCCTTTAATCCCAGCACTCAGGAGGCAGAAGTAGGAGGATCACCATGAGTTTGGGGCCACCCTGAGACTACATAGTGAATTCCAGGTTAGCCTGGGCCAGAGAGGGCCCTCCTTGAGAAACAAAAAAACAAACAAACAAACAAAAAACAAAAAAAAAAAAAAAAAAAAGGAAAATTACTGGGGTTAGGGGGTTGTCTCAGAGGTACAGCATATGATGAATATGCACAAGTCCCTAGATTCCATCCCTCAAGCCAATAAAAAAGCCAATTAAAAAAGGAATTATTTACTCTAATTTAGTAATGAGGAATTTACTAGGCATAAGTAAAAAGAACTCTGACAACTTATGAAGAGCATGGGTATGCAGTCACCACTCCACTTAGAGCTGAGAGAAAGGGCCCAGGGCCGTTTCCCTCCTCCCTGCCTTCTACAAAGGGCCCATACCCGGACCTCACTGGTGACAGCACAACTAAGGCCCACCAGAATGGAAGAGGACTCCCGGACCTCACTGGTGACAGCACAACTATGATCCACCAGAATGGACGAGGAGCCGTTCTGCTGAAGGTAATGCGATGGAGAACTCCTTCTGGCAGGTTTTAGTCACCCACCGTGAAGAATGAAGTGGACAAGGAGCCAGGAGGACTTTGTTCATGCAGAGGCAACTTGGACATGAGGCAGACACACTCTGCAGGTTGCAGTAGAGAGCCACCTTGCCAGGGACAACTCTATGCTGTTGGTGGCTGTGCGATGCTTATATCTGTGTGGAGTCGTGAAGAGCGGGAGGCTGTGATAGAGACCAACGCACATTCTGATTGGCTGTGTGTATGTAAATTAGGGTTGGGCAGAGAGCCTGTCCAACTACAAAGGGACAGAGGGACCCCATCAAAGGGTTCCCAACCAAGTTCATGTTCTGCCACAGCAATCAAGCTCATGTTCTCGTGTTGTCTTTCCCTTTCTGCCACAGTGATTGTGAGGAAGTGGGTGATGGGCTGTCTTGAAGAGTGGGGACGCAATGGTTTTTTATGTGCCACTGGCTTCCACTCACAACTGGGGAGGGCCTCCTACATCTGTCAGTGGAATTGGCTAGCAATCTGTCTCCTGGAACTTGCTGCAGGTCAACCTTCTGAGGTTCTGGGAAGCTGTTCGGGAGGAAGTGTCATCCTGAATCTCTAGGAAACCACCAGAGGAGTTTGGGGAATCTGTTGAACATGGGCGGGGGGTACTGCTGGCCACTGTGTGCAGAGGGAGCCTGGTGGTTAAGCCAAACTACTTAAAGGGCCCAGATCCATTTTGGAAGAACAATGAGTTTGGAGCATAAAAGCAATAAATTTGGTAAGTGACACAGCGTGGAAGGTATGTGAGTCATACTCAGGAGGTACTTGAGATCTCACGGTCTGGCTCAGTGGAGCTGTGCTTAGTCCTGGAGTTCATAGTACGTGGAGGGAACTTCGGGTAATCTTCCTGAGTCACCTTCACTTGCAGTATTGCAGTCACCTCCTGATTGCTATCCTTGATCCCTTTCTTATTCCTGTATCATTTATTTTTCAATCAGTAGTTCTCCTCATCTACTTTCTAATCACAGAATACTAAAACTCGTTATAGTTATAAAGAAAAGGGTCTAGTTTTTGGTAATTTTGGAAGATGGATGTCACAGATTGAGTGGCTTTATCTCTTTGTCCTCTTGGCTGCGTTACAGCATGGTGGACAAACAGAAAGGGAAATGGCTACACTCAGAATCAAGGGTGAGAGGCAGCTTCGCTTTGCCATTACCTCGTCTAAAGAGAACCAACTCACTCCAAGAGATCAGCGTTCATCTTTTCTGAGGGCAACACCAAATCCCACCTCTTAAGGTCTACTACACACAGGAGATCAAGCCTTCAGCAATGTACCAGTGGGCAAATGACATTCAACTCACAGCGGCAGCAAGTGATGTGATTTCAATGTAGGACTTTGTCTTTCAGCTGCTCAGCTCCTCGATGATGCTCATCTGTGTAGAGAACAGCTCGTGTCTTCTCGGGGACCCGCGTGCGTGGAGCCTGACAACCTGCTTCCTACTGTAGTGCGCCTTGCTCCTCTACCTGGGCCATGGTGGTCTCTGTGCCTCTTGAGTAGCCCAGGATCAGCCAGGCGCAGGTATGAGCTATGGCAACCTCACCTTCCTAGGGGTCTCCCCACCTAGACTTCCACATGGTGCTCACCCTGCCTGGCTCCTGATCTATGCTCAGAGGATTCCTGCTCTGTGAGTTCACGCCCGGCTGCTCAGACATGCATGTTTCCTCTCACTCCCTTCCATACCAGACACTGTAGCCCCCTTCTGTGCTTGATTTTCTCCATAGCCTTTACTATCGTCTGCTTATTATATGTTCTGCATGTTTGTTTGTTTTTATTTTTTATAGGAATATCTCTGTGCTTAATTAGCTAGTTACTGTTTTTTAAAATATATTTTTATTAGTTATGTATATAGTATATAGTATATATCCAGCCATGATGGTACCATCCTTAGCCTTCTCCCTGTCCTCCCCCCATGGGTAATATGGGTCTTTCCTTATGGGGGTAGCCATCAGTTATGTGGGAGAGGCAATGACTCTGTGTATAATGACCCAACTCATGGCTCTAACAATCTTTCCGCCCCCTCTTCCACGAATTTCCCTGAGCCATGTTGGATTCGTTTTAGGTCTATTTCAGTGATGAGGTTCTGTGAGTCTCTGTGTCTCTGGATATCTGATTTGGTAGGGGTTGAGAGTTCTTTGTGTCTATCTCCTTCACCTTTGTGCTGGTACCAGGTTCACCAAGAAAGCTGCACTCTTGCTCATTTCCCCTATAACTCTATGGCTTTAGCTGGTGCCCTGGTGAGGTGACTGATTCTCTCCTCAGGTTCTGCATCCATCTGAAAGAGAGAAGCAGATTCTCCAATGGAGAGTGAGGTCAGTGCAAGATACATAGATAACCATTCTTATTTTAGAGAGAATTTAATAGGTGTAGGCCCTCTTGTATCCCACTATTGGTGGGAGCTTGATATTGGAGGGTGGGCCTGTTTTTGGATATGGTTCTGACTTGTTTCCCAGTTCCAGCCATGGGTTCCATTCCACTGAGCGGATCTGTCAGCCAAATCTAGAGCAGTTGGTAACCCACCATGGCTGTGTGCCACTATTGCACTTGTGTGAGCATCACGTCAGGTTGATTGCTGCTGAGTAGCTTAGACCACAAGTTGCTTACACAGATGTTGGTCATTTTCCCCCAGTCACTTATTTAGCACCTTCTGGCACTAGACAAGCTAATTGTCTGCGGACTGACTCTTTTCCACATTCCAGCCAGCTCTCTCCATGTTCCATCCAAATAGCATATGGTGTCTTCAGCAGTAGGGTCTTACCAATAACCTTTAGTGCGTCATCAAGTGCTCTGACAGAAATCTTTTTTCTTTTGGGAAACCTTGTAGGTCTCACTGATCAACAGCTCACTGTGAATATTAACCACATGCTGGTATTGGGAGTTACAGGTCAGTGCCAAGGGAAAAGAAGGAAGAAAAATATATGTAATATGAAAGAGTAAGAGAGAAGAGGGAGTGATAGAGAAACAGGAGAAGATTTCAATTTTTGCTGGTCCCATCCTAAGTCAATTTCTTTCTTTCTTTCTTTTTTAAAAATTTTGGTATGGTGTGTATAATATATGGTATGTGTCTGTGTGTGTGTGCACACATATGGTGTATGCACATGTGTGTGTTCATGTTCACAACCGAGGCTCACATGTGCAGTGGCTAGAACACAGCCATCGCATGTCCCCTCTACTGCTCTTCCACCTTCCTTCTCTGAGTCAGGCTGTCTCCCTGAGCCTGGAGCTCTGTGCTCTTTTGGTGGGACTGGCTAAATAGGTGTTCCCAGCAATCCTCCTGTCTCTGCTCCTTTCAGTGCTGGGGTTTCAGGTGTGTGTAGCCACACTCAGTTTTTTCTTTAATGTTTTTATTTTTTATTGACAGCTTCCATACTTACAGACAGTAAACCATCATAATTCCCTCCCCGCCCCCATTTTTCCCTTCACAAATGCATCGTATCTCCTCCCTCTCTCCATTAGTCTCTCTTTTGATGTCATCGTCTTTTCCTCCTATTGTGAGGGTCTTGTGAAGGTAGTGCTAGGCACTGCGAGGTCAAGGATATGGAGGCCAGTTTTTGTCTGGACAATTACATGGTAAGCAGTCCTACCCTTCAACCCTTACATTCTCTCCGCCACCTGTTCTGACTCTTGAAAGGTGTGATAGAGATGCTTCAGTGCTGAACTCCTTCATCACTTCTTCTCAGCACTACACACTCAGGTTTTTACGTGGGTGCTGGGGAGCAAACAAACTCAGATCCTCACGTTTGAGCCATCTCCCGGCCCTTCCTTTCTATTTTATCACCTGAGTCTCGTCCTAATAGAACGCAAGCTCCATAGGAAGCTGAGCTTTTGCCGGTCTTGTTGATTTCTGTGTTTCCTGGGACCTTGAACGTGCCTGGGACGGCTTGTGTAATGCATATTTGTTGGGTGACAGCACATGGCTGAGCGCTGTGACACTTCTCTTAAGAGGTCGTGGGTTGTAGGCAGCCACAGCACAGCAGTTCTCAAACACCTTAAAATCTCCACTAGCCCTCATAAACACTAGCATGGCCCTTTTCAGGCCTGCCCTTTATGAACATAGAACCTTCTGGAAGAGTGTGGACCAATTACTCCCAAGAACACATGGGTACCATTCAGGAAGGTGGGAAAACAGCTCATTGAAATGCCAACGACTTAGAGACAAGCACTGTTGTTTAAGGTGATGAATTTTGTCAAAGTCTGAATTCTTAGCTGCACTGTTTCCTCTGGATTTCAAAGACAAAACCACAGATGAAAATAAAGCCATTTTCTTCCCAGAGTCAAATTCTCTAGTTCTCCAAGGAAGGAAATATACCTATGATTGGCACTTCCTTCAGGCTCTGGAATCTGTCCTCCATCACGGTCAGGGTCACACTCCTTCTGCCTGCTCTTAGCACTGAATTCCAAGTGTGGCCTTGCGGAATGAGTCATATCCCCATTTCATGTGATTGGGACCTTATTTAGCCAAGGACATTTAATAGCTTCTGGATAAATTATTTAAGGACTGGGCAAAGGGAGCTGTTAGGTATATCCTGAGATTCAAACATGAGTTGGAGGCAACAAAACAAGCTGAACAAATCATGTCTGTGTGAGGTTGGAGGGCAGCAGCCTAGGACAGGTCTGATAGATATCAGCAGAGGGCTGGGGACATAGCTCAGTGGTAGAGTGCTTGCCTAGCACAGGAAAGGCCTTGAAATCAATCCCCAGACCCTCCCTGCCCTTCACTCCAGACACAAAAGCCAACAGAAAAAGACACGATTGTTTAAAGACTGTTAAGAGTTGATTTACAGGTTCTGGGCCCACTGGGTTGGCTTATGACATCCAGGCAGTTTAATTCTGGTATTAACACTTCATCTGCTATGAAGAGTGTGTATCAGGACGTCAGCTACATGCATCATGTTGTTCTGCTACTGAGACCAGTGCTTTCCTAGCTATAAGCATGGCCTCAAGTCTTGCAAGTTCACAAAAGTCTAGAAAATGTATTATCTTCCAAAAAGGTGAGTTGAGTCCTGAGGAGTTCACACAAAAACTCTCCACTTATCCCCAGGAACCTGATCTTCATGTCATCTTCAATATTTTTCTTTTTATTTTTTGGTTTTTCGAGGTAGGGTCTCACTCTAGCTCAGGCTGACCTGGAATTCACTATGTAGTCTCAGGGTGGCCTCGAACTCATGGCAATCCTCCTACCTCTGCCTCCCGAGTGCTGGGATTAAAGGCGTGTGCCACCACCACGCCTGGCCCATCATCAATATTTCTAAGTGACACTGGGCTTGGTGACCTGTGGCTCTCATGCCAGTGCCAGGGCGGTAGAGTCAGGAGATCCCTGGGGCGTGCTGGCTTTCCGGTCTAGTCCAATGGTGAATGCCAAGGCTGTGAAAGATGCTCTCAGGAAGAGGTGGATTGTACTCCCCCTGTGTGTGTGATAATGAGAGGTGTCCTCCTCCAACAAGAGCCAAGTTAGGGAGAATAGGAGAGAAGTTTGATAAAGTAAGGGTCCTCTCGTTCCCTCAGCCCAGCGCCCTATGGAATGACGTCGTGGCTGGTGGGTACTGGCAATGCATGCATGGCCCGCACTCTGGATCCAGTGGCCAGTGCTAAGCTGGTGTCGTTCTCTTGCCAGTGTTCCATTCCCTCTCTGGTCACCTCTCCCCTCTGACATCCATCCGTCATCACCTCCTTCACCTGCTTCAAGCCTCCCAAGGAGTGCACTCGCGCCAGCATTTCTGTTTCTTGCCTATTCATTTACCTCCTGGCTGTTCCACCCCAGAATCCTTTGCAGCCAGAATTCCTTGCAGTCCCTTCTTCCCTCTTCAAGATCTATTATTTGGAAGGCCGAAAGTTTTAGTAAAGACAGCATCGCTGTTGCCCAGAATCACTGCCATGACATGTTTAGTCAGGTCACAGTTGAAATATGATCTGGTGGGGTTTGTTTATTTTATTTTTGACTCTCAACATAGTTTTTTTTAATTGACAACTTCTATACTTACATACAAAACTGCATGATATTTCCCTCCCCTCCCCCCATTCCCTTTTAGAACTCCAATCTCAATCATCTCCCCTCCCTCTCTCCATTAGTCTCTCTTTTAATTTGATGTCATCATCTTTTTCTTCTATTATGAGGGTCTTGCAAAGGTATTGCTAGGCACTGCAAGGTCATGGATATCGAGGCCAATTTCTGTCTGGACAGTTGCATTGTAAGGAGTCAGTCGTACCCTTCCTTTGGCTCTTCCATTCTATCCGTCCCCTCTTCTGCAATGGGCCCTGAACCTTGGAGGGTGTGATAGAGGTGTTTCAGTGCTGGGCACTCCTCCATCCCTTCTTCTCAGCACTATGTTGCCTTTTGGATCATCCCAGTGGTCATCGCCATCAGAAAAGAGAAGCTTCTCTAACCAGAAGTGAGAGTAGCATTAATATGTGAATATGAACATGAAGTGTAGTATTTTTAGGGCAGCTTGGTGGGAATAATATATACATTTAGTCAGACAAGAGCAGGCTTTATACCCCTAAGGCTCATGACCTCACCTGCCATAGACTTTTGCTTAGGTTTTTCAGTACCAGGCATGTATTCCCTCCCATAGAGAAGGCCTTCAGTCCAATTATGGAGCAGTTGGTTACCCCAAGAGTAGACATGCCACTATTGCACCCGTTCAGTCATTGGGCCTGTATGGCCAAACTTGAATATTAAGTGTCCACTGTTTCCACTGCTGATGACTTCTGTCTCCCATATGGCTGCATGCACTGCAGCTTTTTCCAGCTTTCAGTTGGCTGGTTTACAGGGAAAAGGTTTTCTGTTCCACATCAGCTTGCTTTCTCAGTGACCTTGCCTCTCAGGCAAGAGATGTCTTCAGCAATAGGGTCTTACTATCTGTTTCTCAAGGGAAACCAAGGGCTTTGGCAAAAGCCTTTAATATTTTGGAGGCTACCAGGACCTCCGTGGCCAACAACTCACTGGAAGGTATCCCATCCCAGGCACTGAAAATTTTGTAGTAACAGTCTACAGCTTCTAGATGTGCCATTATTCAAAAAAGTCGTTTTTTTGTTTTATTTTGTTTTTGGTTTTTTGAGGTAGGGTCTTGCTCCAGCTCAGGCTAAATATGATCTGTTTTTGAAGAGTATTCATACACCATCTCAAACACGGACTGTCACCTGGACTAAGGTGACAGTTTTTACTTGACACATCCACTTGGATGCTGGATAGGCGTCTCCCACTTACATGGCCCCAAACACGCCCTTGCCGAGCGTCTCACGGTGCTCCCGTCGGGGTCCATGGTGACATCCTCTTTCCAGTTGCTCCAAGCTGAAAACCTTGGAGTTGTCTTTCCTGTTTGCTGTCATATCTGAGCCATCAGCAAATCCTGTTAGCTTTACCTTGTTGTCTTGTGTGTGTGTGTGTGTGTGTGTGTGCGCGTGCGCGTGCACGTGCATGCATGTGGGCATATGATGTATGTGTATGGGTGTGCAGGTGCCTCCAAGCGCATGTGAAGTTCGGGAGACAGCCTCCGGGTGTTGGTCCCTCCTTCCCCCTCGCTGAGTTAGGGTCTCCATTGCTTGCCACTGGTAATGCCTGACTGACTGGCCTGTGAGCTTTGCTATTCTCCTGACTCCGCCATCCACTGTTGTGGGGGAAATGGGGATTGCAGACCCATGGAGCACTTTTATTTACTTATTCATTTATTGCTGTAGACCTTTCCTTTGTTTCCTCATAAAACTTTTTTTCCTTTCCTTTTTTATTTCTTATTTTTTACTTCTATACTTACAGACAATAAACCATGATATTTCCGTCCCCTCCCCTCTTTCCCTTTCACAACTCCACTCTCCATCATATCCCCTCCCTCTCTCTATTAGTCTCTCTTTTATTTTGATGTCATCATCTTTTTCTCCTATTATGAGGGTCTTGCGAAGGTATTGCTAGACACTGCCAGGTCATGGATATCGAGGCTAATTTCTGTCTGGGCAGTTGCATTGTAAAGAGTCATACCCTTCCTTTGGCATTCTTCCGCCCCTCTTAATATGTGAATATGAACATGAAGTGTAGTATTTTTAGGGCAGCTTGGTGGGAATAATATATACATTTAGTCAGACAAGAGCAGGCTTTATACCCCTAAGGCTCATGACCTCTCCTGCCATAGACTTTTACTTAGGTTTTTCAGTACCAGGTATGTAATCCCTCCCATAGAGAAGGCCTTCAGTCCAATTATGGAGCAGTTGGTTACCCCAAGAGTAGACATGCCACTATTGCACCCGTTCAGTCATTGGGCCTGTATGGCCAAACTTGAATATTAAGTGTCCACTGATTTCACTGCTGATGACTTCTGTCTCCCATATGGCTGCATGCAGTGCAGCTTTTCCCAGCTTTCAGTTGGCTGGTTTACAGGGAAAAGGTTTTCTGTTCCACATCAGCTTGCTTTCTCAGTGACCTTGCCTCTCAGGCAAGAGATGTCTTCAGCAATAGGGTCTTACTATCTGTTTCTCAAGGGAAACCAAGGGCTTTGGCAAAAGCCTTTAATGTTTTGGAGGCTACCAGGACCTCCGTGGCCAACAACTCACTGGAAGGTATCCCATCCCAGGCACTGAAAATTTTCTAGTAACAGTCTACATCTTCTAGATGTGCCATTATTCAAAAAAGTCATTTTTTTGTTTTATTTTGTTTTTGGTTTTTTGAGGTAGGGTCTTGCTCCAGCTCAGGCTAAATATGATCTGTTTTTGAAGAGTATTCATACACCATCTCAAACACGGACTGTCACCTGGACTAAGGTGACAGTTTTTACTTGACACATCCACTTGGATGCTGGATAGGCGTCTCCCACTTACATGGCCCCAAACACGCCCTTGCCGAGCGTCTCACGGTGCTCCCGTCGGGGTCCATGGTGACATCCTCTTTCCAGTTGCTCCAAGCTGAAAACCTTGGAGTTGTCTTTCCTGTTTGCTGTCATATCTGAGCCATCAGCAAATCCTGTTAGCTTTACCTTGTTGTCTTGTGTGTGTGTGTGTGTGTGTGTGTGTGTGTGTGCGCGTGCGCGTGCACGTGCATGCATGTGGGCATATGATGTATGTGTATGGGTGTGCAGGTGCCTCCAAGCGCATGTGAAGTTCGGGAGACAGCCTCCGGTGTTGGTCCCTCCTTCCCCTCGCTGAGTTAGGGTCTCCATTGCTTGCCACTGGTAATGCCTGACTGACTGGCCTGTGAGCTTTGCTATTCTCCTGACTCCGCCATCCACTGTTGTGGGGGAAATGGGGATTGCAGACCCATGGAGCACTTTTATTTACTTATTCATTTATTGCTGTAGACCTTTCCTTTGTTTCCTCATAAAACTTTTTTTCCTTTCCTTTTTTATTTCTTATTTTTTACTTCTATACTTACAGACAATAAACCATGATATTTCCGTCCCCTCCCCTCTTTCCCTTTCACAACTCCACTCTCCATCATATCCCCTCCCTCTCTCTATTAGTCTCTCTTTTATTTTGATGTCATCATCTTTTTCTCCTATTATGAGGGTCTTGCGAAGGTATTGCTAGACACTGCCAGGTCATGGATATCGAGGCTAATTTCTGTCTGGGCAGTTGCATTGTAAAGAGTCATACCCTTCCTTTGGCTCTTACATTCTATCCGCCCCCTCTTCCATAATGGACCCTGATGGTGTGAGAGAGGTGTTTCAGTGCTGGACACTTCCCCATCCCTTCTTCTCAGCACTATGTTGCCTTTTGGGTCATCCCAGTGGTCATCGCCATCTGAAAAGAGAAGCTTCTCTAACCAGAAGTGAGAGTAGCATTAATACATGAATATGAACATTAAGTGTAGGGCTTTCAAGGGCAGTTTGGTGGGAATAATATATACATTTAGCCAGACAAGAGCAGGCTTTATATCCCTAAGACTCATGGCCTCCCCTGCTATAGACTTTTGCTTAGGTTTTTCAGTACCAGGCATGTATTCCCTCCCATAGAGCAGGCCTCCAGTCCAATTAGAGAGCAGCTGGTTTCCCCCAGAGCAGACATGCCACTATTGCACCCCTTTGGTCATTTGACCTGTCTGGTCAAACTTGAGGCTTCCAGTGTCCATTTTTTCACTGCTGATGACTTCTGTCTCCCATAAGGCTGCATGCAGTGCAGCTTTTTCCAGCTTTCAGTTGGCTGGTCTACAGGGAAAAAGTTTTCTGCTGAGCACCAGCTTGATTTCTCAGTGACCTTGTTACTCAGGCAAGTGAAGCCTTCAGCAATTTCATATAGCTTCACGTGGGCATTGGGGATCCGAACTCCAGGCGGCAGGCTTGTGAGGCAAGTACCTTTAGCCGCTGAGCCATCTCCCACCCTCTATCTTTCTACCAGACCCAGAAACTGGCCGCTGCTCTGCCGCCATCACAGCCTTACTTTCTCTTCCAGGTTACTGCTCAGCTTTCAATGGGTCATTTCATTTCAAACACTTCTCCCCATCCTATATCACCTTAGGACGGAAGCTAGAGTGACACTTTTCAGATATAACTCATGTCCCCTCTGCTAAGACTGTTCTGGTGGCTTTATATTTCACTCAAGATGACAGCCAGGGACTTGCAAGCCCTGAAGGCCTTATGTGATCCATTCCCTCTCTGGTCAACTCTCCCCTCAGACATCCATCCATCACCCTTGCTCACTTTCTTCCAATCACCTAGCCACTTGGCTTTCCTTGGACACCCAGGTCACATTGTTGACATGTGAATACACACACACACACACACACACACACGTACACGCGCACCATACACTGAAAAGAAAATATCCAACATGGTGTCTGTTGTAAGTGCACAATAAATTTGATAGTAGTCAGTTTTGTTACACAAAATAAAATGTTGCTGGGTGTACTTTCAAACATCAACAATGGCTAGATGAATTTTTGTTTTACAATGAGCAAGTATTATTAAAAAGATGAGAGTTATTGCCATTTTCAAAGAAAGAATTAGACCCATGTAGCTGTGTATTGCTTGGGTTGGGTCAAGTGGACCCATCTGAATAGGTCTGATGGTCTCCTCTGGTTCCTATCAGCCTACTTCTCTGGCTATTTCTAAACAAAAAGTAAGAGCCGGTGTTCTGAGGACAGGCGCAGAAGAGCAGGGAGTGGGGGATGCTCTTTGTTGTAAAGCTGAAGGGGGAGAGACCAGAGTGGTGTGTCCTGGGGTGGGCCTAACTCTAGTCCATATGCAGGGGAGCAAGAAAACACAAAACCAATCCCATCTGGGGTCTAGAACTAAAGGGTTTTGCCAAGAGAAAAAGTCTGGAAATGGGCTCCTGAGCGAACCTGGGTTCAAATGAGTGACAGCTGAAGGTTCTCTGGAGCTGCTGGATCTCATGGACGTGGAGTATGAGCTCATGTTCTTGGAAGCTTGCTGATTGCCACACTTAAGAAGGATGGTGAAAGGCCGGTGAGATGAATGTTAATATTTTATTTAACCTCTACGGTGTCATGTCAACATGTGATACATGTACAAAACTACCAGTGATCTCGTTCAAATTCTTCTGTGGCCTTTCCTTCCAGTGCTAACCTGCCTGCCAAAACCCGGGGCAGATTTCATGTTTAGAGCACATGTCATTTTTGGCTGGCCACCTGTCCTATGTCCAGTGGTCACGACAATGCCCAGGGCAGCTGTAGATCTTCCAGGGACGCCTCTAGGCAGGGAGCATTCCCAAGGGCAACCTATGTCTTCTCTACTTGTTTTCTCTTCTACTTTATCACTGTCTCCTGCGACAGGACCTCACCTTGGTCTGGCTGTTTCCTGTTAGGGTCATTCTCTGATGCTGCCAACCCTTCCCAGAAAAGGAGTGGTTTCTGGAAAAGGCTGCTGAGAAACGGGGAGAGGCAGGCGGTGAGCTGTCCGGAGGGCTGTCAGTGTCACCCCCATGAAACTGTGAGGTGGCCTAGTAGGCTGGTGGCCCACAGGGCTGGGTTGAGAAACTCTCCAGGTTAGGCCTGAGCATGCCAGGCAGGGTACCAGCTTGGCTGTTGCCTGTGAGTGTCGCCTTCGTGAGCTGAGGTGTCCTAGCGTACAGCGTGGCCCCGCTCACACCTGCCTGTCGGGCCTGGCCTCCATCCCGCAACCCTACCCACGTGGTGGCCCTGGGTTCCTCTTCTCGCCACCAAAGAGGACTCACGATAAAGGAGCACGTTTACCTTGCCTGGGGAGACTCGACTTGTACATTTGTCAGCAGCCGAGCTGGGCTGAAACGTGACTAGAAACTCCATTTGTCACAGGGCTGGATTTATCTATGTTTGGAAGATTAATTCTTCGCAAACGAAGACCTGTCTAAATGGGACTAATGAGCCTCAAGGGCTCTCGTTTGCTTGTGGGGTTCCCAGCAGGCTCGGCTCGGGTGGCTCTCACCACTAGGTCAAAGGCCAGCTCCCTTCTCATTTTGGAGGGTGCACGTGGCCTTGGGATGCTCAAGTTCTCCCATTCATCTCCCTTTCGAGCAGCGTATGCTTGGGGATGTTTACTTAAGCTATTTTTCTTGAAGATTATAAGAGTCTGCCTCTTCTGTTCATAGCGCCGATAAAACAGTCTCTAGACAGGAGGGAAGGGCCCACTAACCCGGGTGCACAGATGGGGTCGCCTCTCCAGGCAGCCAGCACCCACCTGCTCCTGCCTTGCCTGCTGGCTGGCTGTGCTTTAGCACAGGAGCTTCTTTCAATTAAGGAACACTGTGACGCCCAGGAGAGTGGGGGTGAGGGTCGAGGTGGGCAGTGGGGGAAAAGAGAAAGGACTGGGGCTAGGGCACTAGGACAGAAGGGCAAAAAATTTGTTTGAGATGAAAAAAAAAGGGGGGGCGAGAATGAAGAAGAGAGGAATGAGAAGGGTGGGGCACAGACAGGGCCAAGAGACAATCATAGACGCCATTTCCGGAAAGGCCCGAGTATACTGTTGTCATTTCATAATTGCGGAAAATGTAGGTGACAGCGGGGAAGAGATTTGCCTGAGGTCCCAATCACTCAGGGCAGAGCCAAAAATGTCACCCCTGGCTCCGTCTGTGCTACCTGCAAGGGGAACGGTGAGAGGAGTCGTGCTCTGAGAGTTCCACGTCAAGTCACGTGTCAACACTGTGGACCCTGGGCAAAGAAAAAAGCCATTCTCTTCCTCCTCCCCTTCCCACGGCCTCCACCACTGTCAACGACCCTATAGCTACCCGGGCAGCTTAGGCCATTTCTTGGGACAGTATTCCCTATTTCAAATCTCCCAAGTGAGATTAAAAGAGCAGAAGTCGGGGCTGGGGACGTAGCTCTGGGTAATAGTGTTGCTTACCACCAGCAAGGGCTTGAATTTCATCCCAAACTGCAAAATAAATAAATAAGTAAGCAAATAAAAGAAAGCAGAGATCTAACATTAGCTAAATACGCTTCAACACCAAGCCTGTGGTGACTCCTCCGGGGGTACCCATGTGCTCACTTCATAGACTCGTCATGTTGGTTAGCACACACCCTGAGCAAATCTCTACACACATACACATACACATACACCCCACACACCCACACACACCCGGGGCCAAGTGGTAAGGCTCCAACCCCAGCTCTGCCAATTTTCTCTCCTGGACAGGGGGCAGGTGGGCCTGTGACTTCTGGGGCCCCAGTTCCAGGTGACAGCAGAGGAGACACGATCTGAGCAAGGAGCACAGGCTGACTTACGAACTGTGTCACAAGGCAATTTTGAGCCTTTGCTGTTTCCCGTTTCTCCTCTGGGGATTCAACAAGAACAGCCATTGTTTCTTTCTGATGTGGCTCGGATGAGGAAGTGACCACCAAGGCCTTCATCAGGCACGTGGCGATGGCTTTTCTCTTTGAGTTGTTCGCAGCGGTTTCTTTCACCCTGGTCTCCAAGGCTGGAGCGTGTGCAGAATCAGACTCATCCAGGCCTGCCAAATCATTTCTTCCCTGCCTTCCATTCCGTCGTCTCTGTTCAGCAGCCCGGGGTTGGCCGCCATCATGTGTCTATCCCCTAGGAATTGGCACATGTAAGTCAGCCCCTACCCACCTGAAATACCAGTCACTAAACATTATGGGCACCCTGTGGGGCCTGGCCTCCTATTTTATTTAGGTTCGTCCCAATGTCTCTAGATTCGTGTCATATTATTCATCCATGCAGCAACCCTTCTCCATCGGGGCCACAGCATGGCCAGGTAAGACCAGGATGCTCAGTCCAAATTCAGTTTCAGATAAAAAATGGATAGTGTGAGATTATAAGTCTATCCTCTGCAAAATGTGGGTGTGTTTTTTTGTAAAAAAAAAAAAAAAAAAAAAGTTTTCTTACTTGAAAGTTGAACTGAGTGTGGGGCATTTTCATTTGTTAAATCTTTTAACAACAGCTCTGGGAAATGTAGTCTTTCAAGATGCAGCACTATGGTACAGCCGAGCGCCTCTGTTGCTAGCCTTTCCCTGGGGAGTCTACTTCTTCTCACCCCAGATTAGGGGTGCTGACTGAAGAAACAATCCCACCCAAGTCCAGCGTGGTGGCCTGGTGGGTTATTGGGGTGACTCACAGAAGCGTGAGATTGTATCACTAGAAAGTCTCAGTGCCACCTCCGAGCCTGGGGGATGCTCATGAAAGCAACATCCCTGGGGCTTCCTGCACCCCGAAACAGAAGGGTTCCCTCCCCTGCTATGTTGTAGACTCCATGGGCCTTGAGGGTCTCATAACTTTCTTTTGAGTTTCCTTAGCCCCCACATACCATCTAGGCTGTTTCAATCTCAAAGAAACAGTTACACAGAGGCCTGCTTAAAGAAATTCAGAATCAGAAGGCTTATATGGAGTTTTTGCCTTCCCCTCTATAATCATCTTTGCTGTGGTTTCAATGTGTACCCCCAAGTACCTGTGTTGGAAACTTAAATCCCAATATGACAGTGTTGGAAGGTGGCATGCAATAAGAGGCAGAAGGATGTCAGGTCAGCACAATGAGAGGGTAGCGTTAGAATAGGGAGTTTGGTCCTCTCTTACGCATGCGCCTTCTACCACTGAATGAAGAAGCACAAGACCTTCGTCAGCTGCCAGCCAGTATGCTTGGAGTTCATGACCGCCAGAGCCACGAGCTGAGTAAGTTTCCATTTAGATCACCCAGTCACTGTGCCCTGCACAGCAGGAAGGGCACAGAGATTACCACTCATTCAATGTCTACTGGACAGCCATGATGTACAAGGCATGAGTCTAGGTTCCAGGGACTCAGTGGTAGACTAAAGTTGGTCTTTCTTCTCATAGAACTTCCACTGTTGGCAAATAAAGTTTTAAAGACTTTTAAAATGTAAATTTAGGGGCTGGGGAGATAGCTTAGCAGTTAAGGCGCTTGCCTGCGAAGCCTAAGGACCCAGGTTCAATTCCCCAGTACCCATGTGAGCCAGGTGCATAAGGTGGCACATGCATCTGGAGTTTATTTGCAGTTGCTAGAGGCTGTAGTGTGTCCATTTTTTTTCTCTCTATCTTCCTCTCTCTTTCTTAAATAAGTAGTAAAATAAAATATTTTTAAAAATATTTTATTTTATTTATTTATTTGAGAGACAGAGAAGCAGAGAGAGAGAGAGAGAGAAAGAGAAGCAGAGAGAGAGAGAGAAGCAGAGAGAGAGCGAGAGAGAGAAAAGGTGCACCAGGGCCTCCAGCCACTGCAAATGAACTCCAGACACATGTGCCACCTTGTGCATCTGGCTTACGTGATGTGGGTCCTAGGGAATCAAACCTAGGTCCTTTGGCTTTTCAGGCAAGCACCTTAACTGCTAGGCCATCTCCACAGCCCAAAATAAAATATTTGGTGGGGGGGAGGTTTTCAAGGTAGAGTCTTACTCTAGGCTGACCTGGAATTCCCTATGTAGTCTCAGGGTGGCCTTGAACTCATGGTGATCCTCCTACCTCTGCATCCAGAGAGCAGGGATTAAAGGCATGTGCCACCACACCTGGCTTAAAAATAAAAATATTTTTAAAGAGACTTTTTTTTTTTTTTTCCAAAAGAAGTAAATCTGGACTGGGGAAGTGGCTCAGAGTACTTACTGCCTGAGCATGAGTGCCTCTTGGGGTTGGATACTGCCAAGTTCGGTTCCCCAGAATCCATGTAAAGAGTTCAGCATGGCCACACACATCTGTAGCCCCAGTCCACTGGAGCTCGTGGTGGCCAGCAGCTGCGGGTTGAAGGAGAGACCCCGTCTCAAGCAATAGGCTGGTGAGTGACAAGAGGCTCCTTCATATTCTCCTCTGGCTTCCACATGCATGTGCATACACCACACATCATGCATGTGCAATAATACACCACACATGCATACCACACATACCACACACACACACGTGCATGCACACACATGCATGCATACCACATATACCACACATCATGCATACCACACAATAATGCACACGCATGTGCGTGCACCACACAATAATGCACACACATGTGCATGCACCACACATCATGCATACCACACATACCACACAATAATGCACACACGTGCATGCACCACACATCGTGCATACCACATATACCACACAATAATGCACACATCGTGCATACCACATATACCACACAATAATGCACACATATACACACACACACACACACACACACGTAAAAAAAGGAGTAAAGCCAGGGTTAACACTGTGGACTAATCAAAGTGGGGACTGGACCCCCAGAAACTCAGGGACAAGCAAACAAACATTTTAGGCAGTGGCCACAGAATATGCAAAGGCCCCTGCCGGGTGCTGACCATCCTCGGGCCTTGTATAAAGTGCTTCTGGTGTGACCACACTTATTCCTCCCAGGGGTACCTGTGCTGGGGACCTGTTTCTCCATCCCCCTTTGAAAATGAGGAAACTGAAGAGGTGGACAGTTCACTCTGCTGACCAGGCCACCAGACAGAAGGAAGAGCGGCGTCTTCCCCACTCAGGGCTGGCTTCCCCACCTGCCCTTCCCTTTGTCTGGCAGAAGCGCTTTTGAAAGAGACAAGTCTGCGCTCTCCCTTCTAGCCTGCGCTGGCTCTGTGGCGGGCCCTCTGGTGAGGTTAGTGGGGCCTGGGTGCAGTGGGACGCCTCACAAGGCACCCTTCACTGTGAATAGCAGAGGCTTCCCTCCGCCCAGGAAGCGGGGCCTGGCTGGGGACTGTTGTCCCATGGGGTGGGAACAGGGTAGTGTCACCCCAAGGTCTTGTCTCTGCTGACCTTGCACCTCAAAAGGATACATTGTTTTCAAACCCAGCTTCCTATTCCTGCTAGATAACCCTTCCCACTAACAATGCATCCAGGTTGTAAAGTGTTGGCAGGGCTTCCATTTTAGCAGCAAACTTTTTGTCCTGGGCTGGCATTGTCCTCTTCATTCACTAGGGCCCGATCTTCTTTCAGGCCTGGGCGCTGGCCCCTGGGTACCCAGACACACTTTGCTGGCTCAGCCTTGTGGCGTTGATAACATTGTTATTATTAGACATGCCTATGGAATGCTGCGGCTCATCCCCCAACCTCAGCGCTATCCGTGATGTGAGGCGCAGCCTGGCTAAGGCTAACACCGTGGGTGAGTCCACAGGGATCATTCAGAACCAGGTTTGGAACCAGCACCAGACAAGAGCACCAGCCGGCCATGCAGACCCACCATCTGCCCATCACCTTCCTCCATGGGACAGGACCACGGGCTAACTCTGCCAGCTCGCTCACTCTCTCTCCTTAGTCGCCTCTTTCCTCTTCCCTACTTCAACTCCCTCAGAACTGAGCTACCCGCCAGGGCCTCTGTCAGGTTCTGAGCACTGGCTGCAGACATTCATAGGCTTGGATTTGGCCTTCCTAAAGCCCTTTGGGATGTGTATATGTCTTCACACAAAAGAAATCCCTACAATGAATGCCCTTTGGGAATGGGTCATAGCCAGTTGGTAAACAGGACACTCTGGATGCTCAAGTTGTGCCTCTGGGTACCTAATAATGGCAGAGCAACAGGTCTTCAGGGCAGAAAAAAACTCCCTCTTTTTGCCCATTGATATGAAGGGCACAATGTGTAAGAATGTGACGTGTACAGTTCTTTGTTGATTTACACACACAGGTGTGTACTTACATGATGTCTGTACGTGGATAGCTAGCTGTATGTATTCTTGTCTACATATGTATTCTTACATACGTGGGCGTACTTTCATATCTCAGTGTATGCTCACATCTATGAATGTATACTTACATATGTGGTTGTACAGGTGTATATATATGTTTACATACATCCACATGTGCTGACAAACATCCAGACAGACTCCTTCAGGCTACCACGGTTTGACTTCACCCCATGGGACGAATGCGTGATTAGCGCGATGAAAGCTTAAACTGCACGGTGCAACTATTGAACGAAGTGGGGCCCTCTGTGGACTGGCTGAGATCTTGGTTCTTAACGAGTTAAGCGTGTGAGCCTGGGGTTGTATTTCAGCAGCGTCTGTCTCCGTGTTGGATTTAAATACAGTGGAAACCAAGTTAAGGGCAGTGCTGTCCTGTATATCACAATGCCCACTGAGCCAAGGAGACCCATTTATTTTTAATTGAATTAAATTGCTCACAAAATGAAAGTAGCATACTTTCATTAATATTTAATTACAGACAGTGTTAAACAATGATCACAAAGAAAACTTTGCAGCTTTTTTTCCCCTTTGGTCTCTGCTTTTTTTATTATTATTACTTTGTCTAACAAGATACTCTTATTAGCTGTTTGATGCTCGGAATTTTAAAGACCTCGCTGTTCCTCCACTTAGAAGTGCTTTGCTGGCAGGGCTCAGTGAGGCAATGAGGTAGATTGACTGTGACACTGGCTACAGGTATGTGTCTGTGTGTGTGTGTGTGTAAGCACATTTATACACACACAGATTTTATACATCCTCAACTACAGGACAAAAGAGAATTATTAGTGAAAACACCTAGGCTGTCTAGCCAAGAGGTACATATTTGGATATATGATGAGGTCAGCCATAAATTTCTATGTTAAGAAAACTATGCTAAGAAAAGATCACTTTTGCAAGGGCTCTTCCCAAAAAATAGGCAGTCTTCCACTTTGCATTGCAGTTTCCCTATTTTATTAGACTGTCCTCACACCATGACGCAGTCATTCCCAAATCTTAGGATGACCTGAGCGTTCCATGATGTGGTTAATATGCAAATTCCTTTAGGCATATGGGCAGAAATTTAATCCAGTAGGCCAAAGGATCTGAGTTCCCACCAGGGTCCCGGGTGTTGGTTGTGATGAGGGAGCAGGAGACGCAGCATGCTGGCAGGGAGGGGAGCTATGGAACAGAACTGAAGAGAGCATCCCCTCATTTCTGTAGTAGAGCTGTTTATCAAGTGGAATCTCCTGTGGAACCTGAACCAACCAACAGACAAGACAAATGAAAGTATTTCCACTGTGAAGAAAACGATGGCGGGTCTCTTGGCTTCTTCTGCCCCTTTGTCTTTTCCTCGGGGTTAGAAGCACAGAGCTAGGACACTTGCAAGTCGAGTTTAAAGACTCCATATTAGTAATTTGCATAAAGGAGGCTTTGACTAGATGGACAAATTTATAATGTCATGCAGGAGTGTCTAAAGATACACTAATTTGCCACAGAAGAACTAAAGCATCTCTTGTCCTCAGAAGAGGCTAAGCAGGCACTGGCAGCCAGCCGTTCAGCAAGGATGCTCTGTAGCTCATGCATTTGCTTCTGTTCAACACAAACATACTGACTGACCCCCGGGCAGCGAGCATCCTGGAGGCACTGCCCGAAAGACAGACATGGTCCTCCCAGACCTTGAGCTCTAGTGGTGAGGCAGAGCTGGGAGACAGAAAGCCAGTGAAGAGGGTGTGGTGGTCAGGGAGGGTGTCCAGACAAGGCGAGCTGAGGCCAGACGAGAAGAGAGAAGCCCCGTGGGCAGCGCTGGGGGAGGAGGGCTTCAGAAGGGCACCAGGCAGAGGTGCTGGAGATGTTGCAGCCCAGAGGGTAAACAGTGTGAGTCATGGGCTGGAAGCTGGTGAGGGGTAGGATCCAGCTCCGAGGCCTGGAGTCGGATTGATGTATGCCGTTCTGACTTTGGGTGTGTCCCTGGACTAATGAGCAGAGCAGTTAGCCTTTTCCAAAGAGAAGCAACAATATCTCCCACCTCCGCTTTCCTCTGCAGTGTGGCTTTGCCTCTCCCCATTACATGAATGGAGTTTCTTCCTCTGCCAGAGTGAGTCTAAGTGAACCTGTGCCTGTCTCTACTGACAGAACATACCAGAAGTGAGGTCAGGCCAGCTCTAACATGGTCAGCCTTTGTCTGTCTCTTACTTCGTGAAATATTTGCTATTGGGATTCTCCACCTTCGAATCCAGCCACCATGCCATAAGGAGCCTTAGTCACGTGGCGTGGTGATTGCCACTGCCATCTGAGCTCCAGTCTGTAGTCAGTATCAAATGGTGGTCAGGAGTGGAGGCATGGTGGCCATGGGGGATACCAGGCCTTCCCCTGGCTGAGCCCAGCCAGCAGCTGACAGTGAGCTCAGGGAGAAACGTTACGAACCCCACCTGCCCCCAGAACCAGGAGAAGTAGTGGTGGGTTTTAGCTGAAGCCACTGTATGTGGGCTGGAGGTTTACTCGGGAGCTGACCTCCCGGCAAGCGCTCACCGCACACTGAGTTCCTGATGTTGTGGTGGTGGGTTTGCTCCCTCTGTTAGGATTGTAGCTCACCACCATGAAGAACGAGGTGGACGTACAAGATGAACAAGGCAAGAAGGATGTCATTTGTGTGGAATGACAGCGTGAAAGTGTGAGTCCGACAAAGACCGGGTAACACACAGAGAGTAGGCTGTGATGAAAAGCAAGGTGCCCACTGAGAGGGGTGCTCCGTGAATGTGAAAGCTCCTGGAGGCTGTAGGAAAGCGGCTGGTGGTGTGTGGGGGGAGAACCAGGAGAAAGCTGTGCTTAGGGGCTTAAATAGGCCTAGACAGCTCTGATTGGTTGGCTTTATGCAAAGCGGGTTCTTGTCTCATCACACCAAGTATGAAATGAACAGACATCACGGGTGAATGAAGTATGGAGGATTTTATGTGGGAGTGACAACTTGAAATTGGCAGTGACAGCTCTGAGCCCTCAGCTGGTGATAGTATGGCTCTTGATCCCTGGGAAGCTGCAAGATGTCAGGTAAAAGGGGTCCCGATGGAGAGGAACCAGGAGCTGGGGAGGTCTTTCTCTGAGGCAATAGCATGCTCCCCACTGGAGACAGGAAGTGAAGTAGGTCCTAGGACAGGTTAAGTGCCAAGAACAGGCTGGCCCAGGCACAAGCACTGGGAATCGAAGGAGGTTGGCTGCCAGGAGCGGCCCTGGTGGATCATGGAGGCAGGTGGGGTACAAGGATCTCCAGATGTTGAGAGCAGGAGCACATCTGGCCTCCAAGGCAGGGCAGGTCTTCCTCTGAGCATAACCGGAGCGGCTGTGCACCGTGCATTATATAGACCCACGTGGGTCCCGAGTGTCTGGGCCCATGCAAATGAGGTTAAA
This sequence comes from Orientallactaga sibirica, assembly GCA_036365145.1. Lineage (NCBI taxonomy): Eukaryota > Metazoa > Chordata > Mammalia > Rodentia > Dipodidae > Orientallactaga > Orientallactaga sibirica. Next base: position 969,647 of record JAEOAD010002712.1, read on the forward strand.
GGAGCAAGGACCAATCAGAGAGCTCCAGCTCATGAGGGAAGGGAAAGAAGGCACTGAAAGAGGGGGGCTCCATTTCCTTTATTGCCATAGTGATCACAGCTGGGAACTTGGCTGGCCAAAGGGTGGCTCAAAGACATCCTGTCCCCAGCTGCCTACCAGCTACTCTGCCCGAAAGGGCCAGAGCCCATCAAACCAGGAAGGGACTGGGAGAGCCCACCAAAAGGATTCTTAAATGGGTCAACACTCCGTTTGCCTTGTTCCGGTGCTCAGTCGTGGAGAAGTGGGCAATTCAGTCGTTGGGAGGATGGGCTAAAAAGCCTGTACCCAGGGCTAGAGAAATGGCTTAGCGGTTAGGGCACTTGCCTTCAAAGCCTAAGCACCCAGTTTCGATTCCCCAGAACCCATGTAAGCCAGAGGTACATGGTGGCACATGTGTCTGGAGTTCATTTGCAGTGGCTAGAGAGCCTGACACACCCATTCTTCTCTCTCTCTTATAAATAAATCAAGAAAAATAAAATATTTTTTTTAAAGCCTGCACCTGGAAGTTTCTGAGACCCAATCGCTAGTGGCTCCATTCAATCCCATCTATCAATATCTAGAGTCTGGGATGCCTGCCTCCTTCCCTTTCTTCTCCACTCATGCTGCCATAGAGTTCTTAGTTGAGAAGGGTTTTTTGTTTGTTTGTTTGTTTAGAAAGAAATAAAGAAAAGAAAAGGAGGGGAAGAAGAAAGGGAAGGGAGAGAAAGGAAGGGGGAGAAGGAGAGGAGAGGGAAGCGAACAGGGGATGGGGATGCGGCTAGTTGAGAAGTTTTGAGCCAATTCAGTGCTAAGGACTTTCAAGACAGCTCCCTTTCCAGATTCATGTTGGGCACGTGCAACCTGTGGCCCAGGGCTGCGTAAATCCTAAGCTACAAGAGTGTGACCCAACACTTGTGTAGATGCCAACATTATGTGGCATCATCTAAAGGCTGCACACTGATTTAAATGGCTTCCACTTACCCGAAGAAGTTCAGTAACCTTAATGTTCTGAAATGCTTCTTTTCGCCACTTCCTTGCTCCTCTTATTCTAAGAGGCGGATCATCACAGAGAAACGAAGGCTGGCTTTCAGAAAACCCTCCCGCAAGGTCGGTCATTTTCCTTGGTAGAAGTTGTTTAGAATTAGCTGGATACCCCAAGAAAGCTTTGGCCTTTGAATTCAGAGAAAGAAAAGAAACATTTCCTCAACCCACCTTTCTTGCTTATGTTATTTGGGGCAAATACGCCTTGTGACTTGGTTTTTTCTGGTCTATGAACTGGGAGGTGACCCCAGGTCACGTGGGGGGAGGACTGAGGCTTGCAGTGTGCGGTGCACAATAAATGCTTCGAGAGCATCACTACCATCTGCCTCCTTCCACTCCTCTCTGGTTTCCCTTCTTCCTTTCCTTTCCCTCTTGCCCTCTCACCGAGAGGACTTTGGAACACAAAACACAGGGAGCAGGTACGCGAGCTAGCTGCAAACAAAGCCCGGTTCCCAACAAGCATGTCGCTGGGCTTAGTCACAGAGGTCAGCCGGGAGACCAGAGGTTCCCTCAGAAGCCCTTGGTGGCCCGTGTTTCTCCCTTTGCTGGGTGATTCATGATCTTGTGGCTATTGCAGGTTATTGTTAATTGGCCTTTTAGTTTGCAAAGCACTTTCCCATACCTTATTGCATTCGATCTTCACGATAACCACAAGGCAATTAGTATTGTCTTCATGTCACAGCTGAGCCACACGGAGCTCAGGATGCTTGAGAAAGAAGCCTACAAAGATAAGAGTCATAGCTTGAACTTGAACCTGGAGGATACTGGGACTCTCGTAGAACATTTCCATTATTCTCACGCTGTCTCCTGAAAGCCATTGCCAAATTGATAACACAATGGGTCATTCATCAAGAGATGTGTGTCACAGGAACTTTAGAAGAAAGGGACTTTCTGGAAAAGGCAAATAAGGAAAAAAAAATCACAGCCCCTGCTTCTGCCATTCTAGCTATTTAGGAGAGAGATGGGCATTTATTCCTTACTGTCTTTCTAGCTCTTTCCCTTCAGCGTTCTGTGAGCATGCGTATCTGTGACCCCAGGCCTGTTTACTGTCACTTGACTTCTGGCCTTGATTCTCTCCTTCCCTACTTGAGATTCCAAGGTCCATCACGCCAGTGCCTGCTTGTGCAACAGTCTCTCTTGCTCCTCTCCTCCTTATCAGACTCTTCTGGAAACCCCCTGGCCCTGGTTAAATTTAACTTTGAGTCTACATGGCACCTTCACCTTCCTAGCTAAAGATGGCTGGAGGAAAATATGCCGCGATGGTGGGAAGCCTGAGCCTAACTTCAGGTCTGTGAAGTCCAGGTTTGCCCTCAGAGTGGGCTGCTGTGCCCCTGAAAGTCCCCAGACTGCCCCCTTTCTTTCCAGCCTGGACAACGGTTTCATTTCTTCCCTTTCCTCGGATATTTAGTATCTCCCGCCCCATGCACACCCAAATGGGACATTCCCTGGCCTTTGCTACCATGCTACCCACTCTTTCTTGTGCTCTGCCTGCGAGGGACAGGTTTGGAGATAAGGAAACCCCTTCACTTGCGCCACTTGATACTTCTAGCAGCCTTGAGTCTTGCTGTTCAAGGACATCAGTCCAGCAGTTCCCTCACACTACCCAATTTCTTTCTTTCTGATGTATCCACCCCCTTAGCATAAGACCATAATGCCATTTTTCCCCCGTTTAAAAACAATGCCTGCCATGACCTGCCATTGCCCTTCGGCTTCCTCTCAATTTCTGTCTCCTCCTTTGTGACAACACTCAAGAACCGGTGATATTCAAGGTCACAGTTCCTCTTCCACTCACAGCCCAGTCCAGACTGCCTCTGTGCCTCACCCACCCTCAGCGCTGCTGGCGCCCAGGTCACTCACAGCACGCCTGCTCCAAACCCAGTGGTCACTTAGATCTCATAGTCTTTGTCTGCCAGAAACCCTCCTCAAAGTACATAACTTCCTCCCTCCCCAAAGTCTTGCCTTCACTATGCTTGTAGGAACCCAGATGTTTTTAGACTTCTTCCAACTCACCAGTGGGTCCTTCTTATTTTCCTGTTAGATTCTCTTTCTTTCCCTGACCTGTTGCTATGTAGTGACTTGCTCAAAATTGAAATATCTACCCCCCAACCAGGGAGGAGGGAGGCTCATTAGCTTAGGAAACTCACAAAAACCTTGAAGCTCTAAAAGTTACAGGCTTCATGAGAATCCCTCCTTGAGGTTTTATAAGCTGGAAGAGCAGCGGTTCCTCGGGGGAGATGCCCGCCAGCGGTGTGGGGAGCTTCAGGAACGGGGCTTTCACAAGTCATCACGCATGACAGAGTGGACTTTTCAGTAATTCAGCCACCTTTCAGTTCTCATGCCCCTGTATGTAACTCCACAAATTCATTAGTTTACCAGGCTGAATGTCGGTGGAGCTGTTTCTTTGATTTGTTTTAGGCACCCTATTTGAGGTGAACAGACAGTTCGTGTCTCCCCAGAAGTTTCACAGTGCCTGCGAACACCAAAGTGCACCACGACTCCATTTTCGTACCTCTTTTCTCCACGTCCACTGCTGTACTGGCCTCGTCTAACCTATGTTAAACTGTGTCCTTCCAACATTCATACACTAAAGGGTCCGCTTTTGTTATATGTGTGGAGCTACGCCTTTAAAGTCAGAGATCAAGTTCAACTGAGGTTGTTAGGGTCGTCCTAATCCAACATGATGCTGGCGCTCTAAGAAGAGAACATTTGGACCAGCAAAGAGACCCTGGAGACACATGTGCACAAACGACCATGCCGGGGACACAGAGAGAAGACAGCCGTTTGCAAATGTCAGGAGAAACTAACCCTGCCTTTCTGGAGCTCTTTCTAGGCTCCGTAACTGTGACGGAAGAAGGTTCTGTTGTGTAAGCCACACAGTCTGCGGTCTTTTGTTATAGCATTGACACAGGATCACAACAGGCAGCCCCATGGAAAAACCCTGCGGCACAAACCCCAAACTGCATTGCTATCTGAGTGGCCCCATTTAAATCCCTGAGTTCTGGCTCCAGGGCTATCTGAGAGCAAAGGATCCTTCCAGGGATGGGGAAGAGTAGAAGAGAAATCAGAAATATGGAGGCTGGAGCCCTGTTAGAAGGACTGGTTAGTGACTATTTCATAGTGACAGAAATGACCAGATAATTGCACAGTCATTTGGTCATGACAAGTGGAAAAGTTTTACCATCGTATGAGAGAGCAGTCGCACGTGCCCTTTGTCATGACCACTGATATCTTCAGTGGGTCTGCACTGCTGGGTGAGAGGTATTTGGGATGAAATAAGGAAGGTGGGCATTTTCCATGTACAGTTCCACATGGATTGGAAACTATGACAACCTGAATGAAGTGAGTGATGAGAGAGAGGGGCTGGAACTTCCTCAGAAGCAGCAAGTGAGACGACCTGACAAGCTGCAAAGTGTGATGCTAAGAAACACCGGGAAAGATCCTGTTTCCTCTTAAATGCTGAAGGAGGATTCGGGTTCATTTTAACTTAAACCCTAACGGACTCGGGAACTACACAAAAAGAGGACCATGGATTTAGCTGATATAGCCTTTCACAAAGAAGGCAGAAACCACAAAGAAAGCCTCCATGTTTCTGATGGTGTGGTGGCGCATGCCTGTCATCTCGCCTCAGCCTTTGCGAGGTTGAGGAGGAGGGTTGCTGCCAGTTCAAGGCCACCTTTGTGTACATAGTGAGTAACAGGCCAGACAAGGCTATAGTGCAAGAGCTTATCTTAAAATACAGATGAGATAGAAAAGGGAAAGAGAAGTCCAGTTTTGTAAAGCAGTTGGATGTGAGCATAGGAATAAATAAGAATTCAGATTCAAAATTTTCCTTTGAGTGAATGGAAGTCAGTGCAGTGCTGGTCATGGGTAGGCAAGTGACCAGAATCCGCGTCGAAGTCAGGTTCGCCTTGCTGGCAGAATCACCTGACCAAGAGCAGCTTTTGGGAAAAAGAGGTTTATTTTGGTTTACAGACTCAAGGGGAAGCTCCATGATGGCAGGGGAAAACAATGGCATGAGCAGAAGGTGGACATCAACCCCTGGCCAACATCAGATGGACAACAGGAACAGGAGAGTGTGCCAAACACTGGCAAGGGGAAACCGGCTATAACACCCATAAGCCCGCCCTCAACAATACACTGCCTCCAGGGGGTGTTAATTCCCAAATGAGCATCAGCTGGGAACTCAGCATTCAGAACGCCTAGGTTTATGGGGAACACCTGGATCAGACCACCACAATCAGCAAAAGCATGTGCTGGCCGGATAGAGTGAGCAACGAGGGCGGGAAGTTTGAGAGGAGACATGCTAGAGGAGGCTGAGGGCCAGAAGCTAAGCATGGCTGGGATCTAAGTAGGAAAGTGAGTTTAGCAATGACTGTGGGAACCATGAGATGGAAGCAAGAACAATATTGATATCCCAGTTTAGGAGATGTTCCTCAGGGGCGATTAGGGAGAATGAGGAGACAGAGAGCTTGGCCAAGGGCCGAGAAGGGGCCACTGGTAAAAGATAATACCAAGGACAGAGACGGCAGGGGAGGTAGATTACGGGAGACTGTTTTGCTTACATGAGTGTGTGTGCAGAAAATATCTAACTTTCACATGCAGATATATAGGGTCCAGACATTATGAGCACAACCAAATCATAATGATTCTGCTACGAAGATATTCCTAAAGAGATCACAGTCTCTCTAACAAGTAAGGGAAAGAGTCTGGCCAGCTCATCGCATGTACTGATTGAATGATTACAAAAGTATTTACAGAATACAAGATATTTCCAATCTCTCATTGGTGAGTCTCTAAAAGAAAATACTTGGTGAACATAAATTTGAAGTTAACCAAACAATCTGAATTGTTCCTCAGAGTTCAATGTGACGCTATGTTCCTGGAGACAAACTAGAAAGACCTCAAGTGTAATAGCTAAGAGACTTTTAGAGAGGCATTAGTGGGCTGGACAGATTGCTTAGAGGTTAAGGCGCTTGCCTATGAAGCCTAAGGACCCATATTCCATTCTCCTGATCCCACCGTTAGCCAGACACACCAGGTGAGGCAAGTGCAAGGTCACACATGTCCACTAGGTGGTGCAAGTGTCTGGAGTTTGATTGCAGTGGCCGAGGCCCCAGCATGCCAATTCTCTCTCTCTCTTTCTTTTGCTCTCTCTAAAATAAAGAAAAATAAATAAACAGCCCCTTGTGTTTAAATGACACCCCCATGACAATCTAGTACTTAATTAGCGCACAGGAAACTGGCAATTTGTACAGGATACCCTGTACTCAAATCTGATCACTGATGCTTTGCAGGAAAATAAGTTTTTTTTGATGGCTATGTATTGTCATTTTCCTTACCCAACCTTCACACAGTGGGACTTCACCTGGCCTTCTACACAGTAGGACTTTCTGCTTGGCAGAAACAATTTCTCAGTTGTTGACATGTTGCTCTACCCTTATTTCCTCTGTTTCCTCCCCTTCCTTCTTAATTCTTCTCCATGACCCAAATCCCATTCATTTCTCTGTTTATTACACACAGGATTCCAGGTATTTCTCTCTTGTTCAGGTCTTCATCGTTTACACGTGGAACTTAGGAAAGCAATGTGATCATTCACGGTTCAGGTTAGCAAGGACATGAGAAATATGGAAGCGAGACCCTACCAACAAAGCATCGATCCTCCACTTTCTCTGTTTCGAGTTCTGCTCAGGCCCTGTCTTTAGATTCCTTGACAATGAGCCCAGTGGGCCTCCAACCCTAGGCAGTGAACCTGACCATGGACCCCATTGCTGAGCTTGGGCACTTGTTACCCACACCAAGGCCACTGCTTTCATGACCTTCTCCAGGCCAGTGGCTGAGTGTGACGAGACTTTTAAGGAAGGTTGAGCCCTTGAGCCCTGAGTCACCAGGCCTCTCTGATGCCTGGCTTTGCTTTCAGCCATTACCAAGGCCTTATTGAACCCTCCTTGGACTCCACAGCAATATAGGATGATTCCCCCAGCCTCTCTTCCTTCCCCTTCCCTGAACTTCAGCCCTGTACCACTGTCTGGCAGCTGTTCCTTGTTCCTTCACCATCTTCTACCACAGGCCTTTGCTTTAATACAATTCTTAGGCCTGTAAGCTCATCTAGGCTCCTGTTTCTTAAAGGATTTGGACTCACACATACAAATCTTAGATGCTGCAGGTCCTAAGCCTTAGTGTTCTCGCTGGTGTGTAGTTCTGTTCATGCAACCTGCACCAAAATAGATGAATGAAAGTGTTCCTACTTGCAGAGGGAGCTAGAGTCAATAAGATTTTTATGTGGCTTGTGACCAGAAAGTCAAATGCTGGAAGACCTTTGGTGAAATCGTATGCCTCACTATATTCATGTGGCATTGTATTTCTCTCGGACTCACATTTCAGACAAGAGATAGCACCGAGTCAAGGGACACTGGTTGGAGAGAGACCTGATCTCTAGCAGATTTATTCAGCATTTTGTGTTTGAGAAAAGAACTGATTCAGTACTAGTATGAAATTGTCTTTACTCAGAGAATAGCCAGTTAAAAATATTTAGTTTGCTACAAATGATCTATGAAGCTGTGAGATAAAATTTTTCACTTATCAGATTGGCAAATATTTAGAAGATTGATTTCATCCGGTGTTGGTGAGAGGGTAAAGAAATAAGCAACATTGTTACACATGCTAGGGGCACCAACAGTCAAAAACTCTTAGGGCATTAAGTTTGTCAGCAGTTATGAAAATCGACCAGGTTGGAATCTTCTAGGAATGTTTATGCAGGAATGCAAAGGTCTATCTAGAAAGCTGTGACTAGTTCTAAGATGCCTGAGACAACCCAGGATCCATGGCCAGCAAGATGAGGTGGTATCAGCAGGTTATGTCATGTGGCTGCTAAGAAGGGTGCTGCCAGGCCAGAGGCCATTTTCATGTGAGACAAAGATACCCTTTCCTCTGGGTGAACAAAGGGCATGCCAGGACGTGGGATTTGGTGAGGGGCTATGGCTGGACTTCAACACCATTACGCCTGCTTTCTTGGTGCCTCTGTGCAATTTGTGGTGTATCTTACGTGTCTGTTCACACAGGTCAGCTAGTTGCTTCCATTTGGCCCCTTTGACTTTCTCATTATTTCTCTCTATACGCTCATATAAACACCCACCATTTCGTTTTGTTTCTGAATCACTTGAGAGTAAGTGGGTTGTATTTTGGTGGTGGTGGTGGTATATGTGTGTGGTGTATGCACGTGTGTGTGCCCTCGCAGGCCCCTTGCAGCAGGGGTCACTTGCCTTTGGTGGTCAGCATGGAATGTTGTATGTTCTGCTCTGTTGCTCTTCTGCCTGGTCTTGTTTTGATCGGGAGTCTCTTGACTAGTGAGGCTCAGATCTCTGCTCCCCTGTGGGTCCGGGTTTACAGGTGTTCATGGCCAAGCCCGGCTGTTTTTTTTTTTTTTTTTTTGGTTTTCAAGGTAGGGTCTCACTCTGGTCCAGGCTGACCTGGAAACTATGTAGTCTCAGGGTGGCCTCGAACTCTCAGCAATCCTCCTACCTCTGCCTCCCAAGTGCTGCGATTAAAGGTGTGCGCCACCATGCCTGGCTCAGCCTGGCTGTTTTACATGGGATCTGGAGATTTGAACTCTGACAGTCTTAGACCACCTCAGGCCCTAATGTTTGGGGAGGAAACCAGCTAGCCTCTGAACCATTTCTCCAGCCCCTCAGGTTAATTTCTGAAAGCATAGCCTCTCTCTTACATAATGTGCTTTGAATGTAAAATTGTTTCCCATAGGCTCATGTGCTTACACACTTCATCTCCAGCTGGTGGCTCTGGAAAGATCTTGAAACCTTCAGGAGGTGGAGCCTTCTGGAGGAAGTAGACCAGTTTCTCTCTCTCTCTACTCTCTCTCTTTCTCTCTCTCTCTCTCTTTGTGTGTGTGTGTGTGTGTGTGTTTGGCAGGTGTTGGAGGAGTGGAAAGTGGGTACATTGAGGTCCTATAGCCCAGCCCACTTCCTGTCTGTTCTCTGCATCCTGATTCTGGCTGCAACCTGACCTTCCCACCACGATGGAATGTGTCCTCTTGGAACTACACAACTGAACAAACCCTTTTCTTCCCTAAGTTGCTTCTGGTCAGGAATTTGGCTACAGTGATGAGAAAGTAACTAACACACACAAAATCAGCAAAATATTAAAACCAAGACCGTAAACATAAATGTTGAATTATTACAGATCCACATTCAAATTTCTTAGGAATTTCTTTCTAGCAATTTTTTTTCTTGATTCAGTAGCCAGTCCAGGCTCAGGCATTCTATTCTGGTGTCATGACTCTTGAATATCATTGGATCTAGAACCAATCCTTCAGCCTCCTGTGTCTTTCTTCACTTTCTTCTTCTTTTTTTTTTTTTTTTTTTTTTTTTTGAGGCATGCAACTAGTGATTCTACAGAACATCTCTTAATCAGTATTTGCTTGGTGTTTCCTCCTAATTGCATTTAAGTTACCCACTTTGGTGAAAAGCTACAAAAATGTCCTTAAAGAATGAAACTTTTAATAAACTTGTACTCTTGGAGTTTCTGTAATTAAAGTGGAAGTCTCTCCACGAGCACAGGCAAGTGAGAGGATGCTGTGGGTGTCCTCAGCATGTCCTGAGAGTGGGGTTGTGTATTCGCACAATCCTGTGGCTCGCCTCATGTTCTCGAATGTTCTCCCCATCAGTTAAATAAATAAATATTTTGAAAATGAAGTCTCAGCATAGAGACTCACTTCCTGATACCCAGCAGCAAGCATCTGTGGTTTTCTTCTGGGGAGATGAGCAAAGACTCCACTCTTCTTTGCGCCAACCTTGCCTGGCCGGCGATGCCGTGAGAGCCGTAACCCCTTCACCAAGGACCAGAGGAGCGCTCGCATTTTAGAACCAGCAGGGGCTAGTGCTGAAGATAAAGGGGTGATCGCTTTGAAATATCCAACAAGGAGAACAGGAACTAAATGGCATGGCATCATTTCCATTGAAAGTGGGGGACATCCCGCTGGAGACTGAGTCTGAGAATGCATTTCATTTAGGGGTTGCTGTTCCTCCCTGATCCACTGTGTTTCCTCCTCCTTCTCCTCCTTTTCCTTCCACTTCTTCTTTTTGCTATGTATGTAGCATGTGTGTGTGTGTGTGTATGTGTGTTTGTATGCGTAAGCATGTGTGGGGGTGGGAGGGACCAAAGACAAACTCTGCTGTCATCTTCAAGAATGCCATCCAACTCTTTTTGAGACAGGGTCTCTCCTTGGCCTGGCGCTCACCAAGCAAGCTGGACTGACTGGCCAGCGAGCCCCAGGGGTCCTCCCTTCTCCACTTCCTCAGCCAGGGAGTTGCAGGCATGCGCCGCCACACCCATCATTGCATGTGGGGGCTGGGAATTCAAGTCAGGCCTTCATACTTGCCCTGAGCTGCCCTCAGCATCACGGTTGTCTGCAAACCTTCCGTGAAGTGTAGACGTGGAACCTGCGTTTTCGGACCAGCTTGCTCCAAGGCAGACCAGGCATTGTAGAGAAACAGTGCAGCTGGAACTTACCTAACCACTAGTGAGCTTAGGTTGTTTATTTTATTTATTTATTTATTTTGGTTTTTCAAGGTAGAGTCTCACTCTAGCTCAGGCTGACCTGGAATTCACTATGTAGTCTCAGGGTGGCCTTGAACTCACAGTGATTCTCCTGCCTCTGCCTCCCAAGTGCTGGGATTTAAGGCAGGTGCCACCCCACCCAGCAGATTTAAAAAAAAAATTTATTGACATTTTTTAAAATTATTGTTTTTTATTGACTTTTATACTTACATACAAAAAAACCCACCTGATATTTCCCTCCCCTCCCCCATTCCACTTTAGAACTCCACTCTCCATCATATCCCCTCCCTCTCTCCATTAGTCTCTCTTTTAATTTGATGACATCATCTTTTTCTTCTATTTTGAGGGTCTTGTGAAGGTATTGCTAGGCACTGCAAGGTCATGGATATCGAGGCCAATTTCTGTCTGGGAGGTCATACCCTTCCTTTGGCTCTTCCATTCTATCCATGATGCCTTTTGATCACAATCCCATGCTGTTACCTTCTTTTGTTCCCCTCCCCCACCCCTTCCAAAGAACTCCTTCCCAACTAGTCCCTCTGCTATTTTGATGTCTTTTGTTTATTTATTATATTTTATTTATTTCCAATGTGAGAGACAGACTGGGTTGATAGGGCTTCTAGCCACTGCAATGAACTCCAGATGCGTGTGTCACTTTGTGCCTCTGGCTTTACATGGGTACTGGGGGACACGAACCTAGGGCATTAGGCTTTACAGGCAAGCGTCTTAACCACTGAGCCATCTGACGTCTTTTTTTTTTTTTTTTTAATCCTCTTTCATCGACCATGGTGAAATGATGTTGATGGGCCCAATACTGGGTAGGCCTTGTGCAGTCTAGGGGAGGCTTTCTGGAATGTTCCTTGGACACTGGGCACTTGAATCATGCCACCCTCCTTCCACCATCCCTCCACCACCCTGATCTTGACATTAGCTTCAGTGTGGCACTGCTCTTGCCATCTGTATGGCTGACTCTGCAGTACGGCTTGGTTACACAGAGTTGCTTATCTCTCTCTCTCTATCTATCTATCTATCTTGCATGTGCACGCAGCATCAGAATTTTGACCTCAACTAGTACAATTTCCCAATATTCTCACCCCTTTCTCCAGCCAACTGCCCACTGAATGGTCAGAAGCTGCCACACTCACTTGCCACCACCTCACGACTCATCTTCTGATCGGAACCTCTCCCTGCTCCTTGGCCGGAGCCTCTGGGGACGGATTGTTTTGGCTGGAATTTGACAAGGCACAGGTGGCTTTGCCAGCTGCAAGCTCTCTAGTTCTTGTTGGCTGCCCACCAACTCTTGGTCTTTTCACAGTCCTTTCTATGCTGGGGGAGGAGGAGGAGGGGCAGGAAGGGACGGTAGGTCCTTGATATTGTCATCCAACGTCAACAGCTGTCTCAGGTTGGCATTAAGTCCCGAGTGTTCTTCGGAAAGGGTATTTTTTTTTCTCCTTTCCTCTTGAGTTTGTGAGAGCTGAAGAGGACAGCCCCTAGCCGACTGTTCTACCAGGCTTGGTCAGTTGGTGCTGGGCTCTCAGGGCAGCAGGCTCTCCTTGCGTGTATCCCCGTCCACTTGTGCCCAGCTTCTGGGGCTCAGCTCAGCTGCACCCAGAGACTCTTGCCCTCAGAAATCCAGGCTAGCTCTCAGCCACCCACTTCTTCACTGGTGGGCTGGTTGGAGTCCAGTGACACCAGCATCAGCTACCAAAATTGACAAAAATAGTCCTGACTCCATCTCTGGAATACTTCTTTTTTAAGGAAAGAAAAAGGAGCTTAAACTTGAAAGTGCTTCTCGCTGTTCTCCCTCTTCCTTTCCTTGCATCTTTTTGATGCAACAATAAAACACCCACCGAAGTGTGCTGTTTGACCTCAGGGACCAACACTTTTCACTGTTCTCAGCTCGGGCCTTTTTATTTTGAAAACATTCACCTGACCCTTTTCCTTCCCAAGGCTCCCAGCTTCTGCTCAGGTCTCCTCAGACTTTCTCTCCTGTGGGCGGCTGCCTGAGAGAAGCTTGGGTCTGGCTTTCCTTGATGTGGGTGGGCTCTCACCTCCCCATTAATCTGAAGCCGAAATGGCCCTTTCTTGGTGAATTCCTCTCCCCTTCTTTCCTCTGATCTTCCGCTCCTTTCTCCCGCTTTCTTCCTCTCTGATTCCCTCATCTATCAGCACCAGGCACATGCTAGAATCTTCCTATTGTTAGCTGCTAAGAACCGAGGGCTAGCTAACAAAACCTGTACCCAGAGCAGGGCAGGCAGGGGAGGGGGAGCTCCCAGGGGGACCCCCTAGGAGAGTTCTCAGGAGCTCTAATATCACTTCTGCTCCTTTCCAGCTGCAGGAAGTGCTGATTTCATTCTGTGAAGTGCCGATTAAGGTAGCCAAGAGTCTCCTAGAACTTTCACACCACGACCCCATCTTCACCCTTGTGAATCGTATGCCATCCTTCTGTAATAAGATTATTCTAGATCCTTCCTAGCTCTGACTTACAAAGGTGCCAGCGGCATATCTTGTTAACATTGTGGGTGCTGAAGTGGGTTCTCCTAGCTCAAAAATCAGCTCCTCCAGAGAACATAAGTCACTGGCTGTTTAATGGGCTTTGTTGATATTCCACCTCTCTGTTTGCTTTGCACACACAGCATTTCTTTGAAACACAAACAGCCTGGAACAAGGTGCAGAGAGATATGAAGGGAGAGGTGCTGTGTGTGTTTTGGGGAAGCAGCAAATTGTGGAAGTTGGAAAGGGAGTGAGAGAAAGCAAGATGGGAAAGTGTTTCTGCTTCCTCTGTTTTCCTGTGGGGAGGACTCAGTGATGTTGTGACCTTGTTACACACAGATGCCCAGAACCCCAGCGCCATTCCTCCTCCAACAGAAGGATAAAGACATGTTCTCCAGACCACCACAAATGAATTCCGGATTTCCCACCACTTCGGATTTTGCAAACCTCTTCTGTCTTCTTCAACTGTAACAACTGGGAATGGATATTATTTGATTTGGCCATGACTGGCGTGTTGTAAAACTATATATACTACTGTGTGATATGTCACGGCAACATATTCCTCTCACTCAGGATACAGCTGTCCACTCAACACGCATCTTTCCTGTCGCCCTCTCTCTGCTTCAGGACCCCGGCCATGGTAATCTTCAGCAGCATTCTTTCCCCAGTAAGCACTCACATCCAATCTGAACGCTGAATAATGTTGTCACGAGGTTGCGTGGGCAATGCTTAAGATCTATGCCCAAACTATAATGAATATCTCTTCTACATAACTGTTACTGTGGCCAAAATTGGTGAACAGCCCATCCTCAGGGGAGCCGTGGGAGGAGACCAGAATATTGTGTTGGATTCTGTCCTGGACATATCTTCGGCTCGACTCCTGGAGCAGTTTAAATCAAGGGCTGAGCTGAGCAGGCCTGAATGGCTTCCGAATGACAGGTTTATGGAGGCAGGCCTAATTAGATCACAGTAATTTGTATTACCACAATATCCTTTGCTCAAGATCTCAAAGCACATTTCTTCCTTGATAGGTGAACAAAATGAAGACTCAAAAACGTCCAAGGATAAGCCGTTGCCACAAGGAAGGTGCGTGGACACCTGGCTAGAAGCAGGGCTTGCATTTGTTTCATTGCATGCGCCTACAATCTTACCTGAGTATCAGGAAATCCTAACGTTCAGGTGGAAAGGGGCTAGGATTTCTCTAGTTTAGAGGAGGGAAAAGGGGACACATTTTATGGGAGGGGACAAGCTCAAAACTGGGTTGTCAGAAGTGGAGTGTTTACCTATATATATCATGGCGATGAACACTGTTTCTGGAAAAACTCAGTGAGGGGACTAAGTGCCAGGGGGAGAAAGAAAATCTCAGAACACTGATTCTGCCTCTAAAGACAGGGCAGGAAGGAGTGTGGCCAAGCCACACCCGCCGCAGAGATGCCAACTAGGAACTGTGAGTGAGGACTGGGGAGGTGGCTCAGTGGGTCAAACTTGCTGTGTGAGCACGAGTACTTGAGTTGGGATCCCTAGCACGTGACTAAAGCTGGATGCTACAACTCTAGCATCTGTAATCCCAGTGTGCCCAGGGGAAGAAGAAGAGGAAGAGGCAGGAGAATCTCCTGGAAGCTCCCAGGCCAGAGAACACGGCCATGACCATCAAGAGACCCTATCTCAAGCAAGGTGAAGTTACCGGACATCCAAAGATTTCCCTCGACCTCCACCTTCATGCTGTGGTGTGCATGTGCCTGATCTCTCTCTCTTTCTGTCTCAGTCTGACACACACACAGAACGGTGACTGCAGGGTTGGGGATTCTCTAGTCAGATGCCTGGGGTTTGCACACTATTGTGTATAGCTGTGGCCAAGATGCTCAAGACACTGTGAACATGCGTGTGGCCACCAGAGAACTGTGATGAGATGTTAGTTAGTTGCTAAGAGAGATAGCGATACCCTGAAAGAATAGAACAATAGGGACTGGTGACATGGCTCAGTGACTAAAGGCACTTGTTTGCAAGCCTGCCCCCCCCAATTCAATCCCCAGCACCCATATAAAGCCAGACCCAAAGTGGCACACATGCCTGTGTCCCAAGGCATCTATGGCATGGGAGGTGGAGTCAAGAGAATCCTAACGCTCTTAGCTAGACTGCCCTTCCCAGAAGCAAAGCAATACAAACAAGGTTCACCGCATAGACCAACACCCTGAGGTTGTCCTTTGATCCTCACATGCACGCTGTGGCATGTGCAGGCCCCCACAATACATATATATGCACACACACAAATAAATAATTTATATATATAATAAAGCTACACATAATACATACATACAAATATATAAATAATTTATTTTTCTGTGCCGGGCACTGAACCTAGGTCCTTATACTTGCTTAGCAAGTGCTTTTCTACTGAGCTAAATACTTAGCCCCTAAATTAAAAAAAAAAATTAAAGTAGAGCAATTATGGATGGACTTTCTGACAGTCCTCCCCATGGCTTCATTTTTAGAGGGAAGAGAAGTGGGAAGGAAGGGAGGGACGAAGGGAAGGAGGGAGGGAAAGAGAGAGAAATCTGACCTGGCTTTTTTGGTGAGACCAACTATTCCAGGTGACCATTCGGTGGGAATCCACTTCCTGTTGGTTCCCATCACTGGGGTTGGGGGGGACGCATAGGTTTTCCATCTAGTGCCTTACTGTCCAGTAAGAACGCTGAAATGAGCACCTGAGTCGTAATGGGCAAGGTAGAAGGTGATGCTTGGAGCAAGGCTTGGTTATGGGCAGCATCTGGGTCCTTTAAGGAATGGGTGGAGAGGCTCCCAGCAGGACTGCGCATGGCTGGTACTCCTTAGTATTTGCTGACATGAGGTGAGGGTTTAATCTGTCCTTGGACTGTCTTGACATCTCTCGCTGAAACAGATCTCAGGAGAGAACTGACCTGTGGGCAAGAACTTGAACCAACCTCACTCTTTTCCTTCCTTCCTTCCTTCCTTCCTTCCTTCCTTCCTTCCTTCCTTCCTTCCTTCCTTCCCTCCTTCCTACTTTCTCTCTCCCTATTTCTCTCTGTCCTTAATTTGAGTATTATCATTTTGAAGCAGAGTCAATACTTTCTTCCAAACGACTCATGGTCAGATGGTGACAGAAAAGTTTCATTTCTCATACTTGAATGTCTCCAGAAGGTTTGTGCAAAACTTAAACACAGGTATACATATTTTGGAAAACCAAATACTTTCATTCCTAAGTAGTAACAAGAAGAAATGAAGGTGTTTCATTTTTCTAAGGTTTTTTTTTTTTTTTTAAATGAAAGAGAGAGAGAGAGAATTGGCATGTCAGGATGTCCATCCACTGCAATTGAACTCCAGTCACTTGTGCCACCTGAGTGCATATGTGATCTTGTACATATGTCACCTGTGTGTCTGGCTGACAAAGGATCTGGGGAGTTGAACATGGGTCCTTAGGCTTCTCAGGCAATCTCCTTAACCACTAAGCCATCTCTCCAGCCCTAAAGGCATTTCTTATTCATAGTCCATATTCCTAGCCCAGGCTTGCCTTGCTTCCTCCTTAGAGCCAATCTGAGTGGACAGGTAGTGGGTGGAAGACAGGATTGGGACCTGCATAGTGCTGCTGCAGTATCCCCTAACTGTTTAAGCACATGGATTGTGACCAAACAAACAAACAAAACCCCTGCAAACTGTGGTCTTGGCCAGTTCTGTCAGAGCAGGCAGGGAAGGTGACAGCCTTTTTCCAGGTCAGGAGAGGGACAGGTATGGGATAAATCACAACAAACATGTGCTCTGTCCTGAGAATGACATGAAAACTTACGCATGAAGGGAAGAGAGAAAAGTCTTCTCCAGTGGCAAAGCTGTGGGGATGGTGACGGGAAGGAAGAGGGCGAGGGAATGCCGGAGGGGCAGAGTGTGAAAGCTGGGAAAAGAAGAAACGGGCGCTATGCCGAGCCTGGGCCAGGAGGTGCTTCCCCAGCCCAGATGGCAATTTTGAGAGTTGTATTTGAATTTGCTGATTGAAGAGACTTTGCTTGGATCTGATGTTAATGTTAGAACTCGGGCTTTGGGCTCCTGTTTTCTTGCTATGCAGGTCAGTGAGGAGAGAGGCTCAGAGAGAGGTAGGCTGACTGGCCTTCTGGGGCAACGCAAGGAACTCCGGCTCGGTCCTCCGCTCCAAGACATGGAAGAAACTCGCCCCCGGATGGTTAGACTTGCCAACGTGATGGGCTTTAGACCAAGATGGAGACAAATGCTGCAGGTGAATTTGAGGACATTTCTACATACGTTTACTGCGGTGAGTAGAGTCACCCTGAATGTGAGGGGCACCATTCTGTGGGCTGGGGTCTTGGACTACAGACAAAGGCGAAAGAGAACTGAGCAGCAGCATGCACCTTCCTCCGCCTCCTTACTGAGGGCAACGTGGGCAGCGGCCCTGAGCGGCCGTTGCGACCATGTCTTCCTTCCCTGCAATGACGCCCATCACCTCAGACGATCAGCGGAAATGAATCCTTCCTTTCTTAAGTTGTTTTCGGTCATGGCTTTGTCCCAGCTGCAGGGAAAAACCTATCATGTGTGAACTCACCGATCCTGTGTGAACACACCTATCCTGTGTGAACACACCTATCCTGTGTGAACTCACCTATCCTGTGTGAACGCACCGATCCTGTGTGAACACACCGATCCTGTGTGAACACACCTATCTTGTGTGAACTCACCTATCCTGTGTGAACACACCTATCCTGTGTGAACACACCTATCCTGTGTGATCACACCTATCCTGTGTGAACACACCTATCCTGTGTGAACACACCTGTCCTGTGTGAACTCACCTGTCCTGTGTGAACTCACCTATCCTGTGTGATCACACCTATCCTGTGTGAACTCACCTATCCTGTGTGAACATACCTATCCTGTGTAAACTCACCTATCCTGTGTGAACTCACCTGTCCTGTGTGATCACACCTGTCCTGTGTGAACTCACCTATCCTGTGTGAACTCACTTATCCTGTGTGATCACACCTATCCTGTGTGAACTCACCTATCCTGTGTGAACTCACCTATCCTGTGTGAACACACCTATCCTGTGTGATCACACCTATCCTGTGTGAACTGACCTATGTTGTGTGAACACACATATCCTGTGTAAACTCACCTATCCTGTGATCACACCTATCCTGTGTGAACTCACCTATCCTGTGTGAACACACCTATCCTGTGTGATCACACCTATCCTGTGTGAACACACCTATCCTGTGTGAACACACCTATCCTGTGTGAACTCACCTGTCCTGTGTGATCACACCTATCCTGTGTGAACTCACCTATCCTGTGTGATCACACCTATCCTGTGGGAACACACCTATCCTGTGTGAACTCACCTGTCCTGTGTGATCACACCTATCCTGTGTGAACTCACCTATCCTGTGTGATCACACCTATCTTGTGTGAACTCACCTATCCTGTGTGAACTCACCTATCCTGTGTGAACTCACCTATCCTGTGTGATCACACCTATCCTGTGTGAACTCACCTATCCTGTGTGAACGCACCTATCCTGTGTGAACTCACCTGTCCTGTGTGAACTCACCTATCCTGTGTGAACTCACCTATGTTGTGTGAACACACACCTATCCTGTGTGAACTCACCTATCCTGTGTGAACTCACCTATCCTGTGTGAACACACCTATCCTGTGTGATCACACCTATCCTGTGTGAACACACCTATCCTGTGTGATCACACCTATCCTGTGTGAACTTACCTATCCTGTGTGAACTCACCTATCCTGTGTGAACACACCTATCCTGTGTGATCACACCTATCCTGTGTGAACTTACCTATCCTGTGTGAACGCACCCATCCTGTGCCTCTCTGAGCCCCTGGCTGTTACAGACTGTTGGAAATGAGGGAGGTTATTCCACTTTGGCGCTTTCCTGGCAAGTTAACTGAGGGTGGACTCTGACAATAAAAGCTGTCTATGTAACCCTGGGGGCACTCTGAGGGTGACTAAATAGATAAGGTACGCTACAAAGTTGTTCCCCTGATAAAGACAATCCTTTCACTGTGAGACCAGGGTGGATGATTTTTCTTAGAATCCCAGGCAAGAGGGAAATTCCGCAGCAACCTTTTTCCTCACATCAGAATCCAATAGAAGTCTTGCTAACATCTGAGAAGTTCAGGGAAGCAAGCGGGGGAAGGCACAGCGATGACCTTCCATGCAGGCCGCCGCTGTCTCACTCATCTTGTGATTACACGCCCGTGTGCGCCCTGTCCCTTTGTTCCAAGATGTCAGTCTGCGAGTCAGAGGCAGAGCTCCCTCTTGGTTTTAGTTGTCACCAATGTCTATTAATAGCCATGGCCAAATGTGACCTCATCCTTAAGTTGTGCGAGCTCAGCAAATTGAGGCCAGGTTAGCCTGCCCACAGGTCTCCAAGGAGCACCCCAGATGCTGCAGTGCGTCTTGTCAGCAAGGCCAAGGTTGCTCTTTTTGCTTCTCCTCGTATGGCTTTCAGCTTGGCACAGAGAGCAAGGTGATAGGAGAAACCATCTTGGAAACCAGAAAAGCCAGAAGTCTAGGAATCTGCATGCCTGCTGCCTTTCTCTCCTCCCTTCCATCCTCCCTTCTTCCTCTCTCCTTCCTCTCTTCTCTCCCTCCTTCTTTCCTTCCCTCCCTCCCTCTTTTTATTTTTCTTTGTCCCCACTTCCTTCCTTCATCCCTCCCCACTTTCTTTTGTCTTTCTTTTCCCTCCCTCCCTCCCTCCCTTCCTCCCTTCCTCCCTTCCTTCATTCCTTCCTTCCTTCCTTCCTTTTTCCTTTGCTTTTCTCCCCCTCTCATACACTTTTTAAGAATAAAGTAAAGTAGAGAATGACAGGACAGTGGCAGATGGGGTGAATTCCTCATGGAAGAGCCCCCGTGCAGAGATTCAAGCAGGAACTGTCTGCCCTCGTGAGTATTTTGATACCAGGACAAGGCAGATACACAGCCGGGGAAGCAGACGTGCGGTCATGAAGAACCATTGGACCAGCCAGTGCTGTTTAGTTTCTTTGTGCACTCCTTGGGGCTCCTTGAAATGCAGTCATTTACTGGGTGCCACCTCGATGCCTTCCAAGGAGCTTCCCAGAAGCCACTGGCTGTTGATTTTCCTAGGCTGTTCCTGCAGTGTGTGAGGAAAACTGGCTCAGAGCTCTGTCTACCTGGGCAGAGCGCATCTGGTACCGTGAGGCCACTTGGCTAAAGCTGGCAAAGTTTCCCTCCCTGTGACTCATCTTTGTCATGCCGTGATGGCTCACAGAGAGGCAATGGTCAGTCAGAAATCAGCTGATAGAGGTAATGCCATTGAAACACCTGTTTAGCCAATTGTCAAAAAAAGTTAGCGTGCATTTAATGCTGTGATCACACAATTGAGGTGGTCAGGACAGGTGGCACTGAGTGAGGCATTCCACACAATAGTCTGTGCACGAGTGACCCCCGGTTGACCTATGCAGAATACACTGTAGGCCACTCAGAGAATCCACAGTGAATCAGCACAGAGGTGGTAATCATTCTACAGAAAAATAAAAATAAATAGCCAAAAACCCTAGGCCTGGGAAGAGGGAGCATATTCTCAGTCTCAACCAGTACAGATCACATTTGTCAAAACCATATTTGAGTCCTATTTGTGCACTTGGGAGATAAAGCATTGGCCCTGCAAGCCTGAGTGCCCGAGTGCAGATCCCCAGAACCCATGTGACAGCTGGATGCTGCAGTGAGCGCCTGCAGTTCCAGCGCACCTACGTGGGTGGAAAGGGTGATAGACAAAAGGCATCTGCCCCAAGTGGATGCGGGCCGGGCCGGCCAGCCTGGCAAATAAAGTGCCGAACTATGAGAGATCTACCTTAAATGAAGTGTGAGGGGAGCGCCAACCCCCAAAGTTGCCCTCTGACCTCCACACCTTAGCCTGAAAGTGCACTTACTCACCCTCATGAACCTGAACACACACACACATTCTCCCATTCTTGCCATCATAACAACACTGCTCACAATGAATCCACCTTGGTGTTTTGGCATGTGTTTAAACTGCCAGTTTTTTAAAGTTTACATGAAATCAGGTTGAACAAAAGCAGTAAAAAAAAAAAAAAATACAGAAAAAAAAAGCAGTTCAAAAGATTCCTTTTCCACTAGTCAATAAACTAAAATTCCAAGAGCTTCTCTGATTGCATTTTGGTAATTACAGTAGAAAACTACAGCTGGGCCAACGCTGTGCACACCGTGCTCTCGCCCAACGTGCTTTCTGATTCCTGAGGACCAGCAGCCCCCCAGCAGAAACAGTGGGGGCTTCTCAGAAATCCAAGCCAACCGTAAGAGCAGTGTCACTTATTGACCCTATGTCCTGGGACAAAGAAATGAACGGAAAACTGCACATGAAGGGACCATCATCGATGGGAGCCTGAGTTTTCTTCCCACCTTCCAAATGATTTGGCTTTCAGTGTTGCATTTCCTGTTGTCACTTAGCAGATACAAATGTCACCTGGTCCCTAAATGAGACCCCACCGCTCCTGCTCTGCTCACTCACCTCCCACACCCTCCCTCCCTCCCTTTCTACCTACCTGCCTTCCTCCTTCCCTCCCCTTCTTCCTTTGTTCCTTCCTCCTTTCCTCTCTTCTTTCTTCTTCTCTGTCTCTTCTCTGTCTCCTTTTTGAGATGAATGTGACTATTTAACAGGAGCAGGGAGAAAAAAAACCTTACAATCAAGTCTCAGTCACATAGGTGAGGAAGAGATTTCACGTTTGAGAACCGTAATATAAATATTTTAGTCAATATTTGACACCCAGGATGGTTTCTCTGTTGAATCCAGAATTCTTCTTGGACCAAAAAAATAAGCTTTCAGTGAGTACATTTCAATGAAATTAAACATGAATACTTCTTATCCAAATTGAATTGACTTTGGCATGTTTCGCTGTAAAGGTTAATACAAGTCTGTGATCATAAAGGGCTCACAAAGGTTAACAGGGGAGTTAAAGGTGGCAGATAAAACTTTCACTGTCCTGGGACAGTTGTCGCCAACTTTGGGGTGAAGGACATTGGAGTTGACAAAGTGATTTCAAGGGGCCGTCACCCCTGTGTCCACTAAACATCATCTGGGTACAGAATGGATGTCAGAGGGTGCCAGGGTCATGAAGGTGTGCTCATCCCTGAAGAGGCTGGAAATCTTTCCTAGAATGCGCACTTTTAACGTTTAGTGCCCGGCCCCATCCAGGTTCACCTGAAGAGCTGGGAGCCTGAGGCTGGTTCTGGAAGAAAACAAACACATCGCCTTGACGAAATAGCAGCCATGTTCTTGGGTGGGCTTGACTCTTTGTTGGACAATTAGGGCCATGTCTCTACCTCTTAAGTAAACTAGCTTTAAAAACACACCAACATCTACTTCATCTCACACCAAGTTTCATGCAAACATTAACTAATTCCTTTTTTTTTTTTTTTTTTTTTTTTTTTTTTTTGAGGTAGGGTTTCACTCTAGTCCAGGCTGACCTGGAACTCACTATGTAGTCTCAGGGAGCCCTTGAACACATGGTGATCCTCCTACCTCTACCTCTGCCTCCTGAGTGTTAGGATCAAAGGTGTGCACCACCCTGCCTTTCTTTCTTTCTTTCTTTCTTTCTTTCTTTCTTTCTTTCTTTCTTTCTTCTTTCTTTCTTTCCTCTTTCTTCTCCCTATCTTTCTCTCTTTCTCTCTTTCTTTCTTTCTTTCTTTCTTTCTTTCTTTCTTTCTTTCTTTCTTTCTTTCTCGTTCTTTCTTTAAAACATGGAATGACCTCACTACTTAAGTCGCTTTACTTAACAAAAGCCTTCAAACGGAAGAAAACTTTCTCCTAAAACCCACCCACCTACCACTGCCAACTCCACTCTAGTCCTCTCCTGTGGAGATCACCAGCATTTCACTGGGGACTGTTGTCATTCTCAGTAACAGTTTAGCATCTAAATAGGAAGGTTGGTGGCCCTGGGACAGGGAGCCTTTTTCTTAGTTCTGAGGATGATTTCAGAGTGGCCCCGGGGACTTGGTAACTGTCACTAGGGTGGGAAGGGATATGCAAGCAGGGCCCAGAACCTGCTCCTTCAGGCAGCTCCCTAGCCATTTATAAAGATTGGCCAAATGAGGTTGCTTTCAACGGAAAAGCCAACCCTACTGCTTTGATCCCTGGATTAAAATGATTTTGAAAAATCTGTAGGCTTCTAACCACAAATAGTTATAAGTCAGTCAAGAAATATCCAAACCAAAGTTTCTTATAAAAACTTGGCAGAGGGGAGCCACCAAAACCATAGTTTAATCTAAACATTTTTCTTTCTGCATTTGTGATGTGTGTGTCTGTGTGTATGCATGTGAGTATACTTGTGTGAGTATGCCACATATGTGTGTGCATGTGTGGAGGCCAGAGGCTGTCATAGTGTCTCTTTCAATCTCTCTCCACCTTACTTTAAAAAAAAATTATTTATTTTATTTTATTTATTTGAGAGAGAAAGGAGGAGGAAGATAGAGAGAAACAGAGAATGGGCACATCAGGGCCTCTAGCTGCTGCAAACAAACTCCAGATGCATGTGTCCCTTGCATATCTGGTTTATGTGGGTCCTGGGGAATCAAACCAGGGTCCTTAGGCTTCGCAGACAAAAACCTTAACTGCTAAGCCATTTTCCCAGCCCCCTCCACCTTGCTTTTTGAGACAAGGTCTCTCACTGAACCTGGAGCTCATGGATTCTGCTAGTCTGGCTAGGCAGCAAGTCCCAGGAATCCTCCTGTCTCTGACCCCTCCACCCCCAGCACTGGGATTACAGCTGTATGCCACTGGGTCCGACTTTTTATGTGGGTGCTGGGGATCGAACTCAGGTCTTCATGCTTGTGCAGTAAGCACTCGTTGCCTGGCTCTCTCCTCACGCTTGGCATGCTCTAGTTGTCTACTGGAATCTAATTTTGTCAGCCTCTTATGGAAAACCTCTCCAAAGCCCTAATGTTCTTGCCTTCCATCTTGTGCTGGCCGTGAGATTCCGGGATTCTCCTGCCTCCACCTCCCGTCTCTCCAGAGGCGCATTTGGATTCCAGACGCTCACTACTGCATCTGGCTTTCACGCGGCTTTGGGGGGTTGCACTAAGGTGGCCATGCTTTGCAGCAAGCACCATACACACTGAGCCATCTCCCCAGACCTCATTTGTATCTTTGTAAACATGCATGACCATGAGACCAGAGTATTAAGTAGTCTCATGGCAAAATGTTATACTAAAACAAGAAAACAGAAAGATACAAAGCCTCATGCCCTTGGATATATTAGATATCATGCGTGGGGTCAAGCTCGTCCTCTACATAACGCTCAGTCAACCCCATCACGAGGCAGTGGGTTTCCATCCATACTGAGGGTATCTTAGCTTTGTCTCCACTGACCCTGAGTGGGCAAGGAGGAGAAGCCCGGGCAGATCTAATGGCCATGGGCCTGCAAACAGCCAACCAAGAGCAAGTGTCCTGTGGCAGAAAACCAACCACTGTGCTCCTTAATCCGCCGCCTCCCAGGCCTGACCACTGCGCTCCCTTCTGCACCCACATCTCCTTCCAGAACACTGCCCCTGCCCTGCACCACATTCCCTCCTGGCCTGCAGTCCTCGCCAATGCTCAGATGAAACTTGAGAGATGTTTCCAAAATAAAGCCCTCGCTTGCCCAAACACACTGGTCATTCACTCATACACATGCGTGCTCACATGCAAGAATGCATGCACACACATGCATGCACATGCACATGCACTTGCACACACACATATGCTGCTAGGATTCTCTTGGCGGTTTTATCACTCCCTAGCCTCTCCATCCCACCACCCTTACTCACCCCCAACTCTGACCACAGGCACCACCCTGCCTGCATCCCAAGACAGACCTGCACGGCCTGTCTTTCTCTCTCCTGCTTGCAAGCCGCAGCCTCCCACCAGGGAGGGCTCTGTCTGCCAGCCCCATACTGTACTTCATTAGGCAGCTCGATTTAATGGTTTCAACAAAAGCCATCATTTTAGCCCAACTGCCTCGACTAAATTAAAATTTCCAATCTCTGTTTTAGTGTTCTGCAACTGATGTATACATAAGCAAAACTGGTCAACATCTGCCAGGGGTTGGCCAAGAGTTCTGTAAAGATGTACTTCACATTTCTGAAGCCCGTGCAAAGTGACAGCGTCCCTTACCCTCCCGAGAGCTCTCAGGGTTTTACTCCACCATTTGTTCAAACACACTTTCGCTGTGGATGAGCCGTACAGTTGATTCTCCCCTTGGTTGCCGTTTCGTCTGTAGTGTCATTTTGAGTAATTGGGGTATGGTAGCTGATCAACTTACAGGTTTCTCATTGGCAGAAAGGGACTGTGTTGGCACCAAGAAAGAATATGATGGGTCCTCTCGGTGCATAAGCAAGTGTCCCTCTCTTGCACTTGACTACCCAGGGCCATTAGGAAATAAGCTTAATAAAGCCTCCGAGTGTGTGTGTCTTCACTCTCCTGGGCAGAGAGAGGCACCTATAGAAGAAGTACTGCACGCTGATGTGGGAAGATGGTCAATGTACACATTTAGTCAGTGATCTGTGAAAGTTTTTGAATTAGTTTTTAGAGCTTTGTTAAGACCAGAATGCACAGATGTTGAAAACAAGTTCAGATGTAGCGACAGATGGTATTTGATTATGAAGCAGACTGTTCATATAATACAAAGATGCTGCTTCTGCCATCCACAAGTAACTGCAGAGTGCGGTAGAAATGTTGGAAGGCAGGCAGATCGAGAGGGTCTTTGTGCAGCAATAACTTTCCCATTTTCCAGCAGTGCTAGAATTGGGATAATTTCCCTCTTTTCTTTTTAATCAAGGCTCTCTCTTCCCTTCCCTTCCCTTCCCCACCTCCCTAGCCTATCTCTCTCTCTCTTTTTTTTTCTCCAGCTTTGAGAACTCCTCTCTTTGCTACCTGGAGCTCATGGATTCTGCTAGTCTGGCTAGGCAGCAAGTCCCAGGAATCCTCCTGTCTCTGACCCTCCACCCCAGCACTGGGATTACAGCTGTATGCCACTGGGTCCGACTTTTTATGTGGGTGCTGGGGATCGAACTCAGGTCTTCATGCTTGTGCAGTAAGCACTCGTTGCCTGGCTCTCTCCTCACGCTTGGCATGCTCTAGTTGTCTACTGGAATCTAATTTTGTCAGCCTCTTATGGAAAACCTCTCCAAAGCCCTAATGTTCTTGCCTTCCATCTTGTGCTGGCCGTGAGATTCCGGGATTCTCCTGCCTCCACCTCCCGTCTCTCCAGAGGCGCATTTGGATTCCAGACGCTCACTACTGCATCTGGCTTTCACGCGGCTTTGGGGGGTTGCACTAAGGTGGCCATGCTTTGCAGCAAGCACCATACACACTGAGCCATCTCCCCAGACCTCATTTGTATCTTTGTAAACATGCATGACCATGAGACCAGAGTATTAAGTAGTCTCATGGCAAAATGTTATACTAAAACAAGAAAACAGAAAGATACAAAGCCTCATGCCCTTGGATATATTAGATATCATGCGTGGGGTCAAGCTCTCGTCCTCTACATAACGCTCAGTCAACCCCATCACGAGGCAGTGGGTTTCCATCCATACTGAGGGTATCTTAGCTTTGTCTCCACTGACCCTGAGTGGGCAAGGAGGAGAAGCCCGGGCAGATCTAATGGCCATGGGCCTGCAAACAGCCAACCAAGAGCAAGTGTCCTGTGGCAGAAAACCAACCACTGTGCTCCTTAATCCGCCGCTTCCCAGGCCTGACCACTGCGCTCCCTTCTGCACCCACATCTCCTTCCAGAACACTGCCCCTGCCCTGCACCACATTCCCTCCTGGCCTGCAGTCCTCGCCAATGCTCAGATGAAACTTGAGAGATGTTTCCAAAATAAAGCCCTCGCTTGCCCAAACACACTGGTCATTCACTCATACACATGCGTGCTCACATGCAAGAATGCATGCACACACATGCATGCACATGCACATGCACTTGCACACACACATATGCTGCTAGGATTCTCTTGGCCGGTTTTTATCACTCCCTAGCCTCTCCATCCCACCACCCTTACTCACCCCCAACTCTGACCACAGGCACCACCCTGCCTGCATCCCAAGACAGACCTGCACGGCCTGTCTTTCCTCTCTCCTGCTTGCAAGCCGCAGCCTCCCACCAGGGAGGGCTCTGTCTGCCAGCCCCATACTGTACTTCATTAGGCAGCTCGATTTAATGGTTTCAACAAAAGCCATCATTTTAGCCCAACTGCCTCGACTAAATTAAAATTTCCAATCTCTGTTTTAGTGTTCTGCAACTGATGTATACATAAGCAAAACTGGTCAACATCTGCCAGGGGGTTGGCCAAGAGTTCTGTAAAGATGTACTTCACATTTCTGAAGCCCGTGCAAAGTGACAGCGTCCTTACCCTCCCGAGAGCTCTCAGGGTTTTACTCCACCATTTGTTCAAACACACTTTCGCTGTGGATGAGCCGTACAGTTGATTCTCCCCTTGGTTGCCGTTTCGTCTGTAGTGTCATTTTGAGTAATTGGGGTATGGTAGCTGATCAACTTACAGGTTTCTCATTGGCAGAAAGGGACTGTGTTGGCACCAAGAAAGAATATGATGGGTCCTCTCGGTGCATAAGCAAGTGTCCCTCTCTTGCACTTGACTACCCAGGGCCATTAGGAAATAAGCTTAATAAAGCCTCCGAGTGTGTGTGTCTTCACTCTCCCTGGGCAGAGAGAGGCACCTATAGAAGAAGTACTGCACGCTGATGTGGGAAGATGGTCAATGTACACATTTAGTCAGTGATCTGTGAAAGTTTTTGAATTAGTTTTTAGAGCTTTGTTAAGACCAGAATGCACAGATGTTGAAAACAAGTTCAGATGTAGCGACAGATGGTATTTGATTATGAAGCAGACTGTTCATATAATACAAAGATGCTGCTTCTGCCATCCACAAGTAACTGCAGAGTGCGGTAGAAATGTTGGAAGGCAGGCAGATCGAGAGGGTCTTTGTGCAGCAATAACTTTCCCATTTTCCAGCAGTGCTAGAATTGGGATAATTTCCCTCTTTTCTTTTTAATCAAGGCCTCTCTCTTCCCTTCCCTTCCCTTCCCCACCTCCCTAGCCTATCTCTCTCTCTCTCTTTTTTTTTCTCCAGCTTTGAGAACTCCTCTCTTTGCTCTCGGCAAGCCTTGCCTGGCCATCACGTCCTTTACAACCATGTGGTCTGCCACTGAGCTACACCCCAGCCCGAGCAAACTGTCTCCAAAAAAATGTGGGTGGGTGTGTGTGGTGCACAAGCATGTGTGTATGTATGTTTGTATGAGAGTGGTGCACAAGTGAGTACATGGCCAGAGGTCTAGGGTGGGTGTCTTCCTCAGAAGTTCTTCGCCTTCTCTTGTGAGATGGGGTGTCCCGTGGGATCGGGGCACAATGACGCAGCTGGATTTGCTAGCCAGCAGGCACTGGGACTCCACCTGTCTCTGGTGCTGGGAGTGCAGATGCCATCATCACACCCTGCTTTTAGATGAGAGCTGGGATCTGAACTCATGTCCTCTTGCTTACACAGCACACATTTACTTACTGAGCATCTCCCCAGCCTGAGGACGCAATATTTTTTAAAAAATGTTATTTATTTATTTATTTATTTATTTATTTATTTATTTTGACAGAGAACGCGGGGTGGGGAAAAGAATGCGTGTGCCAGGGCCTCCAGCCACTGCAAACAAACTCCAGACATGTGCGACCGTTGTACATCAGGCTAACATGGGTCCTGGGGAATCAAAACCTGGGTCCTTTGACTTTGCAGGCAAATGCCTTAACTGCTAAGCCATCCCTCCAGCCCCTGAGGACTCTATATTTTTTTTTATTTATTTATTTATTTAACAGAGAAAAAGGAAAAGAGAGAGAGAATGGGCACGCCAGGGCCTCAGGCTACTGCAAATGAACTCCAGACATGTGCGCCTCCTTGTGCATCTGGCTAACATGGGTCCTGGGGAAGCAAACCTGAGTCCTTTGGCTTTGCAGGCAAACACCTTAACTGCTAAGCCATCCCTCCAGCCCATGTACTCAATCTTTAAATGGAAGCCTGGATGACAGCTGGGCTCCAAATGCACTGTCACATGCAAGCTGCTGACGGCACAGCCTCTTCTGTAAAATGGGGTGACTGCTGCCCCACTTCCCTCTCAGGGGTGCCAGGATAATCTCATGGAATGACGGATTAGCAGCTGTCTTGAGAAACCAGCAAGCAGTGCCGTTCATATGTACGTGCTTGCCATTGTCAAGATTGAAAATGCTGTGTGAGATGAAAGCGGCTTACATCACAAGGAGAAACTGCCCCAAATGTTGTTCTCCATCAGAAATCCGGTCTCCTTTATCCATGTAGGACCTGGAAAAACACAGCGGTGTCAGGATATGTGATCACTGAATGATGGGAGGACAGCAGTGCCCTGGCTGCAGAACTGTGCCTGCCAAACAGCCATTTTACCTCGTGGTGTGTGTGTGTGTGTGTGTGTGTGTGTTGTATGTGCATGTCTATGTATATTTACATGTGTGTGTGCAGGTATGTATACGTGTGTGTACATGGGTGGAGAGGTATCTCCCTCAGTCATTCTTCCAACCTCAATTTCTTGAGACAGGGTCTCTCACTAAACTGGGAGACAGGGTCTCTCACTGAACCAGGAGACAGGGTCTCTCACTAAACCGGGAGACAGGGTCTCTCACTGAACCGGGAGACAGGGTCTCTCACTGAACCAGGATCTCACCAATTTGACTAGATTTGCTAGCCAGCAAGCCCTAGGGGGCTCCTGTCTCTCCTCCCCGTGCTGTGATTACCAGTGCACATGCTTCCATACTTGACTTCCATTCCCATTTCTCACCCTGGCCTTGGGGGACTCAGGCTTTTGAAGAACAGGGTGCTCCAAGATCCTGGCTGATGAAATTAGCTGGAGATGGCTCTGGTTGTCGTGCCATGGAAGGACACAAGATCAGAAAACAAGAGGAAAAAGTCAGCAGCCCCAGTTCCAACCCTTTTTAAAGTTTATTTTATTTGTTTGAGAGAGAGAGAGAATAAGCATGCCAGGGCCTCTATCCACTGCAAATGAACTCCAGACACATGTGCTACCTTGTGCATCTGGCTTTATATGGGTACTGTTGCATTGGACCCTACTGCCAAGCCATCTCTCCAGCCCCAAACCCCCACTTTTAAGTTGAGATTAAGTTGCCAGGCATTATTTTGAAAGCATTTTGAGGCTCTGTCACATTTCTTTCTCAACACATCTGTGTCCCCGCGGGTGTTATGGTGATGCTGTGGCTGGAGAGGAATCCAGCTAGGGGGCATGGCTACGCCAGCTTCTACCCATTCCTGCCCAACTCATGAGCCCACTCCCTGCCTCCGGCAATCCAAGTTTCTTGTTTGGAAGAGCTTACTATGTGCCAAGTAATATTTAACAAACACAGATGAGCAAGAGGAGACGAGGGAAGGAGCGAGCCTGCCAAGATGTACTGGAGGAGAATTCGAGGGAACGTTGTCCATGACGCAGCTCGGGTGGTGAAGGGGCTGTGGGGGAGAGAGTGAAGAGCTTGGCGTGCACGTGGAAGGGAGAGAGAGGGATTTTCAGGGGCAACTCCCGGGGGGGGGGACAGCAGGCCAGCGAGGTGCCACATGCTACCCTACAAATACCACCTCTCATTGGTTAGTTGTACTGGTCTGCAAGTTGTACCACTGAGAGATCAACAGCCTCACTGAGGGCAAGGCTGACATGGCTGTAAATGACAATGAGATGGTAATGGAACTGCACTTCTCCCTCATATTTGCAAATGTATGCTAAAGTCCCCAGAGGCAGCACTGGGATGGAACTTGGATGGCTTAACCCCAAACAGAGATATACTGTCCTCTTCTTCAAACATTATTCAGGTTTTTTTTTTTTTTTTTCAATTTTTTTGCACCTATATGTGTGTAGTATGGTGTGTGTGTGTGCATGTGTGTGTGTGTGTGTGGTATGGGGTGTGTGTGTGCACGCGCAGACATGAGTGTGGAGGCCAGAGGAGAACATAGATTATTTCCCTCCATTGCTCATCCTCGTGTTTTCTTCAGACAGTCTCTCGCTGACTCCTGAGCTTGTTTTTGCAAGCCCCAGCAAGATTCCCCGCTGTCTAACATGCCCAGGACTGGGCTGCTAGGGATTCAACCCCAGTGATGTCAGGTCCTCGTGCTTGTGCAGGAAGGGCTCCTAACCAGTGAGCCGTCTTTCCATCCCTTGACCTTTGTCTTTTGAGACAAGGTCTCCTGCAGTCCAGGCCTGTCCCCCACCAGCCACTCTGCTGTCTTCTAGTCCCTGAGCTGCAGCCTTTTAGACGTGAGGGCTCTTCGTGGGACAAGTGTCCGGTGCCCACAGCGTCCTCATAGAAAATGCCTCTGACATTGTAAAAAGGGGCGCCTTTTCCACATCTCTGTGACAAAATCAGCAGAACTTTAGTGGCTGTAAACAAAGAAACTTATCACAGCCTTGTCATGGAACAGGACTCAAGGGCCTCTGTGCAGGGGCTTGCCTGGGCTAAGAGAAGCCAGCATTATGATCTCACATCAGACCTGGATTCTTGTCTAACTTCTCCAGCGGTTGGTAGAATCCAATTCCTGTGGTTGTAGGACTGAAGTTCCTGATTTCTTGTTGGCTGGCAATGAGAGACCACTTTGAACACCTGGACTGAGGCCTTCTCCTTAGACAGTTCTGAACACTGTAGCTTTCCTTAGGCCAGCAGGAGACTCTCCGATGTGTGCTGTGTACTTAGGCTGGGTACGCTCAAGTTACATTTAGTTTGATAAACACAAAATCATCTGCTTAAGACTTAAAGTGTATCTGTAACACACCTTCCCTTTCACCGTATCGTGTGACCCAGTGATGGGCGTTAGGATCATATTAGCAGACTCGGCCCGTTTCACACTAAGGGGACTTGTGTTAACTTTTCCTCGGGAGAAGCAAATGTCTACTAATCTCAGAAAGGGCCCTGATGACAGACCGAAGGAACCATTTCACCAAAGTCCATCTTGGAGAACCAATGAGTTTATTGTGCTTCCTTACAGAGTATGGGTGACTCAAAAGCAGCTGCATACCAAAACACACCCCCCAAGCCCACCCAGCACCCATCATGGTTTATGGGCACTCCATCCCTAGAGGTCTCTGCGTGTTTCACAACTTGGCTGAGTGGAGAGCCCCTCTCTGCAAGAGCTACCGCTTGTATGACTTTGAGGAGGGGGCCAAGGAGAGACTTGTGAATCTTGTACGTTTTGGGGTCTTCCTGAGACTTGAAAGCTATTTCAGAGGAACTGGCTACTTGCTACGTGACAGGACAATACAACATGTGTGCCAGCTAATAGGACCATTATGGGCTTGCTCAAATACTACCTAACACACACGGAACTGAACAGAGGCAGCTATCTGCAGACTACAGGTACCCAAAACAAGCATGTAAGCTGGTGGCATTCTGGAGGGACCTTCCTTACGGACAATGGCAACTGTGTAGCTTGGCCCTTCCAAGGCAGATGCATGCTGATGGGTGAGGTCCCCTAGCCAAGGAGGACTTGATTTAATTTCGAACCTTCCTAAGGTTTCCAAGCACTTTGTTCATTTTACTTATGCTAGGACATACACTATTACTGTGTTTCCAGGACAATGGCTGTTCTGTTTCCTCTGACGTCATGGCTTTTACCTACAGAGGCAGTTCTCTGGCTCTGCTTGGCTGTGGAAAAATCTAGGCAATGGGCATATGTTAGAGAACACAGAACTAAGAGCTTCCAGACCAGATGGTGTAGCAGTTAAGAACACAAGCTCTGGAGCTAGCCCAAGGCCATATCCACTGTTCCTGGCTTGCAAGTTGAATGACCTTGGGCAACGAGCTTTTTTCTCCCTCTATGTCCTCATGAGTAGGCATCACAGTAGCAGTGTCCGTCCTATGTGGTTGTGAAGAAGCCAGGAGTTGATACATGCTAGGAAGCCGGCAGAGTCTCTGGCACATGGTGACCCTACACTTCCTCTGTTCTGCAATGATCGCTCATGGAGTGAAGACCTGTGAGAGATTGGGGAGGGTGCAAAAGAGCATTCTGATGTCAGCAGTGGGAAGGAGGAACTGAAAGCAGCTGAACTCCAGGGAAGTTCCACTGGTGTGGAGATTTTAAGAGGAAAGAGGTAGAGATAGGGCCAGAGGGTGCCAGCCACTGGCTGGGCTTCAGCATTTCATTCAGGGGGCATGGACAGCTCTGAAATACTCTTCAATGCTTTCTTTTTCATGTGTGTGTATGTGTCTGTTGTATATGCATGACTGTGCATGCACGTTCATTTGTGTGTAACCATGTTGATATCAGGTGTCTTGCTTGATTGCTATCCACCCTATTTACTGAGGCAGTTGAACCCAGGGCTCACCAATTTGGTGAGTCTAACTACCTAGCTTGCCCCAGGGATCTCCATTTCATCTCCTGAGTGCTCGGATCACAAGTGGGCCACATGCCCACTGAGGAGCTGGATTCTGGTCCTCGTGCTTGCATGACAAGTACTTTATCCACTCAGCCATCTTGTCCACCTCTTTGTTTTTCAAAAGAATCTCTTTAAAAGTGCTGTCAGGGCTGGAGAGATGGCTTAGTGGTTAAGGTGTTTGCCTGCAAAGCCTAAGGATCCTGGTTCGATTCTCCAGGTCCCACGTAAGCCAGATGCACGGGGGGGGGGGCGCATGCATCTGGAGTTCGTTTCCAGTGGCTGGAGGCCCTGGGGCACCCATTCTCACTCTCCATGTCTCTCTCTTTCCCTCTCTCTGTCTCTAATAAATAAATAAATAAAAATTAAAAATCTTTTTTAAAAAAGTGCCGTCAGACTCAGAGAGGGCTACATGGACCCAGACATACAGCTGGTTCCATGTTTGTTTCATTGACTGATAACCAATGGACAGCAAACGCAGTCACGACTTACATGTTAGGCTGGACAGTAAGAATGACACCTAGTGTCTTCCCTAAAACGTCTAGAGGTTGGAATTGTCCCACGCAGGAGCGTGGTCTTCAAAGGAGCAGTGGCCAGTATTTACAGATCTCTTTCTGTAGATCAGGCACTACAGTGGCAAATTGGAAATGGATCCTGCCTTCTAGGAACTTTCAGCCTCGACACAGCAAATGCAATCCAGAGAGATACACAAAATATTAGTAGCCAATTTTAACTCACGTTTAAAATATGCTCGATCTTGAAGTATATTCCATTGATTACCTGGTTAGGCAGTAGCCCATAAAATAGGAAGCATTGTGATCGCCCACTTCACAGGTCGTGGAAACGTTTAGGAACAGCTTGTAAATGGTGGTGGGATCCCTCAGACTTGGTCTGATTATAGGGTCACAGACTTCCTGTGCATACACAAGGACTGTGCAGAGAACGCTAGCACAAACTCAGAAGGAACATGGAGGAAGGCATGAGTCCCTGCACTCTGGGGAAATTCAGGGAAGATGGCACAAAAGTTAAATTAAAAAATGTAACCAAGGAATGAAAACATATAGTAATAGATCAAATTCAATACGTAGTTTCTTATACAAAGACCAACAAGACCTCCTCCACCCTAGAGGAAATCACTTTTAATTCTTTTTCAGTTTTATTGACTGCATATTTCTGTACACAATGGATATTATCCCTGTTGTCTTCCTGCTTTAAGAACGGGGACTTAGCCAGGCATGGTGGTTCACATCTTTAATCCCAGTACTTGAGAGGCTTGCTGTGGGAGGATCGCCGTGAGTTCAAGGCCAGCCTGATATGATATAGTGAATTCCAGGTCAGCCTGGGCTAGAGAGAGACCTTAAAAAAAAAAAAAAAAAAAAAGAATGGGGATTTAGCTGAGCAAGGTGACATTTAAGACTCTGAGGCAGGAGGATCATGAGTCTGAGCCCAGCCTGAGTCTCAAACACAAACTCAAATACAAAAACAAAGAAAATAATGCTATAATGTTTTCACTCATTTAGGGATATCTTCAATTCTCAACCAACTTCCTTCTATGTTTTTTTTTTTTTTTAATATGGAACACTTCATGAATTTGTATGTCATTCTTGGGCAGGGGCCATGCTAATCTTCTCTGTATTGTCCCAACTTTAGTATATGTGCTGCGAAGCGAGCACCTCCTATGTTTGTTTTGAAAATTTCTCTGTTATGTTTAGTATATTATTCCAAAAAATATTTCTTGCATGATTTCAGACATGGGGTTTTCTTCAGTCCCAGGTGAGACTGACGCATTAGCATCCCGAAAGCTGACGTTCCTACCATGGCTGGGGCTGGGTCCTAGCGAGGTGGGTCATGAGTGAACAATCACACAGCTCGTATGGCAGATGCCAGCAAAGAGCACTAAGCAGGATATAGGCTGAGGGTGCGATGGCTAGGAGCTGAAAGTTCCTACTTTAGATGGGATAATCAAGAAATGTCTCCAAAATCAAATGGCACTGGATCAGAGAGGAGAAGGCAGGTGTAGGGAACCATGTGGGCATCTGATGGTCGAGCATCCTGGAGATCAGGAGCCTGCGAGTTCTAAGGCTCTCTCTGTCTTCTCTCTGTTTGAGCCTCAGCAGGAGGTCGACAGAGAAACCAGACTGCTGAGGAGAGACTGGGAGATTCGGTCAGAGATCCTGGGACCAGCTGTGCAGAGCCTCAGGGCTACGGGAAAGATTTCAATCTCACTGAATCAGAATGCTGTTTTTGAAACGAGAAGGGATTTGAGCACAGTCATGACATTATTTTTACAATTTTTTTTTGTTTTTATTTATTTATTTGAGAGCAACAGATAGGCAGAGAGAGAGAGAGAGAGAGAATGGGTGCACCAAGGCCTCCAGCCATGGCAAATGAACTCTAGATGCATGTGCCACCTTGTGCATCTGGCTTACGTGGGTCCTGGGGAATCAAGCCTGGAACCCGGGTCCTTAGGCTTCACAGGTAAGCGCTTAACCGCTAAGCCATCTCTCCAGCCCGATTTTATATTTTTAAGAGTGTCTATGTTAGTTAGCCAAATACCTGAGACAAACCACTTTTAAGGAAGATTTGCTTGGCTCACAATGTCAAAGATTCCAGCTCATGGAGGCTCAGCCTCATTGCTTTGGGCCCGTGGCAAGACAGAACGTGGTGGTAGAGAGGGCTGGGTGGAGCAAAGCTGTTCACAGCACCTGGGCTACAAGAGAGACAAGAGAGGGAGAGAATCCTCATATCCCCTTCCAGGAAACACCTCCAGTGACCTACTTCCTTCTACTAGGATCTACCTATTAAAGGTTCCACTACCTCCCAATGCCATCGTCAGCTGGAGACCAAGACTTCAAAACATGAGCTTTTGGACACACTGAGATCCACCCATCACAAAGTCAATGTAGCTGCTGTGTTGAGCAAACAAATTAAGTTAGAGGCAGGTTAGAGTGAGATGATCAGGTGAGAAATGCTATGGCTTAGGTCAGGGCTCTGTGCTGAAGGAAGAAGTTCTAGTTCCTTGCTAAATATATATATATATGTAGTTTTAATATAATATTTAATATATATAATATATATTTCAATATACATATATTTTAAAAGATTTTATTTTTATTTATTTATTAGAGACAGAAAGAGAGAGAGTGAGAATGGGGGTGCCAGGGCCTCTTAGCCACTGCAGATGAACTCCAGATGCGTGCACCTCCTTGTGCATCTGGCTTTCATGGGACCTGGAGAATCAAACCTGGGTCCTTAGGCTTCGCAAGCACGTGCCTTAAGCGCTAAGCCATCTCTCCAGCCCCCTTGCTATATTTTTGAATGGAACACCTAGAAGACTTGCTGATCAGTTAGATATGGGATGAGAGAGCAAAAGAAAATGAAAGATCTCATCCACAGATTTTGGCCTCTGCAGCTAGAAGGATAGAATTGAGTTTTCTGAGTGAAGGGAAATTGTGTTCCATGGGCTTGGCTAAGTAGAAAAATTGGAAGTTCAGTTTGGGGAATATTAAACTTGAAATGTTTAGTCGACATCCAAGTGGAAATGTTGAAGAGACAGTTGGACAGAAGAGTCTGGGAGCCCATCCAGCTGGAGCTCCCGTCGGGAGCTGTCAGTGTATAGATGATATTTCAAGCTGTGATCGGGGCTAAGATCGCTCATGGGTTGGACATAAAAAAAGTAGGGAGGTCTGACAACAACTCTAGGGTACCCTGGGTGCTTCTGCTGGTGAACTTCGCAACTGCCAACACTACCTTCAAGTCTACTTCGTCTCTTGAGTGGCCGGCTGAGGACAGCATCAGCTTCCTTTCTCTGTTTCTGCTGCCTGCCTTTGGCCGACCGTATGTCTGTCTGTCTGTCTTGTTGGGGTTGATGACATTTACGTTCTTCTCCGGAAACATCTTGCAGTCTTCTCTCTTAGGTCCATGTGCTGGTTCTCAGGGTAAATTTAACTGCAAACAACTTTCCTCTTGTT
This sequence comes from Orientallactaga sibirica, assembly GCA_036365145.1. NCBI lineage: Eukaryota > Metazoa > Chordata > Mammalia > Rodentia > Dipodidae > Orientallactaga > Orientallactaga sibirica. Next base: position 1,007,198 of record JAEOAD010002712.1, read on the forward strand.
GTAATTTATGAATTTTGGATGCTTCTAAGGCAGACAGTGGAAGGGACATTTCCTTCTGTACTGGTTCAAAGTCACTCATTACATGGGGATGACCCTCTTCATATCTCAAATGCTGTTTTAGGGATCACTCACCTTCTTATATGGATCCTGTATCATTTCAGAGAAATTGATTCTATGTTATTAATAAATATATTATTAATATTATGGATGCTATTGGTTATGCAATAAATAATAGTGTTATGTTAATATTGGAAGGATTTTTTTAAAAATCTTTTTGAGACAGCCTTAATGTGCAACCCAGATAAGTTTGGAACTTCCTCTTTAGCCCAGTCTGGCCTTTAGCCCTCCCTTAGGCTTCTGTCTGAGGGCTTGGATTACAGGTGTGCACCATCGCCTCTGGCTAAAAGGATTATTTCTTTTTAAATTTTTTATATATTATTATTTTTTTTTTTTTGAGATAGGGTCTCGCTTTAGCCCTAGGCTGACGTGGAATTTGCTATGTAGTCTCAGTGTGGCCTCAAACTCATGGCAATCCTCTTACCTCTGCCTCCGGAGTGCTGGGATTAAAGGTGTGAGCTACCACGCCTGGCTTAAAAGGATTATTTCTAAAAACCTTTAATCATCTCTTTTATCCACTTACTCCCCTGATATTAGAATTACAACATCATCTTTCTTTTGAATAGTGTTAATGTGATATGCATAACTTTTCAATTCTTTGAAACAATGTTACATTTTACTTTTTTTTTTTCCTGAGGTAGGGGGTCTTGCTCTAGTCCAGGCTGACCTGCAATTCACCATGTACTCTCAGGCTGGCATCGAACTCACAGTGATCTTCCTACCTCTGCCTCCTTACTCTTTTTTCATGTCGCTTTCTGATATTTTTGTTTTATTTTATCATTCTCCTGGAGTTTCAGTCTGATTTGTTTTTCCTTCTAGAGAGACAGATGATGACATTTTGTTATCATTTCACAGACATCTTCCATCTTCTTGCTCATCCTGCAGTGAGCCCCCCCTTTTTTTTTCTGAAGACACCTCTCTGGGAAGCCTTCCGTTCCTGTCCTACTTTGAACCAACTTGACGCTAAGCCAGCTGCAGAGCTGCCAACCGGCTTCTACAAGTTCTAGTTTTTTCACTTTTTATTTATCCCATGCCTTCTCCTTTCTTGGTTTTCATGTTCATTCTGCCGGCATGGCACGGGTGATTTTTTTCTTTTCCAAAAGACCATGGAGAAGGGAGCTGTGGATCCGTGCCTGTGGCCATCTCTGCTCTCTGCGGAGGCTGAACATGACGTATCAGGTGCTTGCAGCCAGCGCAGTGTTCTGAGGGGCAACAAGGAAACTAGCCGCAAAGAAGAGAAAAACATCATCCGAGTGGAGGGGTTGGTTTCCTGTGCAAATGCGCCAAGACCTCCAATAGCAGTCTGTACTGAGAATCACTAGTATGTCGGTATTGTAGAGCATCGAGGGCAAGCGTTGAGCTGAAGGACGTGGTGGGCCCTGCTGGGCACTGAGGGGATCTGATCTGATAACAGGAGTGAAAGGAAGCCTCCGGAGAGTCTCGATCTTGGACATACCATGGCCAGAGATATGACCTAGAAGGATCAGTTGCTTGTAGAAGCACACGAGGGTGTTTCTATGACAGCAAGAAAAGGGCCCAGCATCATCAAAGAAGCAGCTCTTCACAGCAGGTGTGCGGGACAGTTGAAGAGTGGCCAGGGGCAGAAAGGAAGGAAATGGTGCCAACACATGATGTGTCCATACAAAGTTTCTCAATAATAATAATAATTAACAATAATAATAATAATAAAAAGAGTTACAAGAACAGCTCCAAGGGGCTGTGAAGAACTGTGTTCAAACATTGGGAGTTTGTTCTGGGGTGATGGTGAAAACTCCAAATTTAGAATAAAGAGATTCGTTCCTTAGAAAAATCACTGGGGATACATTGCAGGAGAATGAAGGGATATTGAAATAGAAGAAAGACTGGAGATAAGAAGCCAGTTGTTGTGTCATTTGCTGCCACCATAGCACTTGGGATGAGAGTTGATGGTGACAGGAACTGACAGGACAGGAGGATGGACTGGAGTGATGCAATAAAGGTAATTCAAAGCCAAATAATGAAAAGAATAGACATGGGATGGAGAGAGGGGACACAGAATGGCTTTTGGGTTCTTAATTGGGACCAGTGGATGGATGGATGGATGGATGGATGGATAATGACATAAGTCACTTTGGAGGAAAGATGTCACAATCTGAGATGACTTCCTGAACACACCTTATTTTGGGGTGGGGGGCAAATCTCTCATTTGAATCTAGAGCTCCCTGATTCAGCTGGTCTAGCTAGTCACCCACCCACCTGTCAGGGCTCAGTGGCAGTCACGTTCCCCAGGACTCCGGCCCCATGCTCTGAGTCCCTTGCTTTGTCCTGCTTCCTTCTTGTTTCTCTGCTCCTTGTCCAGTACAAAATGTTGTAGTCTGTGCAGCTGGTTTATTTTTGTGAACAACCACCTTCTCCACTAGAGTAGAGCCCTCATGAGGGTAAGACCCAGGCTGTTTCACTCACTGCTGCTCCCAAGTTTAGAACAAACACTTACTGAAGGACCCGAGCAACAAGAATGCCCGGAAGCTGGGCTGCGGCTGGGGCTGCGGCTGGGGTTGGGGCTGCGGCTGGGGCTGTGCTGGGGCTCAGGGACTATTTTCTGCCAAGGTGAAACAACTCCTCTCAGACAAGTTTTAGCTGCTGTTTGAGACCTTGCAGGGCTAACACCCAGGCAGAAATTATCCTTGGTCCTGTTCAGGCTGCTGCACACAGTTAAGGTGAAACTTTACCTCCAGGTCTCGGATTTACAGCTTCAAGTTCTGGGTGAGTCAAGCTAAAGACATTCTGCTTCCAGATCACCGGGGTGGGGCACAGTCAGCAGGACGTGCGCACTTGTGCTGGGGAGACAGAAGAGTGGACATGCCTCCTTGAACGGACTGGGTCCTAGCCAAGATTTCCCCTGGACCAAACTGAGTACTAGGGTATAAGATGAACTCGGCATGTTAATGTAAAAGAAGCAAATGCATATATTGTGATGGTGTTACTGATCTCTGGCTATCTGCCCTTCTACCACTGATCTTTCTAAGCAGTCTATCTATCATCTATCTATCTATCTATCTATCTATCTATCTATCTATCTATCTATCTATCATCTATCTATCTATCTACCTATCATCTATCTATCTATCAATCAACTATCTATCTATCTATCTATCTATCTATCTATCTATCTATCTATCTATCTATCATCTATCTGTCTATATACTTATTTATGTATTTTTTTTTTTGAGGCAGGGTTTTACTGTATCTTAGGCTGGCCTGGAATTCACTATGTAGTCTCAGGGTGACCTCAATCTCACGGTGATCCTCCTACCTCTGCCTCCTGAGTGCAAGGGTTAAAGGCATGCACTACCACACCCGGCTCTCAACCTATTTCTTGTTTAATTGTCACAGAACCTGCAGAAGCAAGCAACAGGACATTTTCTTCACCAATATGCTGTGATTTCTACACACTGCTGTTGGATAGACATACACTCCTGGTTATGGGTGTGAAGGAGGGCATGCTAGCTCTCTTGACACCATCAAGAGCTTATGCGTTTCAGGAAGATGGAACAGGCTTTGAGTCTCTAGCCAGTTGTGTTTCTGTTCTCTGGGCTTCCTGTTTACAATGCAGAGGCTACTGCAGGCAGCTCTGCAGAGGTCTTTCCCCATGAAAAGAGTGGTTGCCTCTCTGCCTCAGTCTACCATGCTGGGTACTTAACACTCAGTCCTTCCAAACACCTAAGCTGTATGCCCCTTCGTCTTCCCACTTCTGAAAGGCAGCTTCCTGCCTTCTCTTGCCCACATTCTCCATTCCCATCCTGTCCCAGCCACCAGGGCCCGGCCTTGAACTACATCTCATCCATCTCCTCTAGGCATAAAAGCCTTGGTCGTGACCTTCTCAAGGACAGTGCTGACAACACACAGAGCTGATGGGTAAAGGCCTGGAAAGTTCCTTGAAAGGAGGGAGCAAACCAAATTTAAGAATGCAAAGACCAAAGTGCTGTTGTATGGAAACGAAGATTCTCTTTCACCTCTTCTTCTTCGCACCATTGCCTCCACACCCATCCACAAGATCGACGGTCAGGAAGTCCCCGGTGACTTGTTTGGGTTGCTGTATAAATAAATAAGATGAGGTCACATGATTTATCATACTTTGTCCAATGTCACATGCATCTATTGTAAGGCCCACTACCATGTCACATTCTAACAAGAAGATTATCACCTCATGGAAGCATTTCACACTGCTGGTTCAATGACCATAATGGTTGACATGGGAAAGAAAGATCTGGGGCATGAACAACAGATAGTGCTGCATTCTTCTGTAATGACAGAAATCTTTAGTCACTACTCTATCGTGGAGATCTTCCCTCATTGTTAATGAAAGGACCTCCTTTGCCATGGAAACCATCCATCCAAACACAGGAGTGAAACAGCGAGTTTGATCAGTCTCCTGCTGATGGATTTTTTTTTTACATTTGAAAACAAAGCTTTAATGAAGATTTTTATATATTGTGAATTTTATGAAGGTTTCCAGTTTGTAGCGGTAGGATCACTATAGCATATTAAATTTTACCATGTAAATTTGTGCCATGAACAGAAAGATGTGATTTGTCATCGAACAACACAGCCTGAGCATCCATTGCTCTACGCTTCTGAAGAGTCCAGAGAGCACTGCCATTTCCCCTTTTCTCATTGCGTTGGACAAACTGTATTGTGTTGGAATTTACGCTTCTCAGATTCCTGGTCCCTTGGTCACTTTTATTTCTTCTCCGGTGCTTTAACATTCATGTCCTTTGTCCATTTTACTATCAACAGGTTCAATTTCCGTTGATTTATAGATGCCTCTATGTGGTAAGATTAATCTATATGTATTTAACATATATTTCCTCTAATTTTACTGTACTTTGGTTGTTGTTGAGATGTAGCTATGTAACTGTGACGGTTCATCTTAGCACCTGGATTTGGAATCACCTGGGAGACACACACGCCCCTTGGCATGTCCATGAGGTGGAAGAGCCACACTGAATGTGGGTGGCACCGTCCCGTCCAGGGGGAACTGGGGTGCTGGGTGGAGGAAAAGAGGAAAAGCAAGCGGAGCACTCCTGTTCGTTTCTCTGCTTCCTGACGATGGGTCAGTGTGATGAGGGGCCTCATGCTCCCGAGGCCACAGCTAGAGCTTCTCACACACAAGGTCACACTTCTCCACTATGACAGAGTGTACCCTCGTACTGTGAGCCAAAACAAACCCTTCCTTCCTTAAGCTGACTGTTGGATATTTTGTCACAGCAATGAGAAAGGTAACTGAAAAACCATATTTTATTTTACTTCTGTTTATGGCTTCAAGATTTTGTGTTTTTAGAATGTTTTCCAGATACAAGTAAAATCGGTTTTCCAGATGTTCATGTGTGTGTCCTGTGCATGTGTGCGTCTGTGTCTGAATGTGCATTTCCAATCTTTTATCTACCAAGAGTTTTGCATCTATCTTGCCCAAGGAATGAAACTTTGTTTTCTTCCTTTGGACATTTTTCCTGTTATTGGTTTTGTTTTTTGAGGGTCATATTACATAGCCTGGGATGGCCTTGAACTCTCAATCCTCCTGTCTCAGGATGCACCACCAAGCATGGGTGTTGTTTTATCTCATAGCAAAATTTCTTCATGTTGTTTGCTGCTGGTTTATCTTTTGTGCCTGATTTGGAAACAGTCTTTATTATAGACCAAACACCTGTGATTTCCTGTGTCTTTTCAAATCTAATTTTTGATTATGTTTTTCTCAACCTTTGCATTAATATCATAATATTTAATTACTGTAACTTCACATTTTATTTCTAAGTCTCTTGGATAAAATCATAGGAAAAAATGGGTCAAATCTACATTTATGCAGTATCCTCTATGTGCCAGTCACTGATATAAGACTGGATGACTATCTGACAGGCTCGCTGCACTTTACTTTTAAGATTTCAGTAGTTAATTTTAATAGATTATTAGTTGATTTCCCCTTCCTATGAATACTTTCTTGGCTTTTTAAGACAGCTTTTTCTCTTCTAGGCAAATGTTAAAATAGTTTGTAAAATCCCCACTGCTCTGAAGCTTGGTTGAGGTTGCATTAGTTTATACATCAACCTGACTGTATTCATTACAGATTCATTGCAGCATAACTGAGAAAATTAGGGAAAATAAGCATCTTCATCATTTTGGATCCTCCTGTTCAAAAAGGCATCTTCCCTCAATGTGTTTCAGTTTCCTATTTTTAAGAAAAAGAATGAAGTTATAATTTGAATTGCCTTATAATATTTTTGAGGAAACTAATGAAATCATTAATGTAAAAATCTTAGACTATTCCTGGACCACTAAAGACCAAAATGTAAAAATCTTAGACTATTCCTGCACCACTAAAAACCAAAATAAATACGAGTTACTATGATCATCATGACTGCCGATATTTATAAAGGCTTCCTTGTATGCTTATAATGTACTTTTATGTGTCTTTATTCCTAACACTTATAGGGTTGATTGCTATTTTATTTCCACTCTGTACTCTAGGTGTTGGTTGCCAGCACATAGAAAAATGGATCAAAATGTATACTGTCTGGATATTTAGTACACACATCTAGGGTGATTTCCTATTTCTTCCTGTGCTCTGGCTCTGGCAGTACCGGAAAGTGCTAAGAGTAGAGAAGCAGAGGCGGGGCAGGATTCAGAAGGCTCAGTATGCCATTTCCTGGCCAAGCTGGCAATTCTGAGGTGGAAGCAAACATCGGTCCACTCTCAGTGCTGCTCATAGCATTCTCCTTACATGCTGGTGGGACACTTGGATGACTGTGTTGGATATGGAGTCACCATGGCCGTTGGCATCTCTCAGTGTTCTCTTATGCCAAATATGCCAATAGCCATCTCACTTAAGGGTTAGGAAATGCATTGTTTGGAGGCACCTGTTGGTTCTCAAGGGTATAACTTATGGAGTCACCATGGCCGTTGGCATCTCTCAGTGTTCTCTTATGCCAAATATGCCAATAGCCATCTCACTTAAGGGTTAGGAAATGCATTGTTTGGAGGCACCTGTTGGTTCTCAAGGGTATAACTTGCACGAAGCTCAAGGGAGGAGGTAGCTAAGATTTCTGAGCGCTTTCAGACATGACACCTTGAACCAGACAAATGGACGGATTACTTACTCTGTAGCACATGCTAGCTCTGAGTCTACGAGAACATTGCCTCTCCCTTGAATAAACTATCTAAGAGATCTGCTGGGTCGTTGGGCACCCGAGTCACATTAATATTCAAAAGAAGGGCATGGGGCTGAGAAGATGGCTTATAATAAAGTACTTGCCTTGCAACCATGAGGCCCTGAATTTAGTTTTCAATACCCATGTAAAATGTTGAGTGTGGTGGTGCATGCCTGTAATCCAGAGCTGGGGATACGGACGGGCAGATCTCTGGAGCTTGGTAGACAGCCAGTCCAGCTCATTGGTAAGCTTTACGCCAATGCCAGACCCTGTCTCAAAAACAGGTGGACTGGAGGATGGCACACGAGGCTGTCCACTGGCCTCCATACCTAGGCATACGCACATGTCCACACACACATGTTCACACACACACACACACACGTAAAAAAAGAAACTTGTGATGGCTGTTGTGGAGATTTCTTTCCTTTGGCGTCTCTTTCTCTCATTTTTAGGTTTTTTTTTTTCTTCTTTTCTTCCTCTCCTCTTGCTTTGGCCATGTTAAGGGCTAGGAGACAGCCGCAGCTCCCTGTGTGTTATCAGCTTGCATTCCTTCAGAGGTCAGCTGAGCTCACTTGGCTGGTGTTTGGCGTGGCTCTCATGCGCACTGGTGCGCCTTGTCTGTGCTCGACTCCCTCTTACGAGGACGGTGTCCCCTCAGTGCTGCTGGCCTAGCTCCACCGTGTCAGATATATGCAGCCGAGAAAGGGGATACACCGGCAGCTGGACTGGCTGAGCGGAAGGAAGGAGACTAAAATGTATTAATCCCATTTTAAGCAACAGACACTGTGCTGACTCCCCTCAGATACAATGCCACAGTTAATCCCCCTAACAATGATGCAAGGAGAACACTGCTACAATTATTTTCACACGTGAAGATACCAAGGCTCAAGGAGGCGCTCATGGTCTAACCAGGGACCGTTTACTACAACGCCCATGCACGGGTCAGCAGCCCCGGCTTGTTCTGATGTCAGCTGGAGCTACCAGAGGTCTTAGGCCTCCAAGGATCCTCAAGGCCAGAACTGTGTAACATGGACCCAGAAACAATGCTAAATGCCCGGCCCTATCCCCACAGCCATGGGTGGCTTCTTCACTGATAGAGTATGCCATCAAGAGCTTCTCTGACAGGCGTGTCAAAGATCTTTCCAAGAATAAAGACCTGGGATCTACCTGTGATACGCACGGGAATGCCGCTGTCTTGTGCTTTCATCCCCAAGTTCCTACTTCCTGGAAGCAGGTCATACCACACGCTTTCTGGACTTTGCATCTGCGATTTTGCCTCATGAGTGAGGATCAGATGAGCAAAACCGAGGAAGCCGTAGGCAGACAGAGTTAGTGATAATTCCTTCCCATAATACCGCACTCCATTCTTCTGACATACCTCAAGTGCATGCCCTTGGCCAACACGGATCTGGCAAGGGGAAGATTAACAATGATGACAAAAATAGTTCCTGACTTGATAAAATGAATGTCAACTGGGTCAGGGGACAAGGATGGCCCATAACTAACCTTAGGGTCAAATGTGTTCTTCCTTGGCGTGGGAGGGCACCATCTTCAGTCTATCACCTCAAGCTAATGCCAAAGTTAGACTTTATGCCACTGCCCTTGAGCTCAGTCAATATTTGCAAAGTGTTTGGGAGGGGGGAGGCATTAAAGAAGATACAGATCCACATGATAGACAAATGGAATATTCTAGAATAACTTTGGCTTTCCCTAAGCATATAATTCCCAGTTTATCGGTGTTTCAGAACTGACTTTTGGAGACCAGGTTGGGGAGTCAATGTTTTCTGTGATATTGGGTGCACTGTGGGAGGGGGTGGCGGGTGATGCTCACCGAACAAACTGCGGCTTTGTCTTGGAGTGAGTCCCTGTTTTCCTCTCAAGATAAGGACGAGCTCATTGAACCGATCCCATCTCTAGTTTGGTAAACACTCTGCATGGGTCAAATTCCAGCTCAGACCCTGGGCTCCTGCACTTCACTCATTGATTTTTCTCTCACCTGAGACTTTGGGTGAGAGGTCGAGACAGGTGGGGGTGGGGGTGGTCCGATTTCCTCTCTCTTTCAGCTCGGTCTCCATGTGTACTCTGCCCAGGACTCTGTCTCAGATGGGTGAGCATTCAAACTCACTATCTCAGAGCTTATTTCAGCAGCATGGCCCTTCACCCCCTCGGCACGGTCTCTTGTTTGGCCACCGACCCAAACTAACATGAGACAATTTGTGCCATCTCTTCTTGTGCGTGTGTGTGTGTGTGTTCTGGGGATGGAACCCAATGTCTTAGACATGTCAGGCAAATGTTCAACTCTCGAGCTAACCCTGCTGCCCTTGCATCACCTATTTTTTTCCTCTTTAAATCCCCTATTTATTTTTACTTACTTATTTATTTATTTATTTATTTAGAGCAACAGAGAGAGAGAGAAAGAGGCAGATAGAGAATGGGCACACCAGGGCCTCCAGCCCCTGCAAACAAACTCCAGATGCATGCGCCACTTTATGCATCTGGCTTACGTGGGTCCTGGGAAATTGAGTCTCGAACCAGGGTCCTTAGGCTTCACAGGCAAACGCTTAACAGCTAAGCCATCTCTCCAGCACTCTATATCCCTTTTTCATGCTCAGCACATGGAGTCTTGGGACACATGGGTATATCCATTTTCCCTTCCTTGGTTCATGGATTCTCCCTCTCCCTCATTTATTCCTAACAGAATTGTAATGGGCATCACCTATTTTTCACCTGAGTTTCTTTTCTGAGCACTTAGCCTTGAACTCTGGTCTTTACTAAAGAAAGTTTCCCCACTCTGCTTTATTTCTTCCTCACCTGTAGTAGAAGTCCATTGGCCTACTGGCCAAAGCACAAGACAGCAGTGTGGTGTGCGTGTGTGTGTGTGTGTGTGTGTACATGCATGTGTGGTTCATGCCTTCCCTCCTGTAGCAGACAGCTTCAGGTTCACTGAGATGAACTTCCAGAACAGGCACAGTTATGGAGGAAGGGGTATTTATTGAAGCTTACAGATACAGAGGAAGTTCCATAATGGCAGAAAGAAGCTGGCCTGCCTTCACAGGACCAAACACAGAGAGCAAAGCCACAAGCCACACACAGCACAGCACACTTTAGGAACTCCAGCTAGGCACACTTTGCATATCTTTAGATTGAAATCTCAAACCTATCACCACACCTTAAGATCCGCCCAGTGACACTGCCTCCAGCCAGGTGGCTGCAGATGTAAACTACAAACTAATAAAACGCTGAATATACTGGGGGCCATCTATTCAAACTCCCACACCTCCCATCTCTAACATGCCAGCGGTCCACTCAGGAGCCCACTCCCACTCTGGGTGCATGGAGTCCACAGGGCTCACTCTGGTTTGTGGGTGTTACCGGTGTTGCCTGCTTTCCTTACCAGATCTTTGTGAAGACTGAAGCAGAGGAGGAAAGAACAGGAACAAGGGCACCGTGTGGGCATTTAAATGGCTGTCACCATGCTGGGAGGACGCCATGCCTTCCACCCCTCCAGATGAGCAATAATCCTCCCCACTTCCTCTTCCTCCGCTCATCCACGGAACACATGCTAACCACACAGATTCACAGCACATCTCATTCATGACTTATGAGGGAACGTCCTTCCCGTGACTCACAGACTGAAAAGCTGACGAGTGAAGGACCAGGCTTCTGAAGCAGGTCTGAGTCTGTGGCCCACAGCAGTGCTGGGACCATGTGGTGGTGCCTGGCAGCACCAGCCTTCCCGGGGCAGATTTGCCCACTGTTGAGGGGAGTGGCGAGTGCAGACAACCTGTAGGCTGTAGCCAGATGGGTGCCTCCACCCAAGGTGAGGGTCTCTGTTTTTTCCTCTAGCCAGATGGGTGCCTCCACCCAAGGTGAGGGTCTCTGTTCTTTCCTCTAGCCAGATGGGTGCCTCCACCCAAGGTGAGGGACTCTGTTCTTTCCTGACAGCCAAGGGCACATTACCCTTCAATGATTTTACCTCTTCATACAATTCCTGCAAATAAAAGACATGTCTACATGCTGAAAAAAATCCAAATATTTGCTTACACACACACACACACACACACACACACACACACACCACTATTTATTTATTTATTTATTTATTTATTTATTTATTTATTTATGAGAGAAACAGAATGGGTGCACCAGGGCCTCTAGCCACTGCAAATGTGCCACTCTGCACCTGGCTTTATGTGGGTACTGAAGAATTCAAACTAGAGTCCTTTGCCTTTGTAGGCAAACGCCTCAACCTCTAAGCCATCTCTCCAGCTCCACAAATAGTGTTTTTTAAAGAATTAAAAGGCTTGTGTGCAGATGTGTGTGTAACTGGAATCTTCGATGGGAGTGGGCACAGGCATGTGGTTTGATAATTTATGTCTCACCAAACTTTTCTCGAGCACAGCTTTCTAGCTCACACTGTGTACCCCAGGACAATGGAGGAGGACGTGCAGCCTGCTCCCCTACAAACTCAGGCTTATTTTAAGATGTTTGTCAATGTGAAAGGGCGGGTGGGGGGTCTTAACAGGTCTTTTACCCACTGTTAACTGCTTCGAGTTTCAGTGAAAAATCCACTGTGGGCTTTCTTCTGAGTCTGGAGCTCAAACCACAGGAGATTGACTAAGAAGGGCTGCGGAGGACGGCACTGCTGACCTGACCTGGGCTTGACTCCACTCCATCAGTGTTCAGAAAATTCAAATTAAAGCTACAAAACAATAAGATGGGTATGGTAGCACCCACCTGTCCTCCCAGCATTTGGGAGGTTGAGGATTGTGAATTGAAGTCCTCCCAGGCTGCAGGTAAGACACTGTCCTCTCCAAAAACGTTGTTTAAAAAAATATTTTATCTATTTATCGATTTATTGATTGCAGGGAGAGAGAGAGAGAGAGAGGAGAGGGAGAAAGAGAGAGAAAGACTCAGAGGGAAAGAGAGAGAGAGAGAATGGGTGCACCAGGCCCTCTAGCTACTGCAAATGAGCTCCAGATGCATGCGCCACCTTGTGCATCTGGCTTTATGTGGGTCCTGGGGAACCGAACCTGGGTTCTTTGGCTTTGCAGGCAAGTGCCTTAACTGTTAAGCCATCATTCCAGCCCTCCCAAAACATTTTTAAAATTTAAGTTACAAGTAAAAACTCATGGGTTGGGTATTGTGGTATACACCTATAATCCCAGCACTTGGGAAAACGAGTCAAGTTGATCAAGAGTTCAAGGCCAATTTCAGCTACTAACCAAGTTTTGGGGCCAGCCTGAGCTATAAACAACCCTGTCTCAAAAGTAAAATAATAAAATAAAATAACACACTGCATATTCCTTCGGCTAACAAGTACTGTCCCCTTTGGTGATAACTCTCTAAACACATGGAATTACCTGGGGACCATGCTATCCAGCTCAGATTTCTTCATAGCCTGTCATCTTATCCTTCTTAGAATACAAAGAAATAACTTGCCATTTTTAAAGTCAATATCCCAGAAAATTAAAATGCCATAATTGCTTTTGTGTAGAATGAATAACCTACCTTCAATTGCTATCCCTCCCTTCTTTCTTTCTGATCTCCCTCCCTTCCTTCCTTTGTTTTTTTATTTTAAATATTTTATTTATTTGAGAGAGAGGACGAAACAGGTAGGGCCTCCAGCCACTGCAAACAACTCTAGACTCATGCGCCACCTTATGCATCTGGCTTGTGCATCTGGTACTGGGGAATCGAACCTGGGTCCTTAGGCTTTGCAGACAAGTGCCTTAACTGCTAAGCCATCTCTCCAGCCCCCTTCCTTCACACAGGCCTAACCACTTGGATTAAAGGTACAAGCAACCATGCCTGGTTAATTGAAGGCAATCCTATAGACTGCCCTACATGAACCTGGTTTCTCTAAAGACAGGCCAGGAAGACCTAGGCCTTGGAGTGAGGCAACCTGGCCAACTGAAATGGCTGAGAGAGGGAAGGCTACTTGACAGAACAGGACATTAGGCGGCCCAAGCACGGAGCACTTAGGTGAGCCGGAAGTCTCTGAAGGAAACTTTGGTTTCCATTGTCATTGGAAGGGGAAAACATAAGTCAACATTATTGAACCTTTCCTGCTTTTCACTGAGGAACAAGTCTGCATCTCCCTTCCCCTGTTTGAACTCTGCTTGTTCGTACTAGACCATTTGTTTTATTTCACTGTTAGAATGGATTTTTTTTTTCACTTGTATTTACATATGTGTGTTCTAAACAAGTTCAGGGTATATTTGTGCATGTATATAATACACATGAAGTAGTTCTATAGTACAGCCTACATTGAATAGTTGACAGAATTCACCCATAAAACTATAAAGGCTGAGTGCCTTAGGAAGATTAGTTTCATTGTTTTTGAGAAACTTTTTCAATTTTTTTATTTTAGAGAGAGTGAGAGAGAGAGACACAGAGAGAGAGAGAGGGAGAGAGAGAATTTATACACCAGGGCCTCATCCACTATAATCAAACTCCAGATGCTTGCGTCACCTAGTGGGCATGTGTGACCTTGCGCTTGCCTCACCTTTGTGCATATGGCTTCTGGGATCTGGGGAGTTGAACATGGGTCCTTAGGCTTCGCAGGCAAGTGCCTTAATAGCAAAGCCATCTCTCCAGCCCTAACTTTTTCAATTTTATGGCTTGATTCTATTATAGTTTTCTCTCTCTCTCTCTCTGTTGGGGATTAAACCTGGGCTTCTTGCATGCTGGGCAAGCACTCTATCACTGAACTACACCTCCAGCCTTAATTCTTTTTTTTTACTTTTAGGGTATTTTTAATTTTTTTCCTTCTTTTTGCTTAGAAACCCATCCTCTTTAGTGAGATTATTCATACATGTGAACATCGTGTTGATGGTATAAACTCATGGACATGGAGTGAGACCAGACGTGCTACTGAACCACTCATCTGTGCATATTCATAGTTTCTCTGGTAAAATGTGACGCCTAGTTTCGTGCCCGCGGAGTGAAATCGGTATGCTTCCCCACTCAGTGCCAGGCGGAGGGAAGTAGGTATACTTCCCCACTCAGTGCCAGGCGGAGGGAAGTAGGTATACTTCCCCACTCAGTGCCAGGCGGAGGGAAGTAGGTATACTTCCCCACTCAGTGCCAGGCCTTTGGCTTGTTCAACCTCAGGGTGAGTTGCTGAACTCTGAAGGGAACACTTTCTTTTATGAAAAGCAAAGATTTTCCGCTTGTGAACAAGCAGATGTAAGGGCATTGGGGTTCAGAATTATTTCCCAATAGGAAACGACAATTACCAGAAATCCTAAGTTGAATTTCCAGGGTCTAGAGGGACTTGCACCAAGGAATTTCCCATGCCAGGACCAGGAAAGCCCAGGTACTATTTGCACAAACACTAGGGAAAACCCAGGGCTTTCTACACGGATAGATTTATTTGGAAAGACACAGGCATTTTTTCCAGGGTGACTGCCAGGGCTGTCCTGAGCCTGTCTAGCGGTCACCTGGGTGGCTCTGCAGGGGGCTTTACAAATAGTGTCCTCTTCTTCCCCACGATGGAGGCACCCGCAAAGTTCCGTATCAGAATGCCATGGCACCTTCATCTTTCTACGCTGCCTCACTCCTCTCCAGGGCTGACCTGAGCAAGATCTGCCATGCTGGAGGTTGGGGGCGGGGGCGTCAGGACAGCTACAGACAAGAGCTTGAGGAAATGACAAAAGTGGAGCCAAGGCTTTGTGCTCCTGTGTGTCGTTCAAGGTTGGAGGTAGTTGGGATGGGTCTGGGGCTTGTTCTTAGGTTGGGACACACAGATGAAACCACCGTTGCGAGATGAGGAAAGGTACTGACTGGAGCAAAGAAAGTACGGCCGAGGCTGTCACAGAGTATGTGCCCGGCTCGCTGCTGTTTCAATGTCTCGATCTCTTGTTTGAAGGTTTGATAGAATTCACATTATTATCTTTTTGAATGTTTACATTCATCCTTAATGATCTCTTCAGCAGCCCTATGAGAGTGCTAAGCAGTATCATGGCCAAGCAGAGAATTCCAGCTCTACCTAGAGACCTTTATAGCACCCAGCAAGATAGACCATTGTTTTAAGTAGAGAGGCCCTTTATCAAAGGAACTTTTTATGGCACTCGCATATAATGATGAATCAATCTGCTTTCGTTAAAAGAAGCTTCTATATGGAAGCCACGGACATATTACATTGCTCTAGCGAGGCAGGGGATAGTCACCACTGGCTTAAATTATCCCCAAACTTTCTTTAGACCTAATCAGTTCTGTTCCTGACCTATGGAGAAGGGTGCCTCCTCCTACGAGGTCGTAGGCATGAGGTAGGACGCTGTGAGCGTGGGCAGGAGACAAGCCTTGGTGGAGAGAGGCAGGAAGGTTGGGGGTGGAGAGGCCCACACACACCCTGGCAGCCCACAGTGACATCACCCAAACACCTGGCTCTAGTGGGATGGAGAAGGGCCCTCGGCTCCCAGCACTGTCCGGCAACTCAAATCTAACATGGAGCCAGCAAGCATGAGAAACACGTCTTTGAGATCAAATGCGTGCATGTGTGTGCGTGTGTACATGCATGTGTACATCAGGTATAGTTTTTCAGACACTTCCACTTTTTTTTTTCTTTAAAGATATTATTTTTACTTATTTACTTGAGAGAGGGAGAGAGAGAGAGAAAGAGTGAGAATGGGCCCACCAGGGCCTCTAGCCACTGCCAACGAACTCCAGATACATGCACCACCATGTGCATTTGCCTTACGTGGGACCTAGAGAATGGAACCTGGGTCCTTAGGCTTCACAGGCATGAGCCTTAACTGCTAAGTCCCCCGTCCACTGTTTTTAAAAATATTTTATTAGTTTGAAAGAGAGAGAGGCAGATAGAGAATGGGTATACCAGGACCTCTAGCCACTGCAAATGAACTCCAAGCACATGTGCCACCTTGTGCATCTGGCTTTATGTGGGCACTGGGGAATCAAACCTGGGTCCTTTGGCTTTGTAGACAAGTGCCTTAACTGCTAAGCCATCTCTCCAGTCCTGTCTACCCTTTTTTTTTTTTTTTTTTTTTTTGTGAAAAAGTTTCTCACTGACCTGGAACTTACCAACTACGTTACATTGACGAGCCAGCAAGGCCCAGGGATCCATCCGTCTGTCTGTCTGTCTGTCTGTCTGTCTCTACCTCCCCAGTGTTGGGATTACAAGCATATAGTTCACTATGCCTGGAAGTTTTTTTTTTTAATTTTTTTGTTTATTTTTATTTATTTATTTGAGAGTGACAGACAGAGAGAGAGGCAGATAGATAGAGAATGGGCATGCCAGGGCCTCCAGCCACTGCAAATGACTCCAGATGCATGTGTCTCTCCTGAATCTGGCTTATGTGGGTCCTGAAGAATCAAGCCTTGAACCGGGGTCCTTAGGCTTCACAGGCAAGCGTTTAACCGCTAAGCCATCTCTCCAGCCCTTTTGTTTTGTTTTTACTGTGAGTTCTGGGGATCAAACTCAAGTCCTTACATTGCATAATAAGCACTTTACCAACTGAGCAACCTCCCCAGCCCCAAGTCCTTGTTGTCTTCACGGTGGCTTTACCAAATGACCCAGAGCTATGACCACAGGGAGGACAGAGACAAGCGTAGTGCTTGGCAAGGGGCCAAGGAGCTTACTGAAGGTAGGATGGTCACAAAAAGCAATGGGTGTGGCCCTGAGCCACCATCTGCATGTCGCCCTTGCCTTGCTCTTTGACCTAAATTTCTCATGAGCAAAACAATCCAAGGGAACTTCTTTTTTTCTGCCTGTAGGAACTTTTGGGGGGGATTGGGGCGGGGTTTTGAGGTAGTATCTCACTCTAACCCAGGCTCATGGCGATCCTCCTATCTCTGCCTCCCAAGTGCTGGGATTAAAGGTGTGTGCCACCACGCCCAGCTCCTGTAGGAAAGTTTTGATGCAAGTCAGCATACTGGCTACATCAGGCTATAATGACCTGTTAGCTTAGAAAGTTCCCTTAGTTCTCCAGGGTCAGTGGGCTGCAGGCTGATCTTCTGACACCAAAAACAAGGCTCCCTTGGAGATGCTTCCTTTCAAAAGTTACCCCTTGGTTCTTTCCCCACTGCGTAGACCCTCTCTCCAGAGGTTACATTGTTGGTGAGGGGACGGCTCCATTTCTTTTGTGTCTTTCATGATTTGGCTTAGTTCTTTTCTAAAAGTGTCTACTGTTCTTCCTTCTACCCACATCCGTTGTAGTTTACGACTTTCATAAAACAAGAATGATGTGATGACACACACCTGTAATCCCAGATTGAGAAGCTGAGCCAACACTTTTGTGAGTTCAAGGCCAGCCTAGGTTACATACATAGTGAGAGGATATTGCTAAATAAATAAATAAAATATCTATAGATCCCAGAATTTGACAACATATGGCAAATAATTTTTTTAAATTATCAAAGAGTTTAAAGCAGTTCTTTTGTCTTATTGATGTCTATTCATTGTATATAACTATTGAGTTTCATAAAGATTATTTTTCTTTCAAGTATATTATGGATATATGTATATTAGTCAAGGCATTATTTCTTACCTTAAAATATGTTAGCAAATTCATTACAGATATATATGGAGTTTTAGCTTACTTTAAAGGAGAACTTTATGTCATTTATGATCATTTGAATAGATACAGTGAATAAAGTCAGACTTTTCATCACCAGCTCATGGAGCTGACATGTTCCAGTGCACTCACTCAGGTATGAGCTCAGCTCGGGGTTGGGACAGTGGGCTCCAGACCAGGGTCATCGGGTCACACCAGGAAGGACCTGAAGCACCGTCTCTAACAAACCCTCCTACCAGAAAACCCTTCTGCCTGCTGGAACCAGTCTGGTGACCTCAGACTGTTCCATCTGCTTTAAAGTGGACCATTGTTGTACAGAACTTGGAAATGCAGGCGTTGCTTACATGTCTGGAAACGTTTTCTCCTTTCCAGGAAGAGAGGGTGCAAAGGGACTGGGATCTTTTTGCTCCAATCAGGGAATACTTTGGCACAGAGAAACAGACATAGGATGCTCCTTTGGAACTTAAGTTTGTGCTGTTAACAGAAAAAAGAACTAAAAGCAGGAAACTATGGTGATCATTAAAAAGGAGCTCTAATAATGAATTGTCCCAGGCACTTTTGTGTAAAAACAGGACAAAAGCACAAACCTGGGAGAGCCAGACAGACTGTGGTAGCACAGACAGACAGACAGAGGGTGGGGGCTGCTGTAGTGGCGGGTAGTAGAGTCCATCTCAAATTTGCAAATGAGTTCAGCTCATTTTTCTTATGCTGGAAATAATTATCTGGGCTATTTTCAGTTGACATAACACAATGCCTGAGGGCAGGCACTTTATAAAGAAAGGTTTACGTGGCTTTTATCCAACATTGGGTAGCCCCATCCATTGATTCAGCCCGTGAAGCCCTTGCTATAAATGGCACAGTGGCTGGTGCAGGTGGGGAGGACAAGGCTCCATCATAGGATGGGGTCCACACTCGCTCTTTTGATAACAACTTGTTCTTGAGAGAACTACATTAATAATCCCTTCCTAGGACGGCTCCTGGTACTTGCTGGCTAGCTAGCTAGTACAGCTGATTCACTGAGCTCAAGGTTCAGTGAGAAAACCTGCCTCAAAAAATAAAGTGGAGGGCTGGGAAAATGGCTTAGTGGCTAAGGCATCTGCCTGAGAAGCCTAAGGACTCCAGTTCGATTTCCCAGCACCCACGTAAGCCAGATACACAAGAGGGCACATGTGTCTGGGGTTAGTTTGCAGTGGCTGGAGTCCCTGGTGTGCCCATTCTCTCTCTCTCTCTCTGTGTCTCTCTTTCTCTCTCTCTCTCAAATAAATAAATTTTAAAAGAAAATGCAAATGAAGCATTTGGGATTTATGATCAGAGATAAATCTCCCTTTAAAAAAAATTAATAAAGTGGAAGCCAGATGTGGTGGTGTACGCCTTTAATCCCAGCACTTGGGAGGCAGAGGTAGGAAGATCGATGTGCGTTCAAGGCTACCCTGAGACCACATAGTGAATTCCAGGTCAGCCTGGGCTAGAGTGAGACCTTACCTTGAAAATCATAAAATAAAATAAAAAGTGAAGAGTGATTGAAAAAGACATCTGATGTCAACCTTTGGCCTCCACATACACATGCACCAAGTGTACCACACCCATACAAACATGCATGCACACATACATATCACACCTATACACATGTACAAACAAAGCAAAACAACTTAAAGTGTTCCAATGAGAGGCATAGTACATACTTGAGAGCCCATCCAAAACCTGCCTATCACCTCAGAGTGGGGCACAGGTGTCAAAATAAAAGTTTCCAAACAAAACACCTGACGGCATGAGCTTGTAATGTATATTTTATTTTGCACAAGCTTGCATATGTACTGCACATACATTCAGTTTAAGAGAAGATGGAAGGCACACAAGGCAATTAGACTACTGCACCCTTCAAGTGGCACAAAGCAAAAGGTAACCGTTCGGAGAGAATAGAAAAGCTTCAAACACACAAAGTAAACCCTCCCCACCCTCCCCACAACAAGGTTGTGTTGTGTTTTTTTTTTCTTCCTGTTTTAAAATTTAGTAGCTGCCAAACTAAACTGTTTTACTCTTACTTTAAAGTCAATTGTCTACTGCACCTTTTTATATATTCTTAATATGGACAGGGAGTCTCATTGTTTTATCCTATCAATTAATATTACAGTACATCCTTGGTAATACAAAATTGTACACCTTCATCAAATAAATTAGGATAAATTAAACCAATAAATTATGCAAAGTCTTCAGAACAATAGACAATAACAAAATGCATTTGAAGTTGCCTCTAGCTAAAAAAAAATCAAAAATTGACTTTATCAGTTCCATTATTGTACTATATTCAAATCAAAGGGTCTTTATTACAAAAAAAAAAAAGAGCTTCATAATGCTATTTACAACATATTGCTAAATTATATAAAGGCAGTGTTTGTCACGGTTTATACTATATACATATGAGAACTGGCTGGGACAATATTGGGGGAAGCTGTGACCTTTGACTCTTTTAGGGCACTGAGACCAACCCCAAATACATTTTTTTTGTAGGTTTCAATGTGAAGTGGCTACACACAACTTTAAAATGCTTTCTCCCCTTGCATGGAGGAATTGAATATTTAAAAGTTACCAAGTGAGTCCATTTTCACAGAGGAAGGTCAGTCTGCCTACGTCCCCTGCTCATGTCTGTATATTGGGGTGTTTGAACTGAAAGAGGGCTCAGGTGAAAAGACTCAAAGTCCAGACGCTTCCACATTCTGGTATGTTCTAAGAAGGATAATCATAAGAAGATGCAAGGGTTTGGTACCAGTTTTGATCCCAGCTCTGAAGATGAGCATTTTAGCTTGACTTTTACAGATGGTTTACAACTGGCAAGTTGACAGAAAACGAACTGCATGGCCTTCAACGTAACATGTAAGTGCGATACAGCAACTGCTTACTCATATTAACCAGCTTCATTTTTAAAGGGGACCTTTTTGACAACAATGCTTATTAATGTTGCAAACACAGAGCTTGTACCAGAAGGAAACATTTGTACTATTCACACCAATGAGTACTCTATAATATACATGGCAAAGACTTTTCACTGCCCTCACACACACGGCTTCTTTCAGGGGATTCTGTAAACCACTTTTCCTTTGATGAGTTTATGATTGCTTGTGGGGATCCTATTTTTAACCCCCAACCCTTTAGCTTTATGACTCAATACTAACCTGCATGTGTGTGGAGATGGGGGGGGGAGTTACTTACTAAATGTCTTCATGTACACAGAAAAGAAACTTCATAAATTTACAGAAACGGCATTACCCTTGCCCTTGACATCTGATAAAAGAGACTGTTATCTTTTAAAAGTAGAGAGCAGGATTTTCAGGAATGCTTTCAACTGCCTAGACAGTCACTGTACTGTTCCTTATAAATCCAACAGATGTTTTGAGAATGTAGCTATTAAGGTCTCATGGCCTACGTAACAGCAGCCATGAGGTTAAATATTTACATTGCCTTATAAAAGTTCCCCTCTTGCTTAGTGTTTCTGTTTTGCTTTTTTTTTTTTTGTTTTAAAATTTTTAAAATGATATTCACCCATATCCCTAGTACAGTAACAAAGATTCTGCAAACATAAAACACTCTAATTAAATAATACTTGGAGGCACAAAGCAAACTTCAGAATATGTGGGTGAACATTTACTTAAATAATTACTACATTCTAACATCTTCCATATATTTACCATTTAATGTGAAACGTCCTTGTTCAACAGCCAGAGGGACGGTAAGAATTAAATGTTTTGTTGTTGCAAATAGAACATTCTTTTCACAAAACAGAACAAATGTCTAAAATAGGTTCTTAAATCTAGATAAGAAAAGATCAGCTTTCCACTTCACACGCATATATATGCATATTTTACATGTGTGTCTCCATGTGCGTGCGACCCCGCGTCACATCTGCACACTCAGAGCACATGGTAGGAAATATTGCTTCTATGCTACTTTTATTAGGCTAAGAAAACACAAGATTTGCACCACAGTTACAAAAAATTGGCTTCTACAAGAATTTTCAAAACTCGAATGCTGCTCAAACAATTGAGGAAAAAATAATTTGCGGTATCAAACTGTTCTAAAAATTCTCTTCTTCAAAAACATATTCTCCCGCTTTGTTTTAAAAAGACACAAAGTATGCATAGCTATCAACGTTATGTCAAACAGCCAGAAAAAAAAAAATCTTGTGTTTATTGCAGCTGTAGTAATTGGAAATAAAGTCAAAAGGATGAAACTGAAAGCCACAGAAGGCACAAGAAAATTGAACTTGTGGGGAAAAAAAAACTGGTATTTTGAAGGATTTAAACAAATCCCCCCGCTGGTGCATTTAGGTCTAGGCACAGACTGTCACCTCAAGTGTGCACTCAGATCACCTCAAGTGTGCACTCAGATCACCTCAAGTGTGCACTCAGATCACCTCAAGTGTGCACTCAGAAGCAACCGAGGGTGGGCAGAAAGTACGTGGTGATGTGCGCTTTCAACGTGGACTTCGGATGGTGCCTTTTCCTCCTGTGTAAAACTGTCCCTTCGTCTTCACCCTCCCACCATGGAAAGTTTAACTTTCTCCCATGGCTCAATTACCACTTGGTGAAAGCTGAGCTAAGATTTGAAAGACGGTTTTTTTTTTTTTAAAGAAAAATATTAAATAGTTTTTTTTTTTTTTTTGTCATTTTCCAGTGCCCTGAGAGGCATGAAATCCTATGATTGTAAAGGGCAAAACTACCGGACAGAAGCAAGGCCATGGAGTTCTATTTTCAGAGCAAAGTGCTGGGTTTATCCTCCTGCCGCACTTTCTACGCTACAGTAATTTCTAAGCCCTGGTCAACATGGAGGGATACTTTCAGTCGGTTAAGGGCATTGATGATTGGTGGCGAAAACACATTTTTGCTTAATTTGTGTATTTAAACTGGAAAGGCAAGGGAAGATGATATTGAAAATTCAAGGAAGTCTCCGATCAACATCTCATTTGCTCTAGATTAAGAATATACCTAGCAATGATCTGTCTACCCAGGTGATACGCCCCAGCCTTGTCTTTGACCTTGCAAAGGAAAGGGCAGCATGATGTTGGTATGAATGACATGATGTGGAATAGCGAAGACCCAGTGGCATACGTAAACAGGGCATGAAGCCCAACTGGAGGATCCCGGAAGCTCAGATTTCTTCCCTGCTTTGTGCTAACTAGATTGTTGGTGTTTTAGGTTTTCAGATAGCAATGGAATGGCTATCTGAACTTTTCTTTCTAGACACCCAGAAAAATAACGCATTGGTCCTAAGGATTCTTTGTAGCTGTATGGGTGCACGAGAGCGGGGAGACACGAGTGCTGGGCAAGGGTGGATGCACCAAGCCTGTCCACACCGTGAGGGCCTGCCCGTCTCTCGGAAGATGCAGGGCCTCGCAGGGCTGCATGGTTTAATTGAAAGTCAGCAGGTTTTAAGGCTTTGTGCTGACAGTGATTGTGTTTGTACATTCCTGTCCATCAGCAGAATTTACAAATGACGTTAAATGACAGTGATCGGGTCAGCCAGTCAGTCACATGGGTCAACCTGTGTTCTACAAAGTGAAATGTAATTTTTATTAAAAAGAAAATAAGGAAAAATGGTATTTATGTTCTGTGTGTTTTAAATACCAGATTTGTTACTGTGGCGTTTTAGGAGGTGTATGTCAAATTACCTAAGGGAGAAGAGGGGCCTGGAGAGTACTCCAGGATGAATGGTGAGTTCCTCCTGCATCTATACACAAAAGTCCATCTGAAAAACCAGTGTGAATGCCATTCTGTTGTGTGAATGCAAAATGGGACATGGTACATCATCAAAAAGCTGAAAAAGAAAAGAAAAGAAAGAAAGAAAGAAAGAGAAAGAAAAAGAGAGAGAGAGAGAGAAAGAAAGAAAGAAAGAAAGAAAGAAAGAAAGAAAGAAAGAAAGAAAGAGAGAGAGGGGAGCTATTAGAGAAAGGGCAAGCTAGCAGCTACTTTCTTAGGTATGCTGAAGTCGTGTCTTCCAGAATAATCCCTCACCAGCCTGGGCTCTATGCTCTTCTCACATTTCGGAAGAGACATGATCAGTATCTTTAACATGTTATACTTAAAATGAAGAAACAGACTGTCACCTCATGTAGACCCATCGCAGGAGTGTGGAATTGCATATGCAAACAGGTCATTGTCACATGCAATCCTTGCTGGACGTGAAGACCAAGTCTCCTGCAGCTGCCAACAAGCTCCCAGTGTAGGCAGGGCTTGTACAGTCAGTGGAAATTCCTTTATTCTTTACTGGAGAAAGGTATTCAGAAATTAGTGTTTTAGGGAGAAACAGTGTGAAACAGAAATGGCAGTCCTTCTAAGCACACAAACAAAGTACAGCAAATGACAAATGTGAAATGTAGGTGCGTTTTAATATCTTAAGCAAAATAAATAGAAGGTGATAATGGAGCATAGGGTCTTTCTCTATGAAGACTTTCCCAGAACCTGTTATCGAGTTTACAGAAGTGGCTAGAAGACTGAGTGAGTTTCCAGTCTCATTTTGAAAGAGTCAGTTCTGTACAGAATAATTTTGCCTCCATTAGAAACTGCTACTAGTAGTTTGGGGGGTGTTTATCTTTTCTCTTAGAAAAGGCTTGGGAGTGATCATGTTTCCTTTTAAAATTTCTTTTGGGGGTACTTTTGGGACACAAGCTGCTAGGCTGCCGTTGACGTGATCTTTAAACATGTCAGGAAAAGCTACCAAGCTCATTTCAAGCAAGATTCTTAAGTGGTTTCATTGGGTTTTCAGAACTTCTAAACCACAAAAAGAAGAGACACACCACCACCTGAGGAGTTAGGCTGTGCCAGGGCTCCACCTTGGTCCCCCTTCCCATTCTGCAGAGGTATCCTCATCAACTGTCCTGCCTTGTTATCGCAGACCTTACACAGGCCAACACACCTTCTCCCTGAAAATCAACCCTAGCTTAAGTCTCCGAACATTAAGGGCCTTGGGTAAAAGTAAACTAAAGGTGAAGGAAATACCCCCATCCCCTTGTTATGGAAAGAAAAAGGAAAAGGAAAGAGGATGAAGAGGAATTACCACATAACATATCCATGCCTCCCATACACACACACACACACACACACACACACGCGCACACACACACACACACACGAAATCAAAATCTAGAAACATAGAAGTCGGACATCCAGGAGGGACTGCTACTATCCATACATTCAGAGAGAGCGGCTGTAAATCTACTCATGAAGCAGCTCTTGTAGGCAGTTTGGGGATTTGAAAATCTCCGGAACTTCGCTATCCAGCTTGCAGATGACCTTGTATATGGCCTTCTTCCAGGAAGGATCGACATCTTTGCCCGCGATAATGGCATTGAAAAACTCCCGTAATGTGATCTGCGCAACTTCCAGGAATCTCTCTGGAACCTGCTGATACAAGGAGACAATGGCATTAATAAAGTTTTCAGTTTCAAGTCTACAGTTCTTCAAAGGAAACTGAGCTAAGTTCATGCTTTCAGAAAGGGCTTTGCACAGCACCTGCATTTTCTAAAAATGGCCGGCCTCTATTCTCTTATGTAAAGTTGTTATATATAGCAGCATTGTAATGTAGGGTTGATAGCTTTGTAGACTTTTAGAGAGAGACTTGCAAAGGATACATGCAGACCTACTGAAAAAACTAACATTTCCTTGTGAATACTGAGGTAGGGAAAGGGTCCTATGTGGCTGATTAGCTGAGTTGCTTAGGGCGTGGTGCTCAGAAAGGAGACCTGGTTGTCGCCACTTCTCACGTCACTGACAGGTCTGTTCCAGAAGAAATGCTCAAGTTCTGTTTTCAGAATTTGATTTAGCTTCCTTTTGACTTCTGTTATGAAAACAAACAGCGTTCTCAAAATAGAATCATAAATTATTGGTATCTTACATAAACTTATCTTCAGCGAAGAAGCCCTAAAATCTGTTTTCTGTTTGCATCAGAGAACAGTTGACATGAACACTCAATTGGGTCTGATTCTACCAAAACCTGCTCTATATGCAGAACAGAGAGAAAGGATGACGATAACGTAGAACCACACGATATGAACTTTAAACTGACCTGAAAACAGTACATCAGAAATCATTTTGCTTGGAGCTCAGAATTGTTCCATTAGAGACTAATTTGTGCAACCGATAATTACAACAAGGAACCCTTCTTGAGTGCTTACCACGAGTCAGGCACTGTGTTACCTACGCATGCCATTGCCTTCTCCTGACCTCCAAAGGCAAAGCCTTCTTAACTATACAATGAGAAAACTGAGGCTGAGACATCAAGGAAACTGCTTAAGGTTGTCCTACTGCAAAAGTAGCATTCCTCAAACAGTCTTTTGAGAATCCCAATTTTTAAGTCCTTTCTTCCAAAGCAATTAACATATGTATGCTGTGTGTACGCATGTCTATCTGCATTCTTAGTTGTTGATTTAACAGTCTGACCTCTGGACTGTGGAAGGGTAGAACTCCAGATGTTGACTGGAAAATTACCAGCGTGCCACCTCCTCAACCACCTTTCTGCCCACCACTAAAGTGTGCCATGAATTCCTATGGATTTCCCAAAGCCCCCGGAACAGGATTCCCCCAAAGCTCCTTTATACACAAGGTTTCTTGGTGACAGCTTAGCTCTCAAAAGTCTTAAGCACTCTTTCTAACTCTTTCCTGCTCTCCCAAAGACAAGCTTCCATGTTTTGTCCAGTGGGCCTTGCTAAGAGGGGGGCTATGATTGGGGTGCACTTTGCAGCTCAACTGTTCGCTCTGACTACTTGGTTTGGGACCTGTTAATCAAATGCCAAAGAAACATAATCACCACCACTTATTAAAATCAACTTTTTAGAAAGTGTGTTCTCACTGGCCAATGGCAGCAGTACCGCCATGGGCACCTGTGTTCCTCGACCCCTGGGAGAGGCCGTAACAGAGAGCAGAGAGGTGCAGGCAAGGGCAGCAGCTCCCGCAGATGCCTGGAGGCTGGAAGCCCCACCCACTCCAAGGTCTCCAAGACAGCAGGTCTGGGGAGCAGGGGCCTAGAGGGATTGGAGGAGATGGTCAGAAGACAGAAATTCCTCTAGAACAGCACAGGTTGTGGAGGAAGACCCACACTGGAAGATTCAACTGAGAACAGAGGGCCATTCTTCAGGGTTTTTTTTTTTTTTAATTTTTTATTTTATTTGGAGAGAGAGAGCGTGAGAGAGCGCGAGAGAGAATTGGCATGCCAGGGCCTCAGCCACTGAAATCGAACTCCAGATCTCCACCTAGTGGGCATGTGCAACCTTGCGCTTGCCTCACCCTTATGCGTCTGGCTTACATGGGATCAGGAGGGTTGACCATGGGTCCTTAGGCTTAGCAGGCAAGCGCCTGAACCACTAAGCTATCTCTGCAGCCCCAGGTTGTTATTTATTATTTATTTATTTTGGTTTTTCGAGGTAGGGTCTCACTCTAGCCCAGGCTGACCTGGAATTCACTATGTAATCTCAGGGTGGCCTTGAACTCGTGGTGATCCTCCTACCTCTGCCTCCCGAGTGCTGGGATTAAAGGTGTGCGCCACCACACCTGGCTCCCAGGTTGTTATTTTTTTCCACAGTCTTGTTAATGGTTGCTCAAAGGTCTTATCCTGTTTTAAACATTCATTGCTTGAAGTAGTCAGCATGGGTGATGCTGAAATATCTTCTGTATCTGTATCTAACTTTTCACCTACTTCTCTCTGGTTTCAATTACCTTATGCTCTTTTTTTTGTCACCCCAATACTCCACAGTGTCTTTTTTTCAGATTTATTTGTAACTATGGTAATTCACAGTGGGGTCTCACCTGCTCTGTCCCATAGTACTTTGGAGTCAGACTTAAATTCTTCCTCAATGGTTGAAGCAAAGGAAGCTTAGGGCTATAATGTAGCTCAGTGGTACAAAAATATACTTTATTATGTCTGAGGCCCTGGGTTTGATGCCCAGTATCATTTTTTAAAAAAGCCTTGAAGTAATGATTAGATTAGAATTTCAGCCATTATAAATCTCAGAATTGTCATGTTATAGGTGAAGGAACTGTGAGATCCTCTGTGATGGAAAAACTCTGAGATAAAGACACGTGTGGAATAAGGCATCTTTCCACTACCACATCTTGGCTCTCTCTTAATGCTTTTTATTTTATTTTATATTTTTATGAGAGAGAGAGAGAATGAGAGAGAATGGCTTGCCAGGGCTCCTAGCCACTGCAATCAAATTCCTGATGGGGTGGCTGGAGAAATGGCTTAGTGGTTAAGGCATTTGCCTGCAAAGTCAAAGGACCCAAGTTCAACTCCCCAGCACCCATGTAAACCAGATGCACAAGGGGGTGCATGCATCTGGAGTTCATTTGCAGTGGCTGGAGGTCCTGGCATGCTCTCTCTCTCTCTCTCTCTCTCTCTCTCTCTCTCTGCCTGCCTATTTCTGAATCTTTCTCTCTAATAAATAAATGAAAATAAAATATTAAAAAAATTCCTGATGGGTGCACCACCTTGTACTCATGCATCACTTTGTGCATATGGCTTATGTGTATTCTGGGGAGTTGAACCTGGGTCCTTAGGCTTTGCAGGCAAGCACCTTAACTGCTATGCCATCTCCCCAGCCCCTTATTTCATTTTTGAGACAAGGTCTCAGGTAGCCCTAGAAGTCACTATGTATTTGAGGATGACCTTGAACTTCTGATACTCCTGCCCCCACTTTCCAAGAGCTGGGATCAGGTTTTGCCCCACTCCTGGCTTTAATGATTTTTTAAATACATGTCGACATCCACCGCCTGATGAGCTATGGGTCTGTAACTGAGTCCAGCCATCACCAAACTGAATGTAAAGAGCAATGATGAAAAAGATGCCCTTGGAGAGTCTTTGGTTATTGGGAAGATACTGATTGTGTACAAGAGACATGGTTTGCTAAGTCAGTGCTTGCTTTGAGGCAGTCACACATAGTGGCTGGGTGAAGGAGAGTTAGTTATAAAGAGATCTTTTAATGTTGGAGCAGTTAATCATTTTTGCTGTCTTCAGAGGTTCAGTATAGCAGGTGATCCACTGAGGGGGTGCTAAGGAATTCCACCCACAGGTAGGAATCTCATCCATGAAAACAGGGTGCTTGGCTCTCTGCTCGAAAACTTCCCCTTCCTCTATTTAGCAGAATAAGTGGGGTTCCTCCTGGTGTTTGGGGGGGGCATCTTAGAGCTCAGGATTAGGAACATGATATTGCCTCATAGTTTTGTGCACCTCCTCATACCTAATGACTTTCCAATCACCAATAAACATCTGCAGAAAATCCCTTAGTGACAAGTAATCCCCTATCTAGGTTTCTTTTAATAGAACCCAACAATCCTCAGAGTGAACCCTAGAGTCTATCTCCTCAGCATCAGGTGGCAACAGTCAATCAAGTCGCTGGAATGCAAGACAATGCAGGCTGCTGGAGGTGGGGAGGAGGGGAGGGCAGTGCCTTTGGACATGCCACAGGGGAAAAACAAAAGGCTTCCAGAGTCTTTGGCTGAACTCACAGGCTATTGTGGGAGCTGCTTAGCAGGCGTCCTTCAGGAGGGAGAGTGGAAACTTTGCTTTGATAACAAGGCCGCCCAATATAGGAACCTCACCTCCAATTGTCTTCCCTTGACACTTGGAGGGGCACAGAATTGTGATGGGGTACTTGATCACACTTGTCCATTTCAAGGGCACCTACCAATTTCACCAGTCATTTGTTGTTGCATCTTGATCAGGTCAAATGAGTGCCTTGTGGACTTCACGGAATTGGGATAAGATGGCTTCAAATGGGCATGGGCTCAGTCCGCAGCTGGCTTCCACACACATGCAGTGTATTGGGTGGGTGGCAGTTTTGCTATTTTCCCTCTTTCTTTCTTTCTTTCTTTCTTTCTTTCTTTCTTTCTTTCTTTCTTTCTTTCTAAAATCAGATCGAGTGGCAAAGACACTCCCCACCCCGTCTTCCTCCTCCTCTTCCCAGTTGCTTTACCTTCAAGGATGATTTGTTTTATTAAACCGACTGTCCCTAGCCTCTGCAGTACATAATAAAAGCCTGACATAGCAGGCTGCCTGCCTTCTGTGTCCTGCAGATACTCATCATAAGTGTCAGGACATACCAAGGTTAGCGGTCACTGCAAGTGTGCTTGCTGGCCCAAACCTTGCCAAACGCTCTTGGCAGCTGAATGAATGTCACAGAGAATAGAAGGGGAATTACAAAGGTTAAAAAGAAGACAGCCTCTCCTATTTTCTGGAGACACTGAAGCTGATTTTTCACACCTCTGAAATATCCACAAGCTCAGTCATCAGCCTCTTGCAGGGGACCATAACCTTGCCCTTCGCACAGGTCTCCACGGACACTCCTCCATCCTTGATCCCCTTTAAAAACTGGTCCACTGGCCTTTAGCTCATCAGTGAAATCACCTCTACTGAAACGGATAGAAAACAAGCCAGCCATCACTTCTCTCCCTTGCTCCTCCCCATAACTACAACCCAAACGGCCTCGTGAGCATATCAATATATTCCAAACCTATCAAAGGAGATCATTCTGTACAGATCATCGTTTAAGCTCAGGATCTTTTCCTCAAACTTCCTCCAAGAGAAAATTGGAAACCTATGCCTGTGGATAGGCAGGACTGGCTAAGGGAAGGGAAACAAATCCTTCCTCGTGCTTGGATGAATTAGTTTGCGTGTGGGTTTTCTTTCTTCCTCCTCCTCCACTTTTTTTTTTAATACTATAAAAGGGCAATGCAATGCTGACTGTATGAAGACAATGTCAAGGAGAAAAGGGTACTGGTATTTTGGATACTCTTCACTGCTCGCCTTGGAGAGAGAGTTATTCTTGTCACAAGCCCTTTTGTCTGCATCTGCTGACGGCTTGCCTGTAGCCAGCAGCATACTTTAACTGTTTTGTCACCTCCTAACATCACATGCATCAGCTGTTGGGCTTTTGTTACGGGTATTGTAGAACTAATCCGCTGTGGCTGTTCCACTGTGCAGTAAATAAAACAGAAACCGGCTTCTCAGACTATACCGCATGAATATTTCAGATGGCTTTTACAACTCCGATTCACCAAATCAAATAAATAAATAACTCCCCCCAGCCCCTACAAGCGCATACACACACACACACACACACACACACACACACACACACGGAAACAAAACCCCTCAAACCAGCTCCAGATGCCGCCGCCCAGTGAACAGTACTGAAGGTGTGGACTGGAGCCTTCAAGCAATTGTGTTGGTGAGGCCGAAAGAAAAGTGACTTCAACTTCAGCACCATGGAACTCACACCGATTATCAGAGTTAAACACGGCTGATACTGAAAACCAGCTAAGCAGCCTTGAAAAACTGCAGAGCCATCAGGAGAGGGCTTAATATACACACACATACATATGCAGATATTTCTGATGGCCATATATGTATTTCAACACACACACACACACGAACACGTTTCCTGCTCTCTCTCTCTCTCTCCCCCACACCCACCCCACTGAGACAATATTGTCTTGTCAAACCACTTCTTTTATCCCTTCTTCTCATCTCAAAGGGGTCAGGGGGAGATGCTGGTCCCCTTAGTTCATCCCAGGAGCCTTTCCAAAACGTTTAATCTGTGCAGAAGCATAGAAAGAAAAACCAACTCTATCAGGTTCTTCCAAACCAAATTTGCCTCATGAACGCTCTGCTGCTGTGAACAATGTCCTAAGCATAGGGAGTGAGACATTTTTCTGGATGACTTCTAAGTGTCTTTGGAGACGTTCAAAAGAAAAAGGGTAGCTCCCCACATACGCACCCTTCCCACAAGATCCTAGGGAAGGAGATAAGCCGCTGAGCCCTTTCCTGAACATTCACTCACCCTGGTGGGCACATGATTCCCCTAAACAAACTTGCCCATCCCTGCTGTTTGTTAAGTAAATATTGATCGAGGAGAGACCTATCTCCTGACAGCAGTGGCACAAGCTGGGGACTTGTACAGCACACAGAGTGGACTTAAAAGGATAAACTCAGATGCGTTAGTAACTCCTGATAGAGATTATCAGGCGAAAAGACAAGAACAGATACATTCTTGTGGCTCCATTCCTCTTTGGCTCACACCAAACTCTCCCGCCAGAGGCAGAAAAGATAGATTATAGATGTATGAAGTATGGTCACAAGGTGCTTATACTAAGGGACTCCTTTGGGCATCGTGCATGCATTGACCCTGTGGGTCCAGCCAGGACTACACATAGGGCAAAATGTAAAACAGACCATCACAGGATCCCAAAGATTGCCATGCCATGCAGGGAAGGATCAGGTGGGAAAGCCAATATCAAAGTGCTTTGGAAAGCAGCAAATGCCATCCAAAAGTAAGGTGGTGGATTGGGCCTTTCACAGGAGCCCTAGTTCCTGGGAAGCATTTTGCTGTAATTAATAACTGTGTGCAAAGCATTGCTCGGAGAGATTTGCTTGGGCAATGTCATCGGCTGAGTCAACACATTGAGAAAGTTGCTTTGTAGTTCTCAAGTGGTATTTTGCCTGGTTCATAATTAGGACTCCAGTCCTGTTTTCTGTTGTGTCGGTAGCTGAATGGATGCATGTGCCACCCTGGGAGGGCCAGATTTACAATCATCTTGATTCGAGATTAGGTGTTGTATATTACATCTTGAGTGCTATGGTCAAAGAGCAAGGTGTCATATTTAGACTCCCCCCGTAAAGGTCCAGGCATTTGACTTTGATTAGGGTGCCCTAACCTGTATTTGGAAGGATGGCTTTGTTCAGAGCCCCCGGCTGCAAGGCTGCTCTCAGATGACACCAGTTACACCCAGGGAGACAGAGAAAGACATTTCACAACAACTGGGCTAAGAACTACAACCTCTCTCCCTCTGATGCTCCAGGCAGCTTCCAACTTTCAGGGACCTTAGAGGATTAAATTAATTCCATCCTCATGCTATATGAGGCCCCAAGAGTGAGTCCACTTCTTAGCTACATGTTTTGCTACATAAACATGTGAAGAACAAATGCTTTTAGGAAGTGGTTATAGTTCAAGGCGTGCGCGTGCACAACACACACACACACACACACACACACACACACACCTATTCTGTCTAAGCAAAGGGACACATGGCACTAACAATCTGTATCTTTTTTTTTTTCCCTACAAAGCTTCAAAAGAACAATGTTCTGTTGAGCAAAATTCAGTAGCATTCTGTAAACATTAATTTAAGGAGATCAATAAATGCAGTGAGCTAAAGCCATATTGCAAGATAAACTGGCCAGAGTGCCACTTTGTCAAATAGATTTTCGTTTTCTCGGCTAGATAAAGACAGTTTCAAAATGGGGCAAACGTGTTGCAACCAAGGCTTGAAAAGTATGTGGCCTTCAAACAGTCTGCCGGTTTCTACTATAGAGCTGGATAAACATGCTTTAAGAATGATAAGATTGGCTAAGAATTGATTCTTTTTTCAAATTCTACATATAATGGGTTTTGTGGTGGTCTCATAGGAAAGACAAAAAGCAAAGTACCATGAATTCAGACTAGAAAATGTACTTAAGAGAAAGGAGTTGGATTATCTGAAAAAGAGAGAGGGAAGGAGAGGGGGGAGAGAGAGAGGGAGAGAGGGGGGAGGGAGAAAGTGTGGGGGAAAGGGGGAGAGAGTGCTTCCAGAGCACTTTCAGTTGATGTTTGACTTTAAAAAGAATGGAAGAAAGAAATCTTTATTCAGGTTGACCTGATGAGCAGTGGACCTTCTTGCCAAAAGCCAAACTCTCCAGTGAGCTTAGGATCAGAGGGTTCCGCTAGTGGAAGCTGCCCCCAGTGTGTGTTCACCAGGCAATGCGTGTTCACGTGGGAGGGCTGTGGGGTTAAAGGAAGCCAATCCAGGCCAGGACCAGGGCCAGCAAAGGAACTGGAGTATTGACACACCCAACACAACCAAAGTTGCTCTCTGACACATGGAAAGAGCAGCAAAAACAGTTAGAAAAGGTGACAAAAGAGCTGGGCATGGTGGTGCACACCTTTCATCCCAGCACTTGGGAGGCAGAGGTAGGAGGATCGCCATGAGTTTGAGGCCACTCTGAGACTACATAGTGAATTCTAGGTCAGCCTGAGCTAGAGTAAAACCCTACCTCAGGGAAAAGAAAGAAAGGAAGGAAGCAAGGAAGGGAGGGAGAGAAGGAGGGAGGGAGGGAGGGAAGGAAAGAAAAGGTATCAAAGGCAGAGCACATCTTCCTGGGAGGTCCCACCACAGAGACCTACACTGACCTTGTGGCAGAACACCCAGGTGAAGCATGTGAAGTCCAAGGCCATCTGGGCCCTTGTAAATGCTGGGAGAATAGCAACCAGTGAGGCCAAGGTGGAAATGGCCCCATGGGGAAAGGCAGTAAAAGGCATGCACAGTCACATGGAAACCGTTAAGGAGGAAGGTGGGGATCGGCTTTGCCTAGACAGTGATCCACTGAAAGGATCACAGGAAGTAGACTTTGTTGGGGGTCAGGGCCACTGTTGGACCCACCTCTCACTTGTACATCTCAGACAACAGCAGAAAGAAAAAAAGGGCAGAGATACAACACATCCTGAGTAGTTTCTTTGTTTCATAGCCTGAAGTAGAGCCTTTACCTTCTAAAGAATAGGTATTTAGATCAATCCAGAGTTCACAATTAAACTTTCACAGCTTTAAGACGCATTGCAAAAAAAAAAAAAAATCATATAGCTATCCCACAAGTATGAGCATTAAGTCTTTTTAGTAAATGTGACTTTCAGGTAGTAGAAAAAAAATTTTTTTTTAAATTATTTATTTATTTATTTATTTATTTATTATTATTTTTTTTTTTTTTTGGTTTTGCGAGGTAGGGTCTCACTCTAGTCCAGGCTGACCTGGAAGTCACTCTGTACTCTCAGGGTGGCCTCGAACTCTCGGCGATCCTCCTACCTCTGCCTCCCAAGTGCTGGGATTAAAGGCGTGCGCCACCACGCCCGGCCCAAAAAATTATTTATTTAATGAGTAAATTTATTCATGAGAGAGAAAGAGAGAGAAAGAGGCAAACAGAGAAAGGGAGAGAGAGAGAGAGAGAGGGTGGGCATGCCAGGGCCTCCAGCCACTGCAAACAAACTCCAGACGCATGTGCCACCTTGTGCATCTGTCTTACGTAGGTCCTGGGGAGTAGAACTTAGGTCCTTTGGCTTTGCAGGCAAATGTCTTAACCACTAAGCCATCTCTCCAGCCCGGAAAAAAAATGTTTTCGCATCTACTCTGTTAATAATTTGTATAATATCAACATTCCACGGTCAACTCTGCATACAGATATGAAATTGAAGAAAACCATCTTCCCCTAAGACACTAAGAACAGAAGGACGAATCAGCAATTGTCACAATGATTTTGTGAGGTTAAACTGGGCTTTGCTTTGTGGGCCCGAAGCACCTTCTTGACTTGCTCATGCACGGAAGTCTGGGTGTTCCATGCAGTTTTCTGTCATAAATAAAATTTATGTTCTTTCCCAAATTCTGCTTATGTCTCCAAGAGTGATTCCAAGTTTAAACCAACAAATAAACAAATGGGGGGGAAATGATCAGATCAGAAACTAAAAGCCTCCATCTGACCCCAGAGATCTGACCATGAATGCTAAACTCTTAGCCATCACCAGATCTGCTCTGTTGAACTGCACAACTGCTGGGCTGTGGAGGTGAGGGCTAGACTAAGCTGATGTCATCAGACCATTGTAGAACTTTGCAACTTTGGAGCTCGAGGGATCTCAGGTGTCTCATGTTCCATGAGGCAGAGAAGCTGCCTCCAGTGGTGGTCAGCAGCCTTGGGAAAGGGCTAGACAATAACTACCAGAAGGCCGTGCTAAGTCTCAGCTGCATATTCTTTTTGCAATTCATGAAAATATAAAAGCCATTCTTCACATTGGGGACACCAAAAAGAGACTAAGGGTCATACCTCACCTGAAGGGCAGTTTGTCAAATCCTGTTTGTAGCCACATTTGAGGGCCACCATCTTTTCTCCAAGCCCAGTGTTCTTTCATTATGCACTCACTAATCCCTCACTGGGCCAGCGCACCAGTTGTTGGGGGGGGGGGGTGTTGGGACTGAGTCACCCGGATTGAATCTGCAATGTCACACCATTCCTCAGATGCAGTGGCGGCTGCCTGGGTCCATGAGAACAGCTATCAAACCACATAGAGACGGGGAGGATATTGGTCCTGCCCTTCTTATTGACTTCTTATTAGGAATCTTCCTGCTAGTGAACATTCCGGTATGTCAAGTGAGCAGGCTGCCTGTGCTCGGTGGCACACCTCACCACTCAGCTCCATTCTCAGATGGAGAGGTGGGCACTGAAGCCAGTGCACCAGCTGCTGGGTGGCCATGACCAACTTCACATCAAGGTGGTCCAGGATTTATGTGTCACTGGTGTCTTAGTTCAAGACAAGCTAAGAGTCCTTGGAGTTTAACTTTTCCTGCAGTTAGCAGCTGAGAAAACAAACAGAGCCAATCTCAGTGCCATTCTTGGATGGGAAATTATCCAAAAACAACATGGCATAAATGCTCCAATATTGCATGAAGGGAAGCCGGGGCACAGATAATCCGCAGTGACTCGTGTTTCACTGGAGATTGCATCACGTGATTGTTTTCTGCAGCAGCTTTTCTCTCATAATTAAGCTTTGCTTAGGCCAATATTCAAACTGTCCGCATGCCCTGTATTCCTGGCGATGGAGCAATTTGAGCAAAGCCTAGAAGAAGCTGAGGGGAGGTGGACTTCAGGCAGGTCCAAGAGCAAACAACGCTTTGCTTCTGAAGAAGCCCTGGGCGCTGATGCTAATCAAGGAGAGCATCAGAGGCCACCAGATTGGCGGGGGGGGGCACCCTGCTGAACATAGTGGTGAACCCCATGGAGCCTCCCAGTTGTTTGAAGGACAGAAGTATCAGCTCAATCCTAAGGGTTGGTTCTGACAAGATCATCAGTCTCCGAGAAGTGTTTTGTATACCTAAGGAATACCACTGACCTCTCCATCCTCTGCGATCGCCCCTGGCAGAACTGAGGACAGGCTGGAAGAATTGGACTTCCAGATTCATGGTTTTCATCTCCACAGATTGAACCAAACTCCGATAAAAAAATTTGGGGGGAAAAAAATAGTGTCTGCATTGGATATGTACATACTTTTTTCTTGTCATTATAACCTAAGCAGTACAGTTTCCTTCAGATGGTGTGAGGTATCATGTGTCACACAGAGGTGACGTCAAGTACATGGGGTGGGAGGGGGGAGGCATAGGTTGTATGCAAACACTGCCATTTTATATGAGGGGCGTGAGCATCTGTGGATTTTGGCATGGTGAGGGGGCGAGTCCTGGAATCAATCCCATGTGGACACAGGAGACAACTGTACTTCAAAAGCAACATATGAGCTTCTGAGGGACCTTGAATCCCTGTTCTCAAGAAAGGTAAATGGTGTGTAAAGGCAAGGGAAGAGATTCCAGAAAGAACAGAGCAGTATTTGGAACACATGAGACCCCACCAACACTTGAAGTAGTGCTCAGGTTGGGGAGTCTTAGCACACTGTCTGTGTCTGGATTCGCCTGCTGCACAGGCAACTTCAGAAGCCTACCCCCAGATCATCCCGCACACCTTCCGTTCACTGGAAATGACAGATCTTTGGAAACAGACTCTGTATTGAAGGCATTGCAGTGGCCCTGAGACCACAGCCTTGCATCCTCTCCCACCTACTTCAGCATCCGGTCACCTCTGCTTTCACACCCCCCCTCATCCCACCTGCTCTGAATGGACACACCACCTTGGACTAACACTTACCTGCAGTAGCAGATTTTCATTAAAAATATGAAGTAAGAGAGGAAGAAGTTGGGTGCATTGTCCATAAGAAATATGAAAAGTATTCAAATGATTTGCTTGGGGATTACACCTATCTTCAACACACACACACACACACACACACACAAGCTCCCAATGAAAGGAGCTTAATGATTCGCAGAAAAGCTGGGTTGCCTTGTGGTGGAGTTGTCAGAGCATCTTAAACAGATGACTCCTTTTTTCCACGTGTATGTGTGTGTGATACACATGTATATATGTCCGTTCATATGTAAGTGGACACACACGTGTGTGGGTACATGTAGAGGCCTGTTTGTGAAGACAGGGTCTCTTGCGGACCCTCGAGTTCACTGATTCAATTAAACTAGCTAGGGATTCCCTGTCTCAATTTTCCAAGAGCTGGAATTACAAGCCTGCGTGGGTTCTGGGGAATTCACATGCAGATCTTCACACCTGTGCAGCAAGTCTTTACTGATTGAGTGATCTCCCCAGCCCACGGACAGTTAATTTCTTTCCTGAAAGAGGGCGGCATTGAATATTACACACAGATGAATGAAGGTTACCTGTCTAGAGGTGTGGCCGGTGTGGAATGTGCAGAGACAGGTATATAGACTCCTACCACCTCGTAGCAAACCCAAGAACTGAGGCTCTACAGACACGTGAATCATGGTTTGGCTAAGTTACCAGTTAAAGGCGCAGTAAGGACCATGACCATGCCAATTCACTCGATGTTGTTCATCAGTCTCAAAAATTAGTCTCCATCGTCCCGACAGGGAATTTTCAGGCCTCCAAGGGCGCTGTTGAGGGTTAGATCTGCAAAGAGGGCCTTGGGAGAAAACAAACAGGAGCACCCTGGAGGTTCTCACTGAGATAATTAGCTAGCTCAGAGTAGACGCATAGAAGTGGCCCCACGTGGAAGCCATCTGGATTCCCAGGCCTCAGGACTCACACTTCTGCCTTGGGACTAGGTCTCCAGAGGTCTTCGTTAGAGAATGTAGGAGGTCCTCTGCTCTAGGATCATGGAATGGCAGGGTCAGAACAACACACGGAGTCTCTTTCCAGATGAGCTAAGCACAGCCCAGGTAGGGCTGGCAGGACCAGGGCCGGCTGGCAGGCTGGTGCCACTTCCCACAAACCCAGGCATCGCCCTATTTCCCTTGTCCTCAAGAGCAGGCAGCCAACACAGGGACTCCTCGAGTACAGTCTATTGCCTGCTTCCCAGTCTGAAAACAGTCTCTAGCATCCCCAGTGATCCAAATGGTCCTGCCTCCTCAGCTGTGCTCTGATCAGGAGGAGTCACGTTCTCTCTTTAAAACCAGTAGTTTTGGGGGCTGGAGATATGGCTCAGCCATTAAGACTCTTGCCTGCAAAGCCTAACAACCTGGGTTCAGTATGACCTGAGTTAAATTCCCCAGTACTCACATAAAACTAGATGCACAAAGTGCTGTATGGATCTAGAATCTATCTGCAGTGGCTACAGGCTCTGGCATGCCCAGTCTCTCTCTGTCTGTCTGTCTGTCTGTCTGTCTGTCTTTCTCTCTCTCTCTGCTTGAAAATAAATAAATAAATAAAATTTAAAACGTTTTGTAATGATGGGTTGACCAAGTTTTGATGATGAGGGTTCCCCCGTGGCCTGTTTGTTTTCCTGTTCAGGATCAGCAGGAAATAGGGCTACTGGTGATGTAGCAGTGACAAGGTTACATTTTTAAAAAATTATTATTTTTTAGTTAGCATGCAAAACGATGCATGTCATTAGGGGATTTCATACATTCTATCATTAAACTTTGTTCTTTTCTTCCTCCCAACTGGCCTGCTCCACCCTCCCCTTTTCCTGGTCCCCTACATTCATTGGCCCCATAAGACAAGCTAAGAGGGTGCTT
This sequence comes from Orientallactaga sibirica, assembly GCA_036365145.1. Lineage (NCBI taxonomy): Eukaryota > Metazoa > Chordata > Mammalia > Rodentia > Dipodidae > Orientallactaga > Orientallactaga sibirica. Next base: position 1,046,678 of record JAEOAD010002712.1, read on the forward strand.
ACATAGCACTTAGTTGGTGCTAATAAACTCATGTAGATGCGCTGGATTCCTACAACTCTGCAATCGATATTGTGATGACTGGGATGTCCCTTATTGTACAGGTGAGGAAAGTGTGGCACACAAAAGGTAAAGCAGCCAGCCAGGCGTGGTGGCGCACGCCTTTAATCCCAGCACTCAGGAGGCAGAGTCAGGAGGGTCACCATGAGTTCAAGACCACCCTGAGATGACATAGTGATTTCCAGGTTAGCCTGGGCTTACAGTGAGACCCTACCTCAGAAAAAAAAAAAAAAGGTAAGGCATTAGCCAGCATTCCACACCTAGAAAGTGGCAGTGCTGGGATTCGATCTCCATCTGACTGGCCAGAGTCCAGTTCTCAAGTTCTGCACTAGCACTGGCCCGTGACTCCTGATGATGAACACATTCCCTAGAGCATTTCCTTGAGATTTCAAGGTCATGTTTAGATATCAAATAATGTCCACTTGAAAATGAGTATGCTCAAGAATAATGGTGAATAAAGAAAAGCTGAGCTTCTTCAGCTCCCTTAATTGATACAGATTCAAGTCCAAAACTAGGCCTGTCTTCTCAAGACGTCAAAGGCCTAATGCTTCTCTACAAAGACACTGAAAATACCCAGACAGCGGGCTATACCACCCATTCCTTGTAGGGCGACTGTGTCCTTTAGATACATCTGTAAGCTAATTCCACTAAATCTGATAAGTTGGTCCCCAGGACCATTTGAACCAATAAGAACAACTGAGATGCCACTCAAGAAATCGGGCTTGTGAGGATAAATCTGTGGAGTAATTGAAGAAGCGTCACTGGGTGCACAGAAGGGACAAACCGTGAACTGTGGTGCAGCCACCCACGCCAGGAGTGCTGCCCCAGTTTAGTCATGATAGCTGTCCCTCCCAATAATGCAGTCAGGCCAAAGCACATTCCAGAGGAGAGCTAAAATGATGGGGCAACCCACTTACTGTATGAGATTAGGCTTTTAAAAAGGATTAGAGCTTCTTAATCTGCACAGATGAAGATTAAGAGGGAGTAATGATCAAAGTGTATGAAATCAGAAAGGAAATGGAGACTATGGTACGACCCTGTCCACAAATCCAAGGGTTATCCTTGTACAATTCCAAGGGAATCACTTTTGGAGCCATCAATGTGAGGGCTATTTTCACAGCAGGTAATAAGCGTAGAGAATGATTATCTGGAGGAGTGGTCTATTCTGAGGTTAAGTTTTCAAAAGGTTTAAATAAATGCATAGGGAGTGGGGGTGGGCTGGGAAGATGGCTTAGTGGTTAAGCACTTGCCTGTGAAGTCTAAGGACCCTGGTTCGAGGCTCTATCCCCCAGGATCCACATAAGCCAGATGCACAAGGTGGTGCACGCATCTCGAGTTCATTTGCAGTGGCTGGAGGCCTTAGTGCATCCATTCTCTCTCTCTCTCTCTCTCTCTCTCTCTCTCTCTCTCGACCTGCCTCTTTGTCTGTCACTCTCAGATAAATAAATTTAAAAAAGCAAAAATAAATTAAAAGAGAGACTAATGGAGAGGGGGAGGGGATATGATGGAGATTGGAGTTCTAAAGGGGTGTGGGGGCAGGGGAAGGGAAATATCATGCATTTTTTGTATGTAAGTATAGAAGTTGTCAATAAAAAAATTAAAATAAAAATTTAAAAAATAAATGCAAGGGTTAGGCATGATGATCTAATGTTGGGAGGTTGGGAACCCTTTGGGTACAATTGGAAATGAGTCGATTAAAGATGGTCACTGGCCTGTCCTGACACACTCTGTGCCCAAGGCTGGCAGGGGTTGGGTGGTCCACTTCTCTCCTCACCTTGTCAGCTGCCTTGTTCAGTGATATTCAGGATGGGGCTCATGCATATTCTTGTGACCTTTTTGGGAAATCTCAGGAAGCCAGTATAACAGGACAATTCAGTTCACCAGAGGGAGTTTTCCTTAATCCTTACCCGGGCCTTTATCTTGGGAATCTGAATTAGAATTCAAGACAATGGTCTGACCATGGCCAGAATCAGAATATGGGCTGATTTAACTCTCCCTTAAAACTAAGACGTCTGAGGCTGTGCTAAGAGCAGTCACCTGCTGCTGCGGTTGGGGGATGGAAAGGGTTAACTCCCTGTGGGGGGGCAGCTGCTTGTCATATGCAAACACAGATCAATTAATTCAAATTTAAAGGGAAATTAAACATACCAATTATGTAGTAGTCATCACAGCCCAAGACATTAAGCTCTAAAATGGTCTGCAGCTATTGGAGAGGGCAGCACACCTTCACAGAAGCTGCTACTCCGCTAAGTATACCCAAGAAAACTTTCCAGAGGGAAGTGTTTCCAAAACAGCCAAGTGTTAATCACTTTAAGCAGCTAATAATAGGTCACTGTTGGAGGCCGGGGAGGCAGGGCAGTGGAGTTTGGTGGAGGGTGGGGTGGAGATGAAGATGCCCTTTGGAGCAAAGGAACCTTCTGAGGACTGTGGTGTGCATTGCACTCACATTTTAAACTGCCTTCGGGAAATTGGTAAAATGTGGCCAGGAGCAGAAGCAGATATGGGAGTCCAGGAAAGGAAGAGCAGGTGGCCCTGTGACAACCCCTAGGCCTGACCCTGCCTACCATCCTGAGCTGGAAGGGAACCCTTGCTATCTTTTCAAATTGCAAGTTTGAAAACCTTAGTCCTCGCTGTGGGGAGCTATTCAAAGTCACTATTCATGTGGGGAATAGAATAGCAGGAGAGGTGGTGAGGGGTGGGGATGGGCTCCAGGGGTAAAGAGTCACCTTGTTTCTCATTGTGGACATTGGAGTGATTTGGGCAAGAAAACGGGGACATCTGGAGTTCAGAAGTCGAGGAAAATGGGGAAGAACCAGGAAGATGAATACACGATCATCATCCACACAAAAGAACGGAGCAGAAAGAAGCCTGGATTCGGGCACTCGCGTCTGGCAAGGAGGCCGGCAGCGGGGCTAATGAAGCATTTGCGGTGTGGGACGTTTGCCAGCGCAACAAAGAAGATGTGCTGGGGCTGTGCAGATGTGCCAGGGCCCCCAGAGCAAAATAATGACATAATCACCATCAGTGTCACAGACCAGACTGTACACAAGGTGACAGGGGAGGGGAGGATGGAATACACACACACAGAGGACTTGCCACGGCCCACAATGGCAGGGGCCCCAGGGGCTGGCACTCATCGAGACTCCTCCCTGCAGACCCATGTCTACATCTGAAATCCCAAAGTGGGGCAGGTACCTATCTCTGTGTGTGTGTGTGTGTGTGTGTGTGTGTGTGTGTGTGTGTGTGTGTGTGGAGGAGGGGTTCTCCACTCTGCCCCAGGTACCCCTAATGAGGCAAGAGAGGCCTGCCCATGGAAAAGGCTGAATAAAGAGGAGCAGGAGGAGATGAGACAGCAGGGAGTTGGAAGTCAAACTCCACCATCTTGCAGCTTCCATTAGCCTGACCCTTGACACACAACCTAAGGCATACAGGAAAGAGCATGCATGATGCATGGAGAGTTGCAGGGAGCCTGCAGAGGAGGGATGCAAATTGTTGAAAACCAGGCTACCTCAAACTGAGGGCAAAAGCGATGGCCAGGTTTAGGATAGCACATTTTAAACCAGGTCTCCCAGCGTGGCACCTGCCCAGGGTTCTTGCTCAGTCAGGTGGGTGTGTTAGTACAGCTGTCTGGCTTTTAAGTGACTTTTGTCAGTTTGAAAGTGAAAGTCTGTTTGAGAGGCTGAAAGAACAAGAGCTCAGGAGCCTGGAAGAAGAGCTCCAAGCACAAAGGACTTGGCTATACTACTGTCCCTATTCATTGCTTCTCATGAAAGATTCATAAGAATAACTTTAATTTTTTATGACCCCCTTTTTGGTATGACTGTATTACTTGTGTCAACGTCCACATGCAGGTCCTCCTTAAATCCTAAAAGGTCTGTTGTGAAATTGTTTGCAGAGATCAATGGGAGCAAAGTCCATTGGCCATACTGTAGTTCTGTTCACCCAAAAGCAATGGTTCTTAGGGATAGAAGATTTCCTTTCAGTATGGCTCCTCTCAGCCTGAAGTCTGCCACTAGTGCAGCATTGTGTTAAACCTTACTAGTATGGTAGTTCAACTCCTTGGAAGAATGACTACGTTGGTTTTTCTTGTCCTCCTCTTAGTCAATAAAAGGATCAGTTAAATGATCAGTGATGGAGAACGCGGCTTTTCCTTCATGCCTCTGCCACATTCCATCTTCACTTTGTATCTCAGCCCAAACTGGAGGGAGTGCAGAACAGACTGTATTTGTTTACGTCATGTTACCAAACAGCCTTGAAGGTTGGCTTAAGGCAATCTGCGAGGACGAAAACTCTATTTCAGAACTAAGACAGTCCACCTTCAAGAATTAAACTTCAATGCTCTGAAAAGAACGGTTTGCCAATTTATACGGACGGATCGAAGGGAAATGAGTGGATGATGGTTAAAATTTCTGTCCTATGACTGCTATGACTGGCAAGGAACTAAATGATTGAAGTTCGATTCAGTCCTGGGGAATATGGAGAAAACTGGATTTTAAGTTTTCATCTGCTAGGTGAAAAGGAAGGGGCCACTTGCAGCAAGCGTTAGGCTTGGTCAGTGAGTTTGTTTAATCCGGACGACAGACGCAGGCTGGGTTTCAATGGGTTATTAAAACTCCTTGGGACATTTAATCCAGGATGGATGGGACACAATGGCCACATCCCACGGAAAGCTCCTGCCACCACCAGCGGCTCTCAGAAGGGAACTTGCACTCTCCGTCCTATTGATCACTCTTTGTGGGATGAAGAATAAGAGGCCAGGCAAGGAGGACTGCATGGCAGACAATAGACACCCCTCCACATGCTGTTCCCATCTCCGAAGGACAATTAATTACCAAGGCCTGAGGGGCAGGTTAGAGCAGGAGAAAACCCTCCACTGTCCCAGCGCCCCAGCGCCCCCTCTGTGCTGGCTAAATGCTTTGCCTGTTGGGGTACAGCCACGGAGAAGGCCAACAGATCATTGTGGAGGGGGAAATTAAGGGAGGAAAGCAAAAGATATTTTTTGTGTGTGCGCCCACCCTTGTATAATTCTATTCTCACTGTGAACTCATCCATACACAAAACACAAGGACAGTTTTTTTTTTTTTTTAAAGAGAGAAAAGCCACAGGGTAGGTTACAGTCAGAAACAGGCTCTCGGTGGTGTGTTAAAAAGGATGGTCTTTTCACCAAATCATTTCACAGAGGCAAAACAGAAACACAAAGAGTTGAGAGTTTTTCTCCTACATTAAATGGAGTACCTGATAAGGTCAGACATATGATACCTAAAGACATGAATCTGCGAACTCTTGAAGTCAAAGGGCCTCTGTGTGCCGAGGAACAATCTTTCAAAGGAAATAGATCATAGATCTCCACTGAACCCCCTTTAAACTTTATGAAGCAGGAGGAGAAAAAGCTCTAAGTAGGGAAGCCTGACAGAAGAGCCTTGAACTATTTTCTGAAGGAAAGATGAGACCCTCCCTGGGCTGCCACAAAACATTTTTTTTTTTTTTTTTCCTAAAGGCTCCTCTGAACTTTGATATGTGCCAAGACATTGCTATTGAAAGCTGTATAATTATGTGCTAGAGCCACTGGAGAAAAAGCTTTGTTCACCCCAACAAAGGACAATAAGCAAAGTAAAGCGACATTACGCTGTATCTTTTTCTTTAAGAATGTTGAGAAAGGTCATGGAATGCTGTCACTAATAAAGGTGTTGAGTAAGGAGGTTTTAAAGTTGATCTTACTGTGCTTGAATGTACCCCAATGACAAAAAAGACACGGGGAGCTCAAAATGCAATGACATGACCAAACAGATGACAAAGCAATGGGCTTGCTTCATTATCCTGAGGAACACCTTGGATCTCGGGGGAAAAAAAAAGACAGCAGTCTAGAGACCCAGCCTTGTGGGTGCCCTGAAGGTGAAGGGGCGCTCCTCCCACTCCCTGGGCCCTCCAGCCCTACGGCTAGCCCTCTGCTCACCCTGCCCTCGCCTCTCAATTTCAGGCAATCAATCTGTAGAAGGACGACTCTCCCAGACAGCCATGTGTGCACATACATTCAGAGAACATTCATTTAGTCTCTTAAAAGATCAATTTGGCTTGTCAGCGGTGGGACTGGCAAGGGAAGAAATGGCATTTCTCTTCCTCCTCCTCTTTGCCACCCACCAAAAGTGTGTTGTGTGATCTTGTTTAAATGGCTCAGCAGCTTGGAGGCCAAAAGGCAGCAACAGCAGTAAAAGGTTTCCAGCCCTGTGCCAGTTTGCCAAACGATCACTCATAGTTAAGTATCTATCTGGAGTGGAGGAGGGATGCGCTTCCTAAATCCACCTGTCCCCATTCTTCTTTTAAAAGATGGCAATGCACAGGAAAGACTTCCAGATATATTTAATCCGCTTCAACAGGGGATTGGCTGGAAGACAGAGTGGGTTGGGGAGCGGTCATCTGGAAGGACATGGGCTTGAGTGTGCGGGGTCCCTGAGGGGAAGAACTTTTCATTTTCTATATCCAAGAAGAAAGTGAAGAAGTGCATAAAGGATCCATGTCACCTAGAGAAATGTCACGCCCACAGGCACTGCAACAGACACACCGAGTGAGATGCTTTTCCTGCTGGTACCAGAGAATGTGACCTGGGCCAGAACACCAATGGACGAATCAAGTTCCCCATTGTATTTACTTTTAAGCCCTCCGCCCTCCAAACCTGGGCTTTTGCACAGGTCAAGGGAGGTGAGTCACCCTTACTGGGAACTTGGACTCTGCCTACACAGCCTGTGAGGGACGCTTGGCGGAGGGAAAGAGCTGGTTAGCTCATGGAGCCCAGACTGAAAAAGAGGGAGAAGACAGTCGGCCACGTTCTCGTCTCAACTCACACTCAGCAGCTCATCCCAACCCTCAAATTTCTGCTTCCCTCGGTCCCTCTGAGCTGCACCCAGGCACTGGGTCACGTAGTTAGTTACATGTGTGTTCTTTGGGCCCCAGAAACAGTGACTTAACCTTTGTGAGTTAAACGGGCCAGTTGAATTCGTCACAAAACTGGTAAAAACCAGCCTCAGAAACTGACAGCAACCATTACCTTCCTCCCCCTAGAGTTGTGAGAGAAACAAATGCGCAATAAGATCCAACTCATTGGCCCCTAAAGTCAGAAGTATTGGTATGATTTAAAAAACCAGGAAGGAATGCCAAGCCTCCTTTCCCGTCTCATAAAAAAAATTTTTTTTTGGAAGCTCTTCCAAGTGAAGTGAGAATGAAGCAGGAACATATATACCACAACACCTGGAAAGACAAATTTACTGTTGCCAATCTCATTAAACGTGAGAGGCAGGAGTGAAGGATACTGTCAGCACACCTTTGCAAACTCAAGTTCAAAAATGGGATGCCCAACCCTGGGTGATGTAGCCAACTTCCTTCCTTCCCTTTAGCACAAACTGAAAGTGTCATTCTTCCCTGCCCTCCCCCCCCCCCGCCCCCCTGCTCCCCCGTCCACCCAGTGTCTTCTTCCACATAACCTGGGTCATCTCAAACTCTCACCACCCTAAGTCTGGATGTTGTGCCAAGAGTCCTGCCAATTGTGTAAACTGATACAAAAGGCAGAACAAGCTCTCCTGTCACTTAGAAGGTCTTGACTCATAAAGGCCAGGAAATGCAGGGCCAGAAGAGCAGAGATCTGCAAGCCACTCCCTCCTGCACAGTGATAAACCTTCCCCATCTGCTTTATTTTCCCGTAGGCCAGGGGTCAGCAACCTCTTTACCCTGCACAGCAATCAGCAGCAGGGGCTGGAGGGGGGTGGTGCTAAGCAGTCACAGAGGTGCCACAGCCACCAGAGCTGAAAAGGGCTAGCAGTGAGAACCAGAGAGAAAGGCAGAAACTGTCCCAGTGAAGAAGGGAAAGCCCCAGCCTCCTCCTCCAATGCTACCTCACCCCTCCTCTCAGAATGACTTTGAAATCAGTAAAGCTTTAGTCCAACAGAGGTGTATCTTGTAGTAGTATCTGTGTCACTACTCCTGCCCACACCAAGCGAGTTAGCATTGGCTTCAAAGACTAGCCGGAACATTAGCAAACAGTCAATCAATGTTCACTATTTTATTACTTCTATAAACAACTGACTGAGAAACTTTAAAATGTGATCTGTAAGATGTTTCATGGTGTGACCTGGCCAATCGTCAGGTGGGATAACATACCCCTTGGCATCCTGACTTCAAAATAGCTCTACACTTTGTTATTCTCTTTCCTGGCTCATGCCAAAGTGACAGGCTCGTTTTTGTTGATGTTAAGAGAAGAAACTTCAACGCAAAGGAAAAGCTGTCCACACCATCAGTGGAGGCATTTGGCTAGAGGTGTGGGGGTTACTTCTGGCTCACAGCCACAGCCCACACGGGTAAAGCTACAGTGATAAGAACTGTGGCTTTTTAAGCATCTCGCTTAAGAAGTGACCTCTGTGCTCCAAGGCACAGGAGGAGGAGGTCCTCGTATCTCAAGGTTTTGTAAGCAAATGTGGCCAGCTGAGAAGCTACACTAAAAACTAGTTAGTGATATTGGGATGCTATGTGGTGGTGAGTTTGCATGGTGCATGCATGTGTATATATATGTGGGTGTGTGTGGAATAGACAAGGCATAGCCCATGTTTCTGAGTCTTGCCTCCCACATTTCTGGAAAGAGCCTGGTTTTTCGTGAAGGAGGAATTAGGCCCAGAATAGCCCAATAACTTGTCCAAAGTCACATGAGAAGGGACAGAATTCCAGCCCAGGCCCCATTCTCCTTGCAGCGGAACAGTCTTAAAATAGACTGCAGATAAAGGAGAGGTGGCCTGGCTGGACGTGGATGTGATTCACAGAGAGAGAAATATCAGATGTTAATCATATTAAGGAGGATTTAGAGGATGCTAAATGGAGCAGCTTTCTGGGTACCCGTGATGCCCGTGTCCCCTGTTTATGTCATTCTGGTCCTCATTCAAGGAACCCTACTGTGCACTTGAAGGATTTGATCCCTATGTGTGTCACGTATCAGAAATTGTCTCATAAATCTGAGTTGATCATGCCTCTGATGCCTGATGGTGCTTCCTGCCAATAAATATGTATGTCATAGTGTAATGTTAATTATACCACACAGTAGTAGCTTCAGGGATACAGCCTTAGAGAGGAGGAGGAAAGAAGTTAAGCTCTTAGGTAAGGTTTATTAAAAATGTTTAGCCAATACCTTATTCTTGGGAGCTGGAAGAAATTTGCTTGCATTCTCTCCCTGTAGTCACCTAGTGCTCTGTTACAAAACTTTGAAAGCATCCATTTACGACAGTGGTCATTATTTCAAGAAGCCCTATTTTTTTAACATGTTCAGCAAACAAAAACTTCATTTACAATACATTTAGGGGTTAGCGAGATTGCTCAGCAGTTAAGGCACTTGCTTACTAACCATAACCACCCAGGTTCGATTCCCCAGTACCCATGTAAAGCCAGATGCATGAAGTGGTACATGCATCTGGAGTTCCTTTGCAGCAGCTAGAGGCCCTGTTGTGTCCATTCTCTGTGTGTGTCTCTCTCCATCTCTCCCTTTCTCTCTCTCTCTGCTTACAAAGAAATAAATAAAATATTTAAAGAAGCATGTTTGGCAAGAAATATATTGGTCTCGGATAGCAAAGATACATTGGTAGTTAGCAAGATAACCATTCAAACTTTCAAGGAAAAATGTTGCCTTCCCAGTTGCCAAGCTCACACACTCAGTCACCATCATCAACCTGCATAGCCCAGGGCAATGGGGAGGGGGGCGAGGTTGAAAAGGAAGGAGCAAGCAGGAAGGCTAGGAGGGGTCAGACAGGAGCCCCCCCTCTTTCCTTGGCATTCTGGGATGCTTGTTTACTAGAGGAAATAAGAACACTAAGTTCCTCATGAGCGCAGATTCAAGTTCTTCCCCTCATAATGGCACAGCATCTAGCCAACAAGAGTGAAGAAACGGGTCAGACGTTTGCTAAGCCACGCCTGGTCCGCTTACGGGGATTCTGCCTACAGAAGTCTTTCCACACCCCCACCTCCCACTATCGCTGCCCCAGTCCGCAGGGCTCAGCAAAATGCCTTTGTGAGTGCCAGGAGATTTGCTAGGGTGGCCTCATGGAGCCATGGTCACATGGCCATGCAAACTGCTTGCTGAGGTACCACAGTGGCCTATAAAGAAATGCCTTAGGCTTACATCTCTGCCATGGTGGTGGTGGCTTCCTGGGGATTGTCTATCTGCTCTGTGTGAATCTAGAACGGGTATGCCGGAGATCCATTTAAGGTGGACAGGAGTGCAAGCCCAAACATTCACTCGTCAATGTGCATGCATGCAAAAAGACTACAGGAGTCCTCTCCTCCTAGATACAGCTAGACCTTCTTTGACGTATGTTTAGTAAATTATCCTGCCATTTCCCCCATAAAGTCAATAGGTGTGGGTTGAAGTCGGAAGCCATGGAATCATTCAGCTGTCATCGTTTGAACACAACCTTCATTGCTGCCACTACACATAGCTCAAGTGACGTCACAGAACCTTCCCTAGCAAAGGACCTGTTGAGGCAGAGGTCTTGTCCCTGGAAGACAAGCTGCTCTGCGCTTACTCCTTACAGCCCTTTTCTTTGATGTTTTCAGTTTGCTTTTCTGTGACCCAAGTGTGTGTTTCAGACAAGCTGACAAGATATGGTGATGTAGGGTTGGGGGGGTGGAAGTGACCATGGGTCATCTTGCCATGATCCTGATTGAGGGACACTCCTGATTGCTGCTCTATGTGTGTGTTACTCTTTTGGGCCATGCCTTGAAAAGAAGCCATTTGGCACATTGCTAGAGAACATTTATGAGTTCGAGGCCAACCCGAGACTACAGAGTGAATTCCAGGTCAGCCTGGGCTAGAACGAGACCCTACCTCAAAAAAACCAAAAATAAAAAATAAATTAAAAAAATATAAATAAATAAATAAAAGAAACAGGGAGACAAGCTGCCAAATGCTGAAGACAAGCTCCTACCTCAAAGTCATTGGCTTTGTTGTAGTGCATGTTGAGAGCCCTGTACAGCTCGCAGTCTCGGGTGATAGACAGCTCCTCGGTGCTGGTGACCCCATCGTTGATGGCTTGCCGTGCGTACTTCTCCATCTGAATGTAGTAAAACTCACGGAAATTGCTAAACCACTTGATGAGCTGTGAGGTAATGCATCTGTTGAACTGTTAAATTCAAATGTGGAAAAAGATAAGCAGGTTGCTAGTTTTCCAGTTGATTCTTTTTAAGTTTCTGAGTTATTTCTAAAGCTCCCCTCCCCTCTTTGGATGGAAAAATACATATTAAGTTTGACCAATATGGCGGGCAAGAGACATAACATTCTGATAGGGTATTGTAGCACAGAGCTCTCATTTCCACCCTTCACATTGCAAGTGGAAAACTCACATTTGACATCAGATTTCCTTAAGCTGAGTTTCTTTTGTATTTTCTTAAAAGCACCCCAGCAACATTGCCCTTCCCCTTCAGTAGAACCAATGACACGTGGACTCTTCCCATGGATGCTCACTGAGGCTGTAGTTGTTGCTCACTTGCTCTTTCTTTCTTTCTTTCTTTCTTTCTTTCTTTCTTTCTTTCTTTCTTTCTTGTGTGTGTGTCGGGGGTGCCCATACACATGTCCGTATGTGTGGGGGCATGCATTTGGGGCAAGTATGCATGTGTGTGTGTGTGTGTGTGTGTGTGTGTGTGTGTGTGTGTGTTGCTGGGGATTAACCCCCAGAGCCTCATGTCAGGCAAGTGCTTCACCACTGAGTTACACCCTCAGCCATAAGGTAAAATGGCTTTCCAACAAAATGGGAAAACTCTGGGCTCCGGGATTTGCTTACAGTTTGGTGCTGAGTGACCCCTCACCCATCTCACTATAATGCATCCCACTGAGTTTATGCCTATAGCATTAAATTTCGGTGAGTCTGCGTAGAACCTGCCACCTGTTCTTGTGCATCCTGTAGCCAGCACTGGATAAGTCTCCTGTCCCTTCCCTCAGTGCCTGTGCCCGTGGGAGGCGTGGTTAAGATGCAGCACACAGATGGCACAGACCAGACATTTATTACATTTTTTTTAAATGCCAAGTTACTATAACATGGTTAGGCTTTAAAACCTTGTTTACCCAGGTTTCCTGATGACCTTTGAAATGAAGATGTCTTCCTGGTGCAGTGTGAACGACACCCCGCTTGTCGACAGTCTCGTGTGCACGAGAGGGACAGGTGTGTCTTAACTTGCCAAGTCAGAACCAATAAATCCATAGCTCTCTATCAGGCGGGCTGACAGACACCCCCTGCCTTTTGTCATCAAGGCATTCCCTCTCTGGGCCCCCAGGAAAAAAAAAAAGTACATTCATCAAAACTCAACAAAGAGCACTTATCGAATCCCAGCCATGAGACGACCCAGGCTCTAACAGGATGACAGCTAAAGTGTGCATGGGGGCTGCAATTACTACGCAGAAAGTTGATTCTGTACCAGCAAAGATAATAAGTGAATGAAAATTTATGGCAGAGAATGGAAGTTGCAAGGAAACAGAAGCAGGGAGACTGGTGTCTCTCCCAAAAGGCCAACTTGCATCATAATTGCCATGGAGTTGCAAGGGCCCTTACAGATAATTGACCAGAAAATGATTAAGTCATCAGCAAATCGCTTCTGCTTGCAAGAGTTCAAACATGTACTTAACCTGTCCAAGAATTATATTTTCACTCTGTGTCTGCTCTGTCTCCATTCAGCCTCGCGGGGAACCCGATTAAAAAGACAACCGAAGGACCCCCGTTATCTGATCTTCTGCTTGCCGATTTCAATAGAACTTAAACCCATTACAATTTGCTGAACTTGGAGTTCTTTCCATTTTATCTCAGCAGTAAAATACACTGTCCAAATTTCCAGACACTGAGATAAGGACCACAGGCCCCCGTGACGGTCTACTGTTCCTTTTTAATTCTTTTAGAATAAGAAACAAAACATTACAAAATGATAGCAGGCTGTGCACTGGGGAATGAAAATTGCTTTGACATGGAGATTAGGCTTCTGTATTGTTACAAGACATTGTCTCATATGGACAAGAGTACTGTAGAGGGAAAAAATAGAAGGGTATTTTTTTTTTCTAGTATGGTCATGAATGACCTAATGGAGGAAGACAAAAAAGTAAGTGCACTTGCCATTATTTACGAATGGGACATAAAGGGAGATTGAAAGCTTATTGTTGGAGGATGGAAATACCAGAGAGAAAGAATGGACAGGAACAACAGACTCCCCAGACACGGGACAAGCGAAATGACCAGCGGCCTGGCCTGAAGAGCTGGGCTTTCCCCTCCTCCAGAAGTGAACGGAAATTTGTTCCGTGCTCATTCCGGGCTCAAAGCAAAAAACAAGCTGACTGTTTTTTTAGCTCTTCACACCGAGGGGAGAAACGTGTTCAACTTTAAAGAGTTAATTTCCCGCGTTCTGTGGTGGCTTACAAGCAAAGGGTCAATTGTTCTATAAAGGCAAGCTCTGCAGTGTGTTAATGTGTTACTGCAAAAAAACTAATCGCTACAATAAAGAGGCTGTGTTTCCACAGTGTGCGAGTCTGTGTGACTTTGATTAATGCTTCCCACGGGACATCTCAGCCTCAATATGGGCTGGAGAAACTTCCTAAATATTCAATGAGCATGGTCAAAAGATGTATAAAACAAATCAACATGACACCTTAATCCAGCTAGGCAGCAGTTGACTCAAGGGGTGGAGGGGAGGAGATTCATCATTTAACACTGTGGCCTAGAAGGCTGTGAGCGTCTGTTCTTCAAAGCTGGAGCGACACCGAGTCTGTTGGCCTCAGTGGTCTGGGGGTTATTAGTGTGTACATTAAAATCACCCACTAGTGAGCGGGAAGGCAGGGCGGCATCTCTTTCACATTAGCGCACTTGTCCCTCTCAAAGGATCTGAAGTCTGATGAGCCGAGCCTTGTGATGCCTAAATATCACTGGGAGGGAATTAAACTGGACTTTGTGAGAACTTTGTCTAGAGTCAGACTTGAGGAGTTAAGCTCAGTCAGCCGGGGGTTGAGCCTTCGTCTCCCTCATCTCTGTGCCAGCACCTCTGAATCGCATATGACTTCCCTCTCACTCTTTCCCTCTGAGGTAACAGAAAGTGCCCACCTCCTTTGACAGCGGAGGTCTCTTTGGGAAAGTGAAGCTCTGAGTCCATGCCTCAGGGCACGCAAAGCCACGTGTCCTGCTCTGCTATGGCGCTCTTTCTGGAGACCCTGGGAGAATAAATCCATATCCAGCCCTATCCTCCACGTAAGGCCACCATGCTGTCTCTACTTATCCAACGAGACATTTTCTGCTCAGGCTATTTCTCTGGGTTGCTCTTATATGGAAAACTAAGTCCTTGTGACTATTTGAATTAAAGTGACTTCAAAATTCAGAAAGGCATATCTTAATAGAATTAGATTAGAATGATGACGATGAAGGTGCCACTGTCGAAATACAGGCTCATGTTATGACAAGTGTTACTTGGGCCACAGAAACATGACTATGTAATTTTCAAGATACAAAGTTTCATTTCTTTTTAAAAAATACTATTTGTTTACTTATCTGTGTGTTTATGGGTGCATGGGCCTCAGTTCCTGAATAGAGGTCAGGGGATGATTTGTTTTGTATTTTATTTTCATTTATTTATTTGAGAGAGAGAGAGAGAATATGAGTACGCCAGGGCTTCCAGCCACCTCAAACAAAGTCTAGATGCATGTGCCACCTTGTGCATCTGGCTTTACGTGGGTCGTGGGGAATTGAACCTGGGTCCTTTGGCTTTGCAGGCAAGTACCTTAACCACTAAGCCATCTGTCCAGCCCCAGAGGACAATTTTGAGGTGTTTGTGCTGCACCTTCTTTGAGACAAGGCCTCTTACCACTGTAAATGAAGTGCCAGACTGCACACAAACAGCAGCCTAGCTGGCGTGGGGACATCCCATTCTCCTGTTCCACCACCCACTGTTGCAGGAGCTTGGGATCACAGATGCATGTGCCTCTTTATATCCAGCTTTCCATGGGTGCTGGGAAATTGAACTTGGGCTATCAGGCTTTGCAAGCAGGGACATTTACCTGCTAAGCCACCTCTCCAGCCCTGAAGTTTCATTTTTAATAAAACCCTAAGGTCTCTTTCCCAGTTTCTGGGAGTGTCTTCATTTTGTAGTGGTTTCTTGACTACTAAATGAAATAAAACTATACATTGTGTATCCATGTAGAATAATGTCTATCTCTTTCAGCCGTGCAAAGAAATAGCTATGTTTGTGTGTGCATGTGTACGTTATGACATAAAACAGGCACATGTGTGGGCGCAGCATCAAGTTACATTTGGAATCATCAGTAACATTAAGGAAGGCTCAGGATGCTCTGCTGTTCCTTTCTAAAGGTTTCTGGACCACCTGGCTTAGACTACCTTCTGTGATTGAGTTTCTACACCGATCAGTGTAAGCTCAGGAAATACAAATTCATTTATTACTAGTCAAATGAAAAAAAAAAAAAAACCCGGGAAGTTAAAAATGCATAATTGACTCCCCAAATAGAACAGAAATGCCCTGTGCTGATTTCTCCTTTCTGTTCTGCACCCTACTGCTTCCCTCCATCCGGCTGGATAATCGTCATCTAACTGGACTCCTGTATTGTACACTGTAACAGCCTTCTCTCCTAGTGCGCTTACGGG
The DNA here is from genome assembly GCA_036365145.1 of Orientallactaga sibirica. Classification (NCBI taxonomy): domain Eukaryota; kingdom Metazoa; phylum Chordata; class Mammalia; order Rodentia; family Dipodidae; genus Orientallactaga; species Orientallactaga sibirica. The sequence goes on from JAEOAD010002712.1 coordinate 1,062,382, forward strand.
ATGGACAGAATCTGTAAGCTGAATATTAGTACTTTTAAAATACCTCCCCAGATGTTTTCCCATTGCTTCTACCGGGTAAGCTTCCTCGATGCACCCTACAGGAACAGGAGTCCTTGTGGGTTTCTGTAGTCTAGAATTTCTACAGCTTTGGACTTGTCATCTTCTGAACCCTGCCCTTCCCCCACCCTGCATGCAAACGCACAATAACACTTGACTAACATTTACAGCCACTCTTGGGGGTGCTGTTGGCTCAGAATGCTTGGGGTGAGTGACATTGATGTTTGTAAGGTTCTTGGGCTTCCTTCTGGGTGGAAAGTGCAGTATCAGGAAAATGAAGTCTTGTCACAATGTTGCCACAACACTACAGATCACTGTGGTAAGAGGGAAGGAGGTCACTTGGACACATGTGTGTGCCTGCACATGGTTAAAAGTAAATAAATAAGCCTTCCTTTCTGTTCCTTCTGGTTCCTCTCTTAGAATCTGGCAGGGTCCCTTGGAGGGCAATTTGGCTAAGTTCTAGCAGGTTCTAGCAGCTCACCGGTTCTCAAGAGTTGACAGATTCTTATCAATAGCTCTATTCTACATGATACCCCAACAAAGGCCAAGTCCTTTTCCTGCCCACCCCTGGTGGCAGCCTCTTGTGGTGGGTCTGCGGGGCAGGATTCTTAGCCCACCCTTTAGTGTACTGACTTTCCCTGCCTTCCCCACCCTACCCAGCTGGCTGGTGCTGGCTGAGAAGAAAACACGCCTTCCACTTAAGAGGTACAGCCAGCCAGCGAAGGAGAAAGAGAAAGGGGCCAAAGCCGATACACAACTCAAAAGCAAACAGGAGGGAAAACAGAACTTTTCCTATAAAGCCAAACAAAACACCAGTGGTGGGAACTGAAATGAGTTGGCCTGCAAAATGGGGCCAGGGACTGGACTTGGGCATGGAGCGCAAACAAGTGGTATGCAAGGGGCGGTGGAGGAGCGATCACTGTTTGGCAGCTTGTGAGATCTCGGTGGCAGAAATCAGAACTTGTACATATGGGGGGGGGCAGGAGAAGGGTGGGGAAAGCCACCCAACCCTAATAAAATAATCTCAGCTAATGTGATGTTTATCAAGTTCCTCAGATAATGATACCATTCACGCCATTATCGTCATCAAAACCCAATCTATGTTTTAAAAAGTTACAGATGATTAACACAACATCGAGTTGATGCAAACAATTACTTAAAACCCACACATCACACAGACACACAGGCGCACACAGAGAGAACCAGGAGGTCCCAATATTCTGTAGAAGGAGGGAGGCTGCAGCTGTAAGCCGACAGCTTTCATATCCTCATTTGAATAATGTGTCCTGAATCTGTCACTTTATTCATTCTCCTTATGCTCAGTGTACTCTACATCAACAACAAATTAAGTTGTAAATAAGAGACAATCATCACTTTTGTTTTTAAGCAGCTACTGCATGGGGCATCTCAATGTATGCTCCTTTTCGGCAGGAGGAAAATAGGTGTGAGAGCTTGCTCTCTCTCTCTCAGGAGCAAACATGGGGAAATCACAGAAACAAAAACATTTACTGTTGCGGAGGGAGGGGACCATTCTAAAATGCATGCCTCCATCACCAGGGGAAATTTCTTCGGGGAAGCTGCTTCTAAAATATAAAGACAGAGGCAAAGGTTCCCAAAGCCATGACTGAAGAGCCGGCCTTCAGTCTTAATAGACAAGTGGTACCTTTACGTCAGACCCCTGAACAAAAGGACAAGTACAATCAATCAATTACAACACAGGTATTTGGCCCTGTGTGGATCCCACATTCTTCTCCATTAACTTCTGGGAGATGTGGTCACTGATCCCACCCCATCTGTAGGAATGACAAGCTGACGTAAGAGCGCCCTACCTTGACATCGGAGAAGTAGGTCTTCAGCATGTTGGAGCTGGGGTAACGGGTATAAAAGAACATGAGCTTCGCCTTTTTCAAGTGATTGGGTGACAGTCCTTCCTGCATGTGGGACGCAATGGGTTAAGGCAAAAAACATTCTGTAAACAACAAGGGCCTACCCCTTCTGCCCTCCTCTCCATGAACCCGAAGAATGTCTGGAGCTTCCTCCGAAACAATCAAAGTTAGGAGTTCATGGTATTGGCTACGGAGTCCATCGCTGACTTGCCAGCCATGCGCCCGGAATGTCCACTGCCTGTCTGGAATTGCCAAATGGGACGGTGAGGGTACACGACTGAGCTGCAGATTCCTGGCTACTTGGTGGTGAGGATGGCCAAACTCTTCCCCCATACAAGGTCCCGTATGCTATCCATACGGTCACTTGTTGCTAAGGAGACAAAGAGACCTAACAACCATGGCAGGAATGTGATCACAAGGGCTTGCTTCCTTCTCTGCACTCACAGTTCTGTTCACTCTCCCCACACTCAGTTTGTCACATAAGTGCTGGTGAGCCCACACAGCACAGGATTATAAAACCGTTACACAACTTCATAGCTCCCCTCACAGTGCTAATGCAATGGGGCGTCAGGACTCAGTTTCTTCCTATCTTAATATTGTCATCTCTTTTTAATTGTTTCCCTTAAAATAACAGCTCAAACTTGGGAGGGGTAGTTTTGGCACCAAGAGTGCAAGGAAGGGGTGTTGCTTTTATTAAAGCAACCATCCAAAGCCAAATACAATTTGCCTGCCCTGGATTTATAGTTAACTCCTTTGAGAATGACACAGTCGTTGGGGCTAAAAAAAATCAATAAATGTGGGTTAGCAGATCAATAAATGGCCACTTACCCCAAATAAGAAGGCCTATTTATCTGGAAACATCATTGCCTTTTAGATCTGTAAACAGCGGCAACTAAAACAGTTCCCAAGAGAATGTGAGGCTAACCATACAGCCCCAGCTTCCTGATTCTCTCCCAGATTCTTGGCACTCCTCAGCAGACTCCGAGCTGGGATGGCTCTGGTCACATCTGTGCCGCAGCCTGGCCCTGCCATTTCCTCAGCAAATTAATGGCTTTATAATTTATCAGAAATGAAGATGCACGTGGAGAAAATCAATGTGGTCCCCCACAAGGTCAATTAAGGGTCCTTTCTAGAGGCTTCTCTAAGGATTTTCTCTTAAAGGAGAGTCTGGGGAAAAAATAAAGGATAAAAGAAAAAAAAAATGTGCCCATGTGTAAGTGTGTTCACACACGCGTGTGACTTACACTCCCTTAGCTACCCAGGAAACATTCCACACGTTAGGAAGAAAGGTCAGATAAATACAGCCGTTTAAGAAAGAACGAGGCTTCCCGTAGACCTCCATCAGGAATGGTGAGGAACCAGAAAGGAATAAGAGTCGTCATGAAATTGATCTTGATAAGGTCCTGACTACTTATAACCTAGTGTTTAACCAAATGTCCTGCTGAAAATGTGTTCAACTAACATCACCTTTCATGTCCCACACCTCTAAGGGGAAAAAATAGGGGATCACCTTGGTTTTCAAAAAGAAAAATTAAATGTTTTGTTTGTGTATGTGTGTGTGTGCACATGTGTGTGTGCTTGTGTTTAACTGAAAATAAACACTAAAGAGAGAAACTTTGATTTTTACATCTGTAAGACAAGAGCAGCTTAAGCGAACTTGTGTTTTTGTTTGAGGTCCTTAATGATTACAAAGACGATAATTTATGACTGACATACTTGTTGTGCCAAGGAAAGGGCTGAAAGGCCCTCCAGTAACCTCCATTAGACTGACGGAGAAGACTAAAGGAGCCGGGCACACTTCAAGACCATCTGTCCAAATGGATAAGTGAAATAATAGTGCCAAGCTGTCTCCTAGCCTCGTGATAAGAGTTTTAGGCAAGACCAAACTTGGGTGAATTTTCTCCGATCAGGGTTCTAATCTTTTCTTTCAGACAGCCTCCTCTATGTCATTAATTATAAATCCCAAATCTTCCAAGATTTGGTCTCATACAAAAGACAAACTGCTTGGCACAGAGCTACTAAAATGTCCCAAAGCGTCTCATGCATCTAAATTTTGCTATGATGTTTCAGTTCCTTTTATTTAAAAAAATCCATTCTCTTGATCGCGATTTAGAAGCTTTTTATTTAATGAAAAAGCATTATTCTGATTTGGATTTCTCAACTTTGTTTTTGCTTCAAGATGTTTCCTGTTGGTAATACTTGGAATCGATCAGTCAAAATGGAACACAGAATAAACCTCTCTCTCTTGTTTCTTGTGTAATTAAGATGAAATTCCCATAAAATATATGTTTCTAATAAACTATTAAAAATAGCTAATGAAACATTTAAAAGCCAACAGTTAGATAATCCTTTTTTTTCCTTCCCAAAATCAATCTGAACTGACCAATTGGTTAATTTCCCTTTTAAGTGCTTGTGCTGAAAAGCGCTGTTCTTCCAAGAAAGCACTAGCTGTTTCCTGGATACTTACACACGCACAATGACTCATGATGGGATAGATTCAGTAAACATACAGCTGTACTGAGCACGAGCTAAGCTCCATTCAAGGCCAGGAAAGAAAATGAGCACAAATAAATATTAAGGAGGTAAAGGGGTGGGGGAGGGGGACGCAACGCAAACAGGCTCTGTCCCAGCAGCTCCTGCGGCCCCAATTCTCTTAGCCTTAGCTTTGTGAAGACAGATGACATTCAATTCTATGTGTAATGCAAAATAGACAATAACTGCTGAAACTTGAGACAGCTGCCAGGTGTAAAAAAAAAAAAAAAAAAGAAAGAAAGAAAAAGGAAAAAAAAAGAAAAGATGATAAATCCATAAATTAATGAAAGACATCTGCTCAGGAGTATAAAAGATCAGAGAAGCAGAGTAGCACAGCTGAAGCGAACACAGTGTCCAAACAACCTGAGACTCTCAGTGCTGTCTGTTTACCAAGCACAATAGGACCTTACCTAACAGCATGGGCGGCAGGAGCAGCCCAGACAGCAAAGGGCAAAGGCAAGAATAGAGGCTGTGTGCAGGAAGAAAACTCTAGATGCTCCAGTTAAACTCTGGATTGTGAGGACATGTTGCAGGCTGCACTTCCACACACATGGCTGACCACTGCATTTTCTAGGCACTTTGAAACATAAAGAACTTGCTTTTCCTTGTTTACTGGGTCTAAGAGGCTTTCTCTAGACAAATTCCACGGGCAGAAGAGTGCGAAACTCTCCTTTACTGACAGCAGTGGGGCACACTGTTTGTCTCTCCATCAAGAAGCCAACAGGATCAGAGGGGCGGGCGAACAGTTTTAAAAGACTGAAATATTTTATATATATATATATACACACACACAGACACAGACACACACACACACACACACACACACACACATATATATATATATGGGCGGAGTTATTTAAGAGTCTACATCATTCAGCATTTGACTTACGTGTTCAACTAAGAGAATTACTAAGGCCCAGAAAGCTTCTAGAAATGTCAAAGCTTAACTTCTCTGGCTATTTCACATTTTGGAAGGACATTTTTAGAGCAGGGTGTGGCATGGTGGTGCATCCCTGTAATCCTAGCATCCTGCTAACTGAGGTAGGAGCACTGCTGTGAGTTGGAGGCCAGCCTGGGCTACATAGTGGGATCTTGTCTCAGAAAGCTGAACGGGTGAAAAGCATTTTTAACCCATGTTTTATGACATCTTACTAAGTAATTTTCCTTTCTCCACTGTGACTATCTTTGGGAAAGCTGCCTGTCCATCCAGCAGCAGGCTGGGCATCTTCACCGCTTGTCTTCGTGGCTCATCAGGCTATTCTGGTGCTTAGCCTGGATGATGCAAATGTGTGAGGCCCAGACAAGGCTATTTTTCTTGAGATGCAAAAACGATGAATGACAAGGAACATCACGAAGAAAAGCAATTGGCTGGCTGTTTCTTTTGGAATTTGAATAAAACTTATTATTTGATTAAAGAGATTCATTTGCAAAGATACTGAACCTACTATTTATACCTAAGACAGGAGCTCTTTGACCAGGTGCATTGACATTCCATTTAACATGCACACATTCAGGACTTCCTTCCTGCTAGAGGGATAATGAAGCCATGAGCCTATTGTTTAGAAGTACATGCGCTCAGTGTGGGAGGTCCTCCATCAGCAGGTGATCCACACTGGTCTTATCTTGGCTACTCTATTGAAGGAACTGAGGTGTTGTCTAGAGTAGCATAGAAGTGCTCCTTAAGCATTAAACTGTGTAAGACTGGGGCTGTAGTTCAGTGGCAGAATGCTTGTCTACCACATACAAGACCCTGGGTTCAACACCCAGCAAAGAAGGGGGAAAAGAAAGTTATTTACAACATTTTGGAAAATCATGAAAGTGAAAGCATAATTAATGATGGCAAGAAGAATGACGTCTCATTCCACGTTTGGCCACTTCTATAATCTTTTCCAGGGCTTTGTAGTCCTATGACAGAAGTAAACCACATTGCTTATTGGTTCCCAGAGATTTGATCAAGCTAAGTTTGAGGATTTTATCCAAAATTAAATAGGCAAGATAATTTGGTAGAATTTTGTGTGCCATTAGGTAATTCAAGGGAAGAACCCATCCATACCCAGACAGGGAAGAAAATGAAAGAATGCTCCGACCTGCCCCAGGCACGTATCTTCTGTTGCTTCTGAACTGAGTGGAGGTAGCTTGCCTATCTTCACCCCAGCCAGAGTTGATCTATGAATGAGTGAAATGATGCAAAGTACAAAGAAGGGAAAAAGAAAAGAAAAAGAACCAGACGATGGTAGGCAGCCAACACATGGAAAATGAGATCACTCATTGTGACAAGAGGCCTAAGTCACTGAACTATATGAACGACACAGGCCCAGATGTAAACACCTAACACTTCATGCCCACATGGGTGTCTCCTGCCACCACTCAGAAGAAGCTTACAGGAGAAGCTATGCCTCTGCAGAAAAAGCACCTACATTCTCTTTATAGCTATTAGCATGTATAGAAATACATGGAACTTCTTTCCATTCAAGCCCTCAAAATTCCTCAGGGGATTTAGAGAAAGGACGAGAGAATGAACACAGCAACAGTGCAACCGAAAAGATTTTTTCCCCCTAGAAGACCAAACTATAATAAGCCCAAGGTTTTTTGTTTTGTTTTAAAGCTGGCATTGTGAACAAGAGTTTTGACACCCAGCTTCAAATAGTTGCTAAAATGGACACGACACATATGTCTTTATACTCTATTTGTACGTACGTATGTGTGTGTGTGCGTGTGTGTATGCATGCGTGTGCACGTGTGTATGGGGTAGAGAAAGAGCAGTGCTGTCCTTTGCTACTTGTTTCTGAGGGATCGGAGGGATAACAGAGTCTGGCCTTAGATATCCACTGGCCGGACATGAACTTGAAACAACACCCTTCTTGGGAGGGGTGAGGACCACTCAGGCTCCAGTCTTCTTACTTTACCTTTCTCACCCCCAACATTCCAATCATGCTGACCAAAGCACATTGTTTGCTAGTAACTGAACATGGCTCTGCCTGGTGTAGTCTAACTATGGGTGTATGAGACCTTTGAAAGACAGTGGTAGCTGAATCAGAAGTCAAGCAAGACTCAAGTCTTACACTTCCATGTTTCCCTTATCCCAAGACACCTTCCTCAGTGTGGAAAGAGACTGTTTAGCGGTCCAAGAGGTCTCATACGTAT